>JAQPPZ010016223.1:0-621831 GCA_028583015.1 Wollemia nobilis
TAAAAAAGGTTAATAAGAATTTGGCATAATTTTAGAATGAATTTCTACCAAGCAATGATGTGAAATACAAGTGTGATTACGTGAATGTAGGTTAATAAAAAGGTTTGAAGTTGATCTGGAAGATGGTGACAATTTTGAATGTGTTTTAAATTTTTTGATTTATCCTTGTTAATGTTAAAATTAAAGTTTGGAATAAATTGATTAAATTTAAAATGATTTGATTTCATAATTTGAGGTTTGTGTCATATTAGAAAATGTTTATGAATACCCTTGGGATGACTTTCCTTGGGTTAGGAATAAAAGAAGATTTTTTCACAAATTAATTTTGTTTACAAAAATGAAGAGTTAGTGTCAACATCTATATATGTTTAGAATTAGGGCCTCTTATAAACAAAGTATTTTAAAGGTGCCATATTGGGTTTTATTAGAAAGTATTAGTCTAAAGGACTAATTTAGTAGTGTTGAAAAAACTAATGGTTTATTTATATGTGACATCAATAGGTTGTAAGAGTGGCCTCTTAGCCTAATCAATAGAAAAGCACTTAGTCGACCAAGATTGGTTACATTTTTAGGCAATCTATGTCCTCAAACAATTTATCCTTCAAATATTTTACTTCCTCCTAAGAAATGGTTCATCTAGCCTAATCAATGGATAAGTGCTTAGTAAGCTACTACTTTATAGGAAATTAATGGCTTTTGATGCTTTAGACAGTCTATATCCATATATTACACAATGTTAGTGATAATCAATGTTCGTATGATATAATAATTTTGGACAATCAATGTCCATATTTAATTGTTGAGTTGGACAATCTATATTTGTATTGTTGAATTGGATAGTCTATATCATTGTTATTGAGTTGGCTAGTTTATGTCTATTTTGGTGAGTTTGATAATCTATGCTTGTTTTACTAATTTGGAAAATTTATGTCTTTATTGCTAAGTTGGATAATTTGTATCCATTTTGTTGATTTGGATAATTTATGTTTGTTTTGTTGATTTGGACAATTTATGTCAGTTTTGCTGAGTTGGACAGTTTATGTCCTTTTTTCTAAGTTGGATAGTTTATGCCAATTTTTCTAAGTTGTACAGTTTATATTTGTTTTGCTGAGTTAGACAATTTATGTCCATTTTAATGAGTTGGATGGTTTATATCTATTTTTGCTTAGTTGGACAATTTATGTCTGTTTTGTTGACTTTGATAGTTTTATGTCCTTGTTGTTGATTTGGATAGTTTATGTTTGTATTTCTAAGTTGGAGAATTTAAGTCTATTTTGTTGATTTAGATAATTTATTTCTGTTTTTCTAAGTTGAACATTTTATGTCCATTTTTGCTTTGTTGGATAATTTATATCCATTTTTACTTTGTTTATGTTTAATACCCCAAGATTTAGGGCTTGTTTAGATAATATCTAAGGTTAATAACTTTATAAGAGACCTTACTAATATCACAAGATATTTATCATTTAGCATGCTGGTAAGAATTCAAGATTTTATGTCACTCTTTAAGAAAATGAAGTTATTTTGTCTATACGCTTATGAACCAACAAAGTATATAAAATATATTTATCATGGCTTTTTTATTTTAGGCCTTAATTAGAGCCTATAAGGAAATGAGGTATGCTTATTTCATCACTTGCAATACACTAATAGAAGGCCTTAAAGAAGAAGAGGTAGAAAAAATAGTGATTTGTAAAGTGTTACAACTATCCATCTCTACAACTAATGGGATTGACATCATTTGGCAAGGAATAGTTTTTAGAGTAGTGAGATTGATTAGTCTTTTTAGGGAACATTTGTGGAAAGTGATAACATGCTAGTTTATTTCCTTTGGAAACTATGGATTGATCTTAACCAATGATAGATGCATGTCCATCATATACTAGTCAATAGTTAATAACAATCCAAGTTCTTAGTAATGCATGCATGAAATAATCCATAATACAAACATTTAATGCAAGTATGAAAGCATTGGAAATTAATATGTATTTTAGGATATTGTAACTAGAATCCAAGACCTAATGCCTACTATAAATTTATATATAGTTTAGGCTCTTTATTGCATCCCAATGATTATTTATCTAAATTTAAGCCATTGTAGCTCTTTTTATGAATAAAATAAGGGTACAATTATCTAGAAAAATGTATTGTTTGTTGGTGCAAGAAAATGTGTGGCAAAATAACTCAACAACAAATAAAGGACAAAGTAAGATCATATAATGAAAAAAAGTGTGCAACTGATAAACAACTAACAAGGAATAAAAGGATGATTTATAAGTAAACATTTATACATGACATACCATAGAGAAAAAATGGAAAAATAGAACTTCATTTATAATACATTCAATAATACATCAGAGAGGTGTTCTTCTCTCATAGTTCTTCACATATTTACAGAGTTCCATCTATCAAAATAAATGCACATATGTAGATATCATGTTTAGGGTTTTCCTACCCATGTTTAGGCAACCAACTAATAACATCTCAATATGTGTATAGCAACACAAATCTAGTATTTTTGGCACACATCCAACAATATCCCACTTTCCAGAAAGACTAAGTAAATAAATAAAAAATATCTTCTTCCTTATTCTTCAAGGTTATCAATCAAAATAAGATGACGCCCATTAAATCTCTACACCAAATAAAATTCTTACTATCCAATGGATTTTTAAGTGCATATGCTACATTGTCCTATGTACCAATCTTTTACAACTCATATTCTCCAAATTCCACCATATCTCTGATATAATAAAATTTCTTTCAAATGTGCTTAGTACGAGAGTGGAATTTAGGATTCATAGTTAAGTTAATTTCACTTTGATTATCACACCACAAAGTAATGGAACTTTATTGAAAATCAATGCCTCTACACAATACATGTAACCAAGCTACCTCCTTGGATGCTTTTGTAACAACAATATATTTAGCTTCAATAGTTGATTGAACCACCACTTGCTACTTTTTACTTCTCCAAATCATAGCTCCTCCAAATAGTGTGAACACATATGCATTAGTAGATTTAGAAGTATCTACATCTCCACCATAATCAAAATATACAAATCCTTGTAGCTAATTATTTTCTTTGCCATCATAACAGATTGCAAAATCATTGGTTCCTTTCAAATATTTAATAATTCTCTTCATTACAACCCAATGTTGCTTACTAGGATTAGATATAAATCTAATCACAACTCCAACTACATGAGCAAGATCTAGTCTCTTACACACCATTGCATACATCAGTTTACCAACTACACTTGCATAGGGAACTTTATCCATGATACTCTTCTCATCATTATCCTTTGGATACATATCTTTTGACAATGCAACTCCAACCTAAAAAGGTGTAGATACATGAGTGCATTGGTCCATTCTAAAAAGGGTAAGCAAGTCTGCGATGTACCTCTTCTGGCTAATTCAAATATTCTTCTCACCATGGTTTCTCTTCAATTCAATACCCAAGAAATAATGTAATGGGCCAAGTTGATTCATTTAAAATTATCCTCATAACTTAAACTTGGTTTTCTTCACAATATCCTTCAAATTACTATAAAGAAGAATTTCATCTACATATAACACTAGAATTAGAAAGTGATTGCCTTCACACTTGATATAGATACAATGATCACCGTCATTTCTCACAAAACCATGTCTAATCATAAAGGTATCAAACATTTTATAGTGACTCTCAACTTACATACAATATTTCTCCCACTTACTTCCAACCCAACAAGTTGCTTCATGTAAATTTCTTCATTGAGATATCCATGAAGAAAAGCTATCTTCATGTCCATCTACTCAATTTCTTAATAATTTGTTGTAGTCAATGCAAAAGGCAATCTAATAGATGCAATATTTTCCATAAGAGAAAATGTTTCTTCAAAGTCAAGATCTTCAACTTGAGAGCATCCTTTTGCTACTAACCTAGCCCAATATCTCTCAACTAAACCATCAACCTTGTATTTCCTTTTAAACACCCATTTATATCCAATTATCTTTCTATCCTTAGGCAACACTTGCAAGTCTCAAGTTTTATTTTTCTTCAATGATTGCATTTCCTCTTCCATAGTTTTCTTATAATGATTTGATTCATCACCATTGAGAGCATATTTTTCACCTACATGATCATCACTCATAGAATATAATGCAAAGTTATTGTGTGCATCATAACCAAATATGAATGGTGCACTACTTTATCACTAACTTTTTCTCAAAGTTTACACTTCTTTAATAATGTCAAAATTTGTATTTACTCTTCATGTGCAGTATAATATTCAACAACATGAGGCTAATTGGACTCTTCCACACCAATATCATTATCCTACTAATGCTACCAATTGTATGAAGATTCGGTAGTATCTTATGAAAACTCTAACAAAAGAGTAGAAATGGGATCTACACTTAATGGTGGAACATTTGTGGCTGCTTTCTAGCTTGTTGATTTCTCAAACTAATAGCTGCATCAAATTGCTCTTGGATGTCTAGGGTTGTTTCCATGGACTATTATTTGTTGCAAATGTCTTCTTTGAATACTACATCAAGTTTGAACACATGGAAAGGTTTTGAAGGTATCCATACTTTGCAACCTTTGATTCCATCACCATATCTAATTAGAACTCCTTTAATAGATGAATTGTTCAAATTTTCCCTATTTTCCTTTGGGCACAAGAATAAATACTTCACACCCAAACACTCTCAAATGATCAAATAAGGGTTTGACTCCACTCCAAGCTTCCTCTAGTGTTCTCCCACCAAGAGTAGAACTAGGTGATATATTTTTTACGTAGTTATATATATTAACAACTCTGTCCAATTTTTTTTATTCAAACCTATATCCCCTCTCATGCTTATTGCCTTCTCCAACAACATCTTTTTGAGCCTTTCTACAAATCCATTTTTTAAGGTGTATATGGAGTTGTTTTTTGCCTTGCAATACCATGCAACTTGGAAAAAACATTGAATTCCTAGGAGCAATATTCTCCACCATTATCAATCCTCAAAGCCTTCACTTTCTTCTTAGTTTATCTTTCAACTACAAAAAAAACTCTTTGAAGGCAATAAGAGCCCCTAAATTTTGTTTAAGAAAGTAAACCCATGATTTTATATAGAAATAATTAATGTAAGTGTAAACTACATGCAAAAATTAGGAAATTACTTTTCTATGCTAATCTAAAAAGAAACTTGGAAAAAAGTAGGTCTTTGGCTAAGATCATCTCAAGTTGAGATGACCTTATCAGTGGACCATATTGAGTCGATATGGTTGCTATCTTGGGATTGTATTTTTTAATACTATATTCGAGCAAATTCAAGGATACCTTGGGGTGTCTTGTTGATGGATTGGTGCACTATGATAGTGGCTTTATGGGTTAGATCAATCACTGGTGTGAAGATGCTTAATCACATGAAGAATGAGGGTGCAACTTCCAATCCTTGACAATGATATAGTGGTATGGTCTTAATAGTTGGAGGGTTTGGAGGATTGAAGTGGGTAGCACTTCATTACTTAAGGAATTAGGGATTGAATTTGGTAGTACTTCATTGCATAAATTCAAAAGCTTTCGATCTATATTTGCATAAGTTAGGGGTTTGAATTGAAGGGGTGAGTGCTAATTTATAGAATTCTCAAAAGGAATCTAAAAATGATGAAATCACCTTGCATGAAAAAACAAAGAGGTATTTTACATTAAGAAAAGTGAATGCTTATCTTTGAAATCTCATGCAATTGATTATTGTATGTGTTTTTCTAATTTTAGCCAATGTGGGTTGCTTAATGCCTTTTGTGAGATCATGTGTGAGGTTAACTGGTATTTTCAATCGTCATTTATGTACCCTTTTATTTTTAAACTTGCTTTTTGGTGGTCATCTCAAGTCAATATGGTCATGACTTAGCAGTCATATCAAGTCGATATGACCATGGTTTTATGGGAAATTGTGCCTATTTAAGTGGTGAAAACCATTGTTTTAGCCCTAAAGCTACCCAAGGTGGGTTATGTGGTCTAAAAGGAGTCCATTTAGGTAGTCTCCTCAAAATGATATATTTTAGGTGTATATACACATTATCACATAACAATAAATCAATAAATAATTGATATATATACACATCATCCAATCATACATTGATTTGGTGCATTATAATCACTCAAAATGGTACACTTAAACTATAGCATCCGATCAAGGTAACTCATAATAGATTGGTACTCTCACACCACTCATGAATCAATAAATTTTGCAACCAATTCAAAAATTACTACTAGTTTTTTGACCCTCCCTCAATCAATTAAGAAGGAAACTAAACTGGTTGCTAGGAAGACATTGTCACTCATATCATATTGTAATGGGATCAATATTGAGGTCTCCTTAGATAAGGCTACCTCTAGTCAGAAGGAACAACCACATAGTAGAGTGCTCTATAGTGAGTACTCTCCACATCCACTATATATTGGGCCTAAAGAGAGGTTATCCGATTGAACAATGCTTGTATAGTTGTATTGCTACTCTTGATCCTTATTACAACTACCTTGGCTATAGCATCACCCTTCTATATCCTTAGTCTTTCTCTCTCTAATATCACCTAATCCTTCTTAAGTTAAGCCTAATCTCTTTGAGTAATGGCCTGGTCCCTCCCACATAGAGTTGTGTCTCATTGTATCAACACCTAATCTAGTTATGACTAAAGAAGCTATAGCTTCCTCACCATGGTATCTCTCTCCTATTGGGTATCCTTTATCATCATTCTTATCCCAACCTTGCTACCTAAATTATTCCACAAGTGGGAGTAATTAAATACCTCCTATTCACTAACCCATCTCTAGGTCTTCATCTCAAACTCTCTTATGTAGCTTGGACATGGAAATGGGCCATGATGCTCACTCTAACTCCCATTGGGGGCTACCTCATAACCAAAGTCACTTGCACTAGATAAATATACCTATACCACTATAGGTAGCCAAGAGTGACCCTATAATCATCTAATCTATGATCCATAATAGGAGGATAATTTGTATTTTCATCTGTAAAACTCTAAATATTGAAAATATCTCTTAACCATCTCCCTCTCTCATGGGTCACCTATTGGAAGCATAACTCCCCATGGTTAATATTTCCTGAAAAAGGCTATCGCAAAATCTGATCTAGATGATAGAGCTCAAAATTCCCATGAGCTCCTTATAGTCATATAACCACCTATACCTAGGCTAACTAAAAACCATCCTCAACCCATCAAGGATACCCTCTCCATGGGTGCCATATAACCTAGTATGCCTACTGGCCATCAATGACCCACCATGTTGCCATCATCACTCCCTAGAATGCCCTCCTCCCTATTTCATGGGCATGGTCCCACCTAAATCCTATTAAACCTATGCATTACCTAGAAATATAGATAATCCAACTAATTATTTAATATCTAAGTTCTCCCATATCCAGACCTATAGGAGATTACAACAAACCAAGCTCTCCCCTTATAAAAATTAAATAAAAGGTTTTCTATAATTTATACAAAATAAAAGGATGCTAGGAAAATTGCACCACCTAATTCCTTATCTGGGTGATGATCTTGTCCCATCCCTAGTGTAGTAATCTCTTGTTGGTATATCTAACCGGTAAACCTAATAAGATAGAATACAACAAAGCTATCAATCAATCTAGTAACCTAACCTAGTACATGGCATTGATATCAATGTTATATCTGCTCAGCTAGAATTGCAAGTCACATGTTAGTCCCTAAATTTCTTGAGCTTGATCCAAGCTCATCTAGATTTGGGCATCCCATATATGTACTTGGAGGGTCCTCCAAACATCCTTTAATATCATTGACATCTACCCTATTGGCAAAAGGAAGGTGGTATACTATGAATGTCAACTCTTTATGAAATTTATCAATAGAGTGTGGTCCATATCAACATAGGGCATCATCACGAACTACCCCAACCCCATGGTATCCAAGACCATCCTATACCTCTACATAATTGTCTCCACTATTGAACATAAGGTATGACAACATCGATCTCGACACTCCAACACACCTAATACCTACATACACAACAAATAAAAATCAAGTTAGATTTCTCTATAAAAAGCATCTATCTATTATCATCTTATCCTCTCATGAATTCACCAACTAAACATAAATTCATCATTTAGCAAATTTTCCACCTAATCACAAATTTCTTGACACCACAAAAATCATGAATATATCATTTTCATGGTAAATTTACAATAATGTATTCACATCACGTGAAGTGAATGCATCAATTATGTAGTAATCTCTTGTTGGTATCTCTAACTAGCAAGCCTAAAAACATAGCACACAACAAAACTATTGGTCAATGTTGCGGGCCAAACAAGGTGAATGGTTTCCTATTTTTGTCACATGCCCGTGCATTAATTATCAACCTAGGGAGCTTCGTAAACTTGCGAAGAGTCGAAATTAGGTTACTACAATACCACTGGAGGTGAATCTGCTAATCCTACATTTGGGGGGTGTTCTTGAGATGGTTGTCAATCATTCCCGCACTCCTCAATAAATTACGTAAGAAGAACATAATTTAAATCTACAAAAATAAATCATGTACATATTCCTGAAAATAAGTCTACTGCAAATACTGGAACTAGCAAACCAATGAACATTCCTATGAAAGCAATAAACTAATTAAAATAAATAAACAAGAAGGAAATGGGGAAGAAATACTGGCTTGGAGTGGGCCCAGGCTCCAGCAGCTTCTTCCCGATCGAACACGCGCTTTAGAACTTCTATAACTGTAATATATTTATCAACGCATTACAATGTAGCTCTAAATGGAATTTCTATATATCTCTCTATATCTTTCCTTATTATCTCTATATATTTTTTAGAACGATCTGCGTGTGTTTATATAACACACCCGTAGAACTTCTGTTACAGAAGTGGTTACAACAGTCGATTCTTCCCAGACTAAATTAGAATAGTCTGGTGAATGCAATCGACGTCTGGCATTCTATTTTGATGGCGGCATGTTCATTTCAGTTCGTGCTTTGCCTGGCATCCATAAGACATTTTGATACATTGGTGCTATCTCCAATTTAGCTCTGCATGACGCAGAGCTGGAACTGCACCAGCCACTGCTGTCCACGTCCTTCGAGTCTGGTCAACGGGCAAAGAATCAGTGGCGCCTTCCTTATAAGGAAGGTACCTTGTTATCATGGCACCTTTCGGTTGTAGGGAGGCGCTTGCCTTCTATTAGTGCCTTCCACTGTGAGGAGGCGCTTGCCTTCTATTGGTGCCTTTCGACTACAGGGAGGCACTCGCATTCAGTTGGTGCCTTTCGACTATAGGGAGGCGCTCGCATTCAGTTGGCGCCTTTCGACTGTAGGGAGGCATTGGTATTCAGTTGGCGCCTTTCGACTGCAGGGAGGCGCTCGTCTTTGGTTTGGCGCCTTCCGACTGTAGGGAGGCACTGATATTCAGTTGGCACCTTCCGACTATAGGGAGGCGCTCATCTTTGGTTTGGCACCTTCCGACTGCAGGGAGGCGCTTGTTCCCTTGGCGCCTTTCGGTTGCAGGGAGGCGCCTATGTTCTCTACGTTGACCCTCAATGAAATAAAGTGCCAGGTCCATCAAAAGGACCTCGACTGTTCCAAATCTAACTAAATCAACTGCAATTCCACAAAACATACTAAAAGCACACAAATTAGATAACACGCATAATTATATCAAATATCTATATAATCATTCATAAAAGTATGCAATCCTTATTATACAATCGCATATTGATCAAAGAAATATGTACAAAATATGAGCATTTCTGGTGCTCATCATCCCCCCATGCCTAACATATGCCATGCCCTCGTGGCATCCAACTGTAGGTAGCCCTCTGACTTTTCATCGTCGCCATCTCTTGGAGGATTCGGCTGCCCCTGCGGCCCGAGTCTGTCTTTTCGTGCCGGCATTTGAAGGTGTGGTTCGCCTTTGCCTATGGGAAACTGTGGCTGTCAATTGTCCCCTTCTTGTTCTGGCCGCTACTGGTGGTGGTCTAGCCAACGTTGTTCCTACCGATTGAAATGTAGCTTTGACAGCTTGCCAGAGGTCGGCGTCTGGAGGTTTGACCACTGCCAGAGGGATATCCGAGTTATCCTCTCTGGAAGGCACTACTTGGGCCTTGTATAATCCGACCACTTCAGGGGTAAGCCCTGCATTCTCCTTTGCAATTGCAGCGGCCTCCAATTGTGGGCCATATACTCCCCACCATTCCAAGTACCTCCTCATCATGGAAGGCCGCCCTCGGGATGAACCATAGATGTCCCAAAATTGGTTGTCTTCTACTGGATTGATGCAGATGCCAGAATCTCCTTTTACCCTCGAGGATGCCTTCCTGGCCTCCTTGGCTGCTTTCATTTCCTTGCACAGCTGCTCAAAATATTTTTGCCTTTCGACGAATGGCTGCATGTCCCATTCATCCTCCTCTGACTCGGTGAAGGTTACTTTCGCCTTCTGTCGAGCCGACCTGGGCCTCTTTGCCTTGGCCTCTATAGGAAATGTGGCGGCTCGGACCGGGGTCTCTTCTTTCTCCGGGGGTGATCCTACATTCTCCTGTCTACCTGGTGTCGACCCCTCAGGCTCTTCTCTTTCTTCAGGCCTGGGGAGGTCCTCCTTATCCTCTGGTCTTATCTATTGCTGGAGACCTTCGTCCTGCTCTGTGTCACTCAGGACAATGACAGGGGGCATCTTAGGACTTCCTTCCTTTTCACCCCTAAAAATAGAGGAATCCTCCCCTGCCTCCGAGCTGCTCTATCGGGCATCCGATCGAATCTCCCCCGAAGAGAATACTCGTTCGATGGATGTGGGAGAGTTCGTCGGCACTTCATCTGCCCAATCAGTCTGAGTGGCCGCCTCCTGTCTTGTTGTTCCTCTATCCTGGAGCATTTGATTTTCCTCCTGCAACTGCCGGACCAGCTGCTCGAGCTGAGCGATTCATCTATCCCTTTCCTCCAATTCCATTTTATGCTGGTTCTGGAAATCTTCCAGAGTCTGCTGTGCCATCCAACAATCGGTTTGCCATTCGAGCGCCTCCTCCAAGGCCGCATCGATCTGGTCATTACTCTCAGAAGTTCCTTCATTCCGTGGGCTCTGGTTTGTTAATTCTTGGAGGGTTTGGGCGGCAATGTCTATCTCCGGGTCACTCTGTCCTTCCTCTATCGAGAGGAATCACCGTAGACATTTCCTCCTGGGGATTGGTTCGTCCTCACCACCAGCGAGTGGCGCTCCTTCCTCCTCATACTCGGGCACTGGGGAATGCCCTCTATCCTCTATGTCTTCGGGCATCGGTGACTGCTCTGCCCTTCCTAGAAAATAGGGTGATGCCAATTGCTCAATGTTTGCTATCTCCTCTACAGGGGATGCTTCGCCTTGCCCTAATTTGGCAACCGCATTGTGTTGCTCTATTTGGCCGCCATCTCCCTCTGTGTCATGGTTCTATCTTTGTGCTTCTGCATGGCGGACCAATGCCGATATCAGCCCATGGTGGGCTAAGGCGGACGGTGCCCCCTTCTAGTACCGAGCCGCTTCATCCTTCAGAGAAGTCGCTAGGTAGAAAGGTATATTTAATTTCCTCCCATGCACTAGGTGATTGAGGAAGTGCACATGATTAATGTTCAGATGGGTATACTTCCCTGTGCATGTGAAGAATCGAGCAATCTGCTCGAACATCTTTCGTATATTCATGGGGAGACTATTTTTGAGTAACCCCTCCTTGTCTATCTGCACATCTCCTCCTGGCAGTAGTATTTTGGCGTATAGTTTTAACACTCCGCCCTTGTATGCACATTCCCCCGTGAGAGGCAATCCAGTCACCTGTGAGATGAACTTAGGGGTGACTGGAATTTCCACCCCTCGTACTTGGGCCGCATCGCCCCTCAAAGAGGTGGCGAATTCTCTAGCTACCTCCACATCCTAGCCTTGACTGACCAGGGTGCAGTATTCGAGCCACCCCTCGGCTTCGAATTGGGTCTTCACTGCCCCTCTGATTCCATCAGTATCACTGGGTTCATTCTTCTTGATCGCGTGGTTCTTGGACCTTCCTCCCATGGCGCCTTTCGATGCTGTATATTTTTCTGTCCTTCCTTCTACAGGAAGGCGCCTTCTTATAGAAAATATGCCTAACCCTAGCAGTTATGGAAGGCACCCTCTCATTGGCACGTGGTTCCGGCTATGGGGGGATATGATCTCTATGACGGCGGTATTTTTTTGGTACTACGTATTTATAAATAATTATATAAACGATTTGATTTAGTATGCACGTACCTGATTCGGCGTTCCAGTTGTCATGGTAGCCACTGATTTGCTGACTTGTGACACGAGGGAGGGGTATGGTCATTTGATGTCACTGATTCGTGTGATGCTTCATTCTGCCCGAGGCATCCGATAGATGTAAATGTTGTACGCGAAAGGCATTCTTTGGTACCTTCCCCATGTGGATTGCCCTTGTAGCGCCTTTCCAACATTGTCGGTGCTCTTCGTCGAACGAATGCGCCTTTCGGTGCTACGAGGTGCCTCTGATTGGTGGGAGGCACTTTTGCCTGCATGCATCTTCCCAATGTGGGAGGCACCTCCTTCTGGTTCGTGCCTTCCCGATGTTGGAAGGCGTTCATCTTGATGAATGCGCCTTCCTGATGTTGGAAGGTGCCTCGGCTGGATGAATGCGCCTTCCTGATGTTGGAAGGCGCCTCGACTGGATGAATGCGCCTTCCTGATGTTGGAAGGCGCCTTCGGCTGGCTTCTCTTTTTTTTTTGATTTGGTGCCTTCCTGCCATGGAAGGCGCCTACATATGTATTATTTTTTTTTTAGAACTTCTGCATAGATGGAAGGCGCTGTCTTTCGATTTGGTGCCTTCCGGATGTAGTAAGGTGCCTTCTTCTAGATGGGTGCCTTTCGGATGCAGTAAGGTGCCTTCTTATGGACTTGGTACCTTCTAGATGTAGTAAGGCGCCTTCTTCATGGATTTGGCACCTTTTGGATGCAGTAAGGCGCCTTCTTCTGGATGGGCGCCTTTCGGATGTAGTAAGGCACCTTCTTCTAGACTTGGCACCTTTTGGATGCAGTAAGGCGCCTTCTTCTAGATGGGCACCTTTTGGGTGTAGTAAGGCGCCTTCTTCTAGACTTGGCGCCTTCTGGATGTAGTAAGGCACCTTCTTCTAGACTTGGCGCCTTCTGGGTGCAGTAAGGCGCCTTCTTCTGGATGGCGATTTGACTGGAAAAAGGGTGATCAAGCCTTCCTAGTTTTTCACGTTGCCCAGATTCTACCTACGAGCCGGTGTCGGAATGTTGAGCCGAATCAGGCCTGGTTTCCCAGATACCTATCCCTCGTGCTGTCAGGTCCTCCACCTACAAAAAGCAACCAAAAAAGAAAAGAAAATAAAGGCAGTTAGACGCGTTTCGTGCCTGTTAGGCCCTGGATTAGGATGCCTGTAGCTTGCATGCGGGCGTCGTCCCTGCAAAAACACACATTACAAAAAAAACTATATTAACTAAAAAATTTGGGTGAGCACTTTCGTGCCCACCATTTCACCTGTGAGAGTTCGGTCCAGATCTAGCAAGATGGGGTCTCCCCCATGCCTACTCTGGATTCCACCTGTAACATTTCGGACGTATTATAGGGGCGTAGTCGGTGGCCATTGACTGTGAACATGGTGTTGCTGCCGTCAATTGTCTTAACGTGCACCGCCCCATTCTTAATGAGCTCTGCCACCTCATACGGCCCCATCCACCTCTGCATAAGTTTGCCCTTCCTTTCTTGGAACCGAGAATCGTACAACAGTACCCATTCTCCTACCTGGAACTTCTTCAGCTTGATGTGGTTATCATGCCACTTCTTTCTCTGCTTTGTATAATCTCTGTCCTCTGCAAAGCATCCAGTCGGATTTTGTCCAACTGATCTAGCTGGTGAATCCTCTGTTGTTGAGCTTCATCCAAGCTCAAATTTAATTCTGAAGCCATCCTCAGAGTTTTGATTTCAAACTCGATGGGCATCATCGCATTTTTCCCATAGACCAGTTGGAAAGGTGTGCATCCTGTGGTGGATTTCCACGTGGTGTTGTATGCCCAAACCGCCTCCGACAACCGTGTGGCCCAATATTTCTTGTGTTGCTGCACGGTTTTGGTCAGGATGTTTTCTATCTCTCTGTTTGTCACCTCTACTTGCCCGTTCGCCTACGGATGGTAGGGCGTGGTTTTATTGTGTCGAACTCTATACTGCTCCATCAGTTCCTCAATCAATTTGGAGGTGAATTGGGGCCCTTGGTCTATTGTTATCTCCCGAGGAACCCCAAATCATGTGAAAATATGGGCAAATAAGAAATCGACGACCGTTCTTTCCTTTGAGTCCCTCAATGCCTGCACTTCCACCCATTTGGTGACATAATCCGTGCAGACCAGAATAAACCTCCTTCCCATCGAAGGTGGATTGAATGGTCCCACGAAGTCCATGCCCCATTTATCGAAAGGTTCCAGGTGTACCTAGGGCTGCAGGGGCATTTCATCTCGGTGGGTTGGTCTACCCATCCTCTGGCACTCGTCACACTTGCTGGTATACGTTGTCGCATCTTTGAACAGAGTGGGCCAAAAATACCCAGCCTGCAGGATTTTGTAGGCAGTTCATTTCCCTGCAAAGTGTCCTCCGCATGGCTCATCGTGACATGCCTTGAGCACTTCTAAAAACTCCTATTCTGCTATGCATCTTCTTATTATTTGGTCCCATCCTATTTTAAATAGGAGACCATCCATCCAAAGGAATGATGCGCTCTTCTCTATGACCGCCTGCTTTTCTCGGTAGGAGAGAGCAGGTGAGGTCCTTTCGGTGGCCAAGTAATTGGCTACATCTGCATACCATGGAATTTGTTCACTAATAGCGAACAGATGTTCATCCAAAAACTGATCTTCCACTGCTTGATGATCTGCTGGTATCAATCTGGATAGAAAATCCACCATGACATTGTCCTTGCCTGGTTTATCGACTATAGTGATGTCGAATTCCTGCAATAGCAATAGCCATCTGATAATTCTGCCACCAATGGCTGGCTTGCTCATCAGATACCTGATAGCCGCATGGTCCGTATGGACGAAGACCTTGTATCCCATTATATAGTGGCAGAATTTGTTTATTGCATGGACAACTACGAGGAATTCTTTTTCTGTCACTGTATAGTTGAGCTCTGCTCCCGCCAAGTTTTTACTGACATAATAGATGGCATAAAATTCTTTGCCATATTTCTGCCCGAGGACTGCTCCGATCGCACCGTTAGATGCATCACAATAAATATGGAACGGTATGGCCCAATTCGGTCCTCTCAAGACCGGTGCAGATATCAATTTTTCTTTCAGCAATTGGAATGCTTCTTCGTAGTCTCCCATCCAATTGAACTCTACGTCCTTAGAAAGTAAGGTGTGCAGTGGTTTGGCAATCTTACTAAATTCGACGATAAATCACCGGTAGTACCCGACTGATCCAAGGAAACTTCTTACCTCCTTCTGCGTTTTGGGGCTAGGTAGGTCTCTGATGACCTCGATCTTCCTCTTGTCTACTTTTATTCCTTCCATAGAGAGGTGGTGTCCCAACACGATGCCTTCCTGCATCATCATAAAACATTTTTCATTACTTAGGGACAAATGATTTTCCTTGCTCCTGTCGAGCACTCTTTCCAGATTTGTCATTGCATCTTCGAAGGTTTCTCCATAGGCGGTGAAGTCATCCATGTATACTTCCACCCCGTCTCCTATCATATCAGAGAATATGCTAAGCACCGCCCTTTGAAAGGTGGTCGGTGCGTTGCATAGTCCAAAAGGCAATACCTTATAGGCAAACGTTCCCCATGGACAGGTGAACGTTGTTTTATCTTGATCTTCTTCCCCTATCTGGATCTGGTTGTAACCACTCGAATCCATCCAGAAAGGAGAAGTATTTTCTTCCTGAGAGTGTGTCCAAGACCTGATCGATGAACGGGAGCGGGAAGTGGTCTTTCTTAGTCGCCTTGTTCAATGCCCGATAGTCCACGTAGATCCGCCATTTCCCATTCTTTTTGGGGACCACCACTAATGGTGATACCCATTCACTGTCAAAAATTGGATATATGAATTCGGTAGCCGAAAGTTTGTGCAGTTCTTCTCTGACAATGTCTTTCATTGCTGGGTTCATCCTTCTCTGTGGCTACCGACTAGGAGTTGCTTGGTCATCTAAATAAATCCGATGGGTACATATTTTCGGGCTGATGCCATGCATATCTACGTAGTCCCATGCAAATGCTTGCTGGTGTTTTACCAGAAGCTCTTCCAATTTTTCTAGTTGTGTGGGCATCAACCTGTTGTTGACGTTTAATGTCCTCCCTGGCCCAACGTGTATTTGTCGGATGTGCTGATCTTGGGCGCCAGTCAACGGCGATCCAGGTGTGGGGGTGGATGATTCTCCATGGAGAAACTCCATGATAGCACCATCCTCATCCTCTTCTGCCACCTCCTCCAAGGTCATCACCGGCTGGATTATGGACAACTCCGTAGTTCCATGCTCGGTGATCCTGGGTTCTTCTGCCAAGTCCATAGACTGAGCTGGCGGTGAAATGGTCAGCCTTTTGACATTTTGCCCATTGGAGATGGTCATTAGCCCATCCCGATAGCTGATGTAAGCATCAGCTGTTGCCAGCCATGGCCTCCCCAAAATGAGCGGGTAACCGCCCAGCCTGGTCTTGGTTTGCAAAACTAGAAAATTGGCTGGATATTCCCATGCACTAACTGTTACGATCACATCTTCCAGCATCCCTTCTGGCGACACGGTTGACCTATCGGCTAACTGTAGCACTGTCATGGTTGGCTTCAGGTTCGTGAGCTGCAGCCTCTGCATGGTCTCTTGAGGCATCACGTTGATGGCTGCCCCGAGGTCAACCAATGTGTTGGACAGGAAATGTCCTCCAATTTTTATGGTCAGCACTGGGCTGCCTGGATCTGCATACTTTGGATGACGTGTTCTACCCATCATTAGATCTGCCAGTTTACCCATGACATTGATAGTCTGGGTAGCTTTTCATCCCGGTCTCCTTAGACACATTTCTCTAATTGCCTTGGTGTAAATGGGGACATCTCAAATTGCTTGAAATAATGGGATTGTCACCGTGAGATTCTTCAAGCTCGACAAGATGTCAAATTTTGGCTGTGTTGTTTTTCTTTGTTCCTGCAGCTGGCTAGGAAATGGAGCCTCCGCTCTCTCAAGTGCTTTTCCTCCTTCTACCAGAGGTGTCTCCTCTATTTCTTCCTCCTCTTCTACCAGTGGAGGTGTCTCTACTATTTCTTCCTCCTCTTCTACCAGAGGTGGCGTCTCTACTCCTAGCTGTCTACCTGATCTAAGCTGAATATTGTACATATGATACATCTCACCTTCTACGTTGTATGTCGACTGATTTACTCTGTTGTTCGGGTTTGCTGTCGGTTGTGCTGGTAGCTGCACAGGTCTCGCTGTTGGCAATGCTGGTAAGTTCTGTTGGATGTGAGCAGGCGCTGCACTCTGTGGAGTCTGATTCCATGCATTGTGGCCTCTCCACTACTGCCCAAGATATGGATATGGCATCCATGGCTGCTGATTCAGAAATGCTGTTGGGGGTGCGTTCGTCCAGGGTGACGGTCCCCACCACCCCATATTAGGTGGTTGAGGGGGTCCTTGGTGCATGTATGACCCTCCCCCATATGATGGCATCCCGGTTGGTATATTCCCCATGGGGGGCTGTGGCCAACTCTTCCTATTGCCTATGAAGTAGGCCTCCGTGCTCTCAACCGCTTCCTGGTTACTGGGCAGTTGTGGGCACAATCGAGTTTTATGATTCAGCCTACAAACTGCGCATATTCTGACCTTGTTTTCTGGACATGCATTCTTTGCGTGCCTTCCTCTACATTTTGGGTAGAAATAGGCTAATGCTGCATCATTTTCTTGTTTCTTCTTTTCTAACAGTAGCGTATCCATCTGCAGTGCTAGAGATGAGAGCATTTCGCTCTTCAAATCCTCTAGCATGTTGCCTATTTCTATTTTGGTGACTGAAGCAGTCACCTTCATGGTCCTGGCGATGATTTTGCCTCGCCTTCTCGAGTAGTTCTGGCATAATTTCTGGATGTCATCCATAGCATGCTGATAGACATCACCTCCAGAGATCATGTTGAGAGCCTCCTAGTGACTCATTGGTAAGTCCCCTCAAGAAGATGCTTTTGAGGGACTTATCAGATAGCTTCGAGTGAGGGGACCATTGAAGATTAAAGCTGAATCTCTCCCAATACTCCTCGAGAGACTCATCTTCTCTTTGTGTCATGCTCAGGACCTCCTCCCTGGAGTCTCTTGCTCTCCCAAAATCTTGATATTGCTCTAGAAAGAGCTTCTTCATCTGGTCCCATCTGGTGATGTGTTTGTCTCCCAGACCGATGAACCATCGTAGAGCTGCATCGTCTAATGTAGAAGGAAATAATTTCAACTTCTGCGTGTTTGATTTGTAATCCACAGACCTGCACAAAACATCAAACTTGAATAAAAATAGGTCAGGGTCCTCAGTCGGGTGTCCTTTGAAGGACGAAAGGTGAGCAGGGGATATGTTTTTCATTTTGGTATCTCCTACTCCCTCCTCTATTGGGAAACTAAAGCCAGATGAGACTTCATCATTATCTACCATTTTTTTAGGAAATGTGGTTTCTAATGCAGCGTTTATGGCCTTTCGATCATTTAAAACTTTTTGAGTCAATGCTCTAAGGTTGTCTGGCGAGATCGTCTGATCCTCCACAGCCTTCCACAATAGGGCTTCCTCTAGAGGAGTCCTATTAAACAGGGGATTTATGATGATTCGTTCATCCCCTTGTTGATGGGATGAGGCGGCACTTTGCACAAAGTGCGGTTCCTCACTCCAATGGACTGCTGGTAGGTCGGGCGAGTCTAACTCAAATCCAAAATGCTCGGCTGACTCAAGTCCTGATGGATTAGTTCTTATAAAGTGACCGTCAAGTCCTCTTCTTCTCGAAGAACTCATACAAGGTCAGATGGAAGGTTTCAGGGTATTGTAAGTAATCTAATTAAGATGCTTCCCCGACAATGGCGCCAAAATGTTGCGGGCCAAACAAGGTGAATGGTTTCCTATTTTTGTCACATGCCCATGCATTAATTATCAACCCAGGGAGCTTCGTAAACTTGCGAAGAGTCGGAATTAGGTTACTACAATACCACTGGAGGTGAATCTGCTAATCCTACATTTGGGGGGTGTTCTTGAGATGGTTGTCAATCATTCCCGCACTCCTCAATAAATTACGTAAGAAGAACAAAATTTAAATCTACAGAAATAAATCATGTACATATTCCTGAAAATAAGTCTACTGCAAATACTGGAACTAGCAAACCAATGAACATTCCTATGAAAGCAATAAACTAATTAACATAAATAAACAAGAAGGAAATGGGGAAGAAATACTGGCTTGGAGTGGGCCCAAGCTCCAGCAGCTTCTTCCCGATCGAACACGCGCTTTAGAACTTCTGTAACTGTAATATATTTATCAACGCATTACAATGTAGCTCTAAATGGAATTTCTATATATCTCTCTATATCTTTCCTTATTATCTCTATATATTTTTTAGAACGATCTACGTGTGTTTATATAACACACCCATAGAACTTCTGTTACAGAAGTGGTTACAACAGTCGATTCTTCCCAGACTAAATTAGAACAGTCTGGCGAATGCAATCGACGTCTGGCATTCTGTTTTGATGGTGGCATGTTCATTTTGGTTCGTGCTTTGCCTGGCATCCGTAAGACATTTTGATACGTTGGTGCTATCTCCAATTTAGCTCTGCATGATGCAGAGCTAGAACTGCACCAACCATTGTTGTCCACGTCCTTTGAGTCTGGTCAATGGGCAAAGAATCAGTGGTGCCTTCCTTATAAGGAAGGTACCCTATTATCATGGTGCCTTTCAATTGTAGGGAGGCGCTTGCCTTCTATTAGCGCCTTCCACTGTGAGGAGGTGCTTGCCTTCTGTTGGTGCCTTCCGACTGTAGGGAGGTGCTCGCATTCAGTTGGCGCCTTCCGACTGTAGGGAGGCGCTCGCATTCAGTTGGTGCCTTTCGACTGTAGGGAGGCGCTGGTATTCCATTGGTGCCTTTCGACTGTAGGGAGGTGCTCGTCTTTGGTTTGGCGCCTTTCGACTGCAGGGAGGTGCTGATATTCAGTTGGCGCCTTTCGACTGCAGGGAGGCGCTCGTCTTTGGTTTGGCGCCTTTCGATTGCAGGGAGGCGCTTGTTCCCTTGGCGCCTTCCGGTTGCAGGGAGGCGCCTATGTTCTCTACGTTGACCCTCAATGAAATAAAGTGCCAGGTCCATCAAAAGGACCTCGACTATTCCAAATCTAACTAAATCAACTGCAATTCCACAAAACATACTAAAAGCACACAAATTAGATAACACGCATAATTATATCAAATATCTATATAATCATTCATAAAAGTACGCAATCCTTATTATACAACCGCATATTGATCAAAGAAATATGTACAAAATATGAGCATTTCTGGTGCTCATCAGTCAATCCAGTGGCCCAACCTATTACATGGATTTGATATCAATGTCATACCTCCTTAGCTAGAACTACAATCTATTTGCTAGTCTCTAAATTACTCAAGCTTAATACTATCTCATCTATATTTGCGTACCCCAAATAGGTACTTGGAGGATCCTTTAAACATCCTCCAATATCATTGACATCTCGTCTATTGGAAAAATAAAGGTGGTATACTCTAAATGCTAGCTATTTTTCAAAGTCATCAATAGAATGTTGTCCATCTTAACATAGGGTATCATCACCAAAGAAATTAGCCACATGGAATCGAAGACCATCATCATATCCACTATTGAATTTAGGGTACAAGAACATCGATCTCCACACTCCAACATGTTGAACACTTGCATACACATAGCAAATAAAATTTTAGTTATATTTCTTTGTAAAACATTTATCTATTCTCATCTTATCCCCTCATGAATTCACCAACTAGACATAAATTTATCATTTAGCAATTTTTCCACCCAACCATGTATTCCTTGACATCACAAAAATTGTGACTATGCCACTTTTATGGAAAATTTGCAATGATGTGTTCACATCATGTGAATTTGAATTTGTATTAATGTCCATCGGTGACCAAAAGAGGTCAATAGGACTGTAAAGTAGGACATATACAAAGCAACGAGAGTGCCTAATGTAGCTCCAAGAAAATAAAGTAAGAAAAATAATAAACAGGGTGACATATGATATACAAGATTTGTGGATCAAGGATTACTCCCAAATACATCCATTGTGACATCTTGATTCCAAAAATAAAAAATATAAAAACCTAATAGATGAATAAATCTTATACCTATCCCTACGCCCCACCTCACACTATATCTAATCTATGTCGAACATCTCTGTTGCACCATTTTCCCAAGCCTTTGGTTTCCTCTAGAGCTCTTTTTTCTCCTCATGCATAGTGAAAATGACTTCTCCTCATGACACTCCACCTTATTTTACCCTATTTGGGTAAAAATTTTCCTTATTTGATTTCTTATCCAGTCTATTTGAGATCCTTCGAGACCCCATTTTGTACCTCAAAACTCGATGGGGCACCCAGGTTGGGGGTAAAACTAGTCTAAAACTTTTTTTGACCTGATTATATAATTATCCAATAGCACCCTAGGTAATTTTAAAATAAAATTTTGATACATTTTGCCTTGTTTTTATCAATCAAATATAGTTACCATGTTTCCTTAAAAGGAAAAGGTATTTACATCTATTTTTTATGCATTTATTTATATTAAATGCAAAAAAGGGAAAAATATAGATACCTTAAAAATAGACCATCTAACTTAGATCAATTTGGACATAAAATCATGAAAAATTCAACCCACTCATAACAACTAACTCGACCTTAAAATTTGTAGCCAAAGACCAACAATATTAAATTCATTATCTTAGATTAAATTAACCAACAAGCAAATCTACTTTGAGTCAACATGTTTATGATAAGTTTAAATTTTCTAGCTCCCTTCTAGATTTTACTATGATGATCAAAATTCACAAATTCACTATCTTTGCAAATACACTAGTGGTGTATTCATATAGGTGGTGTATTTGCATCTAACACATGAAATATTTAGTCTCACCTATAGTAGCTAAACAGAGTGAGAATCATTTCTCCTAACCCCTTAAGCACCATAAGCAATTAAAATGTAGGGAGGAAGGTGGTTAACTTTCCTCCACCTACCCTAATTAGTTTATATTAAGGGGATAATTAATTGTAAGATTATTAGGTTAGCTAGTCAACCCTAGCCCCTAAGAATCCCACCTAATAGGCCACCTCATCTCATGTTATCTAGTCAACCTACTCAACCCATAACTTAATAGGCCACCTCATCTCTCCCTTTTGGGAAGCCCCTAGGAGGACCAAATTCTACAATTTGAGCCCTTGCAATGGCACTTGGCATCACTTGCTCATGTATCAAAACTCTATCAAAATTGGGAGTCAAATTTGTGTATTGAAATGCTACTAAATTTTTACCATGAAGTCATCTTCAAGTTATTTGAGCTTCGAAGGAAGAAATATGAAACTTTGTACTTTTAGAATTAGGTGATAGATTTTTGGATCTATTTTGCTTTAGTTTCTATTCTCATTAGCATTTTTCATATTTAATTTTTTGCATGTATTCATATATTTCCTATTATTTGGTCTAACTATTGCATTGTTGAGTGTTCTATTTTAGCTTTTATAGGTACCTTAGTAATCCTATAGGATATATAATCACCCTTAGGGTTCCTAGAGAATTAGTGGAGGATATTTATAACTACTATTGGCCTATCACTTTTTTATTCTACCATTATAAGTGAATTTTTTGCCTATATCCAACCCAAGCGACATATTTTCTATAAGTAGTAAAAACCTTGGTTTCATAACTTAAAACTCCTTTATCTTTTTTAGTCTTAGAAGCAAATACACCACCTATGAATATTACATACAATGTATTTTTTATCCATATTCATGGCCCGAGATCCCTCTACCAAGCTAGCATTTAGTTTGTTTAACCTTGATTCGTGCATCACTATATCACTTTTGGTAACCCCTAACTTTGTCCCTGCCATTTGATAATCTAATTCCATTATTTTAACAAATTTTTATAGGGTCTTCAAGAGATAAGTTTTCCATAGATATAATAACATCCACTTCCAAGTTTCCAATTTTGATTTTGTGTATAAACTGGGGGTTTGACTATGCCAATTAGGAAGTTGCCTACTTCTCATTGTTTGGTAGGCCCTCAAACTCTAATACATCCTTATTTCTATAGACTCTAGTGAATTCACTAGTTGCAAGTGTTTTATGTGGTGTATTGGCACATAGGCAGTGTATTCACACCAAGCATAAAAACAAGTATATCTTATCCTCCAATTTTCAATACTTAGTATAGAATTTTTTGTTGACTATTTACTTGTCTTTCTAATATATCTTTCAAAATACATATAAAAAGAAAAATCCAAGAAACTTAGCTTAGCATTTTATTTTGATTTCTTAGGCATTTAATTTGAATTGCATGTAGTTTGTATGAGGATAAGTTGTGTGCTTACATCCTCCTTGCGTCCTTGCCTTTTAATTTAATTTTTTTTTTATAGCATAAATATTATCCATCAAAAAGGAAAATAGCATATAGGATAATATCTTATATTTTACATTTTTTATTCATATTGCATTGCATTTTTATATTGTGCATCAGTCCATAGGAAAGAACAAAACTTAGGTGTTTGTTACATTGTACACATCAAAACTATATTAGAAAAATCTATAAGCCCTCGGAGAACCCAAAATCCCTTTTTACCAAAGTTAATATTGTGTGAAGCACAACCTAATTATGAGTTAGAAATAATGCTCTCTCATATGAGTTGGATGATCCTTAAGGAAATGCATAGGAGCTAGCATCCTCGCACATATTTTATCATCCCACAGGTTGTGTCTGTTGGTTGTATGCACTAGAGAGAAGAAACATATATTTTTTTATTAGGGTAGAAGGGTTTTAGGGTCCCCAAACCCAAATATTAGGTTGTAAATATATTTTAAATAGACCTAATAGCTAGTTCAAAATTAAACAAAAAAACATCGATTGAACCATAAGATTTTGCAAGACAAAACTAAGATAACACACTTTCTAAGCCTTTCTAAAAACACACTTGGTTAAATAGAAAAAAAAAAAAAAAAACACTTACAAAAATTAAATCACACTTGTGGAAATTTAAAACACACTTTTTGAATTTAAATCACACTTGCAAAATTTTAAAATGCACTTGTCGAATTTTAAGCATACTTGAGAAAATTAAACCAAACTTATACAAATTAAAATACACTTGCAAAAAAATTAAATAACACACTTGCAAGAAAATAAATCTAATATAGCAAGTGTGTTAAATGTTTTTAATGGGTTAATTTGGGATTGAAATGGGCCCCATCCATATTACATCATCACCACATATTGTTATTACAAGAAAGTTTGGATATTATCCATGTATCATTTGGCAAGATTTGAACCTGGGTCTCCTCCTTGAAATGTTCAGGAATCTAACCGGTCGAGCTAACGCCACTTGATCATAGGTGTGTTAAATTATCTTGGGAGTAAAATATATTTTAAAATAAAATAAATAAATAATATATATTTATTTGTTAAAATAAAGAAATAAAATAACACAATAATTATGTATATTTCTTTATTTAAATTAATAGTACATTAAGAAAATAAAATATTAAGTACTTCCAAAAAATATCTCTACAACTAAAACAATCGGGTCCTTAATCCATAGCCAAGCAAAAGGTAAATTCAATTTAGAACAATAAAAAAAAAACTATACGTGCATAAACAAGAACTAAAAATTTTATTTAGAAAAGGATGGAATTCACAACTTTTACACTAGAATCTTATTTCTCCACATGCATTTTTCAAAAGCTTTTTTTTTTAAATACAAAGCATGTGCATTTATACGCAAAACACTTATTTAATATGCTACTAACTAGTTAATAATTAGCAAAGAATCTTTGTGTTATCAACAAATAACAAAATCATAAAATTATCAACAAAGGTTGCACAAATTTATGAATAAATTCATCATGCAAAATTGCAAGAATAGAATCCATTTGTATAGCATTACAGTTGTTTTTATTGATAGTCCCAAGAATCTAGTTGACAATTTCAATCAACTACCCATTTATGATGTCAATAATTTATCCCAACGTGTGAGCACTTTGTCACTTTTGGTGCACCTAAATTCCACCTTATCTCACAATATTTTTTGATGCATCAACACTCTTATCTTTTCTTGTGCCATCTTTTTTGGTGCTTTGTATTTTTTGGCACTCTATATTTTTTAGTATGCCATATTTTCTAGTGCACCAGTGCTCTATCTTTTAGGATGCTCTATATTTTTGGTACACCATATTTTATAGTGCACTAGTGATCTATCTTTTCTAATGTTCCATCTATTTTAGCATATTACCACTATTTAATTATGCTACTCAATTGCATCAAAAATGTCTTTATTGAATCTATAAACCATGATTTTTCTAACTAGTTTCATTAAACCAAATAATCATAACTAGATGTAAAACTAAGACTAAAATTACATAAACCCTATCCAGAACAACCTAGCAATGCATTTTACATATTCACCATGTCTAGTCATAATATTAATACCAATTACAACCTAGTCCATAGTTAAAATTTGTTTACCAACACATTAACAAAGTTAGAAGGTGTTAAATTTGCTACACAAAAGGAGGTATTTAGGGCCTCATAAAAATTTTCTTGGTTTAGCACTAGCCTACATCCAATATCTATCTCCATTTATTATATTTTTCTTGGCCTAAGCTTCTCCTTCTTTTATAGCACCTATAGGGGTTTGTGTTCCTTTAACTTCCAACTCTCATATGTTATTTTTTATCATGGTTTACATGGAACCTTGTTCATTAATTTTCCCCATTGGTAATATTATTTGGTAGTCATGTTAATAATTATACTTAATTCTATGATGGTTTCTTGGCTATCAAAAATCTATGGGGAGGAGACTCATAAGTATAAGTGTTATTGTCTTTGCTTCCTTTGAACCTTGTGTAGGTGCTACTTGTCCTAAATATTGGATATTTCCTTATCAAACCTTTATTTTCATAAACTACCATGGAATTCCTTATATATTTCATACTTCATTCTTGAATATTTTATTACCTTTTCTAGACTCTAGAAATATTTTGGACCAGTGAGTGAATTGTTGTTTGACGATTCACATATTGATCCAAGTTAGAATTCTCTTTTAATTTCTTTCCTTATTAGTTTAATATTTCATTGTAAAAGTAGAACCATGGGAAAGGGTTATCTTTTAATTTCCTTGTATCTATTTTCCTAAGACTAATTATAATCTAATAGCTTGGTGATCTCTTCCTTTCTTAGGTTATTTTTTACTTCTAAATTTAGTTGGTGTTCATGGATGTATATAGTCAATATTCCATTATTCATTAACATTCCAATTAATACAACATGGAGATCATATACCTATTTATCCTTTATTTTTTCCATCCTAAACCTCTCGAGAACCAAATCTATATGTTCTACATAGCCCTTTTTTAGTGGGATCATGGTTAGGTAGCTTCTCTCATGGTAAAAAATATTACACTTTTTAACCCTTACTAAACTACCTATCCACTAGGTCTAGCTATCTGAGCAATCCAAGGGTAAAAATGTCATCCAATATAAATGGAGGTAATCCATATAATATAATAAAGGAAGAATGGTTTCTTAAATAAAAGTATTTAATCTCTCCAAGGGGTCCATACTAGTGCTTTGGATGTTAGGGACATCCTTGAGAGTTCATCATGCATTTTTTTTTTTATAATTCATGCATGCATATATATGTATTTTTTAATTTATAGTTGTACATCATATGGCCACTATACAAAATATTTGTTTTAAAACAATGTAATGGAAAACCTTGGTTATTCCATTTTTAGTTTAACTCAAGGTTAAGGAAACATTATTTCTTTGGTGCATGGTTAGCCACACCAGGTAGGAGAAAAATTTGAAGATCCAAGCATATTCAAACAACTACAACTATAGTTTATTTATCTTAGAGATATAGGTCATGCTGCCAAGTAGTTTTTGGTACCATGTTATATCCCTAACTGCATGAAGCATTCCTAACTACTCCTTCCTTACATATTCATTTGAACTAATTGTGATGACAAAAGTGGTCATAGAAAGCACTCATTGTGCTTCTTCCATAAACATTCTAATTTTATCTAGAAGAAGCATCTACAACATTCTCAAATTAAGATGCTAAAAATACCTTCCAATCCTCCCTGCTCCTATTACCAATAAATCAGGCTTACACTTTTGGGAAGAGGTGATCTACCCACTCTACTAGTTATTTATTTGCAATAACTCTTTGATAGCTATGGTTATAATCATGATTTGCCATGCATCCCACTATTGGGGTATGATGGACTACTAATACTAATTATATTTTATAGTGCAAGTATATACCAGCTCTTGGAAATCCTAGAAGCATGGCACCAAAAATTAGCCCAAACCTAAAATCCACAATATGGTCATAATCCAAGAGTCATTTGGATTTATATTGTACCTCTTCATAGCCTTGACCTGAGAGGAACTAAGGCTGAATTTGAAACTCTTTTTTTGTACTAGCTCATAGATTGTTTCAAATGTTTAGACAAACTCTTTTTTCTTATTTTTTAGCAACCTAGGGGTGCCTTCTTGTTTCACTATCTATTTTAGGAGATATTTTTTTTCTTTTTATATGGAGGGTTATTTAGTAGTATCTTCTAGGAGAGTTTAAGGATCTACCTTGTATTCTTTTTTTGACTCGACTGCAATGAATTCCCTAGCTAGATTTGTGGAGTTGCTAGTTGGATCCATGACTGACTATGTTTTACAATAGGATAGAAATTTGATAATTTAGAAAATTGTGTGATCATTGATATTGTCAATGAATCAAAAAATACCAATAAATCACTAACGTAAGTTTTTGGGTATTTTTCTTGGAGGTTGTAATGATTTTTTCATCAATAAAAAATAATGTTACTAATCATTAACTTTCTTCCTTGGATAATTTGTTTCCTTTCCAAATAATTATTGTGTCAATAAATCAATACAATTAGGAGCCAATGAATTGGTTAAGTTAATATTTTTCTAATTATTGAACTTGGATCTTCAAGAAGTGTTGAGATTCTTCCACTAAGTTGACTTTCAATAGGGTTTACTAGTAAAATATAGTAACATGGTGGTCATGACGATGTGAATACAACAATAATTAGAGGATACAATGCATGCAATTGGAGCATGATGCCAACAATTATTTTCTCTACTAGGGTGCTAGGTATAGTAAATTAGTGTGCAAACATGACATTGAAAGTAGATAGTAGTGGCTCCTTGTAAAAAGAGAAACAAGTGCTAAGGTTTACATATGTCTACCAATCATTGTTATAGATACAACAATGACAATAACTAGTTCTTTTTTAATATTGTATTCATTATGTATTGGGGGACCTTATGGGTATCATAGCTCATTTTTATAGTAGAGAGGTCAAATGCACATGATTTTCAAAATTAGAAATGAGGATTTAGAGGGGTATTTATAGTATTTATATAAGTAAAAAATAAACCCATAGCATGCACATATTGTGTCAACAAATCAACACCTTTCTTTGATGACATAAACATAACATAATCACTCCTTTTATACCCTTTGCTTTCATGCTATTGAATAAAGAATTTTTATGCTAACATCATCATGATGTACTCTTCTCCTTCAAACCCTTTTCCTTTTGCACCAATATTATTGCTTACACCAAGATGACACCTTCAATATTGACAAATTGGAAACTTCATTGCTAACAACATCACACCATCATTCTCCTCCTTGAATTCTTCTTAAATATTAATGAAATATAGGATCATGGTGATAAAATTAGCATGATTCCATCTTCCCTTAGTGATCATTTCCATTACATTAGTATTTTCACTTATGCTATAATGATGGTTCTTGTCATGTGCCAATGAATCACATGCATATAAACTTATTATATTCTCTTGTTTTCATGTGTAGGATCATTACTTTTGTTATGAAAATAGAATTAGGTTGTAAATATATTGTGTCTCATGTCAATGAATTGTTAAAATTGGAACTCAAAAAATTATGAGTTTTACTGTGGATAATTGTTTGCATAAACACTATCTCATTATCCTCATGTTGATGAATAATTCACATCGCTAGTGAATCCCCCATACCCAATCCTTACTAAAAAAAAATGAAACTTAGTTAGCTTCTCACCATTTTAAAATTTATTTTAAGTACTTATTTGCATTAGCACTACATCACCCTTATTGTGTTGATGAATCACTGAAATTGCTAGCTAATTGCTATCATCCAACCCTTAGTCAAGTCTTTAAAAATTACTCAACTTCTCATAATTTTTCCTATTGAACAAAACTAATAGCTACAAGAAAAAAAAATAGAATAAGGGGGAACCTAAATATCATTTTAAATATTTTCACTTAGGTAAATAAGAGAATTTTTAATCCATGGAAAAAATTTCAAAAATAGGAAATTGAAATGGGAAGAAAAAGGTTCATTATGTACAAATGTAACAAAAGTGTTTTTTAGGGGGGAATTCAAGAGGGTCATTAAGTATTTTTCATTCACCAATATTGATAATGGTATCCCATACATAATGAATAATTTGTAGTCATTAGTCCTCATGACCTTATCTGCCTAGTATGGTCCACTCTATACGAATCACAATTCTTGTATTTTCCTAGTTTAGACCTATCTTCATCCCATTTTAGCATCAAATTTCCTTTGTTGAATTTAATATTAGTTGTTTTCTTCTTAAATCAAATTTTTATGGTTATTGGGGGATGTGGTAGGCTCCCACCCTAGTGGGATAGCCCCACTCGATGGGATGACCTCGCTTCATTTACCCGCTCCCCCTATTCTTAGCTTATGTTCTAAGCTCATTGGAGGCTTTCATCTGGATCTTTAAGGATTTTTTTTGATGCATGACTAACTTTTTTGTAGTTGTATGGATCATCCCAGTGAATCAATCCTAGATGCTCTTTTTTTGGATGGTTTTTGGCTAGCCCATTTGGGGGGGTTGTGGCTTTCGAAAGGGGTTTGGCTTTGTTTACATATCCTGGTTACTCAAGATATCTAACTGCATCTTTCATGGCTTCAAGGGTACCCTGTGTTTAGCATCTATATATGGTCATCCCTTTCAACTCTAGATCTAGGTTTTCATTACCTTTGGGATATCTCTACAGATACAGTGTTTGTACATTTTTTGATATTATAGTGGGTGCTCTTGCTATAATCTATCTTTTTGGTATTGGATGGAGATCATACGCTTCTTCATGTAGTTGTGGCTCTAGCTCCCATGGTTTCATCCCTAAATAAACCTTGTTGGGACTGGATGCTCTTCTGATATGGATGGTTTTTTATTATTTTAATGTTGTAGTCTTTAAGGTCTTGGGTTTGGGCCCTTGTATTTCATTGCTTATTGTAATTATCGGTCCATGATCAATAATATTGGTGTAGAATTTTTCTTCAATCATGGATCATCATGATGACTGGTGTCTTTAGGTTTCTCTTTAGCTTGTAATTTTAGTCTCCTTTGTAGGGAGATCTTATGGCCTATCAAGATCTTTAATGACTGCTGATCCACTTTCTAGACCGTGTTTTATTTTTGCTATTTGTGGGATTCTCTCTTCAGTTCTTCTTGTTTGGGTGATCCTCTCTATTGGGCCTATCTGTGATGGTCCTGTACCTACCTACATAGGATTCTCCTATAGTGCAACTATTTATAGATCTATTTTCTATTTGGTTTTGTCTTCATGTTTCTCCTTGGAAAGAAATGATATTGTGGTTTTCCCCTTGCACAAGATCTCCATTTTCATTTTTTTTTGTAGTTTCCTTGTATCTCGGGTCCTCATGGTGGGATTCTTCATTTCAAAACTTGGTCCCATTGGGTAGGATTTTTTAATTTTGATTTTAGTTCCATATGGAATGATCTTGCATCCCAGTCTGAGGATGGTCCCTCTGGGACTATCTTCCTGTGCACTATATTTTAAAAATTTTAAAAGGTTTACCTTTTATCATGTTGTTTGATATGTTGACCTAGTTTCCTCTATCTTCATTTGTAAAAGTTTTTGGGGCCCCTTTCAAAACCTATATTTTTAACACAAACTACCAAAAAAATAAATATTTTGATGGTTATTTGGTGCTAAAAAAACCATGCAAAGGCTCTCTTTTTGTCTTCTTTTAAACAAGGAATTCAATTTGGCTTACATTCATGCAATGCCAGTCTCTTCTAGATTTATATTTTTAGACATTTGGAGTGAAGGGATTTCTAGATTTATTAGTAGTATCACTTTTTTACCAAATATTAACTTGTAAGGTGATTTCCTTAGTGAAAACTTAGGAGTGACCATGAATTCCCATAAGGTTTTCATTAGCTTGGTATACCATTCTTTCTAGTATTTAAAAATTATTCTTTTCAATATCTTAACGATGTTTTTGTTAGTGGATTCTACTAGATTGCTTCTTTGTGGGTAATAATTAGGAAAGATATTTAGATTCAAATTATATTCAAGCATGAAATACATAGCCCTTATGAAAATATGGTGTTATTTGTGATCATAGCCAAAGGTTTTCTATACCTAGTTATAATATCCTCTACTAACTAGATGACTACCTCTTAATCTACAAATTTTACTAGAATTGCTTCAATCCATCTAGTCAAATAATATATAGTCGTCAAGATCTAGTCATCTCTAACACTAAATAAAGGGATAATATTCCTAATAAAATCTAGTTTGCATTTTCAAAATGGCTCTATCATGATTATAGATTTTACAGGCATATGTGCCTTCTTTTTATGGCCTATGAACATATGCTTTGTACTTCTTCCATTGAAAACTATTAGTGACTATAGTAGGCTAATAGTATCATACCTTTAGGATCTTATGAGTAGTTATTTGAGCTAAAAATGATCACCATTATCATGATATCCCTTAATCATGATTTTTTTGATAGATAAGATACTATAGCATTAATACCAGGTTTTACAGGTTGACCCAAAACCTTTTTACAAAAATTAACCCAGGGCTTTTGATGAACATGTCCTTACTAAGGATCTTATATATGTAAAATCTACATACTGCCAAAGCCATTACATCCGATAAGGAACATAGCATGTTATCAAAAAGAACTTCCCATACAACATTTTGGGTATACCTCGAGAAAACACACCTGCATCATAATTACAAAAAAAGAAACAAACACGGATCCCTTCCTTGAAATAGTGGAGAAACAAAAAGCTGCAGACACACATAAAAGAGTACTGGAAAAACTCCCACAAGCTCTGTATTGATAGTTACTCTTAATAATTCTTTGGTAATTTCTTTCTTCCATATATGACATGCTTTGGGACCACATCCCGTCTTGGCCAATCAGCCTTGGAGAAGTGAACCTGCTAGCTATATTTATGGTGGTGGCTATCTAGTGGTCCACGCGGCTCTGGTTCAGAGTCTTATATTACCATTTCTTTCTTGCCTTGTGATTATCAACCAACCTCAAATTACTAAGATGAATAGGAGCCATGTTATCTGACATGTGACTATCCCCATTAGTCTTTGTAGTATTTCCAAGCAGCATCCACCAAGACTGATAGCTTGGATAATTTTTATTGTGAGTCCATTTCAAAAAAGAGATAGGAATACTCAGACTTCGAACTTATAGTGCCTTCTTTTTTGGTAAATTTGACTATAATTCTTGGCATTCTTGTTGAATAAGCTCCTCTACTTCACTCGGGATACTGTGTTCCCATTTGAAAATTTTGTCACTATCGACACCCAAATTTGCCAGCTTATCAACAACTTTGTTAGCTTCCTGAAAGACATGTTGGGCTTTTCTATCCTGTCTTCCCTGGAAAAATATCCTAGCCTCTTCAACAATTGTTTTAATCCTCCAAGAATGTGTTTTCCAATTATTGAGGAGATTTACAACATGCATAGAGTCTCATTCTACGATCAAATTGCCTTCTAAGTCTTGAGTCATTTGAAGGCCTCTCCACATAGCTCTAGATTCAACTTCATTGTTCATCCTTATTCCCAAATATTTAGTAAATGCAAGCATCATATTCCCATTATGATCTCGCACAATGCCGCCAGTGCCTTCTCTGCCAAGATTTTCCTTAGTTGCTCCATAAAAATTAAGCTTAAACCAATCCGTAGGAGGTGGGGACCACTTAACATTGGCTCTGTGGTTGACTACCCTAGGCATAGACTCATCTAAAAAGGTTAAATATTGAGAAATCATGGTCTCCTGCAGATGAGGTTTATGGCTATCAAAAGGGATAAGGTTCACATTCTCATTGGCAAAGGATGGGATCCTGGCAATGATAGTTTGATGATCATGGATAGACTCATTAAAGACTTTATGGTTCCTTTCTAACCACACCTACCAAATATAGTGATTGAGACAAATTTTCCACATGTATCTAAGTCTTTGGCTTGAAAAGGGGCAAGGCCACTGGATGAAAAAATCAAGTATGATGGCTAGTTTAACCCAAGAAATATTGAAGGCCTTAAAAACCCCACTTAGGATAGTCAAGGAAAAAAGACACTCAAGGAAAATGTGATAAATTGTCTCCCAATTAGCCCTGCACAAATAACAATGATTAGTGATACAAATACATTTTCACATCATATTATCAATGGTTATAATTCTTCCTTGGATAACCAGCCATGAAAAGACTACAATTTTTGGAATTAATTTTTTTATCGAAACTAAGTCCTTTTGGAGGATAAAATCCTCATCATCAAGTAGAAGCTTGTAAGCTGATTTGAACTGCCCATTTTCCATAGGAGCCTAGGTCACTTGATCTTCATTGGGTCTCATGGGGATAAAATTTTGCCCAAGAATGTTACAAAGATCATTTAATACCTCTTGAAATCCCTAAATTATTATTTGCTTCCACTTCATTCTGCCTCTGTCCTCAACCATATAATCAGAGACTTTTCTACCAATGAGTTCTTTCATGATATCTCTGATTCAGACTAAGTTAGGATATTGCATCAGTGGTTCATCCTTAGCTTACCTATCATTCTAGTAATTTATCCTCTCACCATTGCCTAAAACCCATCGTAAACCTTTTTGATAATTTTCTTACAATTGAGAATTGCTTTCTAAAAACCAGAACCTCTGATTGGAATTGAGTCACTTAGAAATTCCATATTTTGAAGATACTTTCATTTGATGATAGTTGTCCATTCATTTTCTTCACCAGAAATGAGGTGCCATGCCTGCTTAGCTAGTAAAGCTAAATTTATATGAGCAATTCTCCTTAGACCTAAGCCCCCATTTTCCCTGGGTCTACACACTTTGGTCCATCCTACAAGGTGTATCCTTTTTTTCTTCTCTTATCCAGTTCATAAAAATTCTTTTTGGAGTTTCTCAATTTTCTGTAAAACCTTCACAGGGGCTTTGAAAATGGAGAGGAAATAGACTAGAATGCTCTAAAGAGAGGCCTTCATGAGGGTCATCTTTCCTGCTTGAGATAGAAGATGACCTTTCCATCCAATAAGTTTTTTTGAATTCTTTCAATAACCCTGTCCCACATTGACTCTCTCGGAGAACCAATGAAAAGAGGGAGACCAAGATATGAAGTGGGGAGGTTTGCTATATCACACCCTAAAATTTATGCAATCCTTCCTTGCCTCTAAATGGGGGTGTTCAAGAAATATAACTTGCTTTTAATGAAATTAAATTTCTGACCAACAACATCCTCGTAGAGTTGCAGGATGTATTTAATTATTTTGGCCTCAACCACTAACACCTTAGTCAATATAAGGGTATCATAGATGAATTTTTGGTGAGAAAAAACCCTAGTGAGATATGTTGCCTTGATTCCTCAAATTAGCCTTGAAATACAAGCATTTTTTATGGTTTTACCTAAATCTTATGCCATAATGATGAATAACATGGGGCTGATAGGGTCCCCCTACCGAATTCCTCTATGACTTTGAAAGTAACCAGCAATTGTTCCATTAACTAGAATTGAGAACCATGCTTTAGAAATGCATTCTTTGATCAAATTAACCCATTGGTGGTGAAAACCAAACTTAAGGAGGACAAAAATCAGAAAGTCCCAATTTAGCCTGTCAAATGCTTTGTTCATATCAAGCTTGAGGGCAAAAATAGACCTGTTAGTATTATGAGTAGAGTGCAGAGCTTCATGAACTATGATAACTCCATCCAAGATTGACCTGCCCTGGACAAATTTTCCTTGGCATGGAACTATGATGCAGGGTAGAACATCTCTCATTATATTTGCAATGGCTTTAGTTAGGATCTTGTAAGAAACATTGCACAAACTGATTGACCTGAAGTCAACCGTAGATTTAGGGGTTTGCTTCTTAGGAATTAGAGAAATAAAATTAGAGCTGAGACATTTTGGGATATGATTGCTTGCTTGGAATTCTCTAACAACACAAATTACATCCTCACTTACGATGTCCCAAAAATCTTGATAGAAATGAGGGGGAAAGCCATCGGGTCTTGGGGCTTTGTCTAGCTCCATGCTAAATAAGGCTTCCTTAATTTCCTCATCAAAAAATGGAGCTAGAATATTAAGGTTTATATCCTCATTTATTATGCTAGGAATGGATTGTAAGAGAATATATTTGGCCTCCTCATTGCACTATGATTCTTGACCAAGGATAGAATTGAAATAAGTTACTACCTCCTTTCTGATTTCTGTTAAGTCCTCAGTAATAGAACCATCTATTTTTTTTTTATATCTTGTTATTGCTTTTGTTTCTAAGCATGGTGACGTGAAAAAACTTGGAATTTGAATCTCCATATTTCAACCAAAGAGCCCTTGATTTTGCCTCCAATATATTTCCTCACAGGCCAAAATGTTATGAAACTCTTCTAGTTTTGTCTGTTCCTCCTGCCTAGTAGTTTTATAAGCATCACCATGTTGAATCCTCTGATCAATTATATTAAAACTTTCAACAACCTATTTTTTATTTTCAAATAGTTTCCCAAAGACCTCTTTTTTCCAAGTTCGAATATTTTCCTTAACAAACTTTAATTTGCTAGCAAGTTTAAAAGTTGCACTATCCCTGATAGGCTGCTGCCACCACTAAATTAAGTTATATCTAAAATTGGAATTTTTGATCCACATAGATTGAAATATGAAAGGTTTCTTGAAGTACAAAGAGTTAGGGATCTCCAAAAAAATAGGATTATGATTAGAGGTAATTTTAGGAAGGGCTTGCAGGGTAGAATCACCGAATAGAGTTGTAGCTTCCTTTGATAGAAAAAACTTGTCAAGCCTTTCTTGAATGAGATGACACCCTATCCACCGATTTCTCCAGGTATAATTCTCTCCTCTAAGTTTTACATCCATCAACATGTTGGAGTTCACAAATTCATTGAACTCATCCATGCTCATGATAGGTGGTCCATTTCCACCCATTTTTTCTGAAGGGTAAAGAGGAGTGTTAAAATCCCCAGCCATAATCCAAGGGAAATTATGGAAGATTTCTCTCAGATTGCCTAAGTACTCCCATAGTATATCTCTCCCTTGAATTGAAGTCGAGGCATAAATATTTGAAAGGATCCACGACTTGTTGCTATTCATTTCCTTAAATAAAATACTAAGAACCCTGTCATCTTTCTAAATAATGGTGCCTTCTACTATCCGAGGATCCCACAAAGTCATAAGGCCTCTATATGCTCCTCTAGCTTATTTGCAAACCATCTCCCCTTGATTCCATATTTTTTTTGCTACTTTTTTTGACTGAATCTCATCAGTTTTTTTTTCTTGCAACATGATAATAGTTGGTTCACTTGATTTCTTATTGCACTGACTTCCCTGTGTTTGGGTAGGCCATTGAGGCCTCTCACATTCCATGAGAGGAACTTCATTTATATTTTTTGGGATTTCTTCCTCTTCCCATCCCTTGAGGGGGTTTTCCTAATTTGTTGTCTTCAGAACCTAGAATAACCTGTTGAAACAAGGTTCTTTGTTTTCCATTGGCAATGTCATTATCAGTTTTAATTTTTTGATGCTCAACATTTGATATTCTCCCTCTTATTTTTTCACTACCAAAATCTATAGGAGACTTCATAGTGCTCCTAGTTTGTTTAGGACTAAATAGGAGGGAGGCAATTTGTTGCAGAACCAGATTGCTATATTCCTCAGTCTAAATAGTTTCACATATCTCCACCCCTACATCTAAATCTTCTCCTTTTTTCCTGTATTTCCCTAGTCTGTGGTACGGACCCTTAATAGGATTCACATAGCTTCTAGTTATGATGTTAGGGAGATGAGATTTTTTATTTTCCAATGCCTCAACTTTCTTCCTAATTTCTTCGGCATGATTTTCACTCTTACTTATTCAATGCATATTATAATCACTCCAATATATTCTTAATGAAATAAAATGCCACTACATCTGGTGTAGTTTATAACCTTTCATCTAAATCTATATTTTTCTTTGATTATAAAATTGCTTGGTATCTCTCCAATCAACATGTATATCTTATATTATACATTCATCAAGACTACTTATCTAGTTTACTTCTTTTAGTACCTATTTGTTGGGATGAGACAATTTCATATAGGCCCCATCCTCTTACAAGTTTAGTCTTTGATTTCCATATATCAAATTATTGAACTTTATTAATCTAATAATATCTCTTCTCACCTAGTTATACATGTAGTAATTCAACTCTTATATTAGGATAGAATATGGTAGTCTTGCTTTGAGATAGATAATATCTTAATTTCTTAAGTGTTCTCATCATTGCAAACACCTATTTTTCAATAAAAGTGTAATACTCCTCATATTTATGCAATGTCTAGATTATAAATGATATTGAGTATTATTCTTCTTTATCATCCTTTTGAATTAGTACAACTATGATACTTTCATCGATACCAAATACAAATAACCAAAAATATTTTGATAAATTTAGATTAATTAGAATAGTTTTTTAATAAGTTAAATTAAATTAAAAATGGGCTTTTATCAAGGATCCCAAAACCTGATTACTGCAAGTCATAAGACTAAAAAAATACCAGAGGAATGCCATAGGAAATGACTCCAAAATCTAGAGGAAATACATAAGGAAAGCCTTTCAGGATAGGCTTAAGGACATCCTTTCAGGAAAGGCTAAAGGATAGCCTTAAAGGACAAAAATTAAATTTAATATATATATATATATTTGTTTTCCTTTTTACATTGAAGTTTGGGATGACACCACCCCACCTAGAACAACCAAAAAACATGTGCAAAATACCGCTCAACCAACACATGCAAGGAAGAAATGTAAAAGGGAAAATCCACCCAAAAAAAATTGAAACAGGGCAATCCCACTCAATACAATAATTTAAAAATTCAAATTTAAAACAAAAATAGGAAATGTAGAAAATTCTTGCCTGAGGATGCACAGGGATGCAATAGAAGAATAACATAGTAGGGATAAACATCCTGAATAGGCCTGCAAGTGGAACAACAACCAAGGGACTCCAGAGGCCATGAAATCTTGTTGTAACAAGTAAAACTACTCAACATATAATGGAAACAAAGGAAATAGCAATGCAAAAATGAGAGCCAAGGGAAAATATGGGGATACCCCAAGAAACCTCAATAGAGGAATTGTGAAGTATGAGCTACCACCTAAAAGTGCAGGTCCTTGCCAAAGGCCAAGAAAAAAGCAGCAAGAGCTCCACAACAACCACCAACGCCACCAACGAGCAGCTTCAGGGATCCAGAAGAGGATGAACCATAGGAACATAGTAGCAATTAGCATAGAGATCTCCCCCAAGCCATAAAAATTTGAGAACCCACCATCAAAACTACAACTGGAAACCCAAATAGAAACACCACAAGAATAAGCACAAGGTCCCATCCAAGACAAAATATATTATGAAAAGTTACTCATAAAGCCAAAATACTCCAGCCACAACACACTGCACTAGAAGAACCTCTGATCCTTAGCACCAAATAGGACCCTACAAGAAAAAATGGAAAGGGTTCTTGAAAGAACTTAGAAAACCCAAAGGAGGACCTAGGAAAAACTAGCGACATCCCAAAAAATCCTAGGGATATCCTAGTTCACAGGCACCAAAAGGAAAGCCCTACCAGAAGGCATGGAAAGGGGTAGACAAGAGAATAAGGGATCTCCCAACCCAAGGAGATCATTTGCAACACCATCCAACCAAGCAGGAGGACAAAGGAGTTCCAGGGAACTAGAATAGGATCCAGGGGCATCCCAAAAAAATCTAGGGAGATCTCATATCACATGCACCAAAATAAAACCCCATAAAATAGCAAGGAAAGGGACATACAAAAGGAAAAATGACCTCCCACACCAAGGAGATCATTTGCAGCACCTACCAGCCAAGGAGGAAGGGCAAAGAATGTTTCAGGGATCTTGGATAGTTCAAGGATCTGGGACAGGGCCAAGGATGGGCTATAGGGAAGAGGAGAAGGACTTCCCAGGGAAGTCCCCTACAGCCCATGTATTTTTAAAAAATTGATTAATTAGAATAGTTGCTTAGCTAATACCTCTTTAATTTCTTCAAAGTATTTCTTATCATCCTTCATCAATGTCTAGACAATAAGGTTAATGAATTACATGAAATTAGTGAACTTGGAGATAAATTGAACATTTTTTATAGTTGACCTAATGCCTTTAGATGAGGATGACAATGACAATTCCTAAATTTTTATAATATAATCTAGATCAATGGTGATTCCATTTTTAATACATGTCCCAATAACTTACCCTTTTACATAAATAAGATAGAATTTTTGGGGTTTATAGGTCCATACTCCCTCCACCTTTTGAAGATTTCTTCTAAATATTCGATATATTTGGTTCTATATTCAGGGGGAAATAGTTAAATCATTAATTTAAATGAGAATGATTTCATCAATCAGGAGAGGTAATATTCATGGTCCTTTAAAAAGTGGCACCTGCATTAGATAACCCAAATAAAATTCCTTTATAGAAAATGTTTCCCATGTCATTGTGAATGTAGTTTTATATTGAACATAATTCTTAACCCAAATTTTATTATACCCTAATTAATAATCCAATAATGATAATGTTTATGATCCCACCACTTTTTATAAAATTTGGTCCATAGATGGCAATGGATAATGATCCTTGATGAATGCCTTGTTTGGTTTAAGTTATTGCATTACCTAATTAATATCTTCATTATTCTTTTGCACATGTACTAAGTTGGACACCCACATTAAGTGTTTTATAGAGAATATGATTTAGGCATGTTACAATTTAGAAATTCCTTTTGCACCACTGGTTCTATTTTCAAGTTAATTGATCTCTACTTTCATGGAAGGGACTAGATCTGGGTTTCAAGATAATTTTATCCTTAATGATACTTCTATCATAGATCTTAAGAACTTCATAGATCCAAGCAATTACATGGTTATATTTACCATGCAATTCTTTGAACGAGTGGGCTTCTTGCTCTATACATTCTTTCCCCTTTAATAAGTTCTTTCCTTCAATAGTCTAAAGGGCTTGATAGGATGATGGTTCTACATTAATGTTGGATTTTATAGAAATTTTATCATGATTAAACAAGCTCTTAAGAGTGATCAAACCTCTAGAAAATTTATTTATCTTTAACTAATGACCCCATATTTAATAGCATTACCATATTGATTTTTGGCCTCTACAAATTGTTATTTCCTAACCAAAACTTCGATAACTTTTTTTATATTATTAAACACTTGTTGAGTTGTAGGTCAGAATACCACCTTTAAATTCTTTGGTCTATCCCACATATCTATGGCCAGGTCAAGCTTAGAAATTAAAATGCCAATTTATCTACTTGTGCATTCATCTACCTAAGAATTGTAGTTGTTTCATTTGTGTCAAAACTTTCTAGTAAATCCCATACTTGATGACTATATAAAATAATTTTTTTATCATTAGTATTAGCATAGACCAATTTTTCTTGATTTATTATACTTTTGAATCACCAAAAACATTTTTTACATCTAATTTCTTTGCTTTTCTCAATCCCATGCATAGGGCTTCATATTTGGTTGTCTTGATGTAATTAAATAATAAATAGTAAGCACATATAATTTGTTTCCCTTGTGAAATTATTAGTTGTATACATGCACCTAACATATTCCTAATACTATCTGCTTGTTGTGGTGCAGTGGTAAATGCCCTGGGTGTTGGTAGAGGCCGACCCAGGTTCCATTCCCCTTGTCTCCATCCTGTAGATATATGGTATAGTTATGAATTTCCTATGTGTTGGTAGAGGCCGAAAAGGCTCCATTCCTCCTATGCCCAATCTGTTGAAAGTGGCACCTCGAAAGGGGTGTTTTCTACTATAAATTAGTTTAGAACCTAATGCAAATCTACATGTAATTTTGGTGGAAAAAAAGAGGCGAGAAATGAGCTTTGGCAATTTTTTCCTCTGAACTAGGGTTTTTGGAACTTCGAAAAATCTAGGGCATCAGCTGGATTACAGAAGTGCCTTCGGGGTACGGTGGATCTAAAGGCTAGAGTGGTGCCCCAGGAGGGTCCAATGGGGACTTCTTCGGCTCCTTTTCCAGGGAGTAGCAGCTCATACGCAAATTTGTTTAAAGAAAATTCTCCTCCAAAGAACGACGAAGCTCAAAAAATGGCATATAAAATGCTCTTCACGGCTGCTGGGAATAGGTCAACAACACATCGTGTGAATGGATGTTTGCCGCAGGATGAATCCAGGCCAAAAATTTTCATCAAGCCAAGTATGGTTGAAGAATCAATAATTTACAGAGCTAATCACAATTTAATCTGCAAGTTCATGGGTATATGTCCTTCCCTGAATTTTTTGCACTCTTGGATCCTCCAAAACTGGGAGCCTCACGGTGAGTATTCATTGTGGTTTATTAGCAATGGATATTTTATTGTTAGATTTTCGTCTTTGGTCGATAGAAATAGGGCTTTCGAGTCAGAGAAGAAAAATCATGGCCCGACAGGGCTATTTTTTCAACCATGGAGAGTGGGATTCGATCCCCGTGTTGAACCTACTGCTGTCCCAGTATGGATCCGACTATATTCTCTTCCAATGGAATTCTGGAGTGAGCAGGTGTTGGCAAGGATTGGCAATTCTATTGGAAGACATCTGGGTGTTTCCAGAGACACAATTGAAGGGATCATGGCAGTGTATGCAAGAATATGTGTGGAGATGGATCTCAACCAACCTTTGTCGACAGAGATGGAAATTGAATTGGCAAGACTCTCCTAGATTCAACAACTGGACTATGAGGCCCTACCCTTTAGATGTAGGGTTTGTCACAAACATGGACATTTGGCCCATTTTTGCCCTAATAATATGAATGCTAAAATGGAGGCCCCTTTAGGAATGTGAAACCTGCCTAAAGAGGATAAGGCAACACTTAATAAAGATTCTAATAGCACCATTCAGGGCCAAGAAGCTCAGAGAGAGGGTTTTGAACAGCCCAAAAGAAAAAGAAAGACAAAAAAAAAGAAGGAAAGGAGCAATCCCATCTCAGACCTGCCAATAGGTATGATATTTTTAAGTCACTGGTTGACGAAGAGGAACAATCTATGGAGGGCATGGAGGGTAATAAGGAAAATTCTAATATTCTCGGGCAACTCCCTCTCTCATCTCCTCCCGTCATACAGTAGGTAGTTGAACTATGTGAGGTATCACAACCAGTGTGTTCATGGGATTTAGTAGTGCATAACCAATAGCAGATAGTATCTCAGGATGTCAGCATGGGAATAGCAGAGAACAGGGAAAGGCCAACTTTGGGGATAACCCAGGTAGAAAAAAGATGAAAAAACAGCAATTCTCAAGGAGTAGGTAGAAGATCCAATAAGGAGTTGCTAGCAGCCCAAGGAGACAAACTGATCATGGGAGGATCGATGAGGACAATAGAATCTTATTGCTCCTAGGGTAACCAATGATTATACAATCATGGAATGTGAGGGGTTTAAACAGCAGAACCCATCAATCTACTATTCAAAGACTTTTAGAGAATCGTAATACTGATTATTTGCTTTTACAGGAGACTAAGATGTCATTAGATATTATGTCCAAAACAGTCAACAAAATTTGAAGGGGTGCTGGTCATATGGATGTGGCTGCCCAAGGTGCCTCAGGGGGGATTGTTACTCTGTGGAACTCTCTTGAATGGTCTACAATAGAACATCTTGCCTGGAGGGGTGTTCTCACTTCTCTTTTTAGGAATAATGTCACTGCGAAACACGTTCTAATCACAAACTTTTATGGGTCTCAAAACCTAGATGGTCAGAGGCGGCAGTGGAAGGCTATGCATAACATGCAAACCTCAAGGGAAGATCTAGACTAGATTATAGTGGGGTACTTTAACGCTAAATTATCTTCTAGAGACTAGGAAGGGGGAACACCATTTTTGGACCCAGGGGACCGTTTCATGATTGCCCAAGTCCAGGCTTTGCACTTAGTGGACATTAAATGTCCTGGCATTAACTACACTTGGACTAATAAAAGGTAGGATCCACATAGCAGGAAGGTTAAGCTAGATCATTTTTTGGTTTCAGAGGAGGCGTTTGTAAAATGGAATATAAATTTTCAGATTTTAGAAAGCCCAATTTCAAATCACTGTCCCATTCTGTTGGTAGGCGGGACTAGGATGGTGCAACATCACAAACCTTTCAGATTTGAGAATTTTTGGCTTCAGAAAGAACTTCAAGAGAAAACTCCATAGTGGTGGGAAGAAGGCCACCCAGCTTATGGAAGAGCAATGTTCAGAATCCACAAACAACTACAATATTTCAAAACCTAGTTGAAGTATTAGAGGCATGCTAATAAAACAGACTTCTAGGCCCAAAGAGCTCCATTGGTGGCCAGATGGGATGAGGTCTAAAAATAGTTCAAATAAGGAGTAATTACAGACCAGCTCAAAGCTGAGGATGATGCCTTGCGTACAGCAGTTGAGGACATTGACAACCAGGAGGAGACCTGTTGGAAGCAAAGAGCAAGAACCACTTGGTTATTAGAAGGGGATAGAATTACAAAATTCTTTCATCGGACTACTTGTGCTCGAAGACAGATGAATAATATGGAGGCCCTTCAAGATGAGAACGGTCATTCCTTTGATACACTTCCAGGTATGCATTCCCATGCTATGGATTATTTTTCTAAGATTTTTAAGGAAAGTGTGGTACAAGATGTAGAGGCCCAAAATGAAGTTATTTCTGTCATACCTGCTGTTATTTCTGAGGATGAAAATCAAGCCCTCCTCAAACCCATTGATAGAGATGAATTGAAAATTGTGGTCTTTGGAATGAGCACTGGTAAAACTCCAGGTCCAAACAGCTTCCCAATTGAGTTTTTTCAGGCTTTATGGGACTACTTAGAGGAAGATGTAAGGGTTGTTGTAGAAGAGTCCAGAGAAAATAAGAGAATGCTTAAAGCTATAAACCACACTTTCATTACCTTAATTCCAAAATGGGAGGAGGGGGTTCATATTTCAGATTATAGGCCTATTGCCTTATGTAATGTGTTGTACAAAATAATCACAAAGGTAATGGCTGAGCACCTAAAACATCTTCTTCGCAACATTGTCTCCTCTGAGCAAGGGGGTTTTTTTGAGGGACAACAGATTCTGGATGGGGTGGTTGTGGCCCAGGAAGCAATCCATTCAATGCACACTTCTGGTAATAAAGGGATGTTCATAAAACTAGACATGTCAAAGGCTTATGACAGGGTTGAATGGAGTTTCCTAGCTAAAATGATGGCAGCCTTTGGTTTCTCTCAGGACTGGATAGAGTGGGTCATGAGCTGTGTCTCTACCCCGACTTACTCTGTGCTAATCAAGGGCCTTCCTTCACAACCATTTGGAGCTACTCGGGGACTGTGCCAGGGGGATCCATGTTCTCCTTATATTTTTCTCATTTTGGTTGAAGGTCTTGGCAGACTTTTCTTGAGGAGAAGACAACAAGGTAGATTATTGGGTATCAATGTGGGTGACGAAGTTTTAACGCACCTACAGTTTGTGGATGACACTGGTTTGGTGGGAGTGGCTAGCTTTAGGGAAGCAAGAATGATTAGGGATACTCTTAATGTCTATCTCAGGACTACTCAACATGTCATTAATGACAAGAAATCCAAGGTGGGGAGCAAAGGCTTCAAAAAAGAATTTTAGAAATCTTGGGATTCACAAGGACTTCTCTCCCAGTGGTTTACTTGGGGGTCCCCTTGCACTTTAAGAAGCTAAAATTAGACACATGGAGGAATTTTCTGGAGTGTATCAAGGACATAATTAATCACTGGTCTCACAAGTGGTTAAGTTATGGTGGCAGATTAACGTTCTTACAGTCAGTCATTCAAGCCATGCCAATTTACAAATTCTCTATCTTGGCTGCCCCGATTACAATATGGAAAGAGTTGGACAGGATGGCTAGAAAGTTTTTATGGGAAGGAGCAAAGGGAGAGAGAAAGTGGGCCTTAGTGGGCTGGGACAAAGTTACCCAGCCCAAGGTTAAAGGAGGTATGGGTTTGAGAAAATCTAAGCTGAATAATAAAGCTTTGGCTGGAAAGCTGTACTGGAGATGGATATCCCAACCCACCTCCCTTTTCAGTAGAATCCTAACTAGAATACTGGGTCCCTAGTTTGTCAGGCTCTCAAGTTAGGGTCTCAAGTTGTTAAAGATCGCTTATTTTGGAAAGTGGGAAGAGGGGAGAAGGCTCGTTTCTAGACAAATTCTTGGGATCAATTCCCACCCATCATTGCTGAATTTCTAGAATTACAGCCAATAAAAGCAGCCATTGAAGCCAAGGGACATATCTGTATTGAAATTTATTTCACAACTACTCAGTTTGGGGAGTGTAAGTTTAAGTAGTTCAAGAAGTTGGATGAGTGGCCCATTTCAATCCCTCCGGATTTGACTCCCATCATGACTAAAATTTTGACAAAAATATTTCTTACAGGGGGAGATGTGGAGGATGAATTAGCCTGGGGCTTTGGGAGTCTTGGTGTCTATACAGTAAAGGATGAATATGATAGCATTATCCCAGATCCCCCCCTCATACTTTTCAGGTTGAGGACTGGAGGAAAATTTGGCACTCTAAATGCTAGCCGAAAGTTAAATTTTTTGCTCGATAGTGCATGCACAATGGAATCCTCAATTTTGATAATCTCATGTTGCCCTTTCACCCAACAGATTTGGCTGTGTTGGTTTGCTTACTTTAAAATTCAAGTGGTGACCTGAACTGAATGAATATCTGGGCAAAATGGTAGAAAGGTAGATTCAAATCTAAAGCTCTTCTTTTTGGCTAGGAGCTCGGTTTAAGCTTTATCTAGTGGCAAGTATGGCTGGAAAGAAATTCCAAAATTTTTAGAGAAAATTTTACTGCTCTAGACGGGGTTTGGAAGACCATTTGGAGCAAGGTTACTGAAACTGTGGTTGTTCATGCTGAGGAGGAAGCTCAAATTGGCATTGGATATTTGGAAGAACACCTTGAACTACAAGAGGGACAGGACATAAATTTTGGAAACCTCCCCCTAAAGTTTGGATTAAAATCAATACTGATGGAGCTGTAAAAGGCAATCTGGGTAGAGCCAGAATTGGAGTGGTGTGCCAGAAACATGCTGGGACTATGCTCTATTGGGAATTGCAAGGCTTGGGAAGATCCACTAACAATGAAACCAAAGCCATTGCCATAAAGTCTGCTTCTATTTGGGCAGTGAAACATGGCCACCGTAGGATTATTCTTGAATCAAACTCGCAAATAATGGTTGGAGCTCTAGACTACATGAGGAACTTTGATCTGAAAGCTTGGAGGTTGAGGGCTCTTGTTACCCAAATTAAAGAATTATGGAAGGAATTGGAGGACGTGATCCCAGTTTATGCGAGTAGATATTTGAACAAAGCGGTTGATTTTCTGGCTAAGATGGGTGCGGAAAAGGAGGTTGGAGTTCAGTTGCACAGTGACATGGATATTGAGGATGAGGTGATTAGACAGGGTCTAGAAAGGTCCTTGAGCCAATGATCAAAGAAAAATCAAAGGGAGTAAAGTTGTCACGATATCGCGATCGCTGGAGGAAAGTTGTCATGATATCACGACATGTTGCGTCGTCGCGGTCATTGGAGGAAAGTTGTCACAATATCGTGACATGTTGTGTCGTTGCGGTCATGGGCAAAAAATTTTCACGATATCATGACATGTCGCTTCGTCACGGCCAAGGGAGGAAAGTTGTCACGATATCGCAACATGTTGCTTCGTCGCGGCCAAGGGTGGAAAGTTGTCATGATATCGTGACATGCTGCTTTGTCGTGGCCAAGGGTGGAAAGTTGTCACGATATCATGACATGTTGCTTCATCACGGCCAAGGGTGGAAAGTTGTCATGATATCGTGACATGTTGCTTCGTCGCGGCCAAGGGTGGAAAGTTGTCGCAATATCGTGACATGTTGCTTCGTCGGGGCCAAGGGTGGAAAGTTGTCATGATATCATGACATGTTGCTTCATTTTAGCCAAGGGAGGAAAGGTATCATGATATCATGACATGTTGCATTTTTGCGGCTAAGGGAGAAAAGGTGTCACGATATCGCGACATTTTGCATTTTCGTGGCCAAGGAAGAAAATGTGTCGCGATATCATGACATGTTGCATTTTCACGGCCAAAGGAGAAAATGTGTCGCGATATCACGACATGTTGCATTTTCATGGCCAAGAGAGAAAAGGTGTCACGATATCGTGACATGTTGCATTTTTGTGGCCAAAGGAGAAAAGGTGTCGCGATATCGCGACATGTTGCATTTTTGCGACCAAAGGAGAAATGGTGTCGCGATATCGTGACATGTTGCATTTTCACGACCAAAGGAGAAAAGGTGTCGCGATATCATGACATGTTGCTTCATCATGGCAGAGAGAGAAAAAGTGTCGCGATATTGCAACATGTTGCACTTTCGTGCCCAAAGGAGAAAAGTGTCATGATATCGTGACTTGTTGAATTTTCGTGGCCAAAGGAGGAAAATGTCGCGATATCACGACATGTTGCTTTTTCATGGCCAAAGGGGAAAGGTGTCATGATATCATGACATGTTGCATGTTCGTGGCCTAAGGAGAAGAATAGTGTCATGATTTCGTGACAAGCTGCATCAATTGTCCATGTCGACCCCCTGCTAGCTAGTTAATGGTTCAGGAGATTTGGCTCCATTGCAAATCTTCTTCTCCTATTGTAAGCTTGTGTTCTCTCTGAATTCGTCTGGGAAGAGTCTCTTCCCATATTGTAATTGATCTTTGTTTTAATACAAGTTTTTTCAAATTTTTCAAAAAAAAACATATTCCTAATACTACACCATAAAAATGCATGGTCCATGCAAACTATGATCCTTGAGCTTATTTACTTGTTAGCATTAAAATTTTGATAAGTTTTTTTATTATTAGGTAGTTATCAAGTTTGGTTCTTCATATGATATCTCGAAAACATTACCTTCCTCATTATATAGGATACCAATAATAATATTCATTTTTTATATAAGCTCAAATTTGTTTGGTTTATCATCTGCAAACTATAGGAGTTCATCCTAATTGGTTGTTCCATCGTTCACTCCCTATTTTATATAAAAGATAAGTACATAATAGTTCATACACAATTTTAGTTATCTTCCTATATCATGGAACCTTCATATGTATATAATCCATCACCAGGTAGCCATATCCTAATATTTCTTTGTCCATTCTTATAATAACAATATTTTGAAATTCAAAATAAAATCAACTATGATTACTTCTTATACAACAACTGGTTCTAAATATTTTACTAATGTAATTATAAGATCTTTTAATATACCAATAATATTCACTTGTAATCCATATCTTTGAATAGTTTTATTTGTAGTCTTTGAATATGATAACCCTGTCTCTTCACAAACTACTTTTGGAATGACTATCATAATGACCTCTAAATCAGCAATGTAGCTTCATAAAAGGTAATTGTTAATCTTCTAGGTATAATATAAAATAAACGTGGCTTAATGGTATTAGTTTTAGGAGCATTTAATATATCATTCATGTTTACTTTAATATCATAAGGACCTTGGAATATGAATTTTTCCTGCTCTATTTGGTTAGGTTGTGTACGCAATAACATGACTTCCTTAGTTTTGGTATAACTATATTCATGTTCTTTTAAGGCTTCTTGTAGCAAATCACTATGCTTAGGCAAGGCCAATGCTTATAGCATACTTAATTTTATTGGTGTCTTCCTTAGTTATTTTACAATATTGAACTTAATTTATGATATGTTAATTTCATTATGAGGTACAAACTTCTTGAATTGTCATGTTATAATCACCCTACCTTCACTAGTCATGGAGGGATACCAAAAATTCCTTCATGTTTCTTTCTATAACTTATCTCTTTCACTTTGCTCCTTTGTTTGAACTACTTTATTTTCAATCATAGTTTTATTTACCTCCTATGTGTCGTCTTATGGGATTTGAGTCATCGCATTCCCTTGTACATTCTCTTGTGTAGTACCTTCACTAGTTACAACCAGTATTTTATCTCTAAGATATAGTGGAAGACACCCCCTTTTAGGTATTATAGTATTATTATTTGGATCAAATTGTTTGGATGGATCCAAAAAAGTATTTGATAATCTAGATCATCCATTTATTGTTTTTCTCTTACTTCTAGTCGCGACTCATTTCTAGTTGTGACTCTTTGTTGGATGATTGGTTAGTAATATATAATATTTAAAAGTAAGGTCGCTAATATCTTCATGGATACTAAAATTTACCAATGTAGCATTGTTTGGTTTGGGAAAATTTGAGATCCATCTTCCATCAAAATTGAGTAAGTAGTGTTTGGGTTAGTACTATCTCAATTTCTAGCTACTTAGTAAACACTACTTATCTCATCATATTTTATTCTTATACCTTATAGCAGTAAGTAAATATGGTGTTTTAAGAATTTCTTATAGCCACAAAACACTCTAAGATATTGTGTTTAGCACTACAAATGAAGCACCATAGGGTGTTCATTTTTTAATTAGCATTTACCATATCACCTTAAGCTAAATTACCTATTCAGTTTCTAGATTGATGAGGTACTTGGTCTAATATGAGGTAAGGAGTCTTCTTTATTGCTAATTCCTTTATTATTTCCAACCATTACCATAGTAGCCACTGTGATTCTATCTCTTTTCCATGTTAGTTTGATTCACCAAAATCTTCATCATTTCCCTTAGTTTTTTCACTTATAATTGGATTATGTTGCTTTAATTTTTTGTCTAAACATTATATTAGTACTAGGGTGTCGATCAAACGAGTAATTAGGGTTGAAAATTTTATATTTGGTATAATTTGTCCAAGAAAAATTTCTATATATGGAGTGTTTACCTATGGGTAAGTAGGTATGATGGGTAACATTTGAATAAGTTGACTTTAGGTAGTTCGGATTAATCTTAGTGTAAGAGAAAATGTCTATATATGTGAGTTGAGTTGGTTATATAGCATAATCCATAAACAAAGTGAGAGATAATTTTTCAACTCTAATAAGGGTTTCTTTGGCTTAAGATATTTCCTTGAAGAACCCAGACAAGGTGGCATGATTAATTTTACAGACCATCAAGGCAAAATCTAGTTGAAGTACTTTGATATAGTAGGGTAAGGCTTACTCATCTTATGGTTAGATATTTTTTAGTATTAGGTATAATGTCATCATTGACCTTAGATTATTCTATTAAGGATGCCTTTACATGGTATCTAGTTGGAAAAGGATAAAGTAATTATTCCCATGATTATCCAATATGTTTATGAATAGTTCAACCATGGATGCTCAATTGGTGACTCAGTTATGAGAAAGGCTTCTATACCATATGGAAACATTATATATAAATGAATATATTAGCAATAGAACCATCATGTATTTCTCTTCAATTTAATGCCTGGAATTCAACATCAACTTATTTAAATGACCCTATGTAGTTTTATTTCTATTGTCATCAAAGATAGACAAATATTTCATAGCGATAACAAGAATTAGATAGTAGAATTAATTTTAAGTGTCATTGATACATCTAATTAGGAATATATTTTTTAGCCTAATTTACACTTGTATTTGATAATTTTGAGAAGATTTCCCATACTACACTTGTGATGCATATGGAATATGATATTAGAAAAGACCCGTGTATCCTTGTTGTTGTTGTATAAATTGGATCATTTATTGATTTAGGATCATTGTGGATTTTATAGAGTCACAAGTTATTAGGGTATAAATATATGATTAGGATCTTAGGTTGGTAAACTAATATTTTCCTAAGGATTACGGTTTGGAAATACATGAGTTGGGTATATTTTATTGATTATGAGGATATTGGATATTTGGAGGTGGAAACTATATGTATTGCATAGGATGACTACTAGGAGGAAGTGGTGGATTATATTAGCACCTTGGGGTGTTTGTGCTAATAGCAAGATTATAGGGATATGCTAATTTTATGTTATTCCTTTATTTTATGTGAATTGCTATGACTTGGAGAAATTAGGCTATGGCACCAAGGTTTAGTTAACTTTAGGGGTTTTGTTACATTCTTGATCTTGATGACATCTTTAAGATTTGATTATTTGGTTATTTTTGTATGGTTTTCTAGGTTGGTCCACCTTGTGGTTGAGGAATGATATTATGAATATTTAAATTATTGGCTTGATCCAACTTGTAGTTACCTCACATTCTCTTGTTGGTTGGGAATAGTTTAGAAAACTTGACTAATTAAAAAGTGGACACATTAGGCAACTGATTGCTTATAGTCATAGACTATGGGCTTATGCATGATTATGGGATTACAAGACTCACCTCAAAGGATTATGGGTTGCTAACATTTGGTAAGTCTTGTTCCAAAAGAGGTATACCATATAAGGGTTAGGTATTGTAGTATGAATTTTGGGATTGGATGAAGTCTATAGTTGACCATCCTAAAAGGATAATGTGGGATTACTAATATTTTATACTTTGGTAGGCCAAAATTGGAAACTTGGTAGAGATGATATTGTGGAAGGATTTTCACCCATATATTCTTTTATGGGGGTAACCATTGATGCCTCTATGGACATGTTCAAGATAAATTTACTAGATCCTCTAATTCAAATGGATATTAATGGTTTCTTTGTGTAGCCACCCAATTTTGAATGTAGATCTAATCTTCAAATCTACCAATCCCTTCATCGATTAGCCTTTCAATCAGTAAAATTGGATTATACTTTCTTATGCCTAAATATTTAGTATTTGTTATGCAAAAGTGAAATTATAGATGGTTTTTTTACAATGTGATAGCATTTTTTCCAAAAACTTGACCTTTAACCTTTCTCACCCAAATTTGACCTCCAATAGTTATGGTGGTGAAAGCACCATGGACATTTTTTCCAATCGATGCTTTTGACTATCATGCATCAAAATCAAGAAATTTAACTCTTTATACCCTCCAAGATACCCACGACTAGTTTGATTGGTTCAAATTCATCTATCATCACTACTTCTATGGAGGCTAGGGGATAAAACTCCCCACCATCCATGGAACATAACTCATCTTTACCTATTATAGGGTAATGTAAGTTGTCCTATATCCCAACAAGTAGGCACAAGCTACATCACTAATTGAGATGTCCCATTAAGTTTTATAATATCTAATCCTCATATTAATAATATTTATTCTAATCCCATAAACAATAGTATGAGTTTCATTGAAAATCCTAATCCTACAATCTCATCTTTCATCTTATAATTCTTTCATCTCAAACACCTTGGAAATAAATCATATGATGCCAACTTTAATATTTTACACCCAAGTGTATCAACCTTATTATTATGTCAATTATCAAATTTCTCTTATCTCTAAACACATTTTTTATTCCATCAAATCATGTTTCTTCTAAAATTAAAACTCGAACTCCTCAAGTAGATATATTAAAACAATAAATGGTCATCATCCAAGGGTCTTTTAGTCATAAGTAGTCTTATGATAACTTGTGCAACCAACCCTTAGATAATTTTGTAGCTATGCATTTATTTTCTCCCAGTTTTAAAACTCCTAAGTTTCAAATATAGAAAAGGAAGGAAGGTCCTATCAACCACATTAGGCTATTTTGAATTTCTTGTAGTGATATTTCTTATAATGAAATATTACTACTCAAGTTTATTCCTAAGATCTATAATGTCTCTACCTTGAAATGGTACTACCAAATATCAAGGTGTTTCCTTAGGAGCTTTAGAAAACTTATTAAGAATTTTGTCATGCAATTACTTTTCTACATTGACAAAAAGGTCATGATTAATTTTCTATACCAACTCAAGATATCTAAAGATGGGAATTTTTCCAACTTTTTAGCAAGACAGTGAACCCTATTGGGTAACTTTTGTATTTCCCTCCATCTAGAGATATTTTAGATATATTTATAGATAAACTTAATAAGAAATTGGCCTTCTACTTAGATATTACCAATGTATCTTCTCTTGAAGATGTAGTTGACATGGCCAAGAGAGTAGAGACTTCCCTTGTCAAAAGAGGATAGTTGAAAATCAAATCTCATGAGGAAGACAATTTTTCTTCTAAACCAAAGGAGTAGTGCTGAGAAGCAACACACCCCACTGAAAATGAAATTTTGATATTTTGATAATTATTTTATTATTTTTTGAGGGGACCCTCCTAAAGTATTTTGGTTTTAATTCCAAATTTTGTTTGCATCAAATTTTTAATTTTTGCCTACATCAAGGTGTCAAAATAGCTTGCATGAGCATTGATCTTAGTTGAATTTTTCTAGAATATTTGCATGTCAATGGCATTATTTCAAATTAAATGTTTTAGAAAAATTAATTTTCAATGGTTTTCCTAAGGTCCTTAGTATTAAAATCAATTTTTGGGGTTCAATATAATTCTCCATCTTGCCCTAAAATTACTTCAAATTTGAAATCATCATAAATTTTGATAGAAGAATCTATTTGAGGTGATTCAAATTATTAATGATAGATATTGAGCTCTTATTTTCAATGGTACCAAATTTGAAAATTTTTAGATGTAATTTAATTTCTAAAAATAGTAGTTTCCAATTACATCCCACAAGCTTATAAATAAAATATATCTTGTTCTAAAATATATTTTTGTGTTTTATTAGTGGATTTGGATACCCATTTAGCCTTTTTAAAATTTTGTTAAATTTTGTCAAAATTGGAGCACTTTGATTTTTTAACTAATTTTTTACACTATGAGGGTTTAGGAGCAAAATCATGGTATGGAACAAGCTTGATCCATGTTGTGGTCAAACTTGTTCAACATGGTGAAATGGAAAATTAAATCATGGTCTAGCACCAACTTCCTTACCTAAAGCTTGCTCTAGTCTGCTACCAATATTTTCATCTTTTCGTGTTCTTTCACGCAATCAAAATTGGTCAACTATGGTAAAATACAAAAATAAATTGTGGCCTAGAACCAACTTCCTTGGAAAGAATATTGCTCACAATTTTCATCAACCTTGCTCTACTCCATGGTCCAAATGGTCAACTATACAAATGCAAATATAAATTGCGACTCGAAACCTGAAAATCAAATTATTTGAAACCAAGGCAAAGTTGTAGATTTTTACAGAGATTAAATTTAATTTTAATTTCAGCCAAAAGCATGCTCCATGTCACGATCAAATTTTTTTTGGTGACTTCAGATTTTAATTGCCAATTTATTCAATTTAAAGATCTTCAAATTTCCACCATTTTCTAAGGCCATTGCTCTCACCTGCTCCTTGAGCTCACCTGCTCATTGCTCTTACTTGCTCCTTACTGTCACTCACTTATTGCTCTCATCCACTCCTTGCTCTCACCCACTCATTGATCTCATCCACTCCATGCTCTAATCTGCTCATTGCTTCATTCTAGGATCAAAATGGGAGGACATTAGAATTAAATTTTGAATATATTTTTTACCCTAAAAATTAGAAGCTCAAATATTAGAGATAATAAAAAATTTAAAATTTAAAAAAACCAAAGGTTCAAAACCTTAGGAAAATAAAATAAAAATTAATTAATTATGATATTAATTGTTCTAACCTTTGCATTTTTCAAAATTTGCAAAAATTTTGTTGGTGGTCGTAGTAATGGCGGATGTAATGGCAGACATAGAATTTCAACATGAATCGAGCAAGAGCATCGTTTAAAGATGGAAGACATGTAAATTTAATGATATAGCTAGATTTTACAAAATGAAGGATTGATTAGGCATGGTCAAAGTAGTGTGCACTAGATGAAAGCATCTGCAATTGGTTGGAAAGTAAGAATATTTCCACACAATCACAATTTGATAAAGATAAGATCAGATTGTATCTTCTCCATTCATGGTGAGATACTCAGGAAGATATTTAGGAGAAGTTGATTTGAATAGAAATCTATTAAAATATGTTTGTATATGTAGAGGCCCGATAGTGGGATTTTTATATTGTGGTTTAAACATTTAGGAGTAATATATTTTTGAAAATATCAAGGTATGTCTTAAGTCTATATATACTTCCATTAAATGTAAAATCACGATGCAAAAACTTGGAATAGAAGACTTCTTGCAATATTTAGCAAATTTTATTTACTTTTCTTCATTTTGTACCTAAGGCTAGTGTGACATCATATTCTGAAATAGTGTGGCTAAGAAACTAATATTTTTTGGACTTTGATAAGTGTACTATCTTTTGTTTTCATCTCACTTAGGGTTTATTTTTATTTTTTTTGGTAATTATTATAGTAGATTAAAAAAGGGTTTTTATAGAGGATCCCAAAACCTTATGTACAAAATCAGCCTTGCATCATGCCTCCTAGCTTTATGTATAAGCCTATTACAAAAATTGTAACCCCTAAAAAAAACCTGATTACATAAGCAATGGGCCTAGGGCATCAATCCCTTGAAACTGAACACCAAAACAGAAATCCCGCCTAGCGGTAACAGTAAGCATGAAACAATCCCTCTCAGCGGGAAACAGACAAATAAGAAAGAAAGTAGTTTTGGAGAACCCGCCCAACGGGGAGTAGCCAAAAACCACCATCGAGAAGATCCCTCCCAGCAGGAAGCAAAGAAAAACCGTTACAATAAAATCCCGCCTCGCGGGAAGCATTCAAAACCACCACAAACAGTCTCGCCTAGCGGGAAGCAACAGGGAAATTCCGCCATCCGGGAAACCAGAAGAAAATAAAGGATCCCGCCTCGCTGGAAAACTGGCGGATTATGCGGATCCTTCCCATCGGGAAAACATTTCGTTCAGCGAGAGCCATCCTGCAGGAAGCCGACAGCCAGCACAGAGAGGATCCAGCCCATCAGGAAGTGACCAAAGAGTTGCACCATAAGGAACCCGCCCTGGGAAAATAGAAGAGGATCCCAGCAGCAGGGACCAAGAATCCCGTCCAAGCACAGAGCCCGCAGAGGATTCACAAGAAAAAGGGGGAAGTTGTCCAAACCCTAAACCGTCACCTCCACCGCATCGAGAAACGCAGGGGACCATATCCACGCGAAAAACCTGCAAAAAACCCCAGGGGGAAGCCTAAGGGAAAAAGGGAAGGGATCCCCAACCAAACAGGGATCCCTGGGAAGCACCAGTACAAAAAAACAACCAAGGAAACCCTATCCGGCCGGGAGGGGCACAGATAGTGGAGAAGGATCTCCCCCCAGGAGATCATCTGCAAACAACCACTCCCCGGGAGGGATGACCTGGGTTGATCCAGGGACTGGGTAGGAACCAGGAGCCATGGGAGGGGGAGCAGGGGAGGGACCAGAGCCCTCCCCTCTCTACTTTCTTCCCTCACCCCATGTCTCACTTAGGGTTTATTTTAATTTGGTTGTAAATCTATGATTATTGAGATTGCATTAGGCTATTGAGCTTCATTTTGTTTACAGTGTGTTTAAGGAAATAAAAGGCTTGAGGTTCTAGTCAATGTTTTATTTGCTCTATTCTTACTATGCGAGCTTGACTACTGGTGAGAAACACCAATTGATGTTGACCTCCCTTTTGTTTGTAATTTTCTTTCCATATCATATTGTTTCATCCCATGCTCAAGGTGGAAGGTGATCTTAGAAAGTTGGACACTTTCTTCATTTGATTTTGTTTTATTGTGAAGCTAAGTAGTCTAATTGATTTTAGTAGTTATAATTTGCAATTAGATTAGATATCCTCTCTTTTCTACTCTACCTTACTCTCTCTATTTTTACTTTAAAGTGATCCATTTTTATGTTCTTTAAAATTATTTATTCATTTAATCTACTAAAATTCGAAGAGCTAGATCAATTTACAAATGCAAATTTGATAAATAAACTTGACAAACCACCACCAGACAACAATGATCAGAGGTTGAACTCCCTTGTAGGTAAAATAGGTGATCACATAGGCTATCCAGAAGTGGAAAAGAGCGAAGACGTTCGACCCAACTCTATAACTCACACCTTGGATAACCAGCAAGATCCTAAAGTGAGAGGGAATTTATTCCCATTTATGTGTTACTTGTGTTTTCTATTTACTCTTCATAGGGTGTGCATGAAAGACCAATCAACATAATTTTGGTGCTAGAAGGAGGGCCCATGAACCTACGTTTGATGTTTGTTAAGATAATCAGTTAGGCTGGATTCTACCTTTAGAATAACTAGGTCCCACCCAAGAGCTATAGAGTTCCTTATTTCTGAGTTAGAAACCCCAAGGAGAAACAATATTAGGAGAGCCAAATATTTATCCAATATAGTTTTGTCACCACTAGTGGTTCCCCTGTGACTCAAAATCCTATCATTAATCCAATAGTCATGGCCAATTGGTTGGGTTCCACTACCTTAAATATCCCTAGTGCAACCCATGATTTACCTAAGAATCCTAAGAAATATCTTCCCACCTACAAGCATGATGGGATCAGGATAGTAGAAGAACACTTGGTAGCCTTTAAAAATACTTTGAAACTATTAAATGTGCAACATGAAGATGTGGCCTATAGGTTATTCCCTTTCACTCTCCAAGAGGGAGCATACGATTGGTTTCTGAATCTAACAAATGACTCAATCACCTCCTAGGATGATCTAGAGAAAGTTTTTATATCCCAATTTGGTCAAGTAATTGATCCTAGTGTGTTGTATCAACAATTCTCTAGTATTAAGAGAGGATCCAGTGAAACTATCAGATCTTTCAATGTGAGATTTCAAAAGGCTTATGGTAGAATGACTGGTCATTACATACCAAGTGTAAATTTAGCCTTAGAAATCTACAAAAATACCTTAGATCCAGTGACCTCTATTTTCCTCAGAAGAGACACCAATGTCATGACCTTGATAGAAGCTTACAAGGAAGCTCTAATTCTTGAAAGACAGTTAGGACCTCAACCTTTGAACAATCCTTTGATACCCTTTATTACACAAAATACACCTATTTTAAATCCCATTCCACATCAAATGCTAATGCCAACATGTCAAGCTTCACCTAAGGAAACTCCATTAACCTTGACCCATACTAGGCATGTGCAGACTATAGAGAAGGAATCTAATAAAACTAGGGTTGAAGAAGTTTCAAAGATGGTCCAAAAATTAGCAAATGACTTCCTAAGTTTTAAGAGACAAGTATCTAGGGGAGAAAGTTCAAACCAGTTTCCTTACCAATCGAACAGATTCCCCAAACCTCCATATGAAGCCAATAAGGATTACAACAAAGGTAAGGGACCTAAAGTAAATATTTGTGACTTAGCTTTACCCAATTGGTGTAGGATTCATGGAACATCCCAACATAGGGAATTATATTATCTAGAGTTTTGCAATGCTTTTGAAGCTTTGTCTAGTGAGTTGAGTTTTCCTGAGAATTAGAGAAATATTGATGGTTCTAGTTCATCCAAACATAGTGTTGCTATGGTTTTGGATTCATTCACTTTCCCAGATGAGTCAAAAAATATTGTGGAAATGCCTATGGATGAAGTGCAAGATTTTCAATAGTTTAGAAGAGATAATTACAATCTTAGGAATAGAAATCTAGAGCCCAACACTACATCTACACCTCCCAACAACTCTTATAGTATTCCTCCTGATCCTTCCCCAAATAATAATCCACCTCCACCCAAAGGAGGAGATCCAAAAACATAGGATGGATTTGTTGCTCCACTCAACAAAGGATATAATATAGTGGAGGATATGAAGAAAATTAAGGCTAACATTACCCTCCATGAGCTTGCTTAGATTACTGAATAGAGGGATAACTTGATTAAGACTTACTCTAGACCCTCTACCAAACCTCAAGAAAAGGGGAAGAAAATGACAAATGCAAATATGGCCATATATAAAGAAAATACTGAAGTACCTCCTTTTCTATTGATAGTTTGCATATTTGGAAAAAATCTACATAATTGTCTAGTAGATTCTAGTGCTTCAACTAATGTCATACCTCTAGCCATTTGCCAACAATTAGGTTTGACACCAGTAAAATATGATAGGAGAGTCATTCAACTAGATAAAATTGAGGTCAAGGTGATAGGTGAACTTCAAGGTATACACATTCAATTAGCATCTGAACCTAGAGCACAACATAGAATTGACATTCAAGTGGTAGATATTCCTATAGGATATGGGATGCTTTTGAGTAGAGATTGGTCCAAATATTTGAATGGGTATTTGGCCACAGATTTTTCACACATGTGGTTGCCCTGGAAAGGTGTAGCAAATCAGTTAAGGATTGATAGAGAGCCTCGATATAAACACATGATAACTGAATATAATATCAAAAATGAGGTTGTTAATTTTGTTGATGTAGATATTGGGGTTTATAATTTGATAATTGCAAAAAAGGTGAGATCAATTAAAGCTCTAACTAATCACAATAATGATATTTGGATACTTCATGTTGATGGAGCTAAATCTAAACAAGGTTCTGGTATAGGGGTAGTTCTCAAAGGACCTCACAATCAGATATATTTCATGTCTTATCACTTGCAATTTCCTTGTACAAATAATTTGACTGAGTATGAAGCATTAATACTAGGATTGAAATTTGCTTTAGATAAAAATGTGAAAAATATCCAAGTTTTTACAGACTCGGAGTTGGTAACTAATCAGGTTAAAGGTATGTTTCAATGCAAGGCCTCTTACCTAAAGAGGTACAAACATCGAGCTTGGGATCTCATGGATGACTTTAATGCTTTCAATCTAACACATATTCCTAGGGAGGAAAATTCACCCACAGATATTTTAGCTTCATCAACTGCAAATCTGAAACCCTTAGAGGAATTTAAATGGAAAATTTTTCAATAGAATTAGTCCCTTGTCCTTCTATTCTAGATAACGTAGATACATTTCAGGTATTTTTTGATGACCAACAAATTATAGATTTCTTACAGAATACAAATGCATTTGAAAAAACTATAATTGATGATGGTCAAAGGGATACTATGCTTGAATATTTTGATGATGAAGAGGGAGTAATGAGGCTGAAAAATAATAGAATTCCTAGGGGAATGGTAGAACTTGAGAGGCTATTTGACAATGATCAAATTAAACAAAGAATAAATTCTAGAAATCCTATTGGTACAATAGGAAATGAGATCGAGAAATTGAATGTAGGGACTGAAGAGAATCCCAAGTACATTCAATTAGCTAAAACCTGTGACCCCATAATAAAATAAAATCTTACTGAGTTGCTTCATAGGTCTAAGGATGTTATGGCATGGTCTTATAAGGACTTGAAGATTTTTAATCCAAAGGTTTTTACGCATACTATACCCTTGAAGGAGTTCTGTAAACCCTTCAGATAGAAACAGAGACATGTTAATGCCTTATTGGAACCTATCATTTTGAAGGAGGTAGAAAAATTGTTGAGTGTTGCCATCATTTTTCCTATTAGACATTCTACCTGGGTAGCTAATTTAGTGCCAATTAGAAAGAAGAATGGGGAAATTCACCTTTGCATAGATTTTAGAAACTTGAACAAGGCTTCTGAAAAGGATAATTATCCTTTGCCTTCCATGGATGATGTACTACAGATTATGAATGGTTCAGAGATGATGTCTTTCTTGGATGGATTTTTTGGGTACAACTAGATATTGGTAGATAGAGAAGATAGAATGAAAACTACCTTCACAACCAAATGGGGGACCTTTGCTTACAAAAGAATACCATTTGGATTGATAAATATTGGAGCCACATTCCAATGTGCAATGGATCATGCCTTCAAAGGTCTCATGGGTAAGTGTATTGTTGTATACATGGATGACTTGACAATATTTTCTAAATCTCGATTTGATCATGTCAAACATTTGGAGTCTATTTTTGACAAGTGTAGAGAATTTGGTATTTCTTTGAATCCAAAGAAATGTGTCTTTGGTGTAACTGAAGGTAAACTCCTTGGTCACTTAATAACCAGAGATGGCATTTTTGTGGATCCTAAGAGAGCTGAAGCCATATCAAATATACCCTTTCCCAATTCTAAGAAAGAGTTGAAATCATTTTTTAGGAAGATTAACTTTGTTAGGAAATTTATTTTTAGCTTTGCTAAAATAGTCAAACCATTGAATGATATGCTAAAGGAGACTGCTCAAATTATCTAGTCAACAGAAGCCAAGGTGGCATTTCAAGAGATTAAATCTGCTATTAAACAAGCCCCAGTTCTGGTAAGTCCAGATTTTAGTGCAGATTTTTACCTATACTCTTTTGCTTCTGAACATACACTTGTTGTAGTATTAACTCAGCGAAGGGAAATAGGAGAGCACCCTATTGCCTTCAAAAGTACCAATCTGAAGGGTGTTGAATTGAATTACTCTCATTTGGATAAACAAGCCTATGCCTTAGTGAAAGTGGTTAAATAATTTAGGCATTATATTTTGAGGAGTAAAGTCCATGCCATAGTTCCTGACCCAACCATTAAGTATTTGTTAAGTCAAAATGAACTAGGAGAACTAAGAGGTAATTGGGTTACAAAATTATAGGAGTTTGACTTAGATATTCGGCCTACTAAATTAATTAGAGGACTTGGTCTATCCCAACATATTGTTGAGATACCTACAGGGATAGAGATTAACCAGTTGGACTCCAGGTTGGATGATTGGTATGGGGATATCATGCATTTATTAAGATTTGGGAATTGTCCACCCCATCTGAATAGAACTCAGAGAAGAGCACTAAAGTTAAAATCTGCTCATTTTCTACTCAAAGGGGGTAAATTATATAGAGAAAATTATGTTGGCATATTCTTAAGATGTATTGCTCAAGATGAGGTGAATGAAGTAATGTCTAGTTTTCATGAGAAGTTAGGAGCAGGACATTCTTCAGGTTCAGCTACTACACATAAAATATTAAGAGCAGGCTACTACTAGCCTACATTGTTTAAAGATGTGCATCATCATGTGAGAACTTGTCATCAGTGTCAAATATTTGCAGCCAAGTAGGCTAATCGAGCTCTACCATTGCAACCTATTATAATAGATAAACCTTTCATGCAATGGGGACTTGATTTTGTGGGAGTGATGAACCCAAATTCATCAATAGGGCACAAATATGTATTAACAACCATTGATTACTGTATACGATGGGTTGAAGCAACAACCACAATGAGGAGTACAACCCATGAGGTAATTGAATTTATGGAATCAAATATCATAACCAGGTTTGGAGTTCCTTTAAATTTAGTTTGTGATAATGGACCAACATTTCAATCACTAGAATTTGTAGAGTGGGCATACCAGAAGGGGATAGTCCTCAAATTTTCATCCAACTATTATCCCCAAGGAAATGGACTGGTTGAATCCACAAATAAAAATTTGATAAATACCATTAAGAAGTTTATTGTAGACAAACCTAGACAATGGCATACATTATTGAAGTACGTTCTTTGGGTTGATAGGATAAGACACAAAGAAGCTCTTAAAACTTCACCATTTGCTTTGTTGTATGGGACTAAACCAATAGTTCCAATTTCAATTAAGATGCCTACTTACCAGTTTGCTTTAGATTATTTTAATGATCATGCAGATGCAGAAGCTCATGTATTAGACTTGATTAATTTACAGGATGAAAGGCTTCAGGCCTTGGAGCATTTCAATCGACATCAGGAGATAATCAAGCATTGGTTTGATAAAAGAGCAAAAGTGAAGGCCTTTAGACTTGCAGACCTGGTGCTTCTATGGGACAAAGCCCATGAAAAGAAAGGTAAACACACCAAGTTGTAGCCTTTGTGGATAGGGCCATACCAAATAGCAAAAATTTTGGGTAATAATGCATTTCATCTACAGGACCTGGAAGGTAATTTTCTAAACTTACCTATCAATGGTCAATATTTGAAGCATTATTTCTCTGTTATTCCATCTGCTACATCATTTGAGTAATCATAGAAGCCTTTGTACATATGTATATAAAAAAAAAATGAATAAGAGTGCATGTTTAGTCTATTTTATCGGTATTAAGTTGGTTCTAGTTTTTTTAAGTTTTTCTTTTCTTTCCTCTTTTTGGTTTTATCTTGGTTTCACAAATCAAAGTAGGGTGATTTTGATAAAAATATCTTCTAAGTAGGGAGTTAGTGGTGATGCTTGTTATCTAGAATGATAGTAGAGAGGTAGTTTAGATTTTGTACCTTACCCACCACAATTATTTTAATTATAAAAGGAACTATTATGTTGTTTAGCTGGAGAACTCCTAGGGAATCCAAGAAAAGTTAGTCATGAGAGGAAAACTCTGATTCACAAAAATCATTTTAATTACTCTAAAGAGGCTATTGGTGCCCGAGCTGAAATGGTTAATTGATCGACTATTTGGTTAATAAAATATCAGGGCAAATGCAACTTTCGAACCTTTAGTAAGACTTCCTAGCTATCTAGTCTTTATCAAAAAAAAGATCAAAAAAGAAAGAAAATAAAGTTCCACAAAAAAAGAGAGCAAAAAAAAAAAGAGTCTCATAATAAAAGAAGATAGCCAAGAGTTTCTAATTACAATATCTCTTGCCCTAAAATTACTTCAAATTTAAAATCATCATAACTTTTGATAGAAGAATCTGTTTGAGATGATTCAAATTTTGGATGATATATCTTGAGCTCTTATTTTCAATGGTACTGAATTGCAAAGTTTTAGACATAATTTCTTTTCCAAAAATAGTAGTTTCCAATTGCAGTCCATGAGTTTCTAATTACAATATCTCTTGATCCAAAATATATTTTTGTGTTTTCTCAGCATATTTGGATATCCATTTGGCCTTTTTACAAGTGTGTTAAATTCTGTCAAAATCTGATCACTTTGTTATTTTACCTAATTTTTACATGAGAGCAAAATTGTGGTCTAGAACAAGCTTGCTCCATGTTGTGGTCATACTTGGTCAACATGGTAAAATTTAAAATTAAATTACAACCTAGCACAAATTTCCTTACCTAAAGCTTGCTCCAACCCGCTACCAATATTTTCATCTTTTTGTGCTCTTTCCCACAGTTGGACTTGGTCAACTATGGAAAAATGTAAAAATAAATCGTGGCCTAGAGTCAAATTTGTTGGAAAGAAGCCTGTTTGTAATTTTCATCAACCTTGCTCTATGCCACGGTCCAAATGGTCAACTATGGAAAAATACAAAAATTAATCACGACTTAGAAATTGAAAATCAAATTATTTGAAACCAAGATAAATTTGAGGATTTTTACGAAGATTCAATTTAATTTTAATTCCAACCAAAAGCATGCTCCATGCCACGAGCGAACATTTTTTGGTGACTTTGGATTTTAATTTCAAATTTATTCATTTTAATGATCTTCGGATTTCCACCATTTTATAAGGCCATTACTCTCACCTGCTCCTTGCTCTCACCCACTCATTGTTCTCATCCGCTCTTTTCTCTCATCCACACCATGCTCTAATTTGCTTATTTCTCCATTACCTTATCAAAAGGGGAGGATATTAATATTAAATTTTGAATATATTTTTTGCCCTAGAAATTAAAAGCTCAAACCTTAGAGATAATAAAAATTAAAAAATTAAAAAAATCAAAGGTTCAAAACATTAGGAAAATAAAATAAAAATTAATTAATTATGATATTAATTTTTCTAACCTTTATCTTTTCCACATTTTATGAAAATTTTATTGGTGGTCACAGTAATGGTGGATGTAATGGCAAACATTAAATTTCAATGTGAACTAGGTAAGAGCATCATGTAAAAATGAAAGACGTGTAAAATTAATGATCCAGCTAGATTTTGCAGAATGAAGAATTGATGAGGAATGGCCAAAGTAGTGCACACTATATGAAAGCATCTACAATTGGCTGGAAAGTAATAATATCTACACATAATCATAGTTTGATGAAGATATGATTGGGTTGTATCTTCTTTATTTATGGTGAGATACTCAAGAAGATATTCAAGAGAAGTTGGGATTGAATAGAACTCTATTAAAATATGTTTTATATGCAAACGCCTGATAGTGGGATTTTTATATTGTGGTTTAAACCCTTATGAGCAAGATATTTTTGAAAATATTAGGGTATGTCCTAAGTCTATATATAATTCCATTAAATATAAAATTGAGATGCGAGAACTTGAAATATAAGACTTTTTGCAATATTTTGCAGATTTTGTTTACTTTTCTTCATTTTCTACCTGGGGTTGGTGTGACATCATCTTCTGAAATAGCCTGGTTAGGAACCTAATATTTTTTGGACTTTGATAAGTGCACTATATTTTATTTTCATCTTACTTAAGGTTTATTTAATTTGGTTGTAAACATGTGATTGTTGAGATTATGTTATGTTGTTGAGCTTCATTCTATTTACTACATACTTGAGGAAATTAAAGGCTTGATATTTTGGTTTGTGTTTTATTTTCTTTTTTCTTACTGTGTGAGATTTATTACTGGTGAGAAACACCAATTGATGCTAACCTCCCTTTTTTTTGTAGTTTTATTTTTGTCCCATGTTTTTTTCTCATATTTAAGTAGAAGGTGATCTTAGAAAGTTGGATAATTTCTTCATTTGATTTTGTTTGTTGTGAAGCTAAGTAGCTTAATTAATTTCAATAGTTATAATTTGCAATTATATTAATTATCCTCTCTTTTTTGCTCTACCCTAATCTCTCTGCTTTTATTTTGAAATGATCTATTTTTCTATTCTTTAAAATTCTTTATTCATTCAATCTGCTAAAATTTGAAGATCTAGATCAATTCACAAATGCAAAATAAATAAATAAACTTGACAAGCCACCACTAGAAAATAATGATTAGAGGTTGAACTCCATTGTAGAAAAATAGGTGATCACATAGGCTTTTCAAAAGTATAAAAGAGCAAAGATGTTTGACCCAACCCTATAACTCACACCTTGGATAACCAGCAAGATCCTCAAAAGAGAGGAAGTTTATTACCATTTATGTGTTGCTTGTATCTTTTGTTTACCCTTCATAGGGTGTGCATGAAAGGTAAATCAACAAGTAGTACAAGAACAAATATGTTTTAGGATATGGAGTTACATACCCACACTAAACCAAAAATATTAGTATCACATCCAACCTTCAAAAGCTTGTCTTAGGGAAGCCACAAAAAATGAAACCTAAGTGGAAATACTCTCAACTAGAGAAACCTCTTTTAGTCATCCGAGATCAACTCTTGAAAGTAAAAATGGTGGAGCTTCCACCTACTAAGCCTTTAGAACCTAGAAGGAAAAAATATCCTTGGTTTCATCCTAATGAGCAATGTGTCTTCCACTACATTAATGATCATGTGACTAATAAATGCATGAACCTTAGAAACTTGATTCAAGACCTAATTAACAAAGGTCAAGTTCTTCTCAATAGCTTTAATTATCATTCCTCTTATAACCAATAACTTTTTAGAGTATATTATATTATTTGGTATATGCTAATCTACCCCATGGTGCCTTCATGGTACATGTGTAAATAATAAATTAGTATTAGTCATAGTTTAGAGTGTGAGCTATATTTCCTTTTTATGTAAGTGTGAATATGTAGGAAATGCACAAGTGTCATGTAAATTTTTAATATGTAAGAAATGCACAAGTGTCTATACAAGTGTAATTTGATTCTATGTGCACAAGTATCTTGTGTGTATGAGAACAAATATATAATGTAAATATGTGCATAAATGTCTTAGATTAGAGTATGCAAGTTATAGAAGTGTAAGTCATATATAGGTGTACATATGTTATAGTGCCAAATATTCATCAAGTATGCAAGTGGCAAGTAGATAAGTCAAGAATTGTGAAATTTGGAACATGGAAAGGAATAGTCAAGTATCCAAAGAGCCTCACTACTATGATTATATTATAGAGATAATTCTCCATAGGTTAAATACAACGATCATCATAAACTACAATTCATATATCTTGTAAGAGGAAGATGAGTAATAATGCTTGTATATATTTTGAGCAATTAATATTGTAAGTTGTATTACATGTTTAGAGTCTAAGAACCAATTGGAAAAGTAACGCATTCACATCAATGTGGAAGCCAAAGGTTTAAGACTATAAAAATTGAGTTACATTCAACCTACTTGAGTAATACACTAGAGTAAGAATCATTATAACATCAAGAAAGTGAAATTATTTTTCTTCTCATGCATGCTTACATGTGTAAGATGAAAAACGTCTAATAATATTGAAAGGATAGACCAAGTTTGAAGTGAAAACAAAGGACACACAAAGTGGAGTAGACATAACGGGACATGTGTAGTAGCAACAAAAGGTTGGTAGTATCATTTTTAGGGTTTATTAATTAATTTGAAGTTTAAAGTCTAAAGTAGGAGAAATAAGGTTTAATTAAGTTTTTAAAGTATTTATATTTGGAGTGATAAGGTTAATGAATTAAATTTATTTAAAGTAGGGTTTGATAGTTTATTTATTTTATAAGAAAGAATGAGTTTAGAAACTTTTGAAAGTTTTTTAATAAGTTTGGAGTGATAAGGAATACAAGTACTTTATTTTATTTTTAAATTCTTTAAGTATTTAATTTGGTTTTATTTTTTAGAAAATTAAAAATTAAAAAAAAATTGTTTTTTTTTCAAATTTATATATTTGGGAGACAAAAGGATTTCAACATCAAAATACTAGGAAAAACAAAAAATTGTAAAATTTCATATTAGTTTCTAAAACTAGGGAGACATAAGGATTACTACTCTATAGGAATTAAATTAGAAACTTTGAATTGTTTAAACCTAGGAGTTATAAGGTTGTCTACTTCAAAGGAAATAAAACTACAAATTTTATGGATATGGAGTCTATGAAGGAAAAAGTAGATGTCATAAAAGTCGGGATTAAAAATTTGATTGAAATTTTTGAAGGAAATATAGATATAGTTTCAAAATTAATCTATATTGAATCCATAGAAGAAAATTTTGAAATATTTGAACACTATTTACATTTCATGATGGAAAGGATAATATTATGATACCTCTAGATATAGGTAGCATAATGTATATGTCATTGCTTTAACTTAAGCTTCATAAATATGATAATTTGAAACAAAAAGAGTTGATTGAATCTCTTAAGAAGAAAGTGGAAATAGATGGATCATTTCTAGAAAGGATATTTCATTCTTCATGTAGTATTGATATTCCAAGTTCATCTAACTCAAGAATTTATTATGATGCTCTAAGTGAATGTTCAGAAGTTACTATACAAGAAAATAAAGAATCAAATGATTCAAAAGTTCAAGATAAAGGAAATATTCTTATGCAAGAATCTAATGACAATGAAAGAGTTCAAGAAATTTGTAATCTTGAAGATACAAAGATTGAAGAACATGAAGTTGAATTGAAAGAAAGTGAAGATCAACTCAAAGTAGAAGTCAAGCAAGAATATAAAACTGATAAAGCTCAAGCAGAATATCAAATGCATTGCAAGAACACTTGAATATTGAAGATAAATATGAAGACCGTGATTGAATACTAAAGTCTTCAATAATAAAATAATGTAATACATGGGGTGTTGAAGTATATTGCATTATTTGATACATGCTAATGTACCCCATGGTACCTTCATGGTACATGTGTAAATAATAGATTAGGGTCGATTCATAGTTTAAAGTGAGTTAGATATCCCTTTTTATGTAAGTGTGAATGTGCAAGAAATGCACATGTCATATAAAGTTCTAATGTACACGAACAGGTGATCATCTCCAAGCAAGCAAATCAGATGCACTTGGTGTCCTCCTTCTGGTAGAAAGGTAGAGGAAGTCCGCAAGAGGTAAGGAGGGATATGATACAAATTCATGACCCTGTGAGTACATGAAAGCTCACAAAATAATACGATCGTGTAGTTGCATCCATTTAGTTAAGTTTTGCATATATAGTATGTGTGTTTTTTTATGTTGTTTTATTAGTAGGATCAATCATATTTTGAAAAGACATAAATAATATTAACAAAGTTAAAAATATAATATTAATAATAATATATAATGGAAATAAATATATATAATTAAAAAAATAATAGAATAAATAGAAATAAATTAAAAATATATATAATATCTAAATATAGAATTAGGGAGTGGACCAATAATTAAATAAGGTTATATATAAATAAAATTACATACATATCATGATGGGATTAATAAGAATGTTATAGAAATCAATGCCCATAGTATTTATATCTAATATCGGCCACCATTTGGCATGTTTTTGAGAAAGACTATTGCATGGATCTTCCCATCTATCCAACCAATATTAACACCAAAATTCTATTTAGAGGAAAGTTGAAAGCAATTTGGAGCATTCTTATTGGATGTAACTTTCTGTGACATTGACTGGAAGGTGGTAGAATGAGAACGTTCAAGACAGATCGAAACCAGGTTAGAAGTACTCTTTCAGTATTTATAAATGTGTGTTTATACTTTGTATTAATATTGATAGTAAATGAATATTGTACAGTAGGTTAAAATGTTTCTTCAATCTTTTAAGAATTAAAATACTATAAATTTAAAATTAAAGAAGATATGAATTTAAATACTTTGTGGTTTTAGATGAATTCATAGTAAAAATATTACCTCTGTGAGAATTGAAAACATCAGATTAATTCAATCTAAAGGATTGCTCACTAATAAATAACAGTGGACACATGCATAGTAATCTTGAAATGTCTTCCAAATTCTAAAAAAATATTTGGTATTAAAAGAGAAGTAATACAAGTGTATTTTATGAACTTATGTTGTTTCCGTATTAAGCTTTAGATAGGGTAAATATACATATAGATTAATTTATGCATATCATAAGGGGTTGGGTTGATTCTATGTGCTCACTCCCTAATTTTTTGTCGGACTATGTCCAAGTGGTGCAGGTGGATATTTGTACATGCTATGGTAAAGTCGTTGTAAGCAAGACAAGTTGAGCTAGTAAACTAGTAGCCTCCTGTTGTGACTACCTAGTTAAACTTATATGATTTGGCTTTGAGCACCATATTGGATGTTGTAAACTCCTTAAAATATTGGCTTACAAAACGTATTTGGAAAAATGCAATTGGTAGCCAAATGTGGAGATATATGTATTTGTAGTTGCATTTGATATAAAATTGCATTATGTCATAACTGTTTTTGTACGAATGTTTTATGAGTGTTTTACTTTAAAAAAGAATCAAATTATTATTTGATATTTTGGTAATACCACTGTTAGTATCGATAGAGAAATATGTAAGATTTTTTGGCATCATTTGGTACTCAAATATTTCATATAACTCATAGGATATTTTGCTTGGGATACTTTCATAATCGTCTATTAGAATTCTTTTATCTGTTAGAATAGTTTCTTATTGTCTTATTTTCTATCTAGTGGTGTAGGAGCATGTCAAGCCTATAAATGAGCATATCTTTTTAATTTTAAAAGCTCAGTGAGTTTACCTTTCAGTCGCTTCCATTATGTTTATTGTTTCCATTTGAAATGTAGGTAATTTCTAACTTTTTAATGTTGCACACATTATCATAGTATATTAATTTGACTCTTCTCTATTGAAGATATATTAAAAATTGATTGCTAGCTAAACCTCATAAAGTGCATAATGTTCTTATTTACACTGTGTTTTATGAAAATTAGAACGAACGAAAGCCCTTTCTGGTTCAAGTTTTATCTGGCATGTTGCTAATAAAAGTTTACTAGATAGAGAGCATTTAAGCTCAAAATGAAAGCTTTTTTGATAATGCATTTCAAAATAAAAATGGTATAAAAAATTAAGAATTTTTATATTGTGTGTGTGTTATTAATAAACTTACCTAATATCAATTGGTTTAAAGTAAAATATGGTGGAAGTATTGCACATTTGGCTTTTAAAAAAACCCTAAAATAATAAATTATAGGCAAAGGTTACTTTAGATATTTTTCTTTTATATAATGTATTGTGAATTTATTAGAATAGTTTTAGAATTCTTTGTTGTCTTCTAGAATTAGTTGGAAACTTATAAACATAATATAATAATGTTACAAAACATGTGGGGATCTATATTATATAGGATTTTGACTTGCTTTTTATGACTTATGATAACCTTATATTATAGATAGTTTAGTTAGGATGTTTAAGGAAGCTTTATGGAATTATATTAGAGATTTAAGATATAAAAGTTATTTTAAATTTAAGATAAATAATTAACTTGATAAAGAGATAGTAAATAGGAATTATTTTACGGAAAATTTCATCGTATGTTGACTTTGTAAAACAGTTTTGGAAATGTAATCATTTGAGACTAAAGGGTTTCTTTTCATTAGATTTGACTTGTGTTAAAATAGTTGGACAAAAGTTAAAAAAACATTTTGAAAGTTTAATTTCATAGTTTCTTTAGTAAACTAAAGGATTTAATAACATTATAATTTTAGTAAAGTAATTTTATGTAGAAGAGTTGTATTTTATTTATTTAGTCAAAATGTATTGGGTAGTAATTTTATTTTTTGATAAACATGAATTTTTATTCTACTTAAGAGATCATTTAATTAGAAAAATTATAGTATCAAATTACCATGAATTACTTTTATAGTGAATAAATATGAAAGAATTGAAAATCATTTTAAGATTATAGTACTAAATTAATTTAAGGGCTTAAACTTTAACTAAACCTACATTGGAACCTCTCTTTCATGGTGGACGATGAAACATAAAGTTGGATGTTCTTCCACATTTAAAACACATTGATGTATCATCAAGATGGATGAACATCCACCCAGAATCGGTAATTTGCAAGTGGTAATTAATGTGGGTCGGTAACGACTACTTTCTGGCAAACCAGCCTAGGACAAGTGGTCATTTTACCAAGAACAAGTAATGAGGGTCAGTATGGGATGCCATATCTAGGATGTTATACGAGTAGTACCATGAGAAGTCTCACGATCATCATTCAATTGGGGAATTTCTAGCAAAATACTAAAACTATAAGTCACTAGTTATTAGTGTTGGAAGGTTTAGCGATGAGTTGGTATGGGATAACTCATCAATTGTAACATGACTTGGATACCTAGACCCAATCCAAAGTAATTGTGGGCCCTAGTTGACTCCATAAGATGATGGAATTTGACTAGGTACTAGGCATAATAACGTTATACCCTAGCATGGCTTATGAAACATATGTATACAACAATTATGGAGACTAAGGATAGATCAAAGGTTAGAGAAACATTTGTCCTCCATGCTATTAGGTGGGAAATTATGCATCCACCCTTCTAGATTATATGGGCCTTAGAAGGAAAACCTCATGCCATGAACATATACCTCTAGTAAAGGAGAAGAATATATTTATAATATGATACCTTTTGCAAGATCTGGCCAATCTCGACCACTTGAGAGACTATCTACAATAGTCAATAATCTCGAAGCAAGTACTCTATGCCTATGTACTAATTAATTTTGGGGTGAATAGTAGCATTACAATGATAAGAACCTCATATTGAGTCAAAATTTTATCTCTTTGATTCCAAGGAGCAAGACTAGAAAATACAACTAGGTGTATTAGATCTGGTTTGTTACAACTATGACTATATTATAGAGATAATGCTCCATAAATGAAATACAATGATCATCATCAACTACAGTTCATAGATCTTGTACGAGGAAGAGGAGTAATAAAGCTTATTTTTACCATATTATATTATGGCTATATTATATTTTATTATGTGATACATAACCTATGATATTTATGGTAGTATTGAGGCTTAATCCATCATATCTTGTAAAGTTTCAAAATACATTGCCTAATCATAATCAAAATCAAAACACAATAAATATTTTTTACTACATGAATGACCCACCCAAACCAAAGTATAGTTGGGATGCTCTATTCTTATGATCATATCTCTCACATTTGTGTTGTAAATAGACAACAATATAAAAACCTTTTATCTTATTCTAGACCTCCTTTGGTCCTTCATGCAAAAATAACTTCTTCCCATAAAGGACCTCCATTAATTATTCATTCAAGAGCTAAGGCTAAGGTCACTTTTTATTTGCTTCATCAACTTGAAAGTACCCTAGAAAAAATCTCACTTCATGATTTTCTTATAACTTCTTTGACTTATAGATATATCTTGACAATTTGAGTGAACAAGTCATTCCTCAAGACCTCAACTTGAATGATCTTACTTCTATGGTGGTATCCATTGGGGTTAACCATGCAAATATATAATTCCATGAGGATGAATCCCTCAATGTTTTATGATTAGAGATCTCCCATTATACATCATAGGCCATATTGGTAATAGGTTCATCAAGTGAATTCTTGTCAATAATGAATCTAAATCTTAATGTTTTTAGCCTAAGATTCATTAGTCATATTGGGTAAGCCAAATAGGATTTGGAGAAACATAATATTGTAAGTAGACTTTTGATATTGGGAAACATGAGGCTATTTAAACCATAGTCTTACCCTTCAAATTTGAACCCTACATTCTCAACAATATTTTCTATGTCATGCCTTATGACTTAACCTATGATATTCTTATTAGGAGGTCATAAATCCATGAGATGTAGGTCATCTCTTCAACTCTTCATTAGTGACTTAAATATGAATATAGGAGCAAGAATTATAATATTTTAGTTGACCCTAAACCCTTTCCCTACTACTAGGTGATTGAGGTAAATAATCCTAAAGATTATCTTTAACCTTCTCTAAATTCATCTCTTGAATCATCTTCTTCTTCTTCTCAACATCCAATCATTGATGTATTAAGGTCTCTTACCTTCAAGAATTCACCTAATAATAAATTTGAGTGTCAAAGCTCTAATTTAACCAACATTAACAATAATAATCTAGATAACAATCGACTTATCTTGGACCTAGCCAAGATTCCTTCATCTCCTTGAGCCTTGGGCATGTCTTCTTGTAGTAAGGGTAAAATGGCACAAATAGGAATTTACAATGAGAAAATCTATGGCAATAATCCTTTCTTAATTAAATGATAATATGTTTTATGCTTCTTGTCAAACTCATATTCCATTCCAAATAAAATGCTTTCTAACATGGGATATCAATATAAATGACTAGGCTTGTGTGTGTAGGGCATCAAAGAACCCCAAAAAACCAAATCTTGGTCAAGATACTATGGGATAGGTTATATCCCTGGTCATAGTTAGTTGTTTTCGTCTTCTTCTTATAATAGTGAATAGATATACTATATTCCTAATAGAGCATCCATGATATCATTATTTATTTAAATAGACTAGATGGGGTTGAGGAGGATGGCAATGGGTTATTACTCCTCATAAATCCTTACCCCTTCTAATTACATAATTTTTATCATAAATATATTAATCCTAGCCTATCTCAAGCTTATTCTTAATATAGATAACTATGAAATGGAAGATATTCTAAATATTCTTTGTTAATATGGTCCCTTGGACTATCTAAGCCAAAGCAACTCCTATTTTGGTAGACCTTTTCCTCAAATTGTGAATGTTATTATATCATAGCCAATCGACCACAAAAAATCATCCTTAGACCATATATATTTTAAGATCTTAGGAGTTTTTATAGATTCCCATAAAATGGAAGATGAGTCTTATATTTTTATTGAGAAAACAATGGATATTTATATTGGAACTCCTAAAGATTTTAAGATCCTTAAATTAGGTAAAGCCATGATCCTAACCGAGCATAAGGAATACAAAAATATTTTTGATAGAGGTAAAGTACATCTTAACTAGGTCCCGTGTCAACATTCCAGTTCTTGATCATTCTCTACTTTTCCATCACTTAGTTGTCACTCCTGGTGCAAAACCCATAAAGCAAAATTTATAGAAAATGCATCTTAAAATTATTTTTCTAGTTAAGAGGAGTTATAAAAACTCCTTAGCATTGGATTCATCAAAGCCATAATCTTCTCTGACTAGATCTCAAATTTTATCCCTCTTACTAACAAAATAGATAGTTTCAGAGTTTACAACAATGTTTAGGACATCAATAAAGCATTTTCCAAGGATGACTTCCCTCTACCCAATGTTGACATGATCTTTGATTTCACAATAGGATGAGGAAATCTTTTATGGATAGATTCTTAGGCTATAACCTAATCAAAATTTCTCCTAAGGACCAATCCAAAATAGCTTTCACCATCCTATGGGGAACCTTTATCAAGCCATATCTTTTGGATTGAAGAATGCAAGAGCTACCTACTAGAGAGCTATGGCATACATATTTCATGACATGATGCATGACATCATGGAAAATTGTGCCCATGGTCTTCTTAGTCAATTTTTAAACCAAGAAGGTCATGTTCAATATCTAAGGCATATCTTTGAGTGGCTGTGGAAGTACAAGGTATGTCTAAAACCTCAAAAATGCATCTTTGGGGTTACATTACAAAAAAATTTAGGATTCATTGTATCCTAATGCAACATAAAAGTTGATCCTGATAAGATACTAGCTATAGTTGATATACCACTCCCTTGAACTCTAACCTAGTGTATGATTATCTAGTAAAAATTCTAATATATTCATAGATTCATCTCCCAAGTTGTTGATAATTGTTAACCTTTCACTAAGCTTATGAGGAAGGATGTGGTCTTTGATTGGGACACTGACTAGAAAGCAACCTTATATGCTCTTATCTTCTCTTGTCATTATATTTACCAATCCTTCTAGGCATTTTGTTGCAATACATAGTATCAACAAACCATATATTAGGAAATATGTTGGTGTAATATAAAGATCAACATAGAGAAAAATTCATATTCTATATTAGCAAGACTTTGGTCAATTAGAAAGTTTCCTATACCTCTTTAGAGAATATTTTTCTAGTCATAGTGTTCACTTCCTAGAAGCTTAGACACTATATGCTCATCCATAAAACCTTTGTCATCATGAGGGTAAACCCCTTGCATTATCTCATTTCCAAGACTCACCTCTTAGGATGAACAACTAAGTGGACCATTGCACTTAGTGAATTTAATATTTAGTTTGTCAACTAAAATTTTATAAGAGGTTAGATCATTGTTAAACAATTAGAAACTACACCCTTAGAAGCAAATCATCCCTTAGCTATAGAATTTCCATATGAATCAATGTTTAGCTTAAGATCAAATCAACATGATTCTTGAATTTTATACTTCATGGTGCTTAATGTTTCAAAGGAACGAGTGTAAGAGTGATCTTGGTCGCTCCTCAATAGTATCTTATCCTTTTATCCTTTAAGTTTAAGTTTCCCTATACTAAAAATATCACTAAGTATGAAGTCCTTATCCTAGGGCTTTGCACAATATTAGATTTGCAAGTTAGAACTCTCTCCATATTTGGATATTCCTAGCTTATAGTCAACCAAGTCAATGGTGTTTATCAAGTAAATTATGAAAGTATCAAGCCATACAAAGACATTATCAATAAACTAATGGTTTTTATAAAAAATCACCATTAAATTTATCCTTATGTCTTGTAACTTCCATGCCAATTTTATGACCTCAACTACATCCCTTATCCCCTTAGAGTTGGATTATGAACAAACTATAATATTCATTTGGAAAATTTGAGATCCTTTAACCTTGAGTCTAGGCAGCTTCCTCTAGAATTTTTTTCATAAAAGTATCTCCTTATCCTAATTATTGGTACATGGATATCTTTACTTTCCTTTAGGATGGCACATTTCCTAATGGTTTGAATCACAATGAGCACAATAACCTTAGGCAACTCACCTATAGATATATAATCATTGGTAATATCTTATATTACCATACCCTTAATATCATTTTACTTAGATTTCTGGCCTTAATCAAAGCCTAATAAATCATCAAAGAGGCCCATTATGTATCAGGTGGTGGTCACTTCGATGGTGTTTCCATTACCAAGAAACTCTTATTGATAGGTTATTCTTAGCCCTCCATGGAAAAGTACTATTGTGACTATGTCAAGAGGTGTGATAAATGTATAAGTATGACAACCTTATCCATGCTCCATACCAAGATCTTAAATATCTAACTTACCCTTGGTATTTTTCCATCTAGGGCTTATATGTCATTGGGAAGATCAATTCAATGTCATTCTATGGGTATAAGTTCATCATCATGGCTATTGAGTACTTCACCAAATGGATCAAAGCCATTTATTTAGTCTTAACCATTGAATTCCATGTCTTCAAGTAAATCCTTAGCCATAATGAAATTACCTATGTGTAAATATTTGATAATGGAACATCCTTCAAGAATAAGAATATCTAAAAACATTGTGCTAAATACATGATTCAACATAAATACTATCCTTAAGGCAATGTCCAGCCTAAAGCTTTTGATAAGACTCTTATCAATATACCTAAGAAACTAATTAATAAAACTAGTCAAGATTGGCATATCTAGTTGTATCCCACCTTGTGGGCCTATCACATTAGTGTTAGAACTCCCACTAGTGTGACATCCCTTGATTTGGTTTAAGGAAATAAATTTTTATTTCCTTTTGAGCTAGAGGTTCCTTCTTTGCACATTTTATTTCAAGTCTCCTTTGTTGTAGATGAATATCATCTCACTCATCTAAGCCAACTATAAATACTTAATGAAAAGTGTATCCACACCCTAAAAAACTTACAGTCTATGTAAATAGCTTAAATTTTCCATAGGAAGAAGTTATTATCCCATTCCTTCAAAGTTGATGATCTTATTCTCAAAGAGAATCAAAATAACACCAATGTTAAAATTGATCTCAAAGGCAAATTGAGTCCAATTGGATAGGTCCATACATCATAACTACCATGTATGATTCAATTTATTATCACCTTGCTATAATTGATGGAAAATAACTTAAATAATTACTGAACATAATGCATCTTAACAAATATTACATTTGATTTTGCATTGGTTGCTTGTTTGTTTTTAACTACTTGTCACTAGTTTTTTTTGCATCTTGTTTAATTCCATATTTGTTTGCATGCACATGATTTTCATTATCTAGACTACCTATTGCATCTGAAGCCATAAATCTATGATGACATGTAAATGATGATCCTAATTAGGATAGTTCATTTCCATTATGCTAGGTGATCGATACAAGCAAATCCCCCTAGTTATATATTTGTAAATTGAATTAGGGTTCATGCAACCATATATATTTATCATCATCTTTTTTTGGTAATTATTATAATAGATTAACAGTGGGTTTTTATAGAGGATCCCAAAACCTTATATACAAAATCAGCCTTGCTAAATAGTGCTTCATGCCTCTTGGCTGGAAGAATAAACCTGGAAGAATAAACCTGTATGCAAAAAAAACAAAAAGCTGCTAATTGCCCGAGGGCTACAAGTAAAGCATTTTTGCCTGATTATCCTAGAAACCATGGCCATTATAACTGGGAAAATAGAAACTAGCTGGAGAAGCTGGACCATCGAAAAGCAGAAGAAGACAGCCAAGAAAACTACAAAAAATTCTCCCATACCTGGGAAATAACTTTCCACATTTCTGCTTTCCCGGAGGCAGAATTCGAAGCATACATGTTGGATAGGATCCAAGAAAAATGACTGGACTGAAACAAACCGTTGAAAATCCTGCTGGAAAATTTTACCCTGGCCCAAATGGCCACTCCGTTTAGTCTTCTCACATCCAGGATTTCATCCGTACGATTTGAGGTTCTTCTTACTTCCCTTTCCTTGCTGGAAGGGAGGTTTTGGGATAAGCGCGTCACCCATAAGAGAATCAGAGTCATCCTGAAACAGCAACCGTTGGGTTCCATTTGCAACATCAGCCGTAGTTTCTTTGTCTCTATTTTCCTTGTTGGGGGGACGACCCTGCTTCCATTCACTACCAAAATCCACCCCTCGCTTTTGACTCCTCGTAATTCGAGGGCTAATATTACCAGGCTGGTAACCTCTTCTTCCCAACAAGTAGTCTTCCAATATCTTTTGTGCCTCGGGAGAGTTTCGGTCATAAATTTTGGATGAATCTGCCTGTGTGGTGATAATGGGGGGGGCCTGTTCATTTTTCTCCTGTGGTCCTAGTTGGGGGCGCCCACCACACTACTCGAAGTCCGGATGGGTGGTGATTTCCTCTTCTGGTAAGGAGGATTCGAGATGGTCCTTGGATGGACCTAGAGATTCATGGCCTTTCATAAAAGGGTGCTTCGTCTGACCTTCATCGTGCTCTAGAGGGTTGCAGGGATCCCGCTCCTTCTTCCTCGGCTTTTGGAGAGGACAATTGGACTGAAGATGCCCTTGAGAACTACATTGAGGGCAGAAAGCTGGCCTGTTCTCATAAACAATAGCTTGCTTGTGTAGAAAAGTACCCCCAGACCGCAGAGTAATGGAGGATGGGAGGTCAGTCTCCAAGTCCGCCAAAACACAGAACCGAGCTTGGACAAATCTAGTTCGAGCTCTGGTGGGAGGGTCTAAAGTGATCAGCTCCCCGATGGATCGAGCAATACTTGTGATTACATTTTCATGCCAGCAGAAAAGGGGAAGACTCGGGAGCCTAACCCATATTGGAGCAATGTTGATATTCTGGGTATCGGGGTTAAATTCCAAACCCCACTTCCTTAGAAAAAGACTCCTACGGCCCAAGAACCAAGGCCCTCCAACCAAGATTTTACAGTAGTCCTCCTTGTTGCTCAGCCTAATCGCGAAAAAACCTCGGGTTAGGGCAGCCAGCTCTAAGTGACCAGAGGTCCGCCATTTGCCATACGCCCACTTGCGAATGGTCTCCATGTCGGGACGACCACCAATAAACTTATCGATGAGGGTAAATTTTTCGAAATCCACAAAGCTTGAGAGAATTTCTATCGGGATGTCCAACTCGTCCCCGGACGAAAATAACTCCTTGGAGAAGAGCCCACTTAGGGTTTCAGAGGCCGCTGCCAAAGCATATGACTTTCGAGGTCCATCTCCTCGTTTGTCTGGCGGATCCTTGTCACGACTTGGCAAGGACTCCTCAGCGTCCCCAGACTCTATTTGCCCTCCCTCCACCCTGCCGAGCCCCTGGTTTGACCTGTTGACGCTCTCGTGCTCTCCCAAAATAGCCTTCCCGCCCACCGTCATCCCCACCCTCCCAAGAAACCCTAATTTCATAGCTCCCCTCACTCCTGTGGCCATATTTATCATCATCTTATATATATATATATATATATGGTTTTCCTTAAACCTTATATTTATATATCAATTATTTCAAACTACCTAACTTTAATTGCATAGTAAATACTATGAGATTCATATGTACTGACAGTAAAACCAATCAAATAAAATTCTTCTATATCATAAATTGCTACATGATAAATACTATAAGGTTTACAAGTATTAATGACAAGATCATTGATATCATTTTTTTTATTCCATGTACCACCATGCATAGCGGAAATTGGTCAGCAACAAAATTATCTCTCCAATTGGAAAATTAACCTGTCATGTACAATTCTCAATTGGATCCATTGGGAGATGAGGTGACTGTAGGGGTGTTATATCTTTAGACTCATAACAAATAAATGGGTTCACCAAGAATTATTTTTGGACTCGCTCCAATTTTAGGGTGGAAATATTTAATGTGTGATTTAAGCAAACACCTATGTTTGATCTTTCTATACTATATTATGGAAATGAAAGAACAATACAAAGCATATAAGATGTAAGAATACAATGGCTAACCCTAATATGATTTGTTGATTCAATAATATCTAACCCTAGGTTGCAAGAAATACAATAATTTTCTTTGAGCAAGGGACCAAGGGAGTGCACAAAAAAGACTAAACCCTAGATGTAAAACTATATGTCTTTTTCCTTTTTAAATTCCTAGAAAGAAATTAAATGTTCTCTTTTATTTGTAACCTAGGCTATGAACAGGAATCAAAAGCAAACAATACACAATCTAAATACTTTTACTTAGGGTACTTATCTAATTTGGCATTTGATCCAAGCTTTCTCTTACATCCAAAATATCCCACAACTTCAAATCTACAAAATAGCTTCACAAAAACTCTAAAAAATATGGTCAATGTTTGGGGGGCTACTTAGGTTTTTGTAAGACTGAGCTTGAAGGCATAGTAGTCAATCCCCCTAGGTCTATTTAGTTGACCATTTAAAATAAAATGATCTTTGACCTTTGGAACAAACATAGTGAAATATGATAGTATAGAATAATAAATGAAATACAAATAGAATGAACACAATGCTTGAACAAGAATATAATTTTGAAATCTAGGGTTTGGGAACAAGTGATTGCTCCCAAGCTAATGTGATATGAAATGCAAGTAAAATAGAATGATGGAAACCTAAACAGAACAAAAATAGATATGAAACAATTCACAATAGATACACAAATCAAAACCCTAGGGTTTTGTATGAACAATCAATCCAAAGTCTACCTATATTGAATTTGTGTCCTATAAATTATCGAGCACAAATTTGGTAATAGAGAAGAAGTGGATATAGAACACCCAATGAGTGAAAGTAGAACTTTCATAAAATTTGTACCCTATAGTAGATGAGATGTGGATTTACACAAGAGGGTTTAAAACCCTAAAATAGAGATCAAAATATGATAAAACACAAAATGAAGAAATTAAATGAACTAATGAATGCAAAGGAACAACCTAATGATATTGTGGAAGAAGCAATGGAAATGGTGGAAGGCCTATCCTCCTTCAAGAAGAGAAGTTTTAATCAAGGATTTATCTACTTGCAGACCACAAGGAACACACAAACAACAAAACACCAAAGCACCAAGAGCACCAAAATATTGCACAAGAAATCAAAAGAACTATTATTTCACATGAACTTTGATAGATTGATAGCTAGAACACTCAAGAATCATTGGGGGATAAAAAGGAGATCCAATTTATTTATTTATAGAGGGGTTGGAGGGCTAAGAGGTGAGAAAATAAAACTTAACATTGATTAGGTTGATGCACCAAAATAAGTCAGCTTAAAATTTAGGTTTTTCAAGAAAATCCTAAATTTGTTAAATCCATGCCTCGTAATTTACCCAATGCAAATTCAGTGAAGGTAAGAAAAACAAGGCAAAACACAAGAAAAAGGGACCAAATTTGCTCCCAGTAATTTTAAGATTCTTTCAAATGAACCTAAGGAAAATGACTTATTTAGGTGGGTCAATTTTTTGTGTCTACATTTTGTCCTCTCTAAATGTAGATGCCTATGGACAAAAACACAAGGAAAAAAGGGGTTAGAAGAAAGGGATGGTGCACAAATGGTGTCATTTCAAACACTTTGAATATTTTACTTATAAATCAAGATATTAGGGACATTAATGCTTCTTAGGCTAGGGTTCCCCCTCGAGTTTTAGAAGGAATGTAAAATTCCTAAGGAAACTTGAAATGGAAAACTTAGAAGAAAAGAGAGCAGCAAATGACAAAAAATTAACAAAAATGAGAGAAAGAGGAGAGAGAATAAAAAAGGAGGAATAAAAAGTAAATGTGATGAAAACCCTAATTCATTTTCATTGCATGAGAAAATAGAAGAGAGCTCTAGATAAAATGAGAGAATGGCACTTCCCACACACTAAGCAATAGTTTTGAGGAGTGGGGTTGGCATAGCAATAGACCGAGCATGAGCAAGAGCCAAAATTCTAGCTAGCAATTAGATTTTGGTTCATTTTTAGTATTTTTTTTTAAATTACATTTTTGAGTGAAATTCATTGTGCAAGACCCAAGTACAAATCCAATGATCACTTGTAAATTTGATTGGCCCTAGCGATAATCGAATCTTACCTTATACCATATAGGGTGTGAATTCGAGAATCTACACCCTAAAGAATATAGGGTATGGATTTGGAGAAGAAATAAGATAGATAAAGAAAAGAGAAAAATAAAGGAAAAAAAGAAAAAAAGAAGGGATTAGGTGCTCTTAGTGTGAAAAATGCATTAGCATGCTTATGTTGATGTTTTTATGATTATGTGATGAAATTAATTTTATGTTTTTATTATTTTTTTTACTGCAACATGATGTCCTTAAGAACAAGGAATTATGGCCAAGTACCTTTGAGGAGGCATTATATGAGCTCATGATAGTAGAAATATGTACACTAGGGACAGTGAGGCTTCTACACTTGAAAAAAATACCTTGGGTCGAGAGACTAACATAGTACTACTGACAATGCTAGCAAAGCAGTGGTACCTAAAATCATCCATGTTCTAGTTACCAATGGGATATATGACCATCACATTGGAGGACATGTGATGCATCTTGAGGATACCCATAAAGGAGAGGATGATTTATAGGTTACAGGTACCTTATACGATAGCACAAATATTGATGAGTGATCGATCACATAAGATCTAAAAGAGGAGATTCCACATCAATGATATGTCATGATGACATAAAATTAGGGCATTTATGACCATGCTCTGTGGATTAGTGGTGGGATTTCTAGTTTACCACACAAGTCACCAACCATGGGCATTGGTAGGAGTAGTGATAGAGTTCAATACTAGTATGTGTGGTTCACATGGGGACCACACGTGTTGGCCTATTTATACAGGATGTTGTATAACATCATGTATAAATGACATACAGGTTTGGTATGCATAATTTTTCTAAGTGTGATGTTGGGATCACATAGTCATTAGGAGGCCAAATGCATATCCAGGACCACTACCTAACCTAGAGTGACCAACAAGATATAGGTTGTTCTAAGACCTTCTACAGAGGTCTTACGCAATAATTCTACCACTAGGGAGATGGGTCATACATGAGCTATGAGACCATCAGGTCATATGAAAACCATAATATCTACACCTTGGATGGGATGAGGATGTGGAGGAGTTGTCTTAGTTTAGGATGATCTGATGGTTCACCATGAAGAAGGATAATTTGGGAATCTATCAGTTTGATCGAGTGTAGTGATAGTTCAATATTCCTTAGGAGATACCAAATCTAGGGGATTACTAGTACAACAGGGTGAGGCAAGATCCATCAGGATTCAAAGGGGACCCTAATGTGACTAGGTTCATGGAGGAGGACCTGGATGATCCCATTTATATTTATTCTAGAGTAGACAATATTGAGGTAGTCCTCAGATATAGGAGATGGCATAGGGGTATTATGCTCCCAAGGATCTCCCCATTGGTGTTAGTGTAGAGGTGCCAAGTCATGGGTTAATGAGTACAACTAGCACTCCAAGAGGCTAACCAATGCACAACAAAGTAATAAGAGTGGATGCCATAGCCTCCTAGGTAGGTGAGGGTACAATTTAGGGTAGAGGTGATGACAACCATGAGGACCACCATCACTCTCTTTGGGTCAAAGGTGGGGAGGATAGTCGGAGGTATACCGATAGTAGTACAGGAAGGACCAAGTAGGACCGTGAGTTAAGAAGAAAATAAATGATGAAGAAGAAAGAGATAAAAAAAAGCTCCAAAAGTCTAAGAAAAAGAAGAAAAATAGAAAAACCTTGTAAGGATGTATGCTTGTAAATGACCAATATGGAGGCTACCCCTCGTGTTTGCATGAAGCTATCTTGTAAGGGTATAATGTTCATAAACATATGGATAAGTGTGGAGTAATACCTACTATGGGTGTAGTTATTTTTAATATGGCTAGAAATAAAGAGATATAACCGCTAGGATGTATGCTCACAAATGGTTAAATGGAGGTTACCCCTCACTCATGGCCATTAAGTTATCCTTTATGGGGTGTAAATTTTGATTGATTTATCAAAATGAGTACTACCCAATAGGGGTGTGTTGTGTGCAAGAAGGTTTATGAGCACTAGAAATGCTCATTTTATATACATTATTAAGGGGCATCATCACTGGTTTAATTAGCATTAGAAATATATTTTTATTTAACTTATGCATATAATTGATAGAAAATCCGGTATTATGCTTAACGGGTGTTTTTAGTGGAAACTATGTATGAATGCAAGTTTTGGTACTAATCCAGTGTTTTTCGATCTACACCCCACTTGGACCTGGTAGTGTGCAAGGAGCCCTACTCAAGTAGGCACCAAGCAGGCACCTTACTCAAGTAGGTGCCAATCTGACGCCTTACTCAAGTAGGTGCCTTATTGGTGCCTTACTCCCACACATTGGAAGCGCTTGCATTGGAGACTAAGTCAACATTGACCAGGTTGACCAAGAGGCTAAGGAGGAGGTTGCACATGAAGACAAAGGAGAACTATTTTAATCATGCATTTATTAAATAGAATAAAGTATTTTTATTATTATCAACCGATTGGTCGGTTGACCTTGTAAAACTCTTAAGGTATTATTTTTAGGATGTATTAATTTATATTTGTTTGTTACGTACACCTAAGGATTTTTATATTTATCCTTATGGTGAATGAACATGCTTTAAAATAGGGAAATAAAATCTATGTAGAACCAATTGTAACTAATCACGTCATGTGATTAAATTAGATTAATTTGTTATTGTAACATTTGGCTATGCTTTATATAAAGACGCAGGCTAGATGAACATGGGAGAATGATTAATTTACACATAAATTATTCTTTATTTCATTCTTTTTTTAATTTATTAAGAGTGCAAATCCTCTTATTCGAGCAAGCTCTACATAGCTAGCCGGGCGAACTATCTGTGGGATCTTGGGCCCACTCCCTACAATAGTCCTCCCCTATTTTACTTATGCATTTATTTTCTATAGATTAGTTTATTTCTTTGTTTATCGCTTTAATTAATTTAGCTATGTGGTTTATTTTTTTTTTGGTAAGTAACAAAATATTTACAGTGGGTTTTTTGTTGAAGGATCCCAAAACCTTAGTTACATAGGAAGCCGTGGCTACAATTGCGAGTAAAAATTGGGGCTGCACCCTTGGGCAACAGTTCGGGGCCTAGGGCCCTAGTTCCTACAAAAATATAGACTAGCTATGAGACCAGCACTACAAAATTTGGTCTATGACCACCAAAACATGGAAAAACCGTAAAACAGCAAATGCCAAAAACACAAAAACCTGCTCGTCGCCACTTCGGGAGGCCCTGTGGTCGGGCTTGGCCTAGACGAGGCCCTGGTCGTCAAATTCTGCATCTTGCTGCCAGAGTCAGAACTGACTTCGATGGCCTCTAGGACCTCCACCTTGGCCTTCTTGGAGCTACCAATAGCCCTGTTGCTGCCTGGGGTTGGGCCTTTGTGACTTGAGCAGGAGTTGGGGCCCCACCTGGGCCTTGGACTAGAGTTCTGCATTTTTGGGTGGGCTAGCACCTTTTTGGGGAAGGGGAGTCTCTAGGGGAGGGGGTCTCCTTGGATTTGGAAGCTACAAATGAAGCACGGGGCACGGTCATGCATCTTTGGGGCCCTGACATGGGGTGGGCTAAGCGCCTGGGCCCTCATCGATGTTGGAATTATCTTGCAATACTATTTGGGCCAGAGCTTCATGGAAGTTTGTGGTCCAGGTAGTGAAATCTTCTACTACAGTGGCCTAGTTGGCCATGAATTCAGCTGCCCTGTTGCCTTCTTTGTACACATGTCGAAGGGCATGATCAGGGAGCCCTTAGAGAATGGTGTGGACTTCCTGGATGGAGTTGTGAATGTGCCAAGAGCAACTTCACGGGATACAAGCATCTTTGATTATAACTTGGGAATCACCCTCGATGATGAATTTTGGGGTAGACTCCTTGAGGGTAGTCAGCCCACTGAGGAGAGCTACTACTTCAATGAAGTTGTTGGTCTGGATGCCAAGCGAAACAGTGTATGCTAAGATTAGGGCCCCGTGACTATTGCAGATGACCCCACCCACACCCGAGGGCCCAAGATTTCCTTTAGAAGCTCCGTCAAATTTAAGTTTGACCCATCCAAGATGGGGGGCAGTCCACCTGGTCGTAGAACTGTGGGAGGGGGTGGGGGGTGGCCCAGGGGGGAAGCTGATTCTGAGGGAGGATAGGAGGTGGCCTCGCCCAGTCATCGAGGCACCTCAGTCAAGGGGATGGAGTGGGAATTCTCAAGGGCAAAGGTCACTGCCTTGGTCGCTATCCACTGGGGGAGTGGGCAAGGGAGGAGAAGGCTTTACTTTTGTGCTCTAGCCAGAGTTTCCAAAGCATATGAGGAAAGCAGGAGCCCTAGAGGAAGTGGATGAAGGGATGGGCAAAGGGGTTGGGCCACTGAGATAGGAGGTCAGATATGGATTTGGGGGCCACCCATTGGATAGAGAATTGGGAAAGGATGAGGTCCAAGACTTCGGATGAAAAGGGACAATTGATGAAGAGGTGATTAGTGGACTCCCAAGTAGCACAGCAGAGGAAGCATCTATTCGGGATCTGAAAGCCCCTCCTGATTAGATTCTCGATCGTCAGGATCTTGTTTTGGACGGCTGCCCAAACGAAGTGGCTAATTTTGGGGATCAACTTCTTGGCCCACACTTGTCGAGTTGGAAAGGGAGCCTCATCAGGGACTCTTTGGAGATTGTAAGCAGATTTGACAAAAAAGACTCCACTGGGAGTACCATGCCAAACGCATCTGTCAATTCCTCCAAAGGACGGGATGACAGTCACCTTGAGGAGGCACTGAAGCCTGGCAGCTTGGAGCAGGTGCCTGGGATCTAGGATGGGTTTCCAGGTATCCCGCCCCTGGTTCTAGGTAATATAGGCTGACACTCTGGGCCCTCTGTCCGCAAGCCCTGGTTTGAGGACGAGAAGCTCTCTATCAGCAGTTAGGGCCTCATCATGAATCCATCTATCTTCCTAGAAGTTGATCTTGGCTCCATCCCCGAGGATCCATATGGTCCCTTTTCGGATTATGTATTTGGTGAAGATCAGGGACTTCCAAAAGGTTGATCCATCTCGGGGCTGAGCTTCACTAAGGAAGGGGTGGTTATGACAGTATTTTCTGTGCACGATGCTGACCCACTCATCAGGGGTATCGATGTGCACCTTCCAGGCATGTTTGGACAAGAGGGCCTTGTTCATGAGGACCACCCACCTGAGCCTGATCCCTCCCTCATCTTTGGGGTGATAGACCAGGTGCTAGGAGACCAGGGGAATCCTCTTCTTATCTTCATTGCCCGACCATAGAAATAATTTCTGAATTTGTTCGATGTGAGCTGCAATGGAGGCTGGGATTCTGAAGACTGACATGAAATATATAGTAATTCTTTGCAGGACTACCACCAAGAGGGTGGCTCTGCCAGCCTGCGAGAGGAGATGACCTTTCCAGGGGGCCAGCTTGCTCTGAATCCACTCAATCACCCCACCCCACAGGGCCTTGGAGGACACACCTATGAATAGGGGAAGCCCAAGGTAAGAGGAGGGAAGGGAACCAGGGGTGCAGCCCAATATCCACCCGATTCTGATCTGCCTAGCCAAGGGAGTATGGATGAAGAAAATCTTGCTTTTTCAAAGATTGATTTTTTTCTTGGCCGCATCCTCGTACAGGGTCAAGATACGCTTGAGGGTCTTGGCTTGAGGGATTGAGGCAGAGGTGGCAAGGATGGTGTCATCCACGAACTACTGGTGGGACACAAGGGGTAGGCCCGACATAGGCCTAATGCCCGAAATGAGACCGCAGGTCACAACGCCCGAGATGGTATGCCCCAGGGCCTCAACTAGGATGATGAAGAGGATCTAGGATAGGGGATCACCTTGGCGGAGGCCTCTAGAACTAGGGAAGAACTCGGTAGGGGACCCATTGATGAGGATGGAGAACCATGGGGAGGACACACAGTTGCTGATGAGCCTGGCCCAGGAGGGGTGGAACCCAAACTTAAGGAATACCTTGGACAGGAAAGCCTAGTCAACCCTGTCAAAGGCCTTGTTCATATCTAGCTTGAGCAGAAAGGAGGCTTTTTTGGATAGGACGACCGAGTGAATGGCCTCGTGCATGATTATAACATCGTCTATGATCAGTCTACCTTTGACCAAGCTACCCTGATAGGGGGCAATAATCAGGGGAAGGATATCCTTAAGGTGAGAGGCCATGGATATAGTCGAGATTTTATACAAGACATTGCACAAGCTGATGGGGGAAAAATCTCAGAGGGATCTGGCTGCCTGGGTCTTGGGGATCAGGGCTATGAAAGTGGAATTGATACCTTTGTGGATGGATCTGGTAGTCTGTAGGCCCCGAATGGCTGCACACACTTCTTGCCCGACAATGTCCCAAAAATATTGGAAGAATCATGGGGGGAATCCGTCCGAGCCCGGGGCCACCTCAGCCTTCATGGAAAAAGTGGTAGCATGGATTTCAAAATCAGACAAGGGCTGCACAAGCATCTCATTTGCCATGGCCGAGATGGAAGAAGTAATGTGTTCCAGAAGGGATTCAGCTGCTTCTGGGGACATGGGGGGGTTGTCACCCAGGAGCTCTTGGAAGAAGTAGGTTGCTTCAGCCTGAATATCCTCTTCTTCCTTGATGATTTTGCCATCGCTGCCCACCAACTCAACAATTCTGTTGGAACCCCTAATCCTAAGAGTCGACACATGGAATAACTTAGTGTTTGCATTGCCATCTTGGAGCCACAGGGATCTCGACTTCTGCCTCCAAAAGGTTTCTTCCCTAGCCATAATGTTGTGATACTCGCTAAGAGCAAGGCGTTCCTCTTCCCTGAGCCCCGGGTCTTGGGAGCCTGCTTGAAATCTAGACTCAAGGTCTTCGAGCTTATATTTAAGAATCACTTTTTTTTCAAAGATATTACCGAACACATCCTTATTCCAAACCTTGAGTTGCTCTTTGAGGCATCTCATCTTGTGAAAAAATTGTTCAGTAGGGCATCAAGGGACTGGGGGAGCCCACCAATGGCCTACTTGGGCCTGAAAGTCAGGGTGATGCAACCACATGTACTTGAACCAGAAAGGCCTCTTTGGGGAGGGGCGATGGTCAGTTTCAAGGATGGGGTTGTGATCAGACCCAATTTTTGGGAGGGCCAATAGGATGGTGTCGGTAAACATGGTAAGGGCTTCCTTGGACAAGAAAACTCTATCTAGTATGACCTGTATATGATTTTCTCCCACTCTTCTATTGGACCAAGTGAACCAGGCTCCTTTTATATTGATGTTCATGAGATCATTAAGGGCATTAAAGGCTCCAAAGTCCTCCATGCTCTTTCCCTGAACCGCTGAGCCCCCACTTTTATCAGAAAGGAACAGGGGGCTATTGAAGTCCTCGACCAGGATCTAGGGCAGGGGGCAAAGGCTTCTCTCATCAAGCTAATATCCTTCCATAAGGTTGCTTTCTTGATGGGGTTGTTAGGAGCATAGACGTTGGACAGAATCCACGGGTGCCTTGACTGCACGCAATGGACCAGAATGTTGATTATTTTAGGAGATGAAGATATAAGTCTTCCCTCAAAATACCGAGGGTCCCACATGCACAAAAAACCCCCAGTTGAACCATCCACTAGGGTAGACAGGGACTCGCAATTGCGCCAGGTAGCTTGGGCTACATGTCGGGCAGCAACATCATCTATTTTGGTCTCCTGAAGAAGGAGGAAGGACGGGCAGTGATCCCTATAAAGTTGGCTGAGGATCCTTTTCTTGGGGGCCCCATTTAGCCCCCTTATATTCTAGGTGATGAGCTTCATTTGACACCCTTGTGGGGTCGCTTGCCCCCCTTCCCAGCCTGAGCGGGGGGTTTGGGTCGGATGGAATCCATCTTGGAGAATCTTGCGCCAACATCAGAGAGAGTTGCCTGGGAGCCATTGGCTATTTCATCTTCAATGAACCTTGTCTGTTGGTCGCCTAGGGTGGGCCACCCTCTTTTGAGTTTGCTACCAAATTTTGTGGCAAAAGTCCTACTCTAGATTATCTTAGGGCTGACTTCATCGGGACCGAATGAAGAACTAGCTTCAATCTCTTCATCTGACCTCTCATAACTACACTCCAAGGGAGGAATCCCAGCAAGGATCACCAGGAGGGGCAGGGGGGGTCAAGGGGGAGATATCAGGAGTGGTGGGGGGATAAGGGGGCCCCGAAAGATGTGGTAGTCGATGGGGAAAGGAGCTCGGGTAGTTCGCATGCCTGGAGAGGGGCACAAGTAGGGGCCTACAGGGCAGGATTCAAAGCGGTCAGGGAGGTATAACCTAGGATCGGGGCCCTAGAAGATGATCCAAGGGAGGGAGCAATGGAAGGGGAAACTTAGGGGAGATCATCCTCTAGATTAGGGTCCACATGAGAGTCCTTTGGGGTAGGAGGGGGAGCCTCCTTACTGGTCCAAGCCTGGGATCTGTGGTCATCGCAAGGGGACCCTCGAGACGGGGCCTAACCTGATCGAGAAGGGAGTTTGGGGACAGGGCCATCAGCCTTTTTTGAAACTAGGCATTGGTGGGGGAGGTGGCCCTGAGTGCAGTAGGTGGGGTAGAAGGCAGGTTTGTTTTCATAGATCAGGGGCTGGTGCCACAAGAAGGACCCAGATGAGATGGTCACCGAAGAGGGGAGTTTAGATTTGAGATTGGCATTGACACAAAATTTGGCATGCACCATACGAGATCCTGCCTTGGTAGTGGGGTCGAATTCCACCAGGTCCCCAACCAACTGAGCAATGAGTCTTAGGACATCTTCGTGCCACAGGTGAAAGGGAAGGTCTAGGAGACGAACCCAGACCAGGGCAAAATTGATGCTTTGGGTGCTAGGGTGGAAGTCAGCTCCATAACGCCTAAGGAAGAGGCTTTTGCACCCCAAAAACTAGGGCCCACCCGATAGGATATTTTTGGCATCCTCGCTATTATTTAACTTGATGATGAAGAAACCCTTGGTTAGGGCAACTAGCTGAATATGCCCGAACACCTTCCATTTGGTAGCCGCCCATCTATGGATGGTTTCCATGTCTGGGTACCCTCCCAAGAATTTCCCTACCAGGGAGGTAGAGGAACCAACTACCAAGGAGGCATAGACCTCCTCCTAAATAGAAATGTGGGTGCCCATGAGGAAAAGCCCTAACCCCAGGGCCCAGGAAGGGGCCCTGGTGCCCGCCAAGATCTGTTGATAGGAGGGTTTGTTCCCTCCTAAGATAGAGCCCTACCTAGTATCAGGGGGATTTTTCACTAGGCATGCACTCGCATCGAGGCTGGCCCAGGGGCCAGGGCCCAAGATGTCGCCCCCACCCTAGCCACCAATCATATTAGGCATAGACCCATCCTTTGGGCCCATCGAGGGTCCTACTAGCTTGGGACCGGGCCCTGACGTGCCTGACCTCGATCCCAAACCCGATCCCATCTAGAAACCTACACCGTTCTCTGAGCCTTACCCTAGCCTTGCATCCATACCTGCTCCTGCTCTTGCTCCCGCTCCCACCATGTCTTTTGACTGAGCATATCAGCTATGTGGTTTATTTTAATTGCATTTTATTTTCATACTTTATTTTTAGAACTTTGATTTTAGAATTATAATTTATTTATTTAATTTTCCACACTTAGTTTATTTAGTTTGGTTGAAATGGAAATACACAAACATCCCCCACCAAACTAAATAAGGTATAGTTAGATTCATTCCCCAACACTGTAGGCATATACTGTGCGTGACACTCGTAAGTTCACGGACTTACCGGATTGATAATTTATTACCCTGGAACAATTAAAAAAAAAGGTTATGGCACTCATGTGAATAAATTGGCATTGTTGCATCATTACAAACACAACATAACGGTAGGTATGGGCAAACACAGTGATAGACAAACATAGACATGGATCAAATGTGTTCCATACATGGGCAAATGCAGCAGCAGGCACCCACACTTATTTTTAAATTTGCTCTCACCAAATTTGACCAATATGAAATATTAGAAAATGTGGCCCTATGATAGCTACATGAAGGCTCATATGGGTAATTACATAGTAGCATTTAGCAAAATCAGTGCAGTGTGTTTTCCCTAGTACCATACTGTTTAATGAAAAAAATAACAATGCAATTGGTAATTTGGTCTGAACAATGTAGTCATGATTTATCCATTTTCCTGCAGTGATCAATCCTAATGTGTTTCTAACTTTTGCTATTGCCGTAGTGTTTCTACTAGTGCAATAGTGCTTAAGGGAAGAAAAACAGTAGTGCTGAATGAAAATAATATAGCAGTTCTCAATGAAAAACAATAGTACTCAATAACAGTGCCCATGAAGAAAAATAGATATGTTGAAGGCCATTGAAAGAAAAATAAAATAAAATTATTATTATTATTATTTCAGGGGTTGTTGTCACAAGGACGTGACAATATTTAGGCATGATGGGATGATGAGCATTAGAAATGCTCATTTTATATACACTATTAAGGGGTATCATCACTGGTTTAATTAGCATTAGAAATATATTTTTATTTAACTTATGCATATAATTGATAGAAAATCTGGTATTATGCTTAACGGGTGTTTTTAGTGGAAACTATGTATGAATGCAGGTTTTGGTACTAATCTGGTGTTTTCCAGTCTACACCCCACTTGGACCTAGCAGTTTGCAAGGAGCCCTACTCAAGCAGGCATCTTACTCAAGTAGGCACTAAGCAGGCACCTTACTCAAGTAGGTGCCAAGTCGGTGCCTTACTCAAGTAGGTGCCTTATTGGTGCCTTACTCCCACACATTGGAAGCGCTTGCATTGGATACTAAGTCAACATTGACTAGGTTGACCAAGAGGCTAAGGAGGAGGTTGCACTTGAAGACAAAGGAGATATATTTTAATCATGCATTTATTAAATAGAATAAAGTATTTTTATTATTATCAACCAATTGGTTGGTTGACCTTGTAAAACTCTTAAGGTATTATTTTTAGGATGTATTAATTTATATTTGTTTTTTTACGTACACCTAAGGATTTTTATATTTATCCTTCTGGTGAATGGACATGCTTTAAAATAAGAAAATAAAATTTGTGTAGAACCAATTATAACTAATCGCGTCATGTGATTAAATTAGAATAATTTATTATTGTAACAACATCTGGTTGTGCTTTATATAAATACGCAAGCCAGATGAACAAGGGGGAATGATTAATTTACACAGAAATTATTTTTCATTTCATTCTTTGTTTAATTGATTAAGAGTGCAACTCCTCTTATTCGAGCAAGCTCTACGTAGCTAGCTGGGCGGACTATCTGTGGGAGCTTGGGCCCACTCCCTGTAGTAGTCCTCCCCTATTTTATTTATGCATTTATTTTCTATAGATTATTTTATTACTTTATTTATCGCTTTAATTAATTTAGCTATGTGGTTTATTTTAATTGCATTTTATTTCCGTACTTTATTTTCAGCACTTTGATTTTAGCATTGTAATTTATTTATTTAATTTTTTGCACTTAGTTTATTTAGTTTGGCTGAAATGGAAATACACAAACATCCCCCAACAAACTAAATAGGTACAACCGGATTCATTCCCCAAAACTATAGGCATATACTGTGTGTGACACTCATAAGTTTATGGACTTACCAGATTGATAATTTATTACCCTAGAACATTTTAAAAAAAAATGGGGGCTATGGCATTCATGTGAATAAATTGACATTACTGCATCACAACAAATGCAGTGTAGCGACAAGTATGGGCAAACGCAGCGGCAGGCAAATGTAGACATTGATCAAATGTGTTCCAGACATGGGCAAACACAGCAGTAGGCACCCACACTTATTTTTAAATTTGGTCTCACCAAATTTGACCAATATGAAATATTGGAAAATGTGGCCCTATGATAGCTACATGAAGGCTCGGATGGGTAATTACATAGTAGCATTTAGCAAAATTAGTGCAGTATGTTTTTCCTAGTACCATAGTGTTTAATGAAAAAAATAACAGTGTAGTTGGTAATTTGGTCTGAACAGTGTAGTCATGATTTATCCATTTGTCCACAGTGATCAATCCTGATGTGTTTCTGAGTTCTATTGTTGCAGTGTTTTTGCTAGTGCAATAGTGCTTAAGGGAAGAAAAATAGCAGTTCTGAATAAAAATAATATAGCAGTGCTCAATGAAAAACAATAGTGCTCAATAACAGTGCCCATGAAGAAAAACAGAGTTGATGAAGGTCATTGAAAAAAAAAAAGGATTATTATTATTATTATTTCGGGGGTTATTGTAATGAGGACGTGACAATATTTAGGCATGAGGGGATGATGAGCACCAAAAATGCTCATTTTATATACACTATTAAGGGGCATCATCACTGGTTTAATTAGCATTAGAAATATATTTTTATTTAACCTATACATCAGGTTTATGCATAATGGCTATTTTTAGCCAATTGGCTAAAATTAGGATTTTTGAAATTTGGAATTGGCTAATATTTGAGACCCTTGACCAAGGCCCATTAGCTAAAAAAATTTGGGTGCAATTTTTTTTTGGGGGTTGATTCGCCCCAATTTTATAATAATTTGACCATTTTAAGTTTAAATTTCCAACATTACCCCTAATAATAGTTAACCTTCTACATGTGTTTCGACACTATTCACCTGGATTTTGAAACTGATTCGCCAAATTTTTATAAATACATTTTGGAGCTGACCCCTTATGCATAACCCCGCTATACATATAATTGATAGAAAATCTGGTATTATGCTTAACGGGTGTTTTTAGTGGAAAATATGTATAAATGTAGGTTTTGGTACTAATTTCATTTTTTCCAGTATCCACCCCACTTGGACCTAGTAGTGTGCAAGGAGCCCTACTCAAGTAGGTTCCAGGTAGGCACCTTACTCAAGTAGGCGCCAATCCAGTGCCTTACTCAAGTAGGTGTCTTATTGGTGCCTTACTCCCACACATTGGAAGCGCTTGCATTGGAGACTAGGTTGACATTGACTAGGTTGACCAAGAGGCTAAGGAGGAGGTTGCATGTGAAGACAAAGATCTATTTTAATCATGCATTTATTAAATAGAATAAAGTATTTTTATTATTATCAATCGATTGGTTGGTTGACCTTGTAAAACTCTTAAGGTATTATTTTTAGGATGTCTTAATTTTGATTTGTTTGTTACGTACACCTAAGGATTTTTATATTTATCCTTCTAGTGAATGAACATGCTTTAAAATAGAGAAATAAAATTTGTGTAGAACCAATTATAACTAATCACGTCATGTGATTAAATTAGATTAATTTATTATTGTAACAACATCTAGATGTGCTTTATATAAAGAAGCAGGCTAGATGAACAAGGGGGAATGATTAATTTACACAAAAATTATTCTTCATTTCATTCTCTTTTTAATTGATTAAGAGTTCAACTCCTCTTATTCAAGCAAGTTCTACGTAGCTAGCCGGGCGGACTATCTATGGGAGCTTGGGCCCACTCCCTATAGTAGTCCTCCCCTATTTTATTTATGTATTTATTTTCTATAGATTAGTTTATTGCTTTATTTACCACTTTAATTAATTTAGCTATGTGGTTTATTTTAATTGCATTTTATTTCCGTACTTTATTTTCAGCACTTTGACTTTAGCATTGTAATTTATTTATTTAATTTTATTCACTTAGTTTATTTAGTTTGGCTAAAATGGAAATACACAAGCATCCCCACCAAACTAAATAAGATACAATCGGATTCATTCCCCAAAATTGTAGGCATATACTATGCGTGACACTCTTAAGTTTATGGACTTACTGGATTGATAATATATGGAAAAGAAATGATTTTTTTTCGAGATATGATTTCTGCTCACCAAATGTGTATGGACATAGCCAATGGATCATAAAAAAAGGTGAGTGTGTGTATCCATATTAAAGTTTCAATGGTTAAGAGGTGTGCATAAGATAGTCAATGGTCATAGGAACACCATGAGTGATATTCATGTGGTAACTATCCTATCCCATGAGGTTCACTTAACCATCAAAAATCAAGAAGGAAGAAGTGTGAAAGCAAGAATGAGCAGATAGAAGAAGAACGTATATCCTTATCTTAAAAATAGTAAGGAAAAATGTGAAGGACAAGGATATATAAAGGAAGAACTATATCCCTTAACTTGGAGATATAGAAGCAATAAAAACTTTCAAGGTCAAGGAATATAAAAGAGGAATAAAGAAGAAGAGAAGATGTGATGGGTGAATGCAACGATGAAAATGTATAAAAATGGTCCCAAGGTTGAGGATTTTCTAGGCATTAGAACCCTAGTGTGAGTGTAATGCATGTGATCTATGACCTAATTAGGTGTCATCACTTGATATGGTCACAAAATCCTTAAGAATCTATATGATCAAGCATTCATGCAAGTATGAACAAGCAACAATGTAATTGTATGACAAGTAAAAATGCAAATGGAATAGAATGTCAAGAAAAAAATGCAAAAATATGACAATTAGTCATGCAATATGAATCAAGTAAACCAAATGCAATATGAAAACTAAACTAGATGAAAATGCAAAGTCACGCATGGAATTTTTGTTTTTATTATTATTATTAGTGCATTAAGTTCTTAAAATCAACACAAACTCTTATTGTGCTACTTATATTAGCAAATAATATGGTAGTACAAGGAGCTAACCCATAAAAAGGGCTATTATGGAGGATACCTTCATGATTCTCATCATAAAGCGGATCATCCCCAACATATTCTTCGGGAGTTTCTGCATAAAATTCATTACAAACTCTAACCATGCCATCCTTTTTGATGAAATATGAGAGATTCCCAACTTTGTAAGGTCTCTATGAGATAGAGGGATAGGATTCTCTTGAGAATGAGAAGACTCAACATGTGCAACACAAGGGATAGACCCATCAAAGAAGAAGTTGTTCTGGAGGATATCCTCATGAGTTATGTCACAATGGGTATCCCTTTTAGCGTACTCCTCTAGAGCTGCAACCAACTTAGGATGCACCAAATTTACCTAATGATGCAAGAGCATCCAGTGGCGAAGCTACAATCTTGCATCACCCAAAATGTATTTTTTTTCTTGAAGTACTAAAACTGTTGCAATATCGCGACGCTTTTTGAAGAAGGGCGCTAGCGGGCCAAACTGTCGCGATATCGCGACGCTTTTTGATAAAAAGGGCCAAGGTGCAAAACTGTCGCGATATCGCGATGCTTTTTGATGAAAAGGGCCAAGGTGCAAAACTGTCATGAAATCGTGACATTTTTGAGGCAACGCAGCCGTGACGCGAAATGGTAGTGAAATCGTGACATTTTCGTGTCGGAGAGGTCAAGGTGCCAATTGGTCAAGAAATCGCGACAGCTCCGAGGCAAAGTCACTTGAGTGCCAAATGGTCGCAAAATCGCGACACATCCGGGAAGCAAGATTTGAAAGCACAGGGACATCTTTGGAAAAAAGTTCTAAGGCATAAGAATCATCGCGAAATCGTGACACCTTCGAAGACAAGGTTCAAGGACGTCGCGAAATCGTGACACCTTCGAGGACAAGGCTCAAAGACGTCATGAAATCATGACATATCCGGAGGCAAGGTTCCAAAACGCAAAGTGGTCACGAAATCGCGACGCTTTTGGTGCGAAGACTCAACAGCGCAAGGTGGTCACGAAATTGTGACACTTCCGAGCCAAAGACTCAAGGGCATGACATGTCACAGTTTTGCGGCCCGAAACGAAGCAGCCAGTACAGAATGCAAAGATGTCGCAAAATCGTGACATGTCGCGGTTTCGCGGCCCAAAGGAGGAAAGCGAGTAAGAAAGGCCTAGACGTCGTGATTTCATGACATGTCACGGAATCACGGTCCCAAGGAGGAGAGAGAAGCCTAACGCCAAAAACGTCACGATATCGCAACCAAATACGAGAGAGAAAGTAGTGGAGCAAAAACGTCGCGATATTGCGACTAGAGTGCTCACGATGTTGACCAGCCGACGATTGCAGAGACGAGTGCAGAGGGACACGTGGCGTGAAGTTACAGGTGGCCCGAGAGTATGGAGCGGTTACAGGGACTCTGGCAAGGGGACACATGGCATCAAATTACAAGCGACTTGGCGCACTCCTATGAATGATGATATGGCGGATGGATTGACAGGCGGTCGCAGCGCACTCCGCCACCCCAGACCATGATAACACGGGGCTCCCTGGCAGCATCTCGCAGGGGCAGAAAAAAAATTGTGCGGGTGGTTAGAGAAGGCCCGCACTTAGTGTAATGATGTAAAAAAGGAGGTGGCGACCGAGGATAAAAAGGCAGCACATACATTGTAAAGGGACTCTTGGCCAGTTTGGAATAGGATCGCTGTGTATTCAGAGAAAGACCTTTGTTTAATGAAAATTTGTTGGAATTCGTCTGTGTTTTCGAGCTTTGCATTGATCTTTGATGTGTGTTGTCTTAGCCCTATACCAAGTGGTATCAGAGCAGGTTGGTTCTGAGTGTGCAGACCGAACGCCGACAGTGAGGCAGTTTGCACCAGGACTGTGGTTGTGGGTTGTGAAGAAGAAGCAGGATGCCTCCGCATAGAGATCGTGGTGGTGTGAGGCACAGGCAAGCAAGAAGGGAAGAGGTTGATCTAAGAGCCCTACAGAGGCAATTTGAGGCCCTGCAAGAGGAAATTAGAAGAGGAGTCAAGCCGAGAAGGGAAGAACCCAACGAAGATGAAGTGTGGGAAGAAGAGGTTCCATCCGATGCGGAAGAGGCCTTGGATCCAGCTAAGGCTAGGCTATATAGGGCCATCTCCCAGATTGGGAAGAAGCCAAAATTTGATGTCTCCACTTATTCTGGGAACCTCAACCCTGAGGAGTTGATAGACTGGATCAACGACATGGAGGAGTATTTTGAGTACGAAGAGATATCAGACCCAAATCAGATCAGGTTCACGAAAACCAAGCTGAAGGGACATGCCAGCATCTGGTGGAAAGGAGTGCAGTTGGAAAGGAACGGGAGGGGAAAGGAAAGGATCACCAGGTGGGATAGGATGGTAGAGAAACTAAAGAGGCAGTTCATCCCTGTAGATTATGAGTTGGATTTGTTAAAAAGAATGCAGAGTCTTCGATAGGCTAGTAAGACTGTCAAGGAATATACTAAAGAGTTCTACCAAATCTCAATCAGAATCGGCCATTCGGAGGCGAATAAGGATAAGGTCACACGTTACATCAATGGATTGCGAACCAGCATTCAAGAAGAGCTGGGGCTGGTTAGAATGAGCACAGTATAGGATGCATATCAATTTGCATTAAAAGTGGAGGAGAAACTAAATAGGAGGTTTGATGGTAAGCAGAGAGGGAAGGACAGGGGTGGAAGAGCTGGTGGAAGAGGCAGTGGTGGAAGATACAAATATTTTGGGAAAACTGGTGAAGCTAGCAGTAGCCAAAAATAGAAATAAGTGAAAGAGGAGGATGACCAACGCCCACACAATCAGAGCAACAACTACCCAAGAGGAAGAGGTAGGTCTAGGCGAGGGTTTGGAAGAGGTGTCTTTAGAGGAACCTACTTCAACTACGGAGAGGAAGGACACAGGGCATAAAATTTCCCGCAACATCAAGAGAGGCCAAATCGAAGACCTTAGGGTCAGGCCCGAGCTGCTGTAGCAGACGAAGGTGTAGAGTATGAGCACTCAGAGGAGGAAAAAAGAGGAGAAGCAATGGTCATCAGAAGAGTCTTGTTAAATGAAGAAGAAAAGATAGACCAGAGGAACAACCTGTTTCGAACAAGATGCAAGTGCGCAGGCAAGGTCTGTAACATCATCATTGATAATGGAAGCACTGACAATTTGGTTTCGAGGAAATGGTTGCCAAGTCTGCAGCTTGGAGAGGAGAAAACACCTACGCCCTTATCGAATTGCATGGTTGCAAAAGGACCATCGGGTGTTAGTAAGTGAACATTGCCTGGTGAAGTTCAATATTGGAACTTACTGAGATGAGATTTTATGTGACATCTTGCCTATGGATGCATGTCACCTGCTGCTTGGGAGACCATGGCAGTTTGACCGAAGAGTTGTCCATGATGGTCGAGCCAACACATATTCTCTGTCAAAGAATGGAGTTCGCCATAAGTTAAAACCCCTGAAGGAGGCGGATGAGAAAGTATGCAGCAGTGCACGAGTCATATGTGCTATGCCATAATCCCCAAGGTTAGGGAAGAAGGATGTAAGGAAATTCCAGTGGAAGTCATGGGACTGTTAGAGGAATTCCCTGATATCATTTCTGACAATGTTCCCGAAGGTTTACCGCCTGTTAGGAAGATTAGTCACCACATAGATTTGGTGCCTGGATCGAGCTTGCCAAACAAGGCTGCACATCGAATGATGCCTATGGAAACTGAAGAGTTGAATTGGCAAGTTCAGGATCTGTTGAAGAAAGGCCTGATTAGGGAGAGTCTTAGTCCATGTGCAGTACCAGCAGTACTAGCACCCAAGAAGGATGGAGAATGGAGAATGTGCATAGACTCTCGGGCAATCAACAAGATCACCATTAAATACAGGTTCCCACTGCCAAGGATGGATGATATCATGGACTGCTTGAGTGGAGCTGAGTACTTCATAAAAATTTACTTGAAAAGTGGGTACCATCAGATCCGCATTAGAGAAGGGGATGAGTGGAAGACAGCCTTTAAAACCAGAGAGGGGCTGTATGAGTGGTTGGTTATGCCATTTGGATTAACCAATGCACCTAGTACCTTTATGAGGTTAATGAATGAAGTTATGAAGAAATTTTTGGGCAAATTTGTTATTGTTTACTTGGATGATATACTAATTTTTAGCAGAACCTTAGAGGAGCACCTGATGCACATCAGGAAGGTTCTTGAGAAACTACGGGAGGAGCAGTTACTGATCAATCTGAAGAAGTGCAACTTCGTGAAGAAGGAGCCGGTATACCCGGGATTTGTTATATCAGCAAATGGCCTCAAAATGGACCCCGAAAAGGTGAAGGCTATCCTAGAATGGCCTCGTCCCAAGAAGTGTGACCGAGGTTAGATCATTTCATGGTCTGGCCAGTTTCTACAAAAAATTTATCAGAAACTTCAGCAGTATTTGTGCATCTCTTACAGAGACAATGAAGGGGAACAAGAAGGAATTCCAGTGGACAGTTGGAGCAGACAAAAGCTTTGATTTGCTAAAGAAGGTCACTGAGCAACCTGTCTTAGCACTTCCAAATTTTAATAAGGTGTTTCAGGTGGACTGCGATGCGAGTGGCAATGCGATAGGAGCCATATTGAGCCAAGAAGGTAGGCCTGTAGCTTATTTCAACGAGAAGCTCAATGATGCCAGGAGAAATTATTCGGTATATGATCAAGAGTTCTACGCCATAGTTCAAGAACTCAAGAAATGGAGGCACTATCTATTGCCAAAAGAGTTTGTTCTCTATACCGACCATCAAGCGCTGCAGTATATTAACAGCCAAGGAAAATTGAATCAGAGGCACCTAAAATGGGTAGAGTTCCTGCAGAGCTATACCTTTGTGCTGAAGCATCGGAGTGTAAGATCCAATAGGGTGGCAGATGCATTGAGTAGGAGGTAATGTCTGATGATAGAAATGAAAGTGGAGGTTGTAGGGTTTGCTGAACTCAAGAACTTATACCCTGTAGACCCCGATTTTGCAGAAGCTTGGAAAGCCTGCACTGCGCCTGTTGCGTTGGATATGACCAAATGGTTGGATTACCTGATTCAAGATGGAATGTTGTTTAGGGGGAACCAATTGTGCATTCCGAGGAGCTCAATGAGAGAGAACCTCATTAAAGAAAAGCACAGTGGGGGTTTAGCTGGACACTTTGGTCGTGACAAGACCATCTCACTGGTTAGTGAAAACTACTATTGGCCGCAATTGCAACAGGATGTGGCAAAGTTTGTACAGAGTTGCAGGATATTCCAGATGGCAAAAGGTGTGAGGCAGCCTACTGGTTTGTATCAACCGCTACCTATACCTGAAAGACCATGGGAAGATATCAGTATGGATTTTGTGCTTGGTTTTCCTAGGACGCAGAGGGGACATGATTCCATATTTGTGGTAGTGGACAGATTTTTGAAAATGGCACACTTTATCCCGTGCCAGAAGACTAGCGATGCGGTCCATGTAGCTGGTTTGTTCTTTAAGGAAGTGGTACGCCTGCATGGGCTGCCAAGAAGCATTGTGTCGGATAGGGATACCAAGTTTGTAGGATATTTCTGGAAGACCCTATGGAAGAAACTAAAGACAGAGTTAAAGTTCAGTTCTGCATACCACCCCCAAATAGATGGACAAACAAAGGTGGTTAATAGGAGTTTGGGCAAACCTACTGTGATGCTTGGTAGGGGACAAGCCCAAGGTATGGGATCTAGTTCTGCCACAAGCATAATTCATGTATAACAGCTCGGTCAATCGGAGTACCAATAAGTCACCATTCCAGATCATCTATGGGAGTAGCCCAAGAAATGCCTCAAAGTTGAGAAGGATAGATACGAGGGAGAAATGCAGTGCTGAGGCAGAATATTTTGCCGAACATCTGAAGGGAGTGCATGAGGAAGTGACAAAGCACATTGCCAATATGAATGCTCAGTACAAGATAAGGGCGGATCAAAAACACAGAGCTAAAGAGTTCGAAGTAGGATATTCTGTCATGGTCCATCTGAGGAAGGAGCGGTTTCCTGCCAAGACCTATAACAAGCTGAAAATGAAGAAATTTGGGCCATGCAAGATCGTTAGCAAACGGGATTCGGGTAATGCCTATGAGGTGGACTTACCAAATGAACTTAACATCTCCCCCGTGTTTAACATATCAGATTTGGTCGAGTATCATGAAGGAGAAAGTAGTGAGATACCCAGTCCAGATCTGTGGAGCATTCCAGCAGCCATCCCAGTTGCGAACGAGATAGAAGAAGTTCTGGATATGCGCGAGGGCCGAAGTACTAGGAATAGGAGTTACTCGGAGTACTTGGTCAAATGGAAGGGCCGACCCATTGAAGACGCGACTTGGTTATCAAAGGCTGAGGTTGATCGCCTGGGTCTACCTCGAAAAGATCAAAAGTGAGGTCACTTCTCAAACTCACCCCGGGTGTCTGATGCAGGAGCATCCGGTGGCGAAGCTACAATCTTGCATCACCCAAAATGTATTTTTTTTCTTTAAGTACTAAAATTGTCGCGATATCGCAATGCTTTTTGAAGAAGGGCGCCAGCGGGCCAAACTATCACGATATTGGGACACTTTTTGATAAAAAGGGCCAAGGTGCAAAACTGTCATGATATCACGACGCTTTTTGATGAAAAGGGCCAAGGTGCAAAACTATCACGAAATCACGACATTTTTGAGGCAACACAGCCGTGATGTGAAATGGTCGCGAAATCGTGACATTTTTGGGTCGGAGAGGTCAAGGTGCCAATTGGTCGCAAAATCACGACAGCTTCGAGGCAAAGTCACTTGAGTGCCAAATGGTCGCGAAATCGCGACACATCCAGGAAGTAAGATTTGAAAGCACAGGGACATCTTTGGCAAAAAGTTCTAAGGCACAAGAATCGTCACGAAATCATGACACCTTCGAAGACAAGGTTCAAGGACATCGCGAAATCGTGACACCTTCGAGGACAAGGCTCAAAGTCGTCGTGAAATCGTGACTTATCCGGAGGCAAGGTTCCAAAACGCAAAGTGGTCATGAAATCGCGACGCTTTCGGTGCGAAGACTCAACAGCGCAAGGTGGTCGCGAAATCGTGACACTTTCGAGCCAAAGACTTAAGGGTGTGAAATGGTCGCGAAATCGTGACATGTCACGGTTTTGCGGCTCGAAACGAAGCAGCCAGTACGGAATGCAAAGATGTCATGAAATCATGACATGTCACGGTTTTGCGGCCCAAAGGAGGAAAGCGAGTAAGAAAGGCCTAGACGTCACGATTTCGTGACGTGTCACGGAATCGCAGTCCCAAGGAGGAGAGAGAAGCCTAACGTCAAAAACATCATGATATCGCGACCAAAGAGGAGAGAGAAAGTAGTGGAGCAAAAACATCACGATATCGTGACCAGAGCACTCACGATGTTGACCAGCCGGTGATTGCAGAGACCAGTGCAAAGGGACACGTGGCGTGAAGTTACAGGTGGCCCGAGAGTATGGAGCGGTTACAGGGACTCTGGCAAGGGGACACGTGGCATCAAATTACAAGCAACTTGGCACACTCCTATGAATGATGATATGGCGGATGGATTGACAGGCAGCCGCAGCACACTCCACCACCCCAGACCATGATAACATGGGGCTCCTGGCAGCATCTTGTAGGGGCAGCAAAAAATTCGTGCGGGTGGTTAGAGAAGGCCCGCACTTAGTGTAATGATGTAAAAAATGAGGTGGCAGCCGAGGATAAAAAGGTAGCACATACATTGTAAAGGGACTCTTGGCCAGTTTGGAATAGGATCGTTGTGTATTCGTAGAAAGACCTTTGTTTAATGAAAATTTGTTGGAATTCGTCTGTGTGTTTTCGAGCTTTGCGTTGATCTTTGTTGTGTGTTTTCTTAGCCCTATACCACCTAATTACAAAAATAATATTTGAGGTATAAGATAGCTCCTCATCCTCATCTCTCTACTCCAAGCCTTGATGATCTAAATATTTGGTATAAGCAACAAGGTGATCATCATTATCAAATGGTAAAGATTGGTTTTTATTAGGGATGTAGCATACACCACATCACTTAGTCCAAAGCTCAACTTCCAAAGGCTCTTGAATGCCTTTCTATCATGGCCCCAAACCTTTACCTACATATCCCATACTAGACAAGATCTATTTAGGGAGTGGGTAATCATTGGGCAGCTAACAATGGTAAAATGAATGCTATATAGAAAGAGGGTTGCTACCATGGTTATTTTCTTTGAGGGAGACCTCCATGAAGATAAAGGTACATGTGCTAATATGTACAACTTCATCATTATCATAGGGTAAACCTGTATTCCATGGTGAAGGTGGTAGCTTGACAAGATCCAAAAGAGGTTTTGAAAGAAAATGATTAATGTGACCCATGATGAGACATTGATGAGTGGTTCCTCACTCACCTTTAGATTTTCAAGTTACTTAGTTATGTGATATGAGTAGATTGATGGACATACATTGAGATCATATTGAGCTTGCTCAACCATTGAATAATATTGAATGGATGAGGATCACATAAAATGGTGACAAGTTGATTCTTGAATTTGAATTTCATATATTGATGAAAAGTAGAAGGGATTGCTTTCATCACATGAATCCAAGGTTATCCAAGAAGAATATTAAAAGGTATTTATGATCTTGGATCCAACCCTAAAGGAGAGGAATATAATATCGTAGGCCTCTTGGGACTCATTTTTGAAAGCTTTGATGATGATATCAATTTTAGTTAAGTCTTCATCTTTTAATCCAAAATTTTGGAAGAATTGATAAGTGCATAAATTGAGGGAAGATCCATTATTTATTAAAATTTGCTTGATAAATTTTTTTCCAATAAATATAATAATATAGATGGAAGAATCCCCTCGTAGGTTTGAGGAAGAAATATCATCATACAAAAATGTGATATGATGTATCCCAAGATAACCTAAAACATTAGCTATAGCATTAGGGGAAATATATTGAGGAATAGATTATTGTCGTAGAAACTTCAACAAGGCTTCCCTATGAATAGGAGAAGTTTGCAAAAGTTCTAAGAGAGATATTGACTGAGGTACTAGCTAACTATTTTTGGATGTTAAAGGAGAATTTAGGTTGTGGATTCAACACTAAAGTTGGGGTTTCTAACATTGTGTTCCTTTCTTGGATATTCTTCAAAACTAAGGTAGGTTTTAAAGACGGGTTGGATGAAGAACTCATATCCTACTTTGAATTTTGAGTCATTTGAGCTTGATTCAATTTCCTTGTAGCTACTACAATCATACCAACCACATTATCATAGGAATATGGCACATTATGATATAATATTTTATTATTTTCTTACTACCCATGCTTAGGTATGGGGTCTTGGAAGATCCCCATATCTTGATTAGTTATGGATTCTTTTTCAGCAGGAGGGTGATTATTTGTTGGAGGTTTGAATCAAAAATCTTCTATAATAAGGTGTCCATCAATTAGGTCCTGAACCACATGTTTCAACCTCTTACATGAGTTTATCATGTGTCCCTCCACTCTATGATACTCATAATTCTAACTAGGATTATACAAAGTAGTCGTGGTATCAGGTTGCCTTATAGGAGGTAACTCTATCATATTAGCTTCCAAACGTTGTTGTAGGACCACATTCATAGGTGTGTTGAGTCTTGTAAATTTTTGGTGGAGGTTTTTGAGGTGCGCTAAGCACCATATTTTATAGTGCATTAACAACATTGTTAACATGCCCACTATTGTTACCCTATCACCAACTACATGCTTATTCTTATACTAAGCTTTCATAGTCCTATCTTCTTTCATTTTAAGCTAACCTCTTAGAATAAGGACTTGATCTACCATTCTTGCTAGATCTATTGCTTGATCAAAAGATGTGATAGTTGTTGTTTCCAATTCATAAGGTATTTGCTCTTTTAAATTTCCAATAAATATCTCAAGCATGTCTCAAGGAGGTAAGGTATATCTCAAGCATCCAACTAGGCTCCTCCAAAGAGGCAAAAAATCTAAAAAGCTTTCATAATTACCTTGTTTTAACATATAAACAGATTTCATAGTCACATTATTTTCAAAATAAGCTCCAAAATGTTGAACAAACAATTCAGTTGTCTCTTCAAAATTCATCAAAGAATTATTAGGCAGTTGATAATACCACTTTAACATCATACGACCAAGGCTCTTAGGGAACATCTTTAGTAGCAACATGTCATCGTATATGATATCATGGCATGTTGTCCTAAATTTTCTTAAATGCTCAATTGGATCTTCCATTATATTATAGATAAGCAAAACTAGCATTGAAAATTTCTTAGGGTAGGACCTAGAGGCAAGTATAAGGTCTAATATTTTATTTCATATTTCTCTATAGTTGTAGGTGAAACTAGGAGGTTGAATCATATCCACTCTTGAAACCAATTGTTTCACCATATTTGCTAAACTTTGCATCTCAAGATTATTTTTGTGCAATGTCCTTAGGTTCCCTAGCGGAGGGTTATAGGTAGGTTGTTGAAAGGGAACTTGGCCAATGTTGGAAGTATTGACACTGTTATGATATGGATTGTGATATGTGGTATCTTTTTGTGCAGGATAACTGACATTTGGTGGAATAGAAACATGAATTTTGAGATGAGTAGAATGAAGAGAAAATTGAACATAATATTGAATGGCATTACAAGTTAGAGAACTTATAAAATTATTTCAATATTTTCGATCATAGTAGTATCATATGTTGGTTTATGAGAAGGATTAACATGATGTGAAGATTCAAACAAGGGGTTGTTATGAATATGACTAGGAGATATGGTTGGAGGAGGAGGCCTTTCACCTCTTTCGATTTGGGCTTCCTCTTACATAACTTTAATCAAATACTCCCTATGATGCTTCATAAAATCCCATAGATGATCAAATTATGAAAATGTGAAGCCACCATTAGGCCACTCATAGGTATTATAGTTAGTATTAGTTTCCACATGTTATTGCTCTTCTGCATCAAGATTAGGATTCTCCCTATCAATCTAATCATCTTCTTGAGGAATTTTATTAGATTCTACGCACCTTCACTAACTCCTAAGGAACAAATCCATTAGGAGAAACAAAAGTATGGAGGAGAAAATCAAGGAAAGACACATAAGAATATTCTTAATATGTTTTAAAAAAAACTCTATTCTAAACAAACAAAATTAATGGTCTTATTTAAATTTTTAAGATAAAATCAAAGGAAGAGGCTTCCTATCTTGGCCACTAAGATGTGCACTCACATCGGGTTCACCAAATATGTAGAGGGATAATACTACCCTACCACATACGATTCTTGGTTGGATCCAATAGGAGCCGAGGTGACCGTAGGGGTGTGTTATATCTCTACACTCATAACAAAGAAATGGGTTCACTAGGAGTGGTTTTAGGACTTACTCCAAGTATAGGGTGGAAATTTTTAATGTGTGATTTAAACAAACACCTATGTTTAGCCTTTCTATGCTAAACTATGGAAATGAAAGAACAATGTAAATCACATAACATGTAAGAATACAATGACTAACCCTAATATGATTATTTGAATTAATGATATCTAACCCTAGGTTGCAAGAAATAAAACCTTTTTCTTTGAGCAAGGGACCAAGGGAGAGCACAAAAATACTAAACCCTAGATGCAAAACTATATACCTTTTTCCTTATAAATTCCTAGAAAGCAATCAAATATTTTTCCTTTTATTTGTAACCTAGGTTATGAATAAGAATAAAAAGCAAACAACACACAACCTAAAATCTTTTACTTAAGATACTTATCTAATCTAGTGTTTGATCCAATTTTTCTCTTGTATCCAAAAAATTCCACAAATTCAAATATGCAAAATAGCTTCACAAAAACTCTAAAAAAAATGGTCAATGTTTGGGATCCTACTTAGGCTACTATAAGAGTAAGCTTGGAGGTGCAGTAGTCAAGCCCCCCAGGTCCTTTTAGTTGATCATATGAAATAAAATGAGCTTTGACCTTTGGAACAAATACAATAAAATATGATAACATAGAATAGTAAATGAAATACAAATAGAATGGACATAATGCTTGAACAAGAAAACAATTTTGAAATCTAGGATTTGGAAACAAGTGATTGCTCCCAAGCTAATGTGATATGAAATAAAAATAAAATAGAATTATGAAAACCTAAATAGAAAAAAAATAAAAATCAAACAATTCATAAGTACACAAATCAAAACCCTAGGGATTTGGGATGAACAGTCACCCCAAAATCTACCTAGACCAAATTTTGTGCTCTATAAATTATTGAGTGTAGATTCAATAACATAGAAGTGGATGCAAAACACTTGATGGGTGAAAGTAAAGCTTTCATTTAATCCAATACCTATATCAAATGAGATACAAATTTTCACAAGAGGGTTTAAAACCTCAAATTAGAGACCAAAATATGATAAAACACAAAATGAAGAAATTAAATTAACTAATGAATGCAAAGGAACAACATGGTGATCTTATGGAAGAAGCAAGGGAAAAGGTGGAAGACATATCCTCCTTAAAGAAGAGAAGATATCATCAAGGCTTTCTCCACTTGTAGACCACAAAGAACACACCAACAAAAAAATGCCAAAGCACCAAGAGCATAAAAATATTGTACAACAAATCAAAAGAACTATTATTTCATATGAAATTTGATCGATTGATAGCTAGAACACTCAAGAATCATTGGGGAATAAAAGGGGACCCAATCCCTTTATTTATAGAGAGTTTGAAGGGTTAAGAGGTAAGAAAATAAAATTTAACCTTGATTAGGTCGATGCCCCAAAAAATATTGACTTAAAATTTAGGGTTTTCAAGAAAAAATCTAAATTTACCGAATTTGTGCCCCATAATTTATCGGGCATGGATTCAGTCAAGGTTAAGCAAGGCAAAACACAATAAAAATGGGTCAAAATTGCTCCTAGTAAGTTTGAGAGCCTCCCAAAGGAACCTAAGTAAAAATAACTCATTTGGGTGGGTCAATTTTTTGTGTCTACAGTATTATTCATTGTCATACCAATCAATCATAAGTCCTCTATGACACTTATCTATGAGGTAAATAAATCCACTCAAAATACCTTTATACAATTATTTAAAAGCAAATCTTAAAGCTTAATCAAAGGCCCTTTACACATTTTTATAAAGGAAAATGAGAAGCTAAATCAAAATTCCTATGGGTAAAGTAGAATCCTTTAAGCATTTTTTGAAAGGTAAACTAAAATTCCTATGGGTAAATTAGAAGCCCTTTAAGCATTTTGTTTAGAGGTAAAGAAAAATTCCTAAGGGTGAAGTATAAGTCCTTTAAAAATTTGTTTAAAAGTAAATCAAAAGTCCTATAAGTGAAGCTAAATCAAAATTCCTACCGGAAAAGCTAAATTGAAAGTCTTATGGATGAAGCATAAGTCCTTAAAGCATTTTTTAAAGGTAAATCAAAAGTTCTATAGGCAAATTAGAAGTCTATTGGATATTTTTCTAAAGGAAAATAATTTTATTTTAATGTTTGTACATATATTTGTATCATAGCAACTAATCAAAATTTCTCCAAACAAAGCTAATTAAAGTCCCCTTAAGAAAAAATTAAAGCTAACCAAAAGTACTCCAGGAAAAGGTAACTAAAGTCCCCTTAAGCAAATATCTAAGCTAACCAGAAGTCCTTGGGAAAAGCTAACTATATTACCCTTGGACAAATATCTAAGCACATCTCTATGTATATAGTTGTACATAAATGTATGTGTATATATGTACAAATATATGCATAGTTGTACATTTATATGCTTAGAGATTTACCCAAGGGAGCTTTAGTTAGATCCTTCCCAGGACTTTTGGTTAGCTTAGAGATTATACATACATACATATATATGTATGCATATATGTATGTATATGTATATATACATACATATATGTGTTTGTATATATATACATATGTATGCATATTTGTATGTGTATATGTATATTTTTTTACAAGAAAAAAATGTAATCTTATTTCAAGAATGAAATAAATTACACTTCTTAGGTACCTTGGCACAAAAAAAACCTAGATAAAAGCATATTACTGTTATTCAAAATATAATTACATTCAAGCAAGTCAAAGAGGAAAAATCCATATTCAAAATAGCATGGGGATAGTAAAAATAAATATCTTTATATATAAATACTTAATCATCCAAATAACCTCCATGTCCAAAACCTGGATAGAAATCAGTGAAAAGGAAAAAAACATAAAGAAAAAAAAATTAAAACATGTCATAAATATCTAATCAAATGAACAGGCCCATAGTAAAAACCCAAATCTAGCATAGAAACTAGGGGTATGATATGTGAGTGAAAGAAGAAACTCCATCCTTGTTCTCTTCCATTTGCAAGAAACCTTTTGGAATCTGTTGACCTTATTTTGATAACCTATCTACTTCTTGATTTAATTCCCTATAAACATGAGTAAAAGAGATATTTTCAAAAATGGAAATTACCTCCAATAGTTCATATTCCATTGGTCTAGTTAGATTATATTTTAATTGAGTAGATCTATTCATCTCATGGATGACTAGAGTAGAATCTCCAAAAAATTGTAATTTTTTCACATTTCTCTCTAAAGCACAGTTCATTAGCAATCTCAACACTTGGAACTCAACAAAATTATTGGAACCTATCCCAAGACCTAATTTAAATTTGATATAGTAGGTACCTAAGAAGCATAGAATTCCTGTCGCACTACTAAATATCGACTATCTCTAACTAGCCCATCAAAAAAACCCCATGGTTGAGACTTTTCAATGAACAAATTGTCTACTTGTCAAGGTTTCTTATTTTTGCTAGGCCCTTTATTGATTGAGACAAAAGTACTCACCTAAAATGGAGGGATTAACTAACCTTCAAAAATATTTTTATTTCGTGCCAACCATATACCTCAACATATAGGACATGGTAAAGAAAGAAACTATTTTAGTTATTTTTTCAAAAACAAATGTCTTAAGCATACCTCCATTATTTCTCCTTCCCAAATTTTTGTACTCCAATTATTTATATAGATTCTAACCAAAACTAATGAGAAAAAGGACATTTGATTAGAAAATGTTGATGTTTTCCTCCTCTGACTGAAACAACATACAAATACTTGGACTTTGTCTACTTCTCTGTAAAACTTTCCAAGTCAAAGCCTTATTTCTCAAAGCTAAGCACATGAAAATAATTATCTTTTTAGGGGTAGATAATTTCTAAATATTCTTCCACCACCATGTAGTCCCTTGAGGATGAGGGTAAAAACTTTATTTGTAACCAATTATAGTTGTATATTGACCCCAAGATTTGTTGTATGCCCAAGCAATAGTATCTAGTTTAGTTCTTAGCTTGATATGAATCTTACTAAGACTATCAATGTAAGCCTTCCAAAAAATAGCTTGCTCATCAAAAATACCTAAGACCTGAGTCCACTTCCAACCTTGGGTCCAAAGACTTGAAGAATATGATTCCCCACCCGATGAAGAAAGTAAAAACCCTTGTCTTGTAAAGAATTTATCATAGCTTTCAGCAACAAAATTTTTTCTCCACAATCCAAAATAGAATCAACCCCTATTTTAACTTGTTCAATGTTTCCCACTTTCCAAGCCAAATATATTATAATCATAGGAAAGGTCTATACTAGTGCCTTCCATTGAATGGAAATATTTGTAATGATTTTATGTGGCCTTATGATCCAATCCATAAAAGTCCCTAGATGAATATATTTTTGTTCAATTATCTTCTTCTATAATCCTTCTATATTAAAAATCCTCCATAAAATTTTTACTGCAAAAGAAGAACCAAAAATATGGATATTTTTAAGTCCCCAACCATCTCCCTTATTTAGCCTAGCAATACTCTACCACTTAACTAAAGGAATGTCTTCATGTTCCTTGTGTCCAATCCAAAGAAATATGAAGCAGTGTTTTCTTATTTTCTCTAGATCTCCTTTGAGAATGAAGGCCAAGGAGTGCTAAAACATAGGAATTGCCTCAAGAACTGACTTTACAAGTGTTAATATCCCACTAATAGACAACTATCTATTACACCAATGGTTAATCCTAACTTAAATATTCTCTAAAAGTGATCCCCAATCTCTCTTCATGTAAGTATTTGGCTTCAATACAAAACCCAGATACTTAAAGCCTTTCTAGAAATCTAAGAGATTGAAAGAAAAAAGTTTGATTAGACACCATCCAGTCTCCCACTCTAGACCATTAAAGCAAAAAAAAATATTTTTATTAATTTTTCTCCATGCCAGTAGCAATATTGTAAGTGTCCAATATTTCCTTCAACTTTCTAGCTTCCCTTAAATTGTCATTTGTGAATAACAATATATCATAAGAAAATAATAAATGATTTAAATAAAGAACCCCCACTTTGATCCTAGATAAGGATCCTACCCTCTTTACATACAAAATAGCTCTACTCAATCCTTTAGCAACCAAAAAATAAATAAAGGAGATAAAGAACATCTTTGTCTCAATCCTCTTGAGATTCTAAAGAATTTGGAAGCTAATTCATTGATAAGAACAACAAAATATATAGAAGAAATGCATCCCATAATCTACTTTATTATTTGATAGCTAAAACCCACATGCAAGAGCATCAATCTGAGATCCAACCAGCTAGTTTTATCATAAGCTTTATATAGATCTAGTTTAAGGACCATTGCAAGAAGATTTTTAGTTTTAATAGAGTGAAGGCCCTCTTGTGCAGCTCCTATGGCTTCAAAATTTTGTCTACTTGTTATAAACCCAAACTGCTCCTGGGAAATAAATTCAGAGAAAATATTCTTCAATCTAACAACCAAAATCTTTACAATGATTTTATAGATATGGTTACACAATGAAATATGTCTAAATTCATAAAATATTTTAAGATTCTCCTTTTTGGGAATCAAAGCTAAAAAAGTGGAGTTAAAAGCCCCCAAAACTTGACCACTCAACCTAACTTCCTCCATTACTCTGAGAAGATCCTCCTCAAAAAGATCATAGAAAACAAGGAAAAACTCCACAAGCCATCCATCAAGCCCTATATTTTTATCCTTTTTGAAATAATTTATGACAACTTTTAGTTCTTCCTTTGTGACCTCCTTCATAAGTAATTGATTTTCCTTCTCTATCAAAAAACTAGGGAAGAAAGTTATTAACTTTAAAATTTCTCCAATATTGACTCTATAAATTTATTTGTAGATAGATTGAAAATGTTTTACTCTAAAATCTATTAACTCATAAAAAATTCTAACAACTACCCCTTCTTCATTCTACATCTTCGAGATAGTGTTAACATTCTTCCTATGATTAGAAAAATTATGTAAAAACTTAGCATTTTCATCCCTTTTTTCTAACGATAACACTCTACTTTTTAGTCTCCATTCATCTTCCCTCCACTCTAAGAATTTATTCTTCTTAATTTATAGTTCAACCAATATTGTTTTCTCCTCCTCTTTAAACAAACTAGCCTCATTATTTTTATGAATTACTAATATTTCCTTATCCACCAAGTTGAGATATCTATCCATACTCCCCTTTTTAACTAAAATTCAATATGACACAACTCCTTTTAATTTTTTTAAAGCAATAGCAAATTAAAACTCATCGATGACCTAGAAATTTGGTCATAGTCAATCCATTATTTTTTAATTAGTTGTTGAAAATCTTCTTCCTTTAACCAAATTAGATTGACCTTAAAAGGACTAGCAAGTTTTATCTGTTGACTTTCAAATTGAAGAAGTATGGGATATTGATCTAAGCCACATCCAGTCTCAACCCATGATCATTTTCTATATATTTCATTGTATAATGACTTTGAGATAAAAAATCTATATAATCTCTTTGAGATCCCAGCTTCCCCAACTCTATTATTTCTCCACATACGCATTATTTTTCTTGGTTCCAAATCAATTAAACCAGCTTCTTCAATCTTATGTTTGAATTAATTTTCAATTCTATCAAGTCTTGTAGATTCTTCGTATACCTCAATTCTATTTATAATAAAATTTAAGTCCCCACCAATGATAACTCTTTCATCCTTAACACACCTTTGGGAGAAAAAATCATCCTAGAAGACCTACATATCTTCATAAGGACCATAACAATTAATAACTAATAACCTCAAACCCAATTCCCTGAGAAATTTACTTAACCCTTCAATGACTTTTGTACTTTCCCCCATGGTCTCTTGTAGAAGGATAACATCTAGATTATAAATTTCCACTAGCCTGGCTAAGGCAAGTCTTTTAGAGGGACTACCAAGACCTTGAATATTAAGGGATATCAAGATTATATAAACATCTTAGATGAGTTTTGTCCCACTCTAAGTAACCCTTTGATTTGTTTACCCTACTAAATTTCCCTCAAATCCTTCTCTTGTGCATGAAACAAAAAATATTTCCTACCTACTAAAGAAGTAGAATATTCCTTTATAAGGTCCAAACCTAACTGTAACCTTCTAGCAACTATACAAGTTCTCAAGTCAAATTCCCTTTTCCTAGAATGTAACAAATATATGCAAGAGGATCTCATATCCAAACCATCCCCTAGAATAGATACCTCCATAGAAGATTCACCTGATAGGTCAAAAAGACTTCCTCCAATAGCAAAAATATTTGGATCGTAATCCCTATTCAATGTGTTTGAGGTTGTTGGCCCATTTTTCAAAATCCTAGAAAATTCCTTATCCCTAGGACTTCTCTTCAAAGATTCATAAGGAAGTGCAAACTTACCTAATTCCATATTATTCTCCACATGTATTGGACATTAATTGTCATAAGGCTTAGATGACTAACCAACAAACTTAAGAGTATCAAATTCCAACCCTTTCATAGTTTTCATTATGACTTTGTCTCCTTCTCTAAAAACCTGTGAACAGTGAAATGGAGATAAAGTTAGGCCCAAAATTTCTTCCTCCTCCATATTTTTGGTTCTAGGTTCAACAACATTCTTTTTTTTTTGTTTGTGCCAAATCAAGGAGCACTATTGAGGTCTAAAAAATAGGTATCTCTTTATTGTTGTTAGCTAAATTAAAATCCCCACTAGTCATATTTTTCTCCTCCATACTTTCTATATGAAATATTGAGAATATTCCTTAGAATTATGTCCATAAACATGATAATGAGCACATCTATAAGGAATATTCAAATTCTCCAATATTTGATTATGAATTGTATTCCCTACAACTATCTCCATACAATCTGATAAGCCTTTAGTTATATCCATCTCAACCAAAAATTGAGCTACATACCAAAAAATACTAGATTTGAAAGAAATATATATATCCAAGGTTTTACCTAATAAATATCCAATCTCTTTCAAAGCTCTTTCTAGCCATAACTCAATTGGTAAACCTAGAAGTTCTACCCAAATTTAAATTATCCTATTAACTTAAATCCTAGGATCAAAGCAAGATGTTCAAGCCTTCAAAGCCAAAAAAGAAGACCCCAAATACCAACAACCTCCAAGAATTTTATATTCATATTTATCAAATCAAAAAAGGAAACCTATCCATCCTCTAGCAAGTAGGTGAAAATTTGACCCATATCCTAAAATTAGGACCTATACCTTCTACAACCACTCATTTAGTGTTTTATCAGCTATTTGATGTCCATGAAACTTTCTAATAAGGGCCTTCCCTAAAAACTCCAAAACTTTTTCCATCCTCAGGTCTTACCCAAGTACCATACTGATCTTCAACCTTCACTTTTTAACCACTTTATGTGCCTTACACACTTTAGTAACTGGAGTTATAGTCTATGTTGATTGAAAGTTTGGACCCACTCCACTTAGGGCCTCTAAATCAAGACATAAGATTTTTACCAATAAAACCATAACCAAACAAAGGAAACTTTATCAGATAAAGTGAGTTCGGGTTGTTTAGATCCTACTCAAGTTTTTCTCCCCTATAATGAAATGCTTGCTCATTCATTAGACCCATCACTTGAGTAGAGTGTTTAGAGATACCTAAGAGTGAGTAGTCAATAATATAACTGACTTGATCTAAACCTTTTGACATAGACTCCCCTCTATTCACTTAAGTTTGATAACTTATAGTATTATTCTAGCCACTTGAAAATCCCAAGGACCTTGGTCCTCCAGTTCTCAACTTCTAAACCTTATCCAAAAATGATCCCCTTGGTCCTTGGAGTTGAAAAGATGTTTTGCCCCTCAAAGTGGTCCTCTAAGAATTCCAAACATTCCTCTTCAGTCTCCATCAAAATAAGAAACCAATCTCTCAAACTATACTTTTTTATGCTTCGAATCTAGAAAGTAAGTTGTCTAGCCTTCATTTTCTTCACATGAAATGATTTGAGCAAACTTCAATTTTTAAAAAATGATGATGCTTCTTGTATAATTTTTTTAAATATATTAGTTGAGTATTGTACCCACCTTCATTTTATTCACATGAATAGATCTAAGCATATTCTAGTTTTAGGAAAATAAAATATTGTCACTTCTTATGTTTTTTACTTTTTGTTGTGCTTCACTTGTAAACCCTAGCTTTACTGCATGCACTCCATAATTCTAGCCAATAAAATGCTTCAAAATATTATTCACATGCATAGAAATATTCTTGCCTAGGAAAGTAATCCTTTCACCCCTTCAATTTAATTCCTTTGTGCTTCACTTTACAAATCCTAGCTTCATGACATGCACTTCATGATTGCAGTAGAAAAACTTCTTCCAAAGAAAATTTAAATATACACACTTATTCCAAAGAAATTTTATATATACATTAATGATTAATTAAAAGTTCAAAATATGGATGATTAAAGGATAATAAAATTAAATGATTGGATGTGATAAAAAAACATGATGCATGATGTGCCCAAGAGGGTGTTGCTATAGTACAACTATGTAGAATACACACACACAGAGATATATATATATATATATATATATATATATATGTGTGTGTGTGTGTGTGTATATGTATATATGTATACATATACATACATATATATACACACATACATATATACAATATATATATGTGTGTGTGTGTGTGTGTGTGTATTCTACATAGTTGTACTATAGCAACATCCTCTTAGGCACATCATGTATCATTCCTTTTTCATCACATCCAATCATTCCATTTTATCATACTTCATCATTTCATATTTTAACCTTTTAATTAATCATTATTGGTTAATTAATATTTAATTTATCACCACTTTACAACATATTTTCATATTTTATCTCAATCTCAAACCTAGCGCATAAATATTACCCATCCCAATCTTTCCTCACTACACCATTATGGATAATACTTTAATTTCCTTAGTCCAACTTGATTATTTCTCTAAAACATGAGGGGAAACATTGGGGTATAATGGCATTTAATGTTTCTTAAAACACAATTTTTAACATCACTTCTAAGCAAACAACCACAACATTAGAAATCTTAGATTATTAAACATAAGCAAAGTAAATAGTTGTCTCAAACTAGGGGTATGTATGTCAATGTTTGACATATTTATTATGCAATTAATTCTTCAAAAAGGATCAAATGTAGACACCCAATTTTTAGCATAGAGCTAATATTTAAATTTTCCAATCCCTTCATCAATCACCCAAACTGGATCAACCTTTCTTATGCCTAAATTTGGAGCATTTATTTCTCAAAAAACAAAAAGCATTGGGGAATGAGCAATAATGCCAGTGACACTTTCATAACCTAGCAACACTTTTGTTTAAAAATTTAGCCTTTGAACTTTCTTGCCCAAATTTAACCTTTGAACTTTTCCAAACAAATTTGGCCTCCAACAGCCATGATGGTGAAAGCACCATTATGAAAGTACCATCGATGCTTTTGCCAAATGATACTTTTGATTGGCATATGCCAAAATCAAGCAATTTAATTTTTTGCACCCTCCAAGTTACCCATAATTAATGGATCAAATCCCTAAGATTTTATTTGTAGCATCCAACAAAAATCCCAAATCTAAGATTTGTTATTTTCAATAATCATTAATAACTTTTTTTATCTCTTTTCAAATTCTTACCATCTCCAATATTATCATATTTAATGCAATTCTTCCCCTAAGGATCCACGACTTCCTATAAAACCAACACTTGGATTGACCATTTCATAAAGAGTTTGAGTAACAAAATTCTATAAAAATCTCTCTAGAATCATACGAATTCATCATTTTGCATGGCAATATTATACCAAAATATTACCATGGTCTTATGAAGACTAATTCATTAAGCATTCAAGCTCTCATCCTTCCAAGCTTTCAAGCTCTTATTTCTTGCAAAATATCAATCATTCAAGCAATCAAGTCTCCAAGCCCTCAATATCAAGTGATTCCAAGCACCAAGCACTCAAGATTTCAAGCACCAACAAGCAAACTAGCAAGCTTTCAATAAGCTTCCACAAATAAGGGGGAAACAACCTTACATCTTGGATTTTTCTCTTTTCTCTTTTTTACTTTTGGTACTTTCTTTGTCTTGTAGCTCTAAGATTTTGTCTTGTTGCATTGTTAACTAATCTTGCAAAGTGCATTAGCATCTTATTTTATTATCTTAAGTTTTATTTTAAGCAAGCAAATCATTGTTTTCTATCATTTAGTAGGTCTCTATACTCCTAAGTTAGAGACCTCCATCATCTTAATCATTAACTTAGCTCATGTTGCACTTAATATTGATTTTTTGCTCTCAAAAGTAAAAGTGTTGCTAGATTGTAGGTCTAGTAGCGTTTTTGTTCTCTAGTTTACATAGAGCAAAACTACCAACATCTATCAAAAGTGTTAGTTGTGTTATTTCCAACACTATAGAAAAGTTTTCCACTTAGTATTAATTTATGTATTTGGAATTTTTTTAATTTCTCATCTACTAGGGACTTGAATGTTGTTCAAGGGAGTCCAACATTCTTTACCACCTTATATAGGTCTCTTTATTATTATTTTTTGTTGGATAATAAAGAGTTGTACTCGAGTCCACCACCCCTAACAAATTACAACTCTCTTTAGATCTTAAGAATTTACAAATAGATACACTTCTCATCTTAGTTGACATGTTATAGCTAGAAACCTACATCATTTTACATAAAATATCTAAATTCTACATTTTCATTTTCTGGATCTTTCAATTTTTTTTATGAAAACAAATATTCCATAATTTAGCATCCTTATTGACATTTTCCTATAATAGCCTTCACAATACCAAAGCTTCACCTCTACTATATATGCCTTGCGTCTTAGTAGAGTAATATTTCTAAAACATTGCACTATCATAGTCTACTTTAGCAAATATGGATTGCTAATTTCTTTTCTAAAATACAAATGCAACTATTATACCCACCTTGGCAATAGTTTTTCCTAATAGACTATGTATTGATAAATGACTAATGGATGCCTAGTTTAAATGCTTTGAATGATTATTGCATGGTTATAATGATTTATCTTTGAAGAATACGATATTTTTAATGCATTGGCGATGTGCAACACCAAGTACATCTATGGGTGGAAAGGGTTGAACCAACCATCGAGCGTGGGGCACTTGAAAAGAGAAGTGATGTTTTAGGCAGCTTAGGATAACATGAATGACTACCCTCATATAGGCATGCATTCTTACTTCTAAGGGTGACCTTCGATGATCCCACCACCTAGAGCCAAAGTTAATAGCCTTGAAGCTATCGTAAATCCTCGACCAGGATAGGTGATTGGGTTGACGATAAACCACCCACCTTGTTTTGATGCACCTAATTGTTTGGTTTGTTTGTTTGTTTGTTTGCTATGTGTAAAAAGGATTGGTTAAGGAACTCCTTCAAAAAAGGGATAATGGATATAGAGGGTCCATTATCCTAAGTCCCCTTTATATATATATATATATATATATATATATATATATATATATATATATATATATATATATATATATATATATATATCATGCTAATTTTTGATATTAGTATGGGTATACTGTTTAAATAATAAATGTTTTTTTTTAAAGAGAAAATAGCTATTATTTAAATAAAAAATAGTTTTATTTAAATAGAGGAAATAGCTATTATTTAAATGATAAATGATTTTTATTTTCTTGGAGGAAATAATTATGTTTTAAATGGTTTTTATTTAAATAACACAAAGGACTTTTATTTAAAAAGAAGGGATTATGCATGCTTTAATAAATAAAAAAATTTATTAAATAGGAAAAAATATTAGCCATGCCTTAAAAGGTTTATTTTAAAAATATATATTAAAATAATCTAGATATTTTAAAAGGAAGGAGGATATGTTTTTAAAATGAGGAAATATCTCCCTCGACCACCGAGGGAGCAAGGGGTATTTATGAGAAAGGAAGACTTAGGGAAGAAGTAAATGGATTTGCTAGGATAAGAAGGGGCTAAATGGATAGGGGAGGGGATCCTTGGAGGGAGACAAAGACTGAAAAGGACGAAAGACTTGAGCAAGGGATAAGTGTTTGTTGTTTCAGCCACTCCAGGTTGGAAATTAGAAAGAAAAACTTTCCCTTTTTCGTTTGAATGAACATAACGAAGTCTCTGTTTAATTTATTTATAAATATCATTTTATTTTTCCAAATATGTTTTCTAGTTCATGAAAACAAGCTCTTATAAATTGATTTCTTTTATTATTTATATATAAATTGTGCCTCTAATTCATAGATTATTGTGAGGGAGGGATGGCCTTCAAAGTACAATGAATGGAATATTGCAAGTGCAACATTCGTGCTCACTATACTATGAGGGTGACACCCTTTATAGTATAGGGAGTGGGGCATCACAAGCATGACGTTCATACTCACTATACTATGAGGGTAGCTTTCCCCCTCATAGTATAGGGGTGAATGGTATCACGAGCATGATGTTCCTACCTCTATACTATGAGGGTGGCTCCCCTCATAGCATAAGTGTGGAGGGCATCATGAGCATAATGTCTATTCCCATTAGAAGTGGAGCATCACGGATGCGACATTCACACTCACTGTGAGGGTGGTGCCCTCACTAAGCGAGTGAGACATCATGGACATGACATTCCCACTCAATCTGTTGATTATAACCTTAAAAATATAATGAAGAAATTTTTTTCTTTTAAATAAATGAAGTGTGAAAAATATTTATTAGGAAAAAAAGAAATATTTTTATGATTATTTTAATAAATCATGTCTAAAAATATTTATTAAAAAAATAAAAAATAAAAAAGTGTTTCAATGATTATTTTAATAAATTATATCGGAAAATGATTTATGAGAAAGTGGAAGTATTTTAATGTTTATATTGATAAATTATATTTGAGTTTGATTTTGTAGATGATAAAAGTATGCACCATGTATGTAAAAAATGAATAAAAGCAATAAATAGATATTGAATTTTGAAACATGCCTTTGTGTCCTTTTTGTTACAATATCTACCCATGTAGGGATGTACAAATAATGGAGTGATTCCCTTATGTAAACAAAGATGGTGCCTTGGTCCTTTTACAACTACAACAAATATTCAGGCAGAGTGTACGATGACCACCACTTCATAGGATGTTTTTGGGATCATGTACAGTGCTTCTGAATCAATATGTGTGCTCGTGTCTATCGTATCTATGATAGGGGTAGCATAGATATCGACCATCTGTAGTTGGATGATCATGGTTGGTGATTGTCTAGGGTAGGACGATCATGTTGTATGGACTACTACAGTCACAGGTTTGCATGTTTATGGGCTCAAGTAGCTTCAATTCATTGTCCATCTCTACAATTGCTCTAGTTTGTACCTCTACACCTGCACGTAGGCAAACATGCAAATAGGTTAGTAATATCTATCGAGCCTCCCAAAGTGAGACCTGATTTCAATAAAATATAAAACCTATCTATGCAAGTATTGAAAAGCAAGAACATGCAAAAATAAAGTAAAATATATTTGTATTTTACCTTTTCTGTGTGTCCTTGTTGTCATTGATGTCACTACGTTGCATTTACAATGTTATTGCTATTACAAGATTACAAGAAGTGATCGAGGGTCTACACGGGATGAGGATGATAGAGTGATAGAACTCAAGCAATTGAATATTGTGAATGAATAAATTTTTGTTAGCACTTCAATACTATTTTCATCCTCATGCTCCAAAAATAAAAGGTTTAATTTATAGAATTTTCAAGGGATAAGGGATATTGAGGTGACTCAGCTAGTTAACTACTGTAACTGAGAGTTTTCTCCTTGCATTGATTTTATTATGGGGAGTGCATGTAGATAAGATTACCTCGTAATTATCAACAATTAATCTTGTGCATGCAAATTTATGATGTGCATTCTTTTGATTTTTTTATTTAATGTGCATGGACAGTTAACTAAATATGTATGGATAGATTGATTGTGCATATCCTTTTAATTTATTTTTTTAATTGTGTGCATATTGTGCATGTTGAGTTAATTGATTTAGTTAACTGAGTGCATGATTAATATTCCTTTGTGGCTTGGAGGTGCAACTGCTAGTGACTTGAGTTCACTTATGGATAAGGTTTTTCTCTACACGTGATCAGGATGATGGGAGGTGGAGCTACCAGTTAAGTGGATGATGTGGCCATGGGTTATGGACATGTGGATGCTCTCACAAGGAAAGGTATATGTTTGTGCAACCTAAGCACTAATTAATTAATTAATCAATACTTAGGTGATGGGTGTTTATTTAATATTAATTAGCTTTAATTAATATTAAATATATTAATTAATCATGTTTAATTAATTAATATTTATTATGCTAGATTTAGGTGTCTATACATGTCCCTTTTGTATCGTATTGCATGAAAACACAATATGATATAAAAATAAATGACACCTATGGATGATTGATGAATGATATATTGACTCATAATTTGAAGAGGTTTTATGTTTAATTGCCTCAATTTGAGGTCAATGTGAGATGCCCCAGTGATAAAGGCAATGAGTGTATTTGAATATTGTCTTTGATAAATTGATGAGTGCCTTAGTTTTAACGAACAAACTGGTCATTTGGTAATTCTCCTCATGATAATAATTGCTTTATCTTGTGGATGTTGTCTTTACCACCATGATTATAGTATGAGGTATGCAAACCCTTACTAACCTTAATCCATTGGATTTTCATTTGGATTTTATTAGTGTTTCTACATTTAGACCCAACAAAATAGGGTGTATGATTAGTCACGAATAAGATTTTTGGACAAACATTGACTCCAAAAATGAGTGTTTGCATATTGATCTTGCTTGAGGTGAAATGTTGGTATTATATACCCCATAAAGTGATGAGTCGATAAAAAATAACACAAATGATAGCAATGAGGTGGTTGATCTTATCAAATTAATAAATTGATGTCTTTGATATGGATGGCTTGTTTTTATCTTTTTCTGGTTTGGATTGTTTATGTTTTTTATAAATAATGTGATCATTTGGGATGATCACAAAAATATCATAAAAATGTGACCATCTTATATGGTCATTCATCACAGGATATAAATCGCCAAATACAATACATAGGGGCTCATTGTGATTGTTGTGAATGGGAAACACGTGGAGAGGGAGGGATGCGGTGGTAAAATTGACCAGGAGGGCTTGCAAATTTTCACTGCATGCAAAAGTGATGGTGATGGGTGGTAGAGTAGCTAGCGGTGTGAGATCAATAAGTAACAAATACCCCTTTTTACTTTTTTAAGTTAGATTAAAATAAACCTTTGTGGTTTTTATTTATGTGCATGCTGTGTTGCTTATTTTTTACTTTTATTTTTTTTTTGTTGAAAAAAAGTGTGTGATTTCATTTTTGTTGGATGATGTATGGATTTATGGTATGATCATACGTAGGTGGAAAATTATACAATCTAAACGTCCAATGGCAGGATGATCTATCAATTGTGTGTATGTTTTTTGTTTGATGTATGGCTTTATGGTGTGATCATTCATGGGTAGATAGTTATGTAGCCTGACTGTCCAATGGTAGGATGGTCAATCGGTTGTGTGTGTGTTTTTGTGTGTATTATGGTATGGTGATGACCATCCATGGCTGGATAGTTAGTCAGCTCAAGCTTTTGATTTGTGAATGTTTAGGATTTACGATCGTCCGAAAGATGGACAATCAGGTTTTTTTATCATTATGCAAATGATTATATTGATGTAGATTTTACTTTTGGTATTGATATTATTAGCTAATGATTCTTTTGTTGTTTTTGTGTATGTAGTGGAAATTGGTGAGACCAAGATATCAATTCAAGAATTTATTTTATAGGGCTTGACGTAGACTGGTAGAGATAGATTGGTAGTGGATTAAGGATATTGGGCTATCCTATGTAGCCAAGCTGGAGAAGATACATGTAAATCATGCCTACTTGAAAATATTGGTAGATAGGTGGGATCTGGATACATGTACTTTCCACTTGCCTATGGAAGATATCACTATCACTCTCAAGGACATGTGGTGGATCTTTCGAATACCAATGGAGTATGACAAGATTGTGACTACACCCACACACCACAAGGAGGCCCCACTACAATAGGTATATGGGTATAACTGGTGATCGATGATTATCGATAGTGGGAGTGTGGACATGGAGAGCCATGTTTAGCTTAGGTGGATCTTAGTGAGGTACACCATCCTGATGATGTTGATTTTCAATGTTATTCTACCATATTCATCTAGCATGTGGCTCCCATGGAACCTATTGGTATTAGTGCAATATTTGGTGGAGGAGCCTAAGGTGATGGTGTGGTCTCCTTGCTTGTTGGTATAGGTATACTAGGATTTTTATGAGATACAACATCGAAACAGGTCAAGGTTAGGTTACAGTCTACTACTAAAAATTTAGGCATGGAAGCACTTCATTATTGAGCACCCTGAGGGTTTGTAATGCTTGACATAGAAGGAGATGGGGTATGAGATACCTTATGCCATGATATAGCATAAGGATCAAAATAAGGATATGAACCATCCATTTTTTAGGATTTTGCTACACTATGATGATCGATTTTCTTGATTGCGACCTGAGCATGTAGTATGGAGGCCATGGAGGGGTCGGCCGACATTGCCCCAAGATGATGAGCACCTAGGGAAATTGAAATGAGAGAGATGGGTGGTAGGCTACCATATAATAGAGTATGAGTACATGTAGTATGATCATGTGTTATAGTAATTTGGATTACCCCAATATGTCCCACCACCTCTTATGATATACAAATGGTGATAGAGTGAGGTGGCTATTGACCTAGCTTATGATCTAGTGGGTGCTAATGTGGATGTGATTGGGTCAAATATAGATATGACAAGTTTAAGGACCATGCCCGACTATGATGTGTGGTTCATTGGATCAATTTTTTCATCAAGGTCAGAGGGTATGATTGTAGGCAGTGGAGAGGAGGCTCCTCATGAGTTAATAGGGTGGTGAAGATGGTGGCAGATGGACTTGAGGGTAGTAGGAACCTCTCAAGGAGTGGATCCAAGGGTTGGATCATCCTGAGGATTCAAGAAGGTAGTGGTGGAGGTGATCTCAAGTGAGGAGGGCCACAACACCAATTCTAAATAAATAGTAGAGATATTTGTACTATCATATCGAGTATAGATACTAGAGAGGTAGAAGGTAAAGTTGGATATTATCATTGCTCAAGAGCGTAGCTAGTGGGATGGGAACCTCCAAAGATCGCATTACTAGGAGTAGCAACTAGACACCCTATAGGCTCAAGTGTAGATTTTTTAGTAGGATGGGGCTAGGATGGTGGTAGAGAGATGCACTACATACTAAGCATGACTTGCTACGGGTAGAGTGAGATGTCGTAAGAGGAGAGCATGATGCTCTACAAGTGTAGAGTGGTGGGAGTAGCCAGGTGGCTTCTGTGATGTTTGCATAGCTAGAGTAGGAGATGGACTAAGTGGAGTGACAATAGGTGAGGATGATGGTGCTAGAGAATGTCTTGTTAGTGAGGGGTATTCTCATACTAGATATACCTTCATCCTCCTCTTCCTATTATTAGAGTCATAGGAGTGGGGCATTAGGTCCTCCTTTAGTAGCCCCATAAGTATTATGATTCACTTAGAGATCAAAATCATAGATATTAGGGGTATAGACTTCACACAAAGTGGTCCATCACCAAGGGAACAACAGCGGGAAAGCCCAAGCAGATCAGGTCGAGGGTAGCGAGGATAGCAGAAGGGGTAATCAGTGACATATGGAAATCAAGCTCTATATTAGTTTTGTACATGCCTTGTATCTTTTTATTGATGATAATGAGTATCTTGAGAGTTCAAAATATGTAGCCTATGGATGAGGCTCATTATGTACTTTATTGATGATGATGATGATGATATATATGATTCATATTTTATTGATATGATGTATTTATTGTGTGTTTATAATTTGATGCAATGTGTGATTTTTTATTGATGTGATAAATATATGCAATGTTTGATGGATGCGATGATTAAATGCATATTATTTTTATTATATTTCACAAATTCTCTGATATGTATCATTATTCATGACATTAATCAATTAATAAAAGGCATCAACCTAATAATACTGACACACATATGGATTTAAGTGGATGCAATGTAAAAATTGTCAAGTGATGTACTACTATGGATGCTAAGATGAAATGATTTATTCTTTCACTTGTCTTACAAAATAATAATTTTCAAGTGCTTTCATGATGCTCAAACAACCTAGTGACCTCAATCAAACTCATCTACTAATCAAGTAGGCAGTTGAAGATACTAAGGCCAACCAAGTTATTCAAGTTTTGCAAAGACCAATTGTATAGTGCAGTGAATATTTATTGTCAATTTTGGGTGAGGTTAGACTCATCATTTATGAATTATGCCAAGAAGCTAGTCCATCCTAGAGAATACATAGATTTGTACAAAATAAGATCACTAATGTGACAGATGTGTCACCACGCATAAGGCTACTTCCATTTATAGGTTGGCATCTATAGCTCATTGTTGGTGATGGAGATCACCCCATCGTTGTCAAATACTAAGAATTCCAAGGATTCAAGCTCTTCACCCCTTGTTTTTCTGGGGGGGGAGGATTTGCTCATTTTGTGGGAGAGAAAGGGGATTTATGGGGCTTACTTGTTTTGTAGAGGAACAAGGAGATTTTATTCATTTTGCTTTTCCTTTTTGGGATTCTTGCTCATTTTTTGGAGCAAGGCATTTTATTGTTTTGTGGGGCTTGCTCATTTTGTAGAGGAGCAAGGGGATTTTTTTAAGGGGGAGCTTATTATTTTGTCAATTCTTAGTCATTTAAACCATGCATGTAATTAGATAAACAGGGGAAACCATTTGCTTTATAGTGTTAGGTACTCATGATATTGTCTTTCCTAAACATCAAAATTTGATTTAATGTGTGATATTTGTGCATGGTCTTAGAGAAACTTAAGGTTACTAGGAAGACCTATAGCACTCAAGGACTTAATTATGTTTTATGAAGGTTGAATGAGACACTAGGTATGGTTGAACAACCGAAAGTACCTAAAGATTTGTCAAACCATAGATGTGGAAAATATAGTTTATCATAGGGTTTCTTATTTTTTTCTTTTTCTTTTTTCTTTGTTGTTCCTTTTTTGTGTAATAGGTGGTTGATGTAACTAATATGCCTAAAATGCAAGACACATACTATAAGGAAGACACCTTTGATTAATGTGATAAGATTAATCACAACAACCAAAATAAAAGCATGCATTGAATGATAACCAAAGTTTTATTGGTGATGAAAACTTTATTTCTTTGTTGTTTTTTATGATGATTTTTGTTTTTGTATCGCTTTTGTATTTTTTTTTTCTATTTTTTTTTATTGTTTTTGTCTTTTTGTTGTGCTTTGTGATGTTTTTTTAATGTGCAAGGCTATCTAACTATAAGCTAGGCATAGAAGGCATGCAAATGAAGGATATTTATTAGTTCAACTTTCTTGATTCCTTCAAGGGTGGTAAGCTTATAGGCTCTTGTTCCAAATGTTTATGTTACGATGAATGGACCAAGCCAATTGGCTACAAACTTGTCACACAAATATGGTGGTAAGCTTAAGTTTTGTTGGTTCTCTTTGAACCAAATCGTCCACTCAAAATTTGTGAGGATGCACTTTGTTATTATAGGTGCACCTGACCCTTTCTTGATAGATGTGAAGGTACCCTAAAGCATTGATTTGGCTTCCATAAAGCAGGTTCAATTGATCTAGTCATGCTTTTCATGTAGTATTATTATCAATGTAATCTTACAATGATATATGCAATGATAGAATTTTGAGTTCAAGGAGCATGATTGTCTCAACTTTATAAACCAAAGAAAATAGTGTTGCCCCAATTGGTGTACGTACACTTGTTTGGTATACCCATAATGCCAATGGGAGTTACACATGCCAATCTTTGTATTTTTTCCAAGTTTTTTCTTGAGAATGGTGACTATAGTTTTGTTGGTAGTATCGGCTTATCTATGTTAAATGTTGTACTTGTTGCAAAGTTCTTGAACATCCTTGTTTTTGAATGGGGTGTCATTATCAAATATAATATTTTATGATATGCTAAAATGATATATGATATTATGGAGTATGAACTATATAATTCAAGGTCCAATTATACTGGTGATAGGAATCACCTCAACCCATTTCATAAAATATTTTATTGTTGTAATGATACATGTATGGTTCCCTAAAGAAGGAGGAGATATCTTTCATACCAAGTCGAGTCCCCATTGTGAAAAAGGCCACAAATATTGAATTGGCTACAATTATTGTGATGAGATATGGGTTAGATTAACATGATATTAATATTTTGGATATTTCTTGATGTATGCACAACAATTATGTTCCATGGTAGGCCGATAATAACTCATGCACAAGATGTGCTTTGCAATGGCCATCCCACTAAAATTACCACCACAAGTACCATCATGGGCTTGCAAAAATACCCATTTTGCCTCTTAGAGTTTGAGATAATGAAGGAGAATACCATCATAGCCACCACAATATATAATATCCCCCCAAGAGAGTATAGTGAGCTACCTTTTGCTTAAATATTCATTTTGTGGTTGAAGGTAACTCTATAGGGAGAGTACCTATCTTAATAAAATCCTTGATTTTCAAAAAAACTTCATTGTATGGATTTTTTTGGATGATATTAAGACTCTTTGTTGTCTAAGTAAAATCTTGTTCAATAGCCAACTGTGAAAGTGTGGTAATTTTTACAAATGTGTTGCTATCAAATGGATTCTACGGAATGAGAGATCCAAGAGAAGCCATTGTGTCAGTGAATTGATTATATGACCAAGGCACATTGTCAATTTTATACCAAACAAAGTTTTTAAGTAGTTTGTCGACAATCAATTTGTAATTCTACAAAAATGGATCTCTATATTGGTATATCCCTTCGACTTGTTTGAAAATGAGCTCAAAATCACTGAAGATGTTTAGTCATTTAATGCTTGGTGTGATAGCAATCTAAAGTCCTAAAATGAGGCATTTATATTATATATTATTGTTGATGTAGGGAAAGTCGAGTTTGAATGAAAAGGGCATAGGAACCCCTTCAGGTGTGAATAACACCACTCCAACACCTCCTCCTTGCTCACATTTGGAACCATAAAATAATAGGATGACATCATCATCTTCTTCTGGCTTGATGGATTCTTCTTGCTCAATTTTGCTAAACATAAAATCATCAAGTAGCTCAATTATGAGTGGTGTATCATTTGATAGTTGAGCTTCGGTGAGCTGATCTGTAACTACCTAACCTTTTATGGATTTTTGACTAATGAATTCTAGATCAAATTTCATTAAAAGCATTATCTATTTGGACATCCTGCTATTCATATATGTACAACTCACCATGTAGTGCAAAGGGTTTTCTTTTGTAATGATATATGTTGTATGACCAATCATGTAATGTCGAATATTCTTGGTTACAAAACTAAGCATAACTTTTTTGACATATGTATTTAGCTTCATAGCTTACAAATGTGTAATTAATGTAATATATAACCTGCTCTTTGTTGGATTTATTTTTCTATGCTAACAACATTCCTAATACAAAATCTATGGTGGATATGTATAGATGGAATGGTACACCTGGTCGAGGTGATGTCAATATAGGTGGTGATGCAAGATATTATTTTATGGTATCAAACGCATCTTGACACTCTTGATTTCACTCAAAAGTGACCCTCTTTTTTAATAGATGATTTAAAGGATTGTATTTATTTGATAATTTAACTATAAAGTGATGGATCGATTGTATCTTGCCTTGCAAGCTAAGTAATTATTGAGATTCATAGGGGGTGGCATATCGATGATTACTTTAACTTTATTTGGTTTGAATTCAATGCCTTGTTTAAAGACTATAAACCCTAAGAGTTTTCTTGATGTAATACCAAAGATACACTTCTTCAGGTTAAGTCTTACATTGTGCTCAAGTAATCACTTGAAAACTTGGAATAAAATATTGATATGCTCGTGATGGAGCTTCGCTTTGGCTAAAAGACCATCCACATAGTCTTCAACTATTTTGTGCATTTGATCATGAAAAATGTAATTCATGGCACACTGCTATATAGTGCCTGCATTCTTAAGTCCAAATGACATGACTTTATAGTAAAATGTCCCCCAAGGTGTCATAAAATTTGTTTCGTGTTGGTCATCAGGATTTATCTAAATCTAACTGTATCCTTAAAAACCAATCATTTGAGAGAGCATTTTTTGGCCCACAGTAGGATCTACAAGTGTATCAATGTTTGCGATGGGGAAGTCATCCTTGGGATATGATTTTTTGAGGTTGTGAAAATCTATGCAAATGTGTATATCTGTTAGGTTCCTATCCTAACACCATTTTGTAATCCTCATTTATTTATGTAATGACCCACTTCCAACGTGGGAGATCCCATTATGACATTATTTTTTAATACTTTGTAATGTATGTGGCAAGTAGTATTCCTAGCCAAGTGGCGCCATCTCATGTAACCATTTTTATCAAGATTTTAACCGATGGTAGGTAGGATATTCTAGCTCGAGTGGCATTTTGCATGTAAGCCAACTCTTGAGCCTTTAGGTAGGGTTGCATGAAGTTTTTATTTAAAATATATGAAGCCATGTACGAATTCATTTTTTTGCAAGCTAATTAAATATTGAAGGAGGTTGCCCCCTCGAAGAGGTCTATGATTCTATGTTATTGTGATATTTTTTTATTTTTGCATTTGATTTTTGCAGTGTTATTGAGTTATTTGATGTATTTGAGTTATTTTTTAGTATTTTGTGTGAGTGTGCTTATTTTTAATAGTGATATCCTAACAATAGCAGAGCACTTTCCAGGGCTGAGTTCTGCTGTAACTCAGACGATTTTTGCCAACCATTCCACCTGTTAGGTATAAATTTTTGTGTGTTTTTTTGTTTCTATTTTTCCTTTATTAAAAAATCCAATAAAAAATATGGTCCTTTTTTTGACCAAAAATAAAAAAAAAAACGCAAAAAAAATACATTCTATGTTTCAGTAGTTGTGTAGGTTAGAAACCATGTGCCGAGGGTTTTAAAATATCATGAAGGAGATGTTATTTTCTAATCTAGGTAGCCCATAAAGCATCTAGTGAAGTGAGGGGCGATCAGGCTCCAAAATCTAGGCCTTAGACAACACTCGCACATGGACTTGAGATCCCATACATATTCGGGTGTATCGGGAGACAATCTAGGTTTAAAAAAATTATCCATTAGGAAGTTTTTTGGCCTTGTATTATCCATAGTCCACAGGACACAGCATCCCGAACGATCATCCTACTATACTATCAGAGAGGCAAATAGTGTGCTCAAGGGTATGTGTAGAATCCTCCTTGGGTAGTGGCCTGAAATATTGGTCCGAGCACTATTGTTCGTCACTATGGTATAATAGAGGGCCTATGGGTATTACATACTCCCTTACTTAGCGTACCCTAGTTCTACAAAATATAACTTCCACCTACAAATCAACACCATCCCTATTCTGCTAACCTACATTCACAACCCCAAAAGTGAGCATACAAAGAAGGCATTCCTTATCATAGAAAATAAACTTGCATGCACCAACAGTTAGGACATATTTTGCAAGTGTCTATAATAGCTTGTGGTCAGAAACAGAATAGTCAGGACTGTAACAAAAACAGTCAGGTTAGTAACAGAGATAGTCAGGTCGACAGTAACAACCCTCTGTAACAGTCCAGAATTATAGACTTTCAGTATCCGAAATAGTACTATCAATGTCAGAGAATCCTTAGGATCAGTGACAGGAACCGTGTCAGTAACCACAATACAAGTGACAAGAAGGAATAGGACAGTGACAGGGTGGTTAGGGTGCACACTACAGGTAAAATACAGTTGATCCTAGACCCCAAATTTTGAACTGTAACTCCAAATTAGAAACTGACAACACTAGTACAACAGAAAAAAACAAAAAAAAAAATGAAAATTTATTAGAACAAGGATATCTCTTCACACAAAGCTCAGATTGACTCAAAAATTTAGCAGATAATTCTACACTCTATTCTAGACACAATTGTCCTTGGCAGCCCCTGGTCAAATTTTGCACCGATCTTCCAAAAATAGCAATTTTTTATTTTTCTTGCTAAGGCCATAAATTTTCAACGGTCAATCAAATTGATCCAAATTTTTGGGAATAGAAGCTACTTTTTATTCTGCACCAAAGAACCTCAAGGACCCACTAGTGAAATTTCAAGTCCAAGTGGAAGAAAATACCTTCACATCGACTTGCAACCAACAAGAGATCACAAAAAGTCAAGAAATTCAATATATCTCCTCATTGAGTGCTCAGATCAAATAGCCATCGAAGTGGACCCTATTCTAAAATCAGTGTTGCAATCCATTTCCCAAATTAAATTTTGGACCCTTACTAAAAATAGTAACTCCTAAAATCCCACATCTATTTTTAGCAACTGAGTAAAAGAGATCTCACAATGGCAAGTGGAACCCATGGACAAAAGGAGCTATAAATTGCCACAATGTTGGCCAAGATGCAAAAAGCCCTTGACTACTTGACCACTACAAACCATACCATAAGATAAGAGATTCAATATCTCTAAACGGATCAGGATAGCACTAGAATCCGCTTAGAAAAACAACTTACAGTGGTGGAGACACAATTGCAAGGTACTCTCACATCTGAATACCAAGCTGAAAACTTTGAACGAAGTCGAAGACGGGAAATAGAATACCGAAGAAGGGGAACTGAAGACACTCACTATGACCATGATCTAACCTTAAAAATGCATAAATTAGATTTTCCTAAGTTCAGTGGAAAGGATGTCGATGGGTGGTTATGTTAGGTTGATCAATTCTTTAGACTCTATATATCATCAGGTTCAGATGGCTTCTTTCAACTTAGAATCTGAAGCCTTACATTGGTTCCAATGGTTATGAGCCACTACTCCTGATCTATCTTAGGAGGACTTTGAGTCCCAACTACTCACCCGATTTGGCCCTAATGACTATGAAGACTTTATAGGAGCATTGACAAAGCTGAAACAAACTACTACAGTTCATGATTACCAAAGACAATTTGAGAAATTGGCCAATAAAATAAGGGGTTTGAATGAGAGATTTTTTATGAGTTATTTCATGAGTGGATTGAAAGATGATCTCTAGGCTGAAGTCAAGATATTTAAACCACAAACCATGATGGAGGCTATCATTTTGGCCCAATTGGCCAAATCTAAACTCTCAACTCATCGGTGGATATCACAATTTTCTCAAGCTCGACCTCCCTTTCCTCCTCGATTCCAAAATAATACTGATAATAAACCTCCTACTCCTAAGTGACTAACTGCAGCTGAGATGGATGCACATCATGCCCAAGGGCTATGTTATAATTATGATGAAATATTTGTGAAGGGGCATAGATGTGCAAATAAGATATTGTTCTTAATAGATGTAGAGAAACCCGATAGCAGTGACCATAGTGATGAGGAGAGTGACACAAATGAAGCACCAAATCAATAGGAAGAGGAAACCCAAGACCCTCAAGCAAGAATTTTTGTCCATGCTCTTTTCGAGGTTACCACTCCACAAACCATGAGATTTATGAATTTTTCAAATTCCAATGCCTTACTATTCTTATTGATTCAGGAAGTACACACAACTTTATTGACCCTTGAGTTGATAAGCAAGCCAATTTCTATAAACACACGCAATTCCTTTGAATTCATGGTGGCAAATGGAGGCACTTTACCTTGTAAAGGTAAATGTTGCAATGTTAAAATAAATATGGGAGATTATGAACTCAAACAAGACATGTTTGCCCTCTAATTGAGAGGATGTGACATTGTGTTGGGATCCCAATGGTTGAGCACCTTGGGCACTATCAACTGGAACTTTACAAAACTATGGATGCAATTTTTACAACATGGGCAAACGCACACCCTCTATGGTGCCAAAATAGGCCCTTACCAAATTGTCAGTTCCAATCGTATAGAGAAATTTTTGAAAAAGTCATCTCATGGGGTCATTGCACAAATATTTTCAATTAAAACAAGCACTTCCACAGTGGATCAAATTCCAGTAGATTTACAACTTGTTCTAACAAATCACAATGGCATTTTTTTAGAACATAATACCCTATCACCTTGTCACTCACATGACCATGCTATTCCACTACTACTAGGTAATGCACCACCCAACATTAGACCGTATCAGTATCCTTATGTTCTCAAGTCAAAAATCAAGTAGATGGTATAGGAATTTCTCAAAGTTGGTGTCATTTTCCTGAGTACCAGCCCTTACTCTTCTCTAGTTTTACTAGTTCACAAGAAGGATGGCTCGTGGCGATTGTGTATAGACTATCGTGAGCTCAACAAAATTACCATCAAGGATAAATTCCCCATTCTAGTAGTGGATGAATTTTTGGATGAATTACATGGAGCTATGTACTTCTCCAAGTTAGAACTTTGTTCTGGATACCATCAAATCAGGATCAAGGACGAGGATATCCCTAAAACTACATTTTGTACTCAGGAAGGTCACTATGAGTTCTTGGTAATGTCATTTGGTCTGACAAATGCTCCTTCCATATTTTAGAGTCTGATGAAAAACATCTTTTGCCCTCTCCTGTGGAAGTTCATCCTAGTTTTCTTTGATGATATCTTGGTTTATAGCCACTCGTGTGAAGACCACCTTATCCATGTGGAACATTACAACTGTTGGCACAACATCAAATTTTTGCTAAGCGGTCCAGGTGTTCCTTTGGTCTAAATGAAGTGAAGTATCTAGGACACATTATCTCCAAAGATGGTGTCAAGGTCAACCCTTAGAAGATTCAGGTAGTTCAGAACTGGCCATAACCTCACACTCTCAAGGGGCTTCGAGGATTCTTAGGGATTACAGGTTACTACCATAAACTTGTTTGTAATTATGGTAAAATAGCAGCCCCCCTCACATCCATGTTAAATAAGGACTCTTTTACTTGGATGGGGCCCGCTAACCAAGCCTTCCTTGAATTGAAGCATGCTATGACCATAACACCAATTTTAGCCATACCAAAATTTTCCATGAATTTTGTCATTGAAAGTGATGCTTCCAGATGTGGCATCAAGGTCATGCTGATGCAGGGGAGACCCTTGGCTTTCACTAGTAAGTCACTCTCTGATCGTAACTTGGGAAAATATACATATGCCAAGGAGATGTTGGGCATATTACATGTTGTAGATCATTGGCAATCATATCTCATTAGGCACCATTTCTCCATTAAAACATACCATCAGAGTCTCAAATACTTCTTGGAACAATGGGTTGCTATCGCAGAACAACAAAAATGGGTTTCTAAACTCATGGGATATGATTATGATATCACCTATAAAAAGGGTAAAGAGAATATTGTGGTTGATGCTCTCTCTCACCAATTTGAGGCCCTCAGTATGTTATGTGCCATTTCCTCACCTTTTCCTCAATGGATAGATTCCTTACGTCAAGAGGTGCTTCAGGATGAAAACTTGAAATCTTTGGTGGCATCACTCTGTGATGATCCTACTTCATTCCTAGGCTACAATTGGGATGGTCATGACCTGCGTTATCACCAATGCCTTGTTCTTCCTTGGATGTCCCCATTCTGTGAGCTTTTCATGAAGGAATTACATACTGCTTCCTCTGCAGGCCATTCAGGATTTCTTAAAACATATGAACACCTCAAGTGCATATTCTTCTAGAGAGGTATGAAACAGGACATCCATGATTTTGTAGTATCTTGTGATACCTACCAATGAATGAAAGCTGAAATGATACGTTCTCTAGGTACTCTTAAATCCTTGTCCATTCTAGATCAAGTTTAGACTGATATTTCCATAGATTTTATAGAAGGGTTATCGAATTCTAGCGGTAATTCTGTTATTATTGTGGTGGTGGATCACCTTTCGAAGTATGCTCATTTTTGTTCCCTTGGCCATCCTTACACAACCTCCACCATTACCCAAATATTTTTGGATTCTATTTTTTTCCTTCTTGGTATGCCCACCTCCATTGTGCCTGATTGAGACCCAACCTTCAGTAGTCACTTATGGCAAGAATTATTTAAGTTGCAAGGAACTTAGCTCAAAATGAATTTAGCCTATCATCCACAAATGGATGATTGTAGCACCCTAAAATTGGCACATTTAAACCTTAGTAAAAAGATAAAAATTCAAATTTTAACCTCAAACCGCCCATTAACCGCCTGTTACCCGCTTTCCTCGTTTTCCATGCCATTTTTAGGATTTGTTTTGACCGTTGGACGATATCGTCGCGGATTAGACGAGATCGTCCCAGATCTGACGAAATCATCATGGACAGAACGTCCAGACGATTTTATCCCAAAACCAAATTTTCATAATTAGCTTCTGTTTCAACAGCCTCTCCAACTTGGGTAGAAGCGCGTCTGCACAGTTGGAGATCTCCCAGATTGGGATGATCCCCAACATCCTAACCTCTCCCTAATCCTATATAAACTGATATTTTCTCAGTTTATCCCCCTGATTCCCCTTGACTTTCTGCCTAAAACTCTGCTTAAACTTCCCTAAACTTCCCCGCACCTCAGAACATCCTCACACCATCTTTTGCATTCGGTATTTCGTGTTTTCTTGCAGGAACTTCATTGTTTTTCAGTCGGAGCAAGATCAGATCGTCGCAAGCGATTCCAGACTATTTCGGACGATCTTTTCAAGAGCACAGACGATCTCGTACGATTGGAGGCGATCCTGACTGTAGTCCAGATTGGGGGCAATCAGAGTCCAGAGTTTGCATTTCCTTAGCTTTTTCAGCATTTTCTTATTATATTCCTGCATTATCTTAGTTATTATATCTATGCATCTTGGAGTTCACCTCATTTAATATAAATACATGATAAAATCAAAATAAATCATTAAATCTATTGCATTTCCTCTGTAATTGCTATTTGGATCTGTCATATAGGCAAATTTACTGTTATTTCTGTCGTTTCCCTTTGTTTTTGGCAGTTGCATTTTGGTATTTTGTATCTATTTCTGTGATTGCAGGTTTTTGACGAATTCGTCTGACGAATTCATCAGATTAATGATGATCTCGTCTGATCTCAGATGATTACATACGAGTTGAGATGATTTGGACTGCTACAAAACTTAGAACCTTCATCAAACATCTGGAATCAGGTATGTTCTATTCTCTTTAGCATATTCTCTGTGTTTAGCATGCATTTCTATTTTCTGTATTCATCTAAATCAGCATCGACATATAGAATAGTTTAGATTCATCTTGGCCAAACCTAGGAATTGAATAATTAAAGTACAAAATGAACACATCAAACCTACTCTCAACCTAGGTGTGGAAACTGCCACTCAAAATTTTCTTGGTGAACCCACCATCCGTCGAAAATTCACCTTTATACCCCTCCCCCGAGAGGCGAGACCTTCAAAGGGCCTCTCAGTCCGAGGTATTGTCCCATCCTTCTCGCATCCCCCTTTCGGGCGCGGATCCTATAGCTTGAGGGTAAGGATGCAAAAAATTTGGAGCGATACATTTTGGTGAACCCAACATGAAAACTAAAAAACTTTTGAAAATGATCCAAAACAAAAACAAAAAACAAAACATAAATACATTTAGAATCAAAGATTGCATATCATAAGTAGATGGTAGATTATAATCAAAGACGAGTTGTCACCATTAATGTTGAGAATCAATTAGCAGCTATAGAGGTTACTTTTGTGCTTAGAGTACCTCAAACAAATAGGGTTCAATCTTTGTGGGACGAACTTGATAGGATATTGGGTATCATTGGATCTAGGGCAATAGAACTTAGGCAAATTAAGAGGTTCGTCCTAGATAGAATCCTGGATCCTGATCAAGTGACCTTATATCATGAACTTCAGAGAGATTGCCATAGATGGTTAGCAGATAAAAGAGCCCATGTGTCTTCAGAGCTGTACACCTTTGAGGAATATCTTGAGAATGCAGTTGTAGTATATAAATTTCTATCTCATATAGAGAATCAAGAATTTGTTTTTACGGATAGAAAAATATGGAATAGAGTTCCTAGAGCTGTCTTATATCGAGAGTATTGCCATGAACTTTATTTCTACCAGTCAGGGTATGAAACAGATAATATCACTATAGCACATTTTATCAAGTTCTTGAAAAATCATTTTCAATTTGAAGAGGAGCATTTCATGACTCCTGATGAACTTGATCCTATCAATGACATCTATAAACTATTTATAGAAAACTAAGTTATTATTTTATTATTGTTATTTCTTGCATTCAGTGTGTTGTTCATTGTCTTTATAAAGCATAATAAAAATATATAAAAAAATAAATAAAAAACAAAACAAAATCATAAAAAAAATCAAAACATTTTCTTTTAAGTGTTATAGTAGGTATATAATTAAAATATATACCTCCCAAATCTGTTGCAAATATATTAATATATATTTGCTAAAATCTAAATTTAGACATAATGACTAGATTCAGGAATGGAAAACAGACTGAAGTAGAAGAAGATTGGTTAAGAAAACCAAAAAATAACCCAGATGTCCTTCCTAAAGACCCAATTCAGGAAGAAGGAACCTTCGACCAACAAGAAGAAGAATTTGTTGTAGGAAATGAACAAAAAGAAAATGATAGAGAGGAAGGATCCTCATCCCCTAAAATATCTCCGGGAAGGAGTCATTACTTTTGAGAACATGGAACATTTTTGGAAGTTCCTCAGTACTAATATTGGCACTCTTAATAGAGCAGTCCATATGGACAAAGATCAAATTAGTGACACTCAAGCAACCCTAGAAGACATATATCACACACGCACTAATCCTTTCTCCTTCGTTGATCAAGAAAGTGATCAAGCTGGACCATCCAATTTGGATATGGCTGCTATAATCCAAAACACGCAACAACAACAGATTACCCAACCACCTAGAGTGCCTATTACTAAGCCTAGAGTTATTCCCACACAAAAGAAACCTTCATTCACTGCTTTATTTTGCCAAGCTATTGATCAATATACCTCAAATCAACAAAAGCCTAAAACAAAACCAAATGCCAATTTCCAACAATCTGGGATACAACAAAATGCTACAACAAATCTTCTTCATAATACTCTTCCTACCAACCATTTACATAACAACAATATAGCATCTAATCCTTACGTCACGCCATCCTACGCTCACAAATCCCATACTCATGTACCACCAAACCAATATGGTGGACAAAATGGTCATCTAGAAGCCATGGTGAAACATTTAGTCTCTCGCATGGGCCAAATAGATCCCTACCGTCCCTTGTACAATTATCGAGAGTTGTGTAGTCAGCCTCTAGATCCTATAGTTGTAGCACAACCATATCCCAAACACTTTCCTATGCCTGTCCTACCTATATACAAAGGAACTAAAGATCCCATAGAGCATCTTCGTATGTTTAGGATAGCATGTCATGATATATCACATGATGACTTGTTATTACTAAAGATGTTCCCGAAAAGTTTAGGAGGGATGGCATTGGAGTGGTATTATCAATTTCCCACTCATTCTTTGAGAAATTTCAAAGAGACCGCTGAGTCTTTTGTGCATCAATTTAGTGCTTATATTGAAACGAATGTAACCATTAAATATTTGTACAACCTAAAACAAGACAAAGATGAGTGTTTTGCTGACTTCTTAGCTCGATGGAGGCAGTTGATAGGAAAATTACACTTTGTGTTACCTTATCGGGAAATGTTGGATATTTTTATCAATAATTTACAAGAACAACTATCCTATGAATTATCAACTGCTACCTTGACCACCTTCGATCAAGCTATAGATTTAGCTCGAAGGGTGGAAGATGCTCTCATTAGAAGAGGTCAACTCAAAAAGAAATATGATGAGAAAACATCCATAAATCAATATAAAAATAAACAAGTTGTGGGTGATGGAGTCATTGATAGCAGAAACATTGCCAATGTTAATACTGCAAAAACAACAGAGAAGTTCATATTGAAACCTCCTGATAAACCATCCTAAGAATTTACTAGGTTAAATCAACCTTTATCAACCATTCTCCCGCAACTATTAGCACGAGAATTGATTCAATTACCAAATATCCGTGAACCTGATCCAACTATACCCGGATACAGAGCTGATTTACATTGTGACTTCCATAGAGGACCTAGACACGCTACCAACTCTTGTAAAATATTAAAACATAAAATACAAGACCTGATTGATGACAATGAGATGGAGGTGCAAGCCTTTCAACCTAAACCAAATCCTTCTAATTATGCTCAAAATAACATCCCCCAAAATCAGAATCATAATGCCAATCAGTCATTGGACATATTTCAACATCCTTTACCAAAGCATGGTAAAGAGCTGGCTAATCAAATTAAGCATCATAATGTTCCCCCTCCTACCCGATATGTAGGAACTATTAGTGGACATTCACCTAATCATGATATGGAAGTCTTTGACACAAATTTATCCATGGTTACGACCAGACCTCTATATAATACTCAGACACCTGATCTTAGTGATATAGAATATGATACTGAAAGTGACATGGAAATCACCTCAAATCAATCAAATAGTTCTGAAGATGAATCAGATCCTATTCAACCTATCACAAGTTTTATGGTTCCATAAGAACCATTTCTAGGAAGAATCACTACTAGACCATCTTCTCACCGATTACTTTCTAATGAACAAGCCATAAATGCTAGACCAAGGCCCATTCATCATCCTCAAAATAATATTATAGGTACCATCGGAGCCGTTACTAGACAACAAGCTCAAAACTCTCAACAGGATCAAACTCGAACGATGGATCAGCTCCATTTGTTTTGAAAAATCCCAATAAAGGGAATCATGCGCCTAATGTCCAACCTAAGCCTCCTTATAATATTAATGAACAATTATCAAATATTACAGCTAGAATTTCCCTTTTGGACCTTTTAAGATCTCCTACCCATAGGGATGAATTAATGCTCACATTAAGCCAAATGATGGTTCCACAAAATATTCAACCTGAAGCCATGTCCAATACTATCATAACTCGAGAAGTCGATTGTATTGACTTTCGAGATAGAGATATACCACAACATAGTTTACATAAAGATAACCCCTTATATATTACTGCCCTAATTGGGGATGTAGTCGTTAAACGAGTCTTGATTGATAATGGTTCATCTTTAAACATATGCACTTTTGACTTCTACCAAATATTTGGCTTTAGAAGTGACGAAATGAAAAGAACTGATATGATCATAAAAGCATTCAATGACGAAACACAAGAAACGTGTGGAGTTATTACTATTCCATTGCAATTTGGTCCTAGAACCTTAGACACGATCGTGTTTATTGTGCATTGCCCTGCATCGTACAATATACTTTTAGGTCGCCCTTGGATCAACGCAATGCGAGCTATTCCCTCAACTTTACATCAGTGTGTTAAATTCGAATTTAAAAATCAGTTGGTTACCATTCATGGTGATCCTAGACCCTTTGATATGTGTGCTTTGGCAGAACCCGTTGGAGTTCAATTTTGCCCTGCTCTGTCATCCACACATCCTAATTCTCATCAACCGTCTAAACGTGTGAAACACACACCCATAACATCATCTACTTTCTCTCCATCAACTACACCTCTACATATAGCTCAACCATCTTCCGAACAAACCACATTAGGATCTCGAAAAGATCCTAAAACTACAACCAATGCTTCTTGTTTTACTCCTATAACTTCCATACCTATAGACTCACCCATTGATATCTCTATAACATCTACATCCACTACAGGCATCCTTTCCACATCCGACGATGTAGGAAATGTTCCTTCTACCTCTTATGCTCTTACTGATGAGCTCTCACCCGATTTATCTAAAATTCTTATATCAAAAGAAACCAACACTGCCATGCAAGATGCCCTTATTTTAAATAAACTCCCACCCTCTCCTCGTACCTTGGGCCTCCCACAGCCTATGGGCAGTATTTACCAAGTCGGGAGTTGTACTTTTATTTATAAGGGATATGACTGGGGAAGAATACGTAGAAACATCAAGACACCTTGTGATGGATATGCTAGCTGCTATTTTGCTAATGAGTATATTAAAGCTAAGCCCATAATGCTTAAATTGGGATATAAAGGGAAAGGTTTGGGACCTTTCCAGAATGGTATGAAAGAACCTATTGAGGTAGAACCGTGGCCTACCCGATGTGGTGTGGGCCTATTTCCTAGTAAAGGTCAGCCCTTCCCATTCGAGGATGATGACCATCTCATATGTTACCAAGATTATTTGGATAAACAGGATGTCTTGCATTTTAAGCCTCTTACATGTAATATGTTATCCATAGCTTACCCTGAGATGATTGTTGAATCCGACGATGAGTTGGAAGGGGATATCTTTCATGATGTCTCCATTGAGGAATTGTTACATAACGGGTTTTATTTTGATGGCTCTATACCTAGTATAGCCCAACTTGAGGCCACGACTCCTCAAGACGAATTATCCAAGTTAACCTTGGAAGAATTACAAGAATTAGGTGTTTCACCCGCCCCACATAATTTTGAGAGAGATCTACATATGGAAGTAGAAAACATCATAAAAATTAACATTGGAACCAAAGATAACCCTCACATAATCAACATTGGATCAGAATTGAGTCAAGTAAAACAAGATAAATACATTGCCTTAATTAAACAATATGAAGACGTCTTTGCTTGGACATATGAAGATATGCCAGGATTAGACCCTTCTATAGTTATGCATCACCTAGTAGTCCATTCGGATGCTAAACCTGTTAAACAGAAACTTAGAAAAATGCATCCCAAAATGGCCTTACTAGTCAAAGGAGAATTAGAAAAACTCTTAAATGTTATTTTTATACAAGCCATTGATTATGCTAAATGGATCTCAAATGTAGTTCCAGTAACTAAGAAAGAAGCCACTAAAGTTAGGGTTTGCACAGACTTCAGAGATATTAATGTTGCATGCCCTAAAGATGATTTTCCTCTTCCCAACATGGATCAGATCATTGATTTTACTATTGGGAGTGGAATGATATCCCTAATGGATGGATTTTTCGGTTATAATCAGATCAGGATAGCTCCTGAAGATCAGGATAAAACAACCTTTATTACCCCTTGTGGGACCTTTTGTTGGAAAGTAATGCCATTCGGTTTAAAGAATGTAGGTGCAACTTATCAACGAGCCATGACTTATATCTTCCATGATATGATGCATGATATTTTACATGATTATGTAGACGATATTATAGCTCGTTCTATCAAAGAAGACGGTCATTTAGATGATTTGAGAAAAGTATTTTATCGGTTAAGGGAGTATCTTATCCGATTGAATCCAGCTAAATGTATATTCGGAGTTAATTTCGGTAAATTATTAGGGGTTATAGTTTCTTTACGTGGCATTGAAATTGACCCTCTCAAGATCGCGGCTATCACTGATATGCCCGCACCCACAAATATATCGGAATTACGAAGTCTACAAGGTAAGCTTCAAGCTATTCGTCGCTTTATTGATAAGTTAGCAGACAAAATCGGATCCTTTCTTAAGCTTCTTAAGAAAGATGTCTCTTTTCATTGGGACGACGAATGTCAGGAAGCATTTGAACTCCTTAAGCAATATCTCCTTAAACCACCAGTGCTTTCACCACCTAGATCTGATCGTCCGTTTATCTTGTACATTTCTGCTTCAGATTCTGTCTTAGGAGCTATGTTAGCTCAGCTTGACGATGAGAAGAAAGAACATGCTAATTATTACATTAGTAGGACCTTAATCAGTTATGAAACTCGCTATACCATATTAGAGAAGTTATGTCTAGTAGTCGTATTTTCTACACATAAACTACGACATTATATGCTCAGTCAGACAACGTATGTTATTGCCAAATTTGACCCTTTGCGATATCTCATGAGTCGACCGTACTTATCTGGTCGCACAGCAAAGTGGGTTCTTGCGCTAAGCGAGTTTGAACTCATGTTTATAGGACAGAAATTTGTTAAGGGTCAAATCATAGCAGATCAATTAGTTGTTGCACCCTTAGAGTCTACCCATCCCCTCATCATTGAGTTTCTTGATGAATGCCTTAAACTAGAGGCAGACCATCCAGAGCAATGGTCCCTATACTTTGACGGAGCCCGATGTATGAGTGGGGCTGGTGCAAGTATTATTTTAATATCTCCACAAAAACATCTTATACCTTTGTCCTTCAAATTAACATTTGATTGTACTAATAACACTGCTGAATATGAAGCTCTTTCCTTGGATTACGAGCTGCTTTAGCACTGAAAATTAAAAATTTATTGGTTTTTGGTGATTCTCAACTTGTCATAAATCAAATCAATGATGTTTATCAAACCCGAGATGACAAATTGTGTCCATACAAAGCATATGTCTTACAATTATTATCTTTATTTGATCAAGTTACCTTGGAAGTTATTCCTCGAACTAGCAATCGTGCGGCTGACGCTATGGCTGCAACTGCATCTCTTTTGCCCTTGGAGTTAGATGATGAATATGCTACCATCATTATTCGTCGACTCCAAGAACCTCGCTTCAAGCAAATCATGCTTAGAACCTTTGGATGTGTTTCTAATCAACGAAACTACTCCCGAACCATGGTACACTGATATATTTAATTTTTTGCAAAATGGGACCTTCCCTGATGGTTATACTAGCAACCAACGCAGGTTATTACGTAGATGAGCAAGTCGCTTCGTGATTATTGGTAATACCTTGTATAGGAGATCTTTTGAAGGCATCTTACTGAGATGTTTGAACCTAGAAGAATCTAGATCAACTTTGAATGCAGCCCACAATGGATCTTGTGGGGGGCATTTTAGTGGTAGCGCCATTGCTAAAAAACTCCTTAGGATAGGATATTTTTGGCCTACCATGGAGAATGATGCACATGCTTATGTGCGACATTGTGACAAGTGCCAGAAACATGCTGACCTTGTCCATGCGCCCGCACAAGAACTACAGAGCTATTTCATCTCCTTGGCCCTTTTCAAAATGGGGCTTAGACATCATTGGAAAAATCAACCCCGTGTCATCTAATGGACACAAATTTATCATAACTGCCACTGAGTATTTCACAAAGTGGGTTGAAGCTATGCCATTAGCTTCTTGTACTGGAACCCAAGTTTATTTTTAATCAAATTATTTGTAGGTTCGGAATCCCTGCAAATCTCATTTCAGATAATGGAACTTGTTTCAAAATAAAGATGTCAAAAAATTATGTCAAAAGTATAAAATTCAACATCGTTGGTCCACTCCCCTATTATCCTCGGGGTAATGGCCAAGCAGAAGCATCTAATAAAACATTAATCAAAATCCTCAAAAGACTGGTCAATAAATCTGGCCGCGATTGGCACATCCAATTATATCCTTCTTTGTGGGCTTATCGAACTAGCGTTCGTACTCCCACATGGCTTGATTTTCTATTGTGGTAGAACAATTCGAATCATAGGGGATCTTGCTTTCTCTCCAATGATTCTATCATGTTTTCTCTACTTCTAGGATCTTACTCTTGTTGTTGTATCTTGTTTTTCTTTGCTTTGTTGTTCTTCTATGGGTCTTCTGCAACCCTATTTTTGAGGCTCTATTTTAGATGTTAAAAATTTAAGGACCCTTTGAAAACCCCTTCTTCCACCCAATAAAAAAAAAATTATTATCCAATTGTTAGAAGATATCATCACCAGATACAAGATGCCTCTAAAAGTAATAATTAACAATACAACAATATTTATAGGAGTTAGATTGATGTGCTTTGCACATGAAAATGGTTTTATCCTATAAATTCTTCCAATTACTATCCTCAAGGCAATGGTTTATTAAAATCCACCAATAACCAACAAAGAGCTTGAACACAAATTTGAAAAGGGCATTATGGGTAAACTAAATGACACCCAAGGATTATGCTAGATCATCCCTCTAAAAACTTGTTTTCGATAAGGAGGCAGTGCTACCAATAAATTTAGAGGTCCCTTCCCTCCAAATGTCCCAAGAACTAGAGCCCGAGGGCATTAACACCACCCCAATGCAAACTTGCCTAAACACTCTACTATTCTTGGAAGAATAAAGAGAAGGCATTCAAGTAGTTCACCCAACACCAATTTGCAGTAAAAAGGTGGTTTAGTAAAAGAGCAACTAAAATGGAGTTTAAGAAAAGAGACGTTTTTAGATGGGATGAAGATAGGACAAACCATAAGAAACATGAGATGTTTGATTCCCTTTGGGGCAAGTCATATCAAATTTTTGAAGTAAAAAAGCCAACACTTAAAAACTAATGACTCAATGAAATGTTGTTATCTATCTCTATCAATGGGAACAACCTCAAACACATTTAGAGGTCTAAAAGAGGTAATTGTAAATATATATATAGTGTTCTTTTATCATTTCACTTTCTTGTTTTCATTGTCTTGTTTCCCACTTCTACCTCCCTTTTCTTAAAATAAGAATACAAAAAATTGAAAGACAAAACAAATTGAGAAAAAATACAAAAATAAAAATAAATACTTCTTTGTTTGGAAAGAAAAACTTGAAAAAGGTGCCCAAACCTTCTACTCCATTATTTCCTTTTCTTCCAATTTTCTCAAAAACTTTACAAACGTGTAAAAATTTGGCAAAGTTTGAAAAGAATGATTCACTCACAAGATAGCAAATTGCTACTTTTTAGAAATTAACAATTCGCTAAAACAGTGTATTGCTACTTTCCTCGAACAATTTGCCAAATTGGACTTTAAAAAGCAACAATTGAGCAAGGAAATGGAAAGAGCGAATCATAATTTTTTGAAATGTAGAGAATCACTCCTCATACATAATGAATGCATGGCTAGAGGCAGTTGGTTGCATAAAGGGGACGGTTTTTAATCTCCTCTCCCCCTCATGTCCATCATCTTATTTTCTTGTCATAGTAAAGAGCAGTAAAAAATCTTCCACAATGGAAGCCTAAATGAAAGAGGTCATTTTTTACCCCCATTCAAGCATTAAAGTGACTATTGTGTTTCTTGTCTTGAAACTACAGGGCTTGTGTCCTAAACATTGTGCCCTCCACTTACCTTGCATTCACGTGCCCTAGCCCACTGTCATTTTTTAAAGCTATCCACCAACTCCAAATCTTCTTTCCATCCAAATTGGCCATGCAAGCAAGATGCTTCATCTAGGCCTTACAAAGAGCCATGACCACTTCAATTCGGTCTCTACCTATGCAAATTACAAGTTGAGTTTTGATTCACTTCCATAGGGGTGAGTAGTCAAAAGCTCTTCCTAAGAATTTGACCATGTCCTCGATCAACAACTCGTCAATTTGGGCTAAGCAAATTGTCTCAATTTCTCAAAATTAAAGACACTATCCTAAGTTGCAATGTAGCAAATCGCTACCTTTAGAAATTAGTGACTCAACTTTTGTAAATTAGCAATTTGCTTCCCCACTCTTTTCCAAGACTTGAAATAGAGTCTAGTGCAACTATGAGTAATACAATTGTAGAAATCACTCTTGTCAGTCCTCAAGCCACCACTACTATCATCTCTATTGATACATATGCACAGACTACATAGATGTAGACAATGCAAACATTTAATTGAACAAGCAGGCCCTTCCAAGACCAAGAAGAAGGCTACCAAGAAGCCTAAAAGGGCAGAGAACATGTCTGACGACCCTTATAGGAAATTCGTTGAAGGGAGGTTCAAACACTCCCCTATAGATGTCAGGTAAGAAGTCAATAGTTGCTACAAGATGGAGCCTAGCGTCATCTCTTGCAACATCAACAAAATATGGACATCAACACTCACCACTGAACTTGGTGATCCACGTTTGGGATTGCTCAGAGTTAGTTAAGTGGTGCACAAAAAACACGATAAACATTGTCGCATAATCTTCTCTCTAGCTTGGGACCAAACAACTATCTTCATCACAAAGGGCAAGATCAAAAAAATGCTAAACATAAACCCGACATACTGGGTCACCTACGATCCTAGTGCCCAAGTTGACTACTATAACAACTTTGATTACACAAGAGGGAGGGATTCCTAGCCATGTAGCTATAAAACCCCTAAGATACCCAAAATTTTGAGTTGCCACTTAAGATCAACCAATTCAAATATAACATGCAAATGGTACTATCATTGTAGTGGTGCTTGGAGAGATGACAACAAGTTGGTTCGAGAAGAGCACATGCTCTTGTTCCACACAGTCAAGCATTATCCAAGGAACTCGCAAATGATCATCTTACCTAAATATATTGTTGATCAAATGAACAAGCAATTGAAGAGTTTTAAATAAACCAACTAGTTCAATTGTACATCATTTTTTTACGATTGCAAGGATGTACCCTATAGAATAGAGGGAAAAGCAATTTATGACTTCTATGATGTCGTATACCACCCAATTAAGAAGAGCTTAAAAGAGGTATCTAGGTTGTTAAAGGAGTGTTGTACTTTGCTCATTGTCAAGAAGTTACCCAATGGATACTTCTACTAGAGTAAGCACAATTTCTCCATTAGGCTTTCCAAGTAAGAGTTGCCTACATTCCTGCTCAATTACAAGTTCAACTTGGAATATGTGCAACTAGACTAACCAACAACACTTCAAGGGATAGAAAAAGACCACCTTCTACGACACCAAGAAGGCAAACATGGAAATTACACCCAAGATCATAGGTTGTCACATGTTCACCAATGATAGGATGAAGAGCTCAAGAAGAACCTTGCTTAAGGAATTTTGGTCATCTGATCCTAAAAATCTCTTCATTAATGAGCTTGTAGCACATGGTTTAAACACCTTCTACGCCAACAAAAGAAGATGCAGAATAGAGAAAGAGACCAACCTAAATGAAAACACTACAATTGCAAAGTTAGATGCCCACATGGATATGAACATGGGATCCAATAGTGGTATGAGCATCTTCCCCCTTGGTATGCCTTCTACGCCAATGCCAAGAAGAAAGCAATATTGACACTAATAAAAGGATCAATCATCAAATGAGGGCACTCTAGGATCAAGGATATACAAGAAGAAATATTTTGACACAATAGATCAAGTATGCAACACGTACCCTCAAGGATTCTTATGCACCAAGGACCCTTTGATGCAGCATTTTCTAACACATGGGATAGAGAGCATAGAAAGAAAGGGGCAAAGAGGCAACGAACAAAAGCCAACTCACCATGACCACCCAACATTACCCTCGGTTGCCTCTTTAACATTGGCACTTATCAATAGTGCAGTACAAGAAACGTTTCATGAGAACCATCTTAAGAAAAAATTGGAACCAAGGGGGTGAGTATTGGAAAAGATGGGTATTGGAACAAAATTGGTCCCAATTGAAGGCACAACTAAATTAGGAGAAATACCAAAGGCAAGCATGCCTCAACAAATCATTTCTCTAGCAAAGACATGGCAATGGAGGCCTCGACTTTAGAGGCTGCAATAATCTTTGTTCCCTCTCGCCTTTACATCTCTTCTTCCCACGTCACTTCTACTCCCACTTCTCAAGTCACCCTATTTCTTCCCCTCCCTCTTCTCAAATCCCTCCTATTGTGCTTCCATCTCCATCAACAAACGTAACCATTGGATCTTCTAGAGCTACACCACCCCCAAATTCTAGGCCAGATAATTGATGTGTCAACCTCATTAATCATCTCATTCTGATCAACCACACCCAATGTGGAGGTCATGGCCACACAATTGCTCGTACCCAATACCATGAGTCCCACTTCATTTCCACGTGTCTCCCTGTTGTCCACCATGCTGACACAAATCTCCATGCAAGTATATGTATCCAACCTCCTACCATCACCAACTATCATTACCACCTTATTCACCCCACCCATTGTATCGCCTTCAACTCCCAAAGTCTCTATGAACAATTCTTTGGTGTGATGATGACATCACTGATATAAACCTCACCACAATGACTGAGTCAGTCCAATCCACACCAAAGCCATGAATTGTTATAGGACATAGTCATACATTTGTCTAGCGGGAGACAGACGCCGCAAAGAGCAAATAAAAATATATCATAGATTCCATCAAAGATGCAAAAAAGAAAAAATTAAAGACGAATTTGTGGAATTAAAATCCTCGACATCAAGGCACCTATGTTTTCATGCTCACAACCTCAATAGCAAAGGCACTCTGATGGTACCCTACTAAACCTGCTACAACATCGACATACTACATCACCTGGCCATTCGAATTGGACTTGACCAAGACCAATCCATATGAGATGCTACTAGCATGTCAACTTCAATAGAGTGGTCGTGAAACTTGCCTAGATGATGATAGAACCCTAAACTTATAAGAAACAAGCGCAAGATAATGCTCAAGCAATGTCTCAGCTCACAACAGAAAAAAACAGCGGCTTCAACAAGAGGTAGAAGCCTTGAAGAAGGATGCAATTGAGAAAAACAGTTGAGGCAACAGATAGAAGAGTTGAAGGGAAAATTTGCAGAAAGCGAAAAGCAGAAGTAACAATTGGAAGAACTCTCAATTCAGCTTACAAAGGACAAAACCAGCTTATGCAGCAATTAGAACAAGAGAAAAAAAATTTAGAGTTGCAACTAGAACTAGTGCAAGCAATCTCATAAGATAAAGAAATTGTCCAACTAAAGGAAGAACATGAAAAGCTGAAGAAAGGGACATAAGTAGCAGCAAAGTAGGCCCCAGGAGCTGAACAAGTCAAGTTCCTATGGGATGACATAGAAAGTGAATTTGTGAATGCCAAAACCATTTTCAACTTCATTGCTGGAGCAGAAGCCATCCTAGACCAAACTACTAAGACGATCTAGCAAGCAGAAGAGTTGGCTACAAAAGGAAGGTACTAGGAGGTGTTGCAACAATTGGTTCGAACATTAGCAGAGCAAGCTTAACAGCTTGGGTGACAGATTGGAAGAAAGTAGTCAAACAGCTGAACGCGATCCCCATGTCCAGCAAAGACTATAAGAGTGCAAGAGCTCATGACACCTTGAAGGCACCCATATAGAAGATGCAAAATGGCATTTAGCAATTGATGAGTTTTTTCTTCTTAGGTACAAGAATTTAACAATATTCAGGCCCTTCCATACAAGAATTTAAACTAAAACTTCAATTTCTTCTTAGGTTTTTTCTACAATTATGCATTAGTAACAGGAGTCCTGGTAGTCTCTTTAGAAGACATGACTATGCACCAGGGTTTTATAGCTTTTGTAAACCCTTTTCTCCCCTTTCTCTGAACCATGCAAAATGAACCTTTTTGCCAACATTTATCTTGTTTTATTATGCATTAATGGAGGTCAATGAGATTGGAACTCTCGCACATGCCATATTTAACGTTGTTTCTTGAAATTTCTTGTGTTTAGAAGTTTGAAGAAGCAGCAGGCCTCAACTAACAACAAAATGGTCTTTTTTCTTCAAACTGCTTACAACCCATAACCTCTGTCAACAGTTAGAATGTTTTCTTTTCCTTCAAGTGAACTTGTCCTTTTTCTTCATTATTAGACTTTGGGTCTCAGGTGATGCTTAATTCTCAATATTGGTTTTATCCTAATATCCTCCAACACTTTGCGTCTTTCTAGATTTGATATAGGGATTCAGGCTTGTGTTGGTTGTTGATCAAACTTTATTCTTGCCATTGACCAACCAACATCAAAAACTGGACTTAAAAATTTTAGAATCACTTCAAAAGAAACCATTTGTCATTAGGACTTCCTCCACCTTTGCTAAATGCTGTTTCATGCCTGATGTCCAATGACACTGGAAACTTTTTCTCATGCCTTTTCAGGAGCTGAGAAACTCTCAACCATTAGCCACTTTTAGCTTTCTGCTGCCTGCTGCCTGCTGCCTGTCGCCTGCGGCTAGCACCTTGTGGCATTCTGGAATTCTTTTGACCCTTTTGCTGATTTTCTTTTGCATTAATGGGTTAGTCACTTTGCCTTTTCCTATCATAAGCAAATGAACAAGTATCTGTCCAATTTTACCCTTGAGAGTTTGCTTATGTCTTCCTATAAAGACAAACATGAAATAATCCAATAGATGAAAATTTTATAACAGAGATATCTTCACTTCAAATCTAATTTATAACTCAAACAATATATGCCTTCCAGAATTCTTCATAAATGAATTATAAAATGCACTGAAGATTATCAAGACTCAAGATACTTAGGACTAGAATGTGAACCAACATTATGCAACTCCAATCACAGCTCAAATAGCTTGGTGCAATGCAATTTTCAAAATCCAATTATGCATTCATGGAGGAAATGGTAAAGGGAGATTATCCTACAAAGATAGCAATTGTAAAGGGAACACCTGATGTCTTTAACTTGAGGCATGAACCTATGCTTTCGACCATAATCGTTTCTTCGTCTATGGTCCATTACATTTTGGTCAAAGAAGAATAGGAGGAAACATGATATAGTTTAACTTTCTACATGAACTCACCAATGTATGACCACAATTATAAGAAAGTTATACATAATACACATGGGGTAGTCATTGATTTTAAAAGATGGTCACCACCATCTCTTACGCAGAACTTACAGAGTGAGAGGCCTAAAGAACATGAGCAACCTGGAGGTCTTAACGAAAATGCAATTACATTAAAATCAACCCCAAGTCTTATACTCTGACCACTTTGAGGAACAAAATACTGATCAATTATTTTATTTGTATACAACTTCCATTTTTTATCCTTTCCATATGAAGATCATCCCTGACATGGAGTGAGGATTTACAATTATCAACACTCAAGGCAAGAAGCATATTACAAATTAGGAAGCATTGAGGTTCTCTGCAAAAATAAGTTCACATGGAGCCTCTGTTTCATATAGCCACTTCTTCTTAAGGCAGCAATCAATATGTCGCATCCTTATTGTGCAGATTACAACATGAAGAGCAAATAACAGATCTTCAACTCCTGGGAAAAAAAATAACACAACCTCAGTCTTTATGCTATGCACCAGATGAATTGCAACAAAAATCAGTCATTCCTAAAGAACTTTAAAATAGTGGGTATGGATCTTTCAAGTTCTTCATGTTTTCAAGCACTATCATCTCATGTCGTTCACATCCATGACCAGATACACAAGCATCCTTGTGCACAGAAGAGAAGCAATAATTAGTTGAAATTTATTTATTTGTCAGAAATATAGTCCTGTAAAGTTAATAAGCATACCTGACACACACCTATTTTTTTGTCTTATCCAGCATTTTTCTTTTGTTAAGATTGTAAATGCTATAGTCACCAAATTCACGGCGTCCACTGCAAATTTAAATGCAATTCACAGTAAGGATATACACACAAACTTTTATGAAATTATACTTAAAGGAACAATTAAGCATGAGATCAAGCTTCGAGATTTCTTCGCCCAAAGATTAGACTTTTAATTAAAAATATAGCACATAGAATCATCACCACAAACATGTGAAATTACAAAATTAAAAGCAAAACATGCATCTACTTCTAGAAAACCAAATCATACACAGATTAGAGCAACGCTATCTCCCTTTTGATTCAATAAGTTCAACTAAGAAGATGAAAAGTATCACAACAATGAAGAATTCCTTAATACAGATGCAAATCAATCCCACACTTTGCATGGAACAAATGAGAGACAGTTCTCCACATCAACCCAATAAAAGGTAAGAGAGAGATGACATTGAAAGGTATATTGGAAACCAAGACAAAGCAAGTCTAGGTACCAATAACAATAAGGATATTTAGGGCTACAGTGTCTAAGATAAATATGTTTTCTGATAATTTTCAGAAATATAAATATCATTATCATATTCTCTAACACTGCTTTAAGATGTCTTTAGGTAAAGAACACTTATTGATGACTGGAATACAATCAAACTCACATAATAACTTTACCATGTACAAAACTAAGAAAGAATGCAAATACAAAATTAAACTAGCACTGAGAAATGATTTCTAAACATCAGAATTTGGAAATACGATTCCCCACCTCCCCCTATTTAATAGGCAAAATGAAGATTCATTTCTTTTTAAAGATTACAATTTTATATTAAAAAGAAAACTGAAGTATTAAGTCCTTTCAATATCAATGCAGGGCAAGGATTGTCATGGCCTCCACTACTACCCCTGCCATGAAGGCACCCCATCATCTCATAAATGCACCAAATAAAATGTCTTTCTTAATTGCCTTGGAGACTACTTTTACCAACCATTTTACGATGCTCTCTCTTAATATTACTATAGCTTCCCTTGTGTAGAGCTTCAAGATCATTTTGCAGTCTTGCATTGTGACTTCATATCTCCATACAAAAGTTCTGGCAATGCCATACAAGAATGCCTGTGAGCAATTCTAGCAGGAAGAAGACGCACAAAATGACACCAAAACTCCATGCCTGAATGTGCATTCTGGACTAGGAAGCAGATACTGATCAGAGAAGGCACGGTGGAATAGAAATCCCACCCATTCTCATAACAATTTCCACCACGACAAAACGCAAAAGCACAGAAAAGAGTTCCTCTCAACTTCCTTAAAAGGCCATGCAAGCATGACATATACCAAGACATGCAACATGACATGACACCTGCAGGAACTTTCTTTAAAAGCCAATCCCTTCCTTTTACCCTCGCACATGTTTGCACGGTAGACACCTTCATAGAGAGCCACACTCAACATTTGTATATATACTTTGAGGCATTGCAATGAAAACCAGACACTTATGCATCATCTCCCAATGTCCTTAAAAGGCCATGCAAACATTGTATTTACCAAGGCACGTGTCATATAATGATACTTGTAGGCACTCTCTCTAAAAAAGGTAATCCCTTCCTTTTACCCTTTCACATGCTTTCACAGTAGGCACCTTCACAGAGGGCCACATCCAGCACTCTTATATACACTCTGAGGCCCAGAGCCTTGCAGCCATTATCATGGCCATCGATTGCTCTCTGGCACAAAGAAGGAGAATATAAATGGTGGATATCATAAGGAAGGAGTCCATCGTGGCACTCGCTTCTTTCTCCGCTATCCCTGAAGTCTTGGACATCCATAAGACAAGGCTGTTTAAATAGCCCTTATGCGGCCAAAAATGTCTGATCGGCTTCCTCATCATTATGCAATCTGCCAACCTGTAGCATGAAATGACCCACCCATTCTCCCTCAAAAAAGAAGATTTTATTAAAATAAAAGATATCAACACTCGACAAAGTCTAATTTTACTATTTTTAAACAGTTAGAAGACAGAGACCGAGGTCCAAGACCTACAACTTTGATTGATAAATAGTACACACCGATATTCATCACATTCACACACACAGATTAAATCCTAGTCTTTGCTTTGCCAATGGCCCAGCACAGTCTTCTATTAACAAAAGATGATCACATTTCTGACAGCTCTTAAATAACCTGTATATTAACAAACAAAAGTCACTATTCCATGGGCTTACCATAGCCATTGTTAACAAATATTTGTCTTACTAGCTCGGTCAATGTTTTGCTCAGGCACAATCACATATATAACTCTCATCAGTGCCAAGACCCATATAAGCCTCTCAATGCCCTGGCTAAGCAAAAACTAGCTGGGGAAAAGCATGGTTTTGAGGAAGCTCAGCATAAAGTTAAGACAAGATAATGAAGAGCAAAGAGCAGTTGGCTCTCATTCTTGCTCCTCTCAAGCTCACAGAAAATCATATTTCAAGAAAGAAGGGACTCAGCATCATTACAAATGATGTGCATACCTGTAATCTGATAGAGGTACAGGCAAAAGAGATGTTCTGCAAGCAAGCCAATGTTGTCATATCAAGAATGTGGGATTGATACCTACTGATAACCCATCATTGGGACCCTAAAATTTACTTTATCTAAACCTTCTAAGGTCTGGTTGGGAACAGCTTATGTCGATAGAAAAAAACTTGTCTAAGAGACATTGCTCCCAGACAATTTGTGCATCTTTTTTGCATTTTTTAATTGCCAAAAACCTCAAATTTGAGTAGCATCCACAAGAAGGGGGACTGTTTTTCGTCTTTACTGGGAGTATATAATATCTCGAAATGAATGACTTCCTAAAATGATTTTTCTTTTTTAACCCATCAGTAAATGTGATAGTCTTTGCTCTGCAGCAGTGGGAATGAATTCACAGAACCTGCCATGCTGTGGAGGCTAAGCTTGCAATGAGTTTATTATCCAACTTTCTGGCCCTTAGTGTTTTAAATTATTCTGACCACACAAAAATAAGCGATTGAATTACAATAGGTTCTTGGATCATGCCTTGTTGCTTCAAAAGGCCCCACTAATTTCTTCTGGGTCATTCCAACAAACATACTTGGCAGCTTTTATGATTAGATATTTATTTATTAATATATAATGGCTTTGTACATCCAAAAAGGGAGATACCCCTCTACTACAGGATCCCCACCAACTACTCGTAACAATCTCCTAAAAAATTAGTTCTCTGACACCTCCCCTCCTTCAGCTAGCATGAGACAAATGCTAAGCTGCGAGGCATAGTCACAAACTAAGCATAAACTATACACAAACAAGAATTAGTCCACCAAGAATTACACTAATCCTCAAGGAATCTGGAAAACAGCTATCACTTTACCATACTACATATCTACATGAGACAAACATTATTATGCTGGGGGCATGGGCTCACTTTGGTGGTTGTTTCTACTTTGTCTTCTTCCTAAACAACATCCGGTTCATGTTGTTGTTGCTTTCATGTTTTTGACTCCCTGCTAGATATAGAGGGCAGTCTTATCTGCTTAGCTATACATGGTTGGAATTTTTTTCAAGAAGGAACATAGCTAGAGTTTAACTAAGAAACTTAAAATCATCAGGCTTTGATTGAGCAGTGTGCTGACAAGTACCCCTCAAATAACAACATGATATACCCTTTAAAAATACTGTTATCAATTTTGATACGCTTGCAAGACTGATAAAGTTGAATTGATTTGCACTTTCTTCAATTCCAAAGTGATGTGTAAAAATCAATTCTACTATGATATTAGATCAATTACTATTGTCCCCTTTAACAAGTAAACATGAAGATAACATAGATGACCCACTTGATCCTTGAAAGTTCTAATTCTTTACATACAGGTCCACAAAAATATTTGTAGTACAGTCCAGTCAGGTGACATGATATGGTTTCCACTAGTAAAATAAAGGCTGATTGACCAGAGCAAGCCCAACAGACAGACACATGCTTGCCAAATTTGAATTTGGTCTGCATAAGAGAAATACAACATCAAGGTACACATGTGCTCTTTCTCTACCTCCAGAGGTTTATTGACCTTGGGTATGAGGTGAGGCTTTCAGGGGAGTACCTTGCTTCATCCTTTGTTTGTCAAGCTTGGCCTCTTACCCTTGGCCATTCCATGATGAGTATTGTCAAATCCTGTAGTGGCCCTACTGTGGCTGTGGATGGTGACAACATATGATGCCTTATTTTTATAAACAATTATTATAATCTTAATTTGGGCAATTGTTTATTCATCCCTAATGTTTCCTGATGCATGGAAAACAAATATCATGTTGAACAAAAAGGGTTTGTGTTGTTAAATTCAGCTAATGGTCCCTTATTAATGCAATTAGGCCACCTGTATGACTAGTATTCCTCGATGGTCAAAGATGAAAGAAAATAGTAGTGAAAGAAAACATATACTAGAGACCAAAAAGAAAGCGAAAACTGGCAGATGTTTAAGCTAAATATGTGGTCCAAAGAACAGGAACAGGTATGTCAAGCATTACATAGCAACTGGCCCTTGTCTCTCTTCACACGTATATGCATTCAGCGAAGGAAAGGACAAGAGATAAATCAACACCATAGAATCAATGCTGACAAATGGGTAAAATTTGTTGAATGGAGACTAGAAGTTCTATCAAGAAGGAATGCGGTAGTCGTCGGTTTGTGCACATGGACAACTATCATAAGCCCCTAGAAGCTTTTCCCTTTTCCATCAGTATGTTCGTAGTAAAGGCCAGGATTTAATGCACTCCATTGGAGGAATTGAGATGGGATCCAACTGACTCATCAATCATATTATAGAAAGCACCAAAGCAAGCTGAGAACAGGAAGCCAGCTAGAGGGGATCACATGTGGGAAATTTCCATTGGCTAATGAGTGTAAGACACAAAAACCAGTAAAAACAGGTGGGAGAGGAAATGAACCTTCAAGAATTGGAGAAGAATATCACATATTGATTGTAGAACAAGAGTGCACCAAATATGTGAATCTTGTTCAGTGAAAAAACTCTGTGAGTGTTCAAAGATGGAATGATTATACAAACAGAAATAGAGTTGCCAGATTGTGACACATATTCTATTTTTTATGTGCAATGATGATCCTTGAAATAGTTGAATAAAGGTGATCTTAAAGACTGCATTGCACTGGGTTTTCATAAGGTAATGACAAAGAAGAAGTTGCATTGGTTTTAATTTCAATTCTTCAGAATTACAAATATCACCATGGCCTTGAAAGGCTCTAGCATGCAGAAGAAATCTCAACCCTCTTCGGACCAAGACAGAGACCTTGCTCAGTTGCATGCTTGAGACCCAAAGCAATTTAGGCAAATCCCCACTTTAGTATATATACATTTTAAGGCACATGACCCCATCATTGAAAGGAAGTAAATGAAGAGATAGGTATACTTTTAAGGGGAAGACAAAGCCCAACTGAATAACGCACAAGCAGCACGTGGAAATGTGGTCTTCCCCAAAGTGGGAGTGTCCTAAATTCATTGTGCTTTGTTTGAACCATTACAATCATATAGAGCACTGTCACTGTAGAGAATTCCATTGTTGTATATTTATATCTGGAATCTCTGGATGAAATGCTATGGTTGCCTAAAGGAGATCACACGAGTGTCCATATCAGATGAATAGACTTCTCAGTTTAAAGCCAAAGAAGAAACAATCTTTCATTCATAAATTACCAAGCAAGGCCAATGTTTCCTCAAAAATAATCCTATCTGCCACATCTTTCCCCAGGATGAGAAAGGGAATTATTTTCTGCGATGGCTTTTATCATGGGTATGGACAGAGATGATGTAAATGATTACTAAGGATGGGGATATTATATGCCCAATGGAAACCAGCTGGGGTAGCAGGCCCTATCATGTTTAAATATTTTAAATTCTTATCTGGCAAAATAGAATACCATCTGAAGAAGTTTAACAAGTTATCTCGATGTGTTATCCTATTTGTTTTATCTGATATTATATTTCAAAACTATACTTAACAATGGAAGACCAATTCATGGTCTGTATTGGATACATATTTTAAGGAGACTACGAAATACTTATTTGACAAGTTTTTTGGTCCTGCTGTGCAATTGACTACAAGAGTTTTCCCTTCGAGGATCCCAGAAAAATGTAAACCTTTCATTCAATTGAGACCTAAGAAGAGGATAAACTGGTATATCATGAAGGATTACACGGTCCTCATATTTTATGCATAAAGATCTTATAAACTTTCAACCTCCCCAAAACTATTCTCACAAGAGATTTCTAGTGAAATGTATGAGACATCTCTGCAAGATGGAGTAATAATCATTTTATGGAAAATGTAAGCTATATACTTCTCCACTCATTCCATTTGCCAGGTACACTTTTGGAAGGGGAAACACGTCTAGCAAGGAGCTTAGTTGCTGGATAAGAATTTGAAACATGTGAAGTATGGCATTATGATAGAGGGGCATTTTAATAGAAAGCTTAAGTAGGCCAAATATGGAAAAGTTACACATTATCCAAAACCAACTTTAGAAAGGTGAAGAATAGACTCACAGGAAGAGGTAGCAGGAGCCTTGAGGCAAACAGATCCTAATATTTAGGCACTACTGAGAAAGGTGGAAGAAGAGATCGCATTGTCCAGGAAGCTTCAGCTCAGCACATGCAAAATTGTAATAAAAAGGAAGACAAGACACAGATTCAAAAAGGTAGCTCCATATCAATTCCGACGGTCAAAATGGATTACCTTGGAGAAGAATAGAAATGGCCAAACAAGAAGATACAATCATCATGAGAGATGAGATTATGGTCAGAAGCAGAAAAAGTCATTTTGGGAACTCTAGGAAGATAAACTACTTTTGTAAAAATATAAAGATTACTTCCCTGATGAATCAGAACCTTAGGGTATTAATTTAATGACGATGAGAAAAATCCGGTAGAAGGGTCAAAACTGCTATAATTACAAGAGGCAACAGAGAAATATGAATATAAGCAGATCTGCAAGCCAGGGGCAAGTATAGCACAAAAAATGGGCCATAAATTAGGAGGTTTGGGATCACAGTGATAGGGACAATTATTCCCTCCAATTGTTTCTGCACCCAGATAGGTATAGCCTAAAAAATAGGCCATAAATTAGGAGGTTTGGGATCACAGTGATAGGGCCAATTATTCCTTCCTATTGTGTCTGCACCCAGATAGGAAGTGCAAGGCTTGGAAAAAGGACACATCAAAAGGAAAGGGGTAATCAATAGAACAACTTGAATTTGTGAAACCTGATGATATTACTCACCTTGCACAATTCACACCTCAACTACCAGTGACATTGTTCCCCCATATTCAATGTAGATCCTTCCCAAAAGTTTGTTCGTATTATGAACTTTCCACCATTCTCCTCCATTCCAACAAAATCATTATCATTAATTCCACTCCAATCACATGTTATAACCACAACAGTGGCCCTTGTCCCATTGATATCTTCCAAGATAGACTCCAAATCAAAAGCAGAATCATCCTCCATGCAACAGCATAGTGGAGGTCATAAAAAAGGGACAATCCCAACAAGAGAAAGCTGGGTTAAAGGATGCTAAGGCTGAAACTCATTAGCAAACACAAGGAACGCAAGGAAATCTTTAGTACATTGTCATCCCCAAACAAAAATGTGTTTAGCTTTTTACTAATGGATATCCGCAATTTGTCTAGGAAGGAGTGCAATAGACACCTGTCATCACAAGTACCCTACCTCTCCAACCAAAAATGGAACGAACTGGTATGCCCTCACATTCCAAAAGTGGTGGTATTTCAGTGACAAGCTCCAATGGATTTGTTAGTACAAATTTTTTTAATTTTGCTTCAACCAAATATTCCACCCCACAAAGAAAGGAATGAGTTGCCAGGCTATGTGCACATACATCAAGTGCGAGGGACAAACAGGTCTCTTGGATGAAATCCATAGATAGAAGAAAGAAAAATATTTAATTGATGTCCATGAGTGACCGAAGTAGGTCAATGTGACTCAAAATAGTACAGTTTATTACAATACCCTAGAGGGAGTAAAACACAGTGCTCCAAAGAATCCAGAATTGTAAAATACAAAGCTACAAAATTCGACACAAACTGAACAAAGTGTAACTCTTATAATAACATTGTGTGGAACATATTCATCTCAAACATAACACAAAACGATAGAAAAAGAAATTTTATTAATGTTCATAGTTGACCAAAGTAGGTCAATGATACTTATATATACACTTCGTTACAATAGCATAGGGGAGTTAGAAAGAGTGCTTGAAAGAATACAAAAATACAAAGTACAAGGAGTACAAAATACCAGTGTTCCATGAGGACGCATTCCCCCCATCCCCTTTTGGGGGACAGCAGGGAGGTCGTCCCTAGGATGCCAGGGGGCTGAACGTCCCCAAGGATGCCCAGCTGTCCCCGAGGACTCCTAGGAGATGCCTAGGAGTCCCCCGACCTTCCCAAAGACGCCCAGCCATCCCCCACGGTTGGGCGTCTCACACTTAATTTTTTTTTTTTTTAAGTTGTTTTAAAAAAAATCATAATAATAATGGGGGGTGGGACCAATGAAAGTCTCCAGCCCCCCCAAACCCTAAAAAGTTAAAAGAGACTCTAACCTAAAAAGAAAAAGTTTAAACTTAAAACACATTTGTCATTCATTCAAAAGCAGAAGTGAAGAAAAAGACAGCAATGAAGAAGAAGAGCAGCAGCAAAGAAAAAGAGCAGCAGTGAAGAGAAAGAGCAACAGGGAAGAAAAAGACAGCAGTGAAGAAGAAGAGCAGCAGCAACAGCAGTGAAGACAACAGCAGGATAGCAGCAAAAGATCCAAGTTTGTTTTCCTATTTTGAAATTTTCATTACCTCATCCAAGTCTATTTTCATATTTTTCTTTCAAGTTTCATATTTTCATTTTCATTACCTCATCCAAAATGAAAATGAAAATATTCATATTGCTAAGGATTTTGCCTCTACTATCCAACCTCAAACTTCCAAAGGGGACAGCACTACTTCCAGTTTTCATTTTGATTGTCCATCACCACTGTTAAAAGAATATGCCAAGGGTCCATTTAATATTAAAAAACCTCTGCTGCAATTTGTAACCAACCGTGACCAGGGGAAAAAAAAAATTGCAAGCTCAAGAACATGGCTGTGCAATTTTTGTCAAACTGAGTTTAAGGTCACCTATACTAGGGTTGAATCTCATCTTACTGATAAAGTAGGAACAAGGGTTAGGGATTGCAAAAGAATGAACCGGATACAAGTGGCTGAAGCCAATAAGCTTGTGCAAGAGGCCAAACTTAGAGGTTTAGGCATACCTTTCCCTAAACCTGGCCAATCATCTAGAAGTGACTTTGGAGCCTCCTCAAGACAGCCACAAGAATCAACCCAAACCTCTAGTATGCCACTGCTGCCCTCAAAGAAAAAAGGAACTATAGATGAGATGCTTAATGTGCAAGCAAGAGATGAAGCAGATGATGCTATAGCACAATTATTTTTTGCACATGGGATTTCTTTCCATAATGCACGTTCCCCCTATTTCAAGGAAGCATTAGAAAAAATAGCCAAGGCAGGGCCTTCATATGCAGCACTTGGAGAAACTAAGCTTCGTACCTCTCTTAGACAAGCAATATTCCAGATGCAGTTTGTTTATTGAGCAAATGAGGGACACATGGTTGACAAGTGGATGTCCTATCATCATGGATGGGTGGACTGACATTTGTCAACCACTCATCAATATTATTGTCACATGTTCAGAAGGTCCCTATTTTCTTCGAGCCATTGATTGCACAGGGAAAAGAAAGGATGATGAGTACTAGGACCTCCTGTTGAAGGAGGTTATTGAGGAAATTGGACCCTCCAATGTTGTACAGGTAATCAATTTTCGTTTTTCTTCTGAAAATATATATGGTTGTGTAAATGACACTATTTTTGTTGTGTAAATTATTCTAGAATCTAAATATTTTTGTTGCACACTATAGGTAATTACATATGCAGCCCTATTTGCCAGCGTGCGAGGCAAATGATAGAGCAGTCATATAGACATATTTTTTGGACCCCATGTTGTGTTCATGCATTGAAGGACATTGGGAAGATAGATTGGGTGAGGGCTATGGTTGCAGAAGCCAAAGACTTGCAAATGTTCATTTGCAACCATCACACTTCCTTAGCCCTCTTTCGGTCCTTCTCAAAGGAGTTCATCAAACCAGCATATACTAGATACGCCACCTACTTCATTTTATTGGAGAGAATGATCGAGGTGCAGGATGCTTTACAATCCATGGTAGTATGCACGAAGTGGAAAAGGTGGCCGGAATTAAGGATGGAGGAGGGAAAGAAAATCAAAGACAAAGTATTGGAAGATAGTTGGTAGACTCAAGCCAAGTAAGAAATGTTGAAGTTAAGATTTGGTCCATGTTTTCTTTTTTTGTTTATGATTCATTGATTTATCATTTATGATTTTTCATTTTTAGTTTCAAATTGGATTGCTCATATAGTGTTTTTTCATTTTTTTTTAATTTTTTGTAGGGACATTGTGTCTTTCCTTGCCCCAATTGTTGCAATCATCAGATATGTTGATACAAATGCTCCTAATCTAGGAGAGATCTATGAGACTTTTGACAACATGCTAGGGGAGATGAAAAGAATCATTGGTGTTAGAGATCCATCATTATTATTCTATGAGACCAACATTAGACCTATTATAAAAAGGAGGTGGGATAGGATGAACACCTCCCTTCATATGGTAGCATATGCAGTAAACCCAAAGTGGTATGAGCCTAGGCCTGGGAGAGTGGCTCCCTATAAATATCCAAAGGTGAGACAAGGGTTTTTGAATGCCTTTAAAAAGATATATGCGAGGAGGAGAGATCAAAACTTAGAGATGAGTGGATCCAATTTGTGAATCGTAGGGGCCCTTGCTTAAGCCAAGCAGAGTGTAGAGAGGATAGGCCTACCATTGCCGAAAAAGATCCCATTGGATGGTGGCAGCTATATGGGGATGATACACCTAACTTGCAACATTTTGCAATTAGGCTTCCTTCACAGGTTGCTCATTCCTCTACCGTTGAGATGTATTGGTCCACATACAACTTTATCCACAATGTGAGGAGGAACACGCTTACCTCTCGTAAAGCGGAGAAGCTAGTTGCAATGCATAGCTCTCTTCGCCTTCATAAGAAAGTTAAGCCAGAGTACATGCAATCTCTGGCTACACGATGGGATGTTGATCCACAGTATGCAGGACAGATTGATGAAAATGAGGATCAGGAAGGGTTGGTTGGAGTTCCATTGAAGGCTCTTCACTCAAATGATGAGGGCAGCTCATCAAATACAGATTCTGATCGTGATAGCCCACTAGAAGTTCCTACATAATTAGACTATTTTTGTCGTACAATGTACTCTTTTTGTTGTAATGAGACTATTAATATTTTTAATTTTTAACATTTGTTGTAAAATTTATATTATTCTAATGGCTTCTAAGTTCTAAATATTTTTGTTGTAAACTATTAGTATTTTTCATTTTTGTTATGTAAATTATTCTAAATTTCTAAAAAATATAATACTATTATACTTGTCATCCCCCCAACCATCCCCCAGCCATTTCCTAAAATCGGCTTGTCATCCCCCAAACCCATCCCCCCTTCCCCCAACCTCGTGGAACCTTGCAAAATACGAACTCTGACCCAAAATAGATGGAACATGTTTGTGTGTGGATGGCATCCTATGGAACATATACACATCATTTAATGCATGTATAATGCGAGCAATATACAAGTATGCCACAAGGGAGCCTCAAACTGTCATACCAAATCCATTGTCATGAGGGGGTGGTTTGAGTGAAGGATGCTAAAATTAATCTAGAAATGCAAAAAAGATGCAAAAATTAGTCTCGACTAAATAGGTTGTGGACATCAGTAATGTTGATTTTCTCATCCTATGTGCAAAGAGAATCCCTCGATAACTGCTCCATGGGAAAGGCACTATCTCATAGCTCTAACGCCATTTGAGGACAATGCAACTATATTAATAGACAGGTGCTTAGTGTTGCTTGCTATTGGAAGAGGATGAAAAGAGGTAATTGTTGGTTACGAATCTGCCACTAGGATAGGATTTTAATCTTATTGCGCCCTAGATTCGCCTAGCAGATTGAAAAGCCGAAAGGAAGGGATGCCTTCCGTGCCAATCTCCGGAGAAGGCCGGCTCCTATGCTTTTCTTAGTTGGGGGGTGTAGCTCAGAGTGCAGGAAAGAAATTATAAAATGCACAAAGAAACATAAATATGCTTGTTTCGGGTGGGGAAGATAAGCAACACAGCAACTAACCAATCACTATTACCAACAGCAATCAAAACAATGTATGCAACAGAAACTATTAGTGTTATTCTATCCTATGTATCCTTTACTTCAGTATTCCAGATATACTCAATTACCAATACTGATATCCAAAAGTGCAGAATATCATAGAAATTTGAAATCAACAAAAATTCTCCCAAAACTCCTACTCTTAAAGAGAGAAGTGAGAACCCATTGTTGGTCAGATATCTGTCTTAGGTAAGGATTTGGTATTTTAGTCCACCTTAGACCCGGCCAACATTGAAAGGCCGAGAGGAAGAAATGCCTCCCGTGCCAATCTCCAGAGATGGGCTGGTTCCCTTGCTATTCTAAACTGGGGGTTTTGAGATAAAGGAACAGGAAATAAATGGGAAATGACTGAAAGGAATGGGAAATATGGCCACACGCCAGATAGAACAGGGGTGATGGACTAACAGCATGAAAACTCTATTGCATTCTGAACCAAATAGCCCTCAAATATAGATAACTAACAGAAATTAAACCATAACAACTAGCATGCATAATCTCCAGGGCTACTCCAAAGTGCCTACCTTATTAGAAACTAAATCCAGATAATAGAATTCAAGTTTACAGCTAAAGCATGGAATAATAGAAGATAAGCAATAGAATACATACACATGAAAATAGAAGACCAGGTCTAGAGCCAGACATCAGTTGTATTGATAGCAGAATTCAGGTTTTCATTTAGCCTCTAGCAAATATCCATCCATTTTACAATAAGAGAGTTGGCTTATATAGAGAATTTTGTCGCTTGAACAATAAATGCTGATAAACAAAACATGGCGGTGGAAGCCAAGATAAGGATTACAAGGAGGTACAGTCACAATGTATTAACCAGGCATGGCACAAACAAGTGACTCCTCAGAAATACCGTTGAACCCCTTCAATGCTCTGACAGATCCAACCTGTTGGCGATGTCTCCTTACTCGCAAGGACCGCTTCCGTGGAAGATATGGTTGAAATCCCGGAACGTCCCGTCTGGAAGCTTCTCAGAAGGTCCGCACCTAACCGGATAAGGATATTCTTCAGGTTGCTGATGTGGAGGACCTCCGAAAGGTGATGGCACGATGGTCAAACAAGTCAACTAGCGCACTGCTCCGGTGCGCCCGGCCTTGGGCGCACTGCTCCCGTGCGCCTGGCCATGGGCGCACTGCTGAAGGTGCGCCCAGCCTTAGGTGCTCTGCCAAAACGCCGAAGTGAAGTACCGGGTTCTTCCTTGGTCTCTGAGGGTGAACTGCCGGGTTCCTGGAAAGTCAGTACACAAAACAATATAAGGTTAATTATACACCATGTTGCAGAAATGGCAACATCTCTGGCGGCTCGCGGGGAAATTGAGCTCGCCTCAATGTCGACATCCTAGGCCTTATCCACTGGGCTCAGAGTCATCATCTTCATCATAATCGTCATCGCTCTCCGATTGCCCGCTGGTAGCAGCAGACTCTTCTCCTTCATGCGTTTCGTTGTGCTGTTCTTCATCCCGGCCTGGCACCTCATCTAGGGGCTCATCCTCTTCGCTACCTTGCGGGTCCTTGGCTGCCTCTTGAGTATCAACATTTTTCTCAATGAGAACTTCTTTATGCACCTCATTTGTTCCTTGCGCTTTGACTTCCTCTTGCGGTCTATCCTTTTCGCTCTGGGGTGCTTCATCTTGAGGCACTTGACCCTTGTCCTATTGGGGCCCAAGGTTTTCGCCTTGGCTTTCTTGGTGAGTGGGAACCTCTACTGTATGAATCTCACCCTGCACTTGTTTCTCCCTACTGCTGAGGGAACTCGGGTGGTGCAAGCTCTTTTTGAATGTTGTTGTAAGTTGCCTGGACCAAGGCCCAGTCATTGTCATGGATATCATTACGCTTCTGGAGCTCTCGAACAAGATACCCAAACTTTTATAAATGGCGGACTTCGGCAAAATTGAGCCTTTCACTGAGATCCACGAGACAGGCTTGGATTATCACAAATTTGGAAGTATACTGCATTACCTGGAGTTCAATGACGGGTTCTTTCCAACTGTCGATTTCCAGGGTATCGTTTTCGAAAGAGTCCCACGCTGGTTGCAGCTCTTCCTCAGTTAGGAGATGGTCCTGCTCATCAATGAAACCCGGAAAACCGTTATTTGCTAGAGTCTCGAAGTACATGAGAGCAATTTTTCTCTCCCTCTCGAGCATGTCTATGAGATCCCGGGATTTTTGGGCCGCCTTGACCTTCTTGAAGAAAGACCTAAGAGTGGAATCAGCAGCTACCCATGAGCGAGCCAGGTCAGACATTTGTGCAAGTTTAACTGACCGTCCTAGGGCCCGTCCCTTCACGGCCAGCTCCAGCCATTCGTCGACCTCTGCCTCGGCCTCTTCTACAATGGAAGCACCATGGGAAACAGCCTGCTTGGCTTCCCAAATGAACCTCAGAACGGTGACTGCTCGGCGTGCCCTGTTCCTGAAGTGAGTTAAGAAGTGAGCGCGCGCCTCCCTGGTTCGGTCCTTGGAGCCCGTAGAAGCAAGTGTTTCTAGAAGGGCTTGAGTTACGACTGCAAATACTATGGGGGTCGCTAGGGTTTGCACGGCCGAAGCCGAGACGCTAGGTTTAGGAGCTGTCCCTATGGTGGGTATTGTCATAATAACTGAGAGAGCGGGGACAGAAGAAGGTTGGGCAAGACCTATAGTGGTTACAGAAGCTGCAACAAAAGCCACCGAACTCTGGGGATTGAGGCCAGAAGTTACCGGGAAGGAGAAGGCGTTGGAGACTTTTGCAAAAGTCTCAAATGACTTGGAAACTGTCGACAAGGGAGTATGGAACTGTGTCTGTAAGAGGGGGTTGGAAAAGACCTCAGCAGGGGCGCCGAATGAAAGGTGGGCAGACACTAGGGTTTCGGAATCGAGGAGCGGGGTTTCTACAAGGGTAGTTGAGAAAAAGAGAGGAGTAGAAGACGTACCTGCGGGCTCGGACGTCTCCAGAGCCGACGCGGTGAACTGCTGTGTTATTGGGCTAGCCTCTCTTTCTCCGCCCGCTGCTTCATCCTCTAGGTCAACGAGTGGTACTTTGGTCCGCAACGGCTGCTACACCTCCTGCGCCGGCTGCACTGGCTGGGCAAGTTGCACCGGTTGCACTGGAGCAATGACCCCCGAAGCGCTCCCTTCTTTGACTGATGCTGCCGCTAGAGGGACTACGCTAGAGACCTTGAATTTAATAGTGCGAGGCTTCTTTGGGGCACTCTGGGGCGCGGGTGCATCGGGAGCACTTCTCTTCTTTGGAGCAGCCTTTTCTTCTCGAACAGGCTGCTTACCCTTGCCCTTGACAGGTGGCACCTGACTAGCCTGTTGTTCTTGCAGTACGTACAGGTCGTCCACTTTGCTCGGACTTTCCAAACTTTTGGGCACACGGTCGCCGAAGAATATGGGCCGATAAGTGTCATAGTTATCATCAAATATATCAGAAAATTTTTGATCTATCTGCAGCGTGGGGTCAGATAGCTTTTTCTTGTGGTGACACCTCATTACCCACCAGTTTGTAACCTTCTCTTATGACCACTGGGGCGCTTTTTCTTTCATGAACTTGAAGATTCGGTCATCAGGGTCCTGATCTGGAAACCGCCTAGGGTTGTACTCAGCCTCCATGATATAAAAATCATGCCACGGTGGGAAGGAGAACATCTTTTCAATGTGCCATTCGAGGTCCCGCCCAGAAGGATTATTACGTTGCTGCTCGATTTCCGGGCAAGGACAGCGATGGAATTTTTCTTTCCCAATATTTTCCTTGAAGACGCCATCTGGGTCATATTTCCACCGTTGGGGCAGGTCTATCAGACCAAAATCATACAGGGTAACCGCCAGATAATGATTTTGCTTATTCTACGTCACTTTGATGGGGCCAAGCTCAATGGGCCAGGGGCAAGTGTGTTGCCTTTTTCTCCCCTTGTCGTACACATCATCTGCGTAGTCGCACTGGCGAGCGACCTCAAGGGCAAAAAGGTACTCAGTAGCGTAATACGGTAACAGGAAGGGTTTGCCAGAAAACCCAAAAATCCGTATCACGAGCCCCTGTGTTAACCGAAAAATGTCTCCGAGTTGCTGATTTATCACATAATCTCCCATTTCTTTTGGCACTCATTCGCAAGCACCAGTCATGATTTGCAGTGCTGGTCCCAGAAAAACCCGGTTGAAGTTGTAATAAGACTCTCGCCTTGACAAGGCTGAGGTCCACTGATATACCAGGAGCGCCTCGCCCTTCTCATTAGTGCAACTCTTGTCGATGAAGGCGAAGCGGGGATGTGAATGTAGCTGGTGGAAGAAGTACCACACCAGCTTTGGAATTTGAATGAGCAACTTTGGAATGCCACACCCCCTTTTGCATTGCGCACAACTGGAGGTGCAACTACCGGGACACCCAATCGGCCCAGTCGAAGAAGATGGGCCTTATCTCTCGTGATGCAGCATCAGCGGCGTAAAATTCCCCGTGGGATATGCATTCAGCAACTGCCGCCTGCCAAGCATTTACTTGGGTGTCTGATGCCTGGCCAGTGATCCATGCCAGCATGGAGAAAAGTTTGGAGTTTTTGAATTTTCGTAAGGGCATAGGGAGCTGCGGCAAGGCTCCGGGTGCAAGTGTTTCTTCGCAATGGGCCTCCATAAAACGCCTCATCTGTGTCGAGTTGGTGTATCTATCCGCCTGCTCCTTGGTATCAATTTTTCGGATGATGACATCCTCAGGAGGTTGCCGCCCACAGGCAAAGGCCTCGCGGATTTTATCAGTCGAAATGGAGAACAGTCTGTTTCCTCCTGGATCCTTCACAGACCTCGTCTGAGGGTCGTAGGCTTTGGCGATTGCAGAGACCAACTCCGGGCAAGGGTGCACAGGTGTGCACAGGTACCAGTATAGGAGGGAGTGATAAGCAACAACCCGATTGTGCACTTCGGACACCTTTGCCTTCATCTTCTCAATATCCATGCGCAACTTCTCTATACTGGTGCGGGTGAGAATACAGTCCCGAATCTTACTAAGCTTGTCTTCATGTGAGGGCGGCAGGGGCTTCTCTTTTTTTCTTTTACCCCTCCCTGTTCGCCTTCTGCAGATTTTGGAGCCGTTTCCTTTTTCTGCTTGGACTCTCCCTTCTTGCCCATTTTTCTGCGGTGAAACCCTTGAGCGTTCTGCGGATGACAGAGTTCAGGAACAGTCGGCCCTGAGAGTGCTTCAGAAATAAATCGCAAGTGTGCAGATGGAACAAAGTTTCACTGGCGATCAGCAATGGTGGAGTGTGCAACAGGTTCAGGATTCTAAAAGGTGTATCCATTGAAGAGTCCGATCTCTTATAGACCCGGCATACACCCACCTGCATTAAAGTCGCCTGCGTAGAGTTAATGCCCGGGACAATTTTGGGGGCACCGCAAAAGATCTTCTGCACGGTAAACAATGGCAGGGCGCGGATCCCAATCCTAACCACCAAAGTTGGATGCGATCATCCTTGAGAAGTGTGGAGCACGAAGACCGGTATACTTAATTCCATCGTGGGCAGTGTCTTGGTCAATGTGCCCGTTGGAGGTGCCTTTTAAAACTGCACAGAATGACTCCCTCAGAGTGGGAAAATCCTCTTTGAAACGCGTGCCACGGAGCACGCGCCCAGCCTAGGCACGTCTCCCTGTGCGAGCTCGGCCTAGAAAACGTGTGCCCAGACTTGGGCGCACGGCCGATGTGCGCCCAGTCTGGGGCGCACGGCCATACTTAGGTGCACAGAACCATTATTTGCCTGAGTGAGTTGCTCCTATCATCAGGGTCCTGCTTAGCCTACTTGGAACCATCATTTGCCCTGTTGTACACAACTCAACCTGAACCAAAATTAAAGGGAGTGCACCCATCGGCTTCCTCCTGCCGGTTAGGGCCCCGGTCCCAAAAAAATGCAATTCTGCCAGCACGGGAAGGAGCGAAAGGACACTCTTACAACTGTACAAGAAAACTGGAATGCATAAGGAAAAAAGCAGAGAATATATACAACTGTACAGGAAAATCTTGTACTACCCTTTACTGGTAGTACGCCTTCAAGTGTACGCCATTAACTGATAATGGCAAGGTAAACCCATTCAAGTCTTGCAGTGTGAAAGAGTTTACTGGGTGGACCTGAGAAATCTGAAACGGACCCTCCCAAAACGCGTCAAACTTATCATGATTGCCAGGCTTGGACTTTTTCTCATTCCATTTTAACACTAAGTCCCCAGCCTGAAAAGTGTGATTGGAGGTTCTCTTGCCGAACCATTTCTTTGTGGCTACAACATGCTTCATGAAAGCCTCATAGGCTTTCTCCCTTTCCTCTTCCAACTGCAACAGCTGGGCAATTCTGATGCTAACTGGATCGAACTCTTCGCCCTCATCGTCTAGAGATCGCAGGGACTGAAGTGTCGGCAACTCAATATGCACAGGAAGCACTGCTTCCTTCCCATACACCAGAGAGTACGAGGATGTCTTTATGGACTTCTTGATAGAAATTCGGTCAGCCCATAGCGCAAAATCTAAGTGCAGGTGCCAAGTCCGCTTATTGTCTTCCAGCGTCTTCTTGAGGATCCGGAGCAAGTTTTTATTAGTAGACTCCGCCAAACCATTGCCCTGCGGGTAATAATTTGATGAAGTCTTCAGATAAATACCATACTTGCTAGCGAATGCACACATCTTGGCCCCAATGAAATGGGAACCATTATCTGTCATTATGGCGTCCGGTATTCCGAAACGGGTTATGAGTCCTTCCAGAAAAGCAATAACCACATCCTGATTCGCCCGCTTGGTTGGCACTGCTTCCGCCCATCGGGTGAAATAATCCGTAGCCGTCAAAATATATTTGTGCCCTGCCGAAGAATTAGGCTCAATTATCCCGATGAAGTCTAAACCCCACTGCTGAAATGGGGCCTCAACCTGAATCGGGTGCAGAGGCAACGAGGCGTTCTTGACACGGCCAGCATATTTTTGACACTTATCACATGTCCGACTTACACTGAAGGAATCCGCAAAAATGGTAGGCCAATAATAGCCTGCCCTGATTATTTTTAAAGCCATCGGCCTTCCGGCAAGATGGCCCTCGGACATCCCAAAATGGAATTCATCCAGGATTTTTTGTTTTTTTGTCCCCCTGACACACCTCAGGAGGACGTCGTCAATATTTCGATGAAACAACCCCTCGGGGAGCAATACATATCTGCAGGCCTGAAGCCTGAAACGCCTTCTCTGTGAAGAATCAAGGCCGGGAGGGCACTGTCCAGTGCTGAAGTACTCTACCAAGTCTTCAGTCCAATCTTTGTCGTCTGCTGACTGGTTCGCCAAATTACACTGTGGTAGCGAATCTTCCCACTGGCAAGTTGTTACCTCGGTTGTGGCGCTCCTGGCAAGCTCTAGGCATAGAGCCCGGCCACGGACTAGCTTTGTGGGCCGGACATCTATATCAAACCCTTGGATCTTTGAAATCCAGCCTGCCCTGTTATTACCGAGCTCGCCTTGACTGATGAAGGTCCGGACATCTAGGTGCACAACGTACACTATTGTCTTGCTCTGTGAGACAAAATGTCGGAACTTCTGTAGCGCTCGCATCACCGCATGCACTTGACTTTCAATAAAATTGTGTTTTTCCTCATGGGGGAGGATTACCTGGCTGAGAAATGCTATAGGCCGCCCTCATCTTCACTTCTTTATTCTGACGACGCATAGCTTTTTGGTTCCCCGATCGCATATAAAATGAAGTCTTTGGAATAATCAGGGTTAACCAGAACAGGAGCCTGGGCAATCCGGCGTTTGATGTCTCTGAACGCTTGTCTCCTCTCATCAGTCCACAGGAATTCCACATCCTTTTTTAAGAGTTGAGTCATGGGTTTTACTGATTGGGCAAAATCAGAGATGAACTTCCTGACGAAATTTATTTGCCCGAAGAAGGATTGGAGGCCCTTCTTATTCGCCGGCAGAGGCAGCTTGAGCAGGGCTTCGGCCCTAATGGGGTCGATCGCAAGACCCTTTTCCGATATCAGGTGGCCTAGGAGTTTGCCTTCTTTGACCACGAAAATTGATTTTTTCGGGTTTATCGATATCCCGAACTCCCGACACTTTTCAAAGACTTGTCGCAGATGAGCACCATGCTCCTCCCTCCTGTGGGAGAATACAGTCATATCGTCCAAGTATATCACAATGACGCGGTTGAGCAACTCTCCAAAATCCAAGTCCATCGCCCTTTGGAATGTCGCTCCAGCATTGGAGAGACCGAACGACATGCATTGGTAAGCAAAGGTGCCCCACTTGGTGGTGAAGGCAGTTTTATACTGGTCTTCCTTCCTAACCCAGATTTGATTGTACCCAGAGAAACCATCCAGGAGGGAAAATCTCTGGGCCCCTGCCACCACATGAAGAATCTGATCTATTTGAGGCAATGGGTAGTGATCCTTCAGGGATGCCTGATTGAGATTCCGGAAGTCCACGCAGAGGCGAATATCCCCGTTCTTTTTTCGGACTGGGACTAAGTTTGCTACCCAGGATGAATGCTTGATAGGGTAGATTATCTTAGCTTCCAGCATTTTGAGAAGCTCAACCTTCATCAGTACCTCAATTTTTGGGTTTACAGGCCTTTGCTTCTGTCGCACGGGCTTGACTCCCTCCTGGAGTTCAATCGTATGCTGGAAAACATCTGGGTTATATCCTTTTAAATCATGGTAACTCCACGCAACAATATATGGGTATTCTCTGCAGAGGGCCCTGATCTGTTCAATTTCCTGCAATGTGCAATCAGTTCCCACTTTAATTGTCTTCCCGGACTCCAGGTCTAACTCTTGATATTCTTTTGCATCCACTTTTATTTTGTGGGGCAGGGCCCTGTCATCTTGATCAAACAAGCTTTCAAGGGTTATCAAACCCTTGGGGAGGTGGTTGTTTTTCAGCTGGATGAGACCCTCGTACTCCTCATCATCGAGGGTTCTGTCTTCAATGTTCCCAACCTCATTAATCAAAAAATTGACGATCTGCTCATCATTGTCGAAGACTTGCCAGTGGATATTCTTATCTGGGACTGAGGGTCTATAAATAACCCTAACTGTCTTCGGCCTTTGCATTAGATTCTCGGCTGGGGAGTATCTTGCTCCGATGGACGCCAAAACGTTCGCATGCTTATTCCGCTCTCGCGAAATAGACTGAATGTTAAGAGCCGAGAAGGATTCTAGCAGATCCCATACCTTGTTACGGTATGCTTTCAGGTAGTGTTGCTTAGCAACACATTTATTCGTCACCTGGTTACAGATTAATTCAGAATCCCCGAATATCTGTAACTGCTTTATTCCTAGCTTTTCCGCCTTTCGTAACCCCAAACACAGGGCTTCATACTCGGCGGCGTTGTTTGTACAGCTCCAAACGAGCCTGTACGAGAAGGTTTTCTGGATTCCAGATGGAGAGACGAGGACCACTCCAGCTCCAGCGCCATTCTTGCATCGGGCGCCGTCAAAGAAGAGCTTCCATAATTGGTCATCCATGGGGTCTGCATCACTCGGCAACTTAACCTTTTCGGGCTTAGTTATCGAGTAACACCCAACATCTGATTCTATCATAGCATTAAAATCACGCATAGAGAACTCATCTTCTACACGCAGCTCATCCAGAGCTTCCTCCATCAGCTCCACCTCTTCATCTACTTCTTCCGCTCCATCGATGATATTGACAGAGTCTATGGGTTTCTCCACATCCTGGATTCTTTCGATGAGAAAGGTAGAGGGTTTCTCATTAAAAATATTTACCCTCTTCCCCCTGAAGGGGACTTCCAGATGTGAATAATCAAGGGACAAATAGCCCCCAAGTTTGGCAGTGAATTCCCTAGATAAGCACATGCTAAAATAGGGCTCCAAGTCAACTACCACAACTTCTTGGATTACTGTGATCTGCGGCATCTTGTGCAGCACGATCGGGATATCCTTTATGACTCCGATTGTTCTGACTGGAGTTCCGTCCAACTAGAGCACCCCAGGACTGCTCCTTGTGTATTCCATGCCCATAAATTCACATACAGCCTTGGGCATTACAGTGGTGGCAGCACCAGAGTCAACCATACAATTGTGCACTACCCATCCTTCCATTATGAGAGATAGATAAAACGGCGGCGGCCTGTTCTTTCCCGTGGCAGAGGTAGTCAATGGTTGTGTCAAGACGATCTGACTCAGTTTCCCCTTGTCCTTGACGGACTTGAGGGATTCCTGCAGCAAGTCAACTTGGCCAGGTAATTGTAACGCGTCAAAGAGGCTTACCTTAGCCGGAATCTTCCTCAGTTCTTCGACAACGTTGTATGCTCCAGCACCGGACTCCCCTCCGTCTTTGGTGGCTTCGTACCGTGTTCGGTACTGCTGAGTAGCCTCCACTCTCTGGCGTTTGGTAATTGAGGGGTACCGTAACTTCTCCCTCGCCTGATCTCTTGCTTCCGCTACGGGCTGAGAGGTAGAAGCTTGTGGCTGAGGAACCCCCGTTCTTGCTCTTGGAGGCAAGTAGTCTTTCAACCGGGCATTGTCCGCAGGCTCTCTGGCCGAAACTGGCTCTCTCCCTGATGGCAACGCAGCTTTATTACTTGGCCGCTTAGGATCGGTCGGCACTTTAAGTGGTTCCATCTGAACCGGATCGACCTCAATCGGCTTTTTGCCTGCCTTCGTCAGAACTGAAACCTGTTCGACAGGGGGAATCATATAATTGCGGTCAACTTCTCTTATCATATTTACCTGTCCATCGGATCCGTTGTTTGAGAGCATTTGCACATAGTTTGATGGACTATGCAGGCCTCTTCATTATGCGGGTCATTGCAGGTGGAACACCAGTTGGCCCTACTAGATGTACCGGCCTCGTCGTACTCCAATACTGCGGAGTTCCTTTCATGAAGTCTCCCTGCAGGAGCAACTTGGTCTCTTGTGATTTGGGGCGGAGGCCTTCGCGGTGGATAGTTCTGATCTCGGAATTGGCTTTTCTTCATGATAGCCATGTCATTTGCCATATTCTTCATAAACCCGTATATATCCTTTAGCTCCTTAGCCTGCTCCGGGTTTAGCATTGCATGAGCCGGAGGCGCTGGTAATGGTAACGGTACCATTGGCGCGGGTAATGCAGGGTACTGAGGAGGCGCCGACAACTGCGGGACCATAGGAGTCGGATACCGCGGCATTGGTGCCTGAGGCTGCGGAGTGGGCACTACCTGACTTTGTGGGTTGTGAACCCACGACTGACTAGGGTACGCCGGAGGTGCAGATGAATCAGATGCACTCGGGTACATGTTCTGAGGGAAGTCCGGGTAGATAGGAGTCGATGACTTAGGAGGCATCCTCCCAATAGCTATCAGGTCAGCTTTCGATTGTTGCGCTTGTTGGTACAGTGTTGGGAACGTCCTAACATTGGATTGTTGGATGGCCATACTAATGTCTGAATGAAACGACCTTAAGTAATAGAAGGTTGCCTACTCAGGGGTGGGCCGAAGGCCGTCAGTGACTCTTAGCCAGGTTCGAGCAAACCTGACGTTGAAGTCAGCTATTTCTTCTTGCGGATGCCTCTGCATGGAGGTGAATTGGTGCAACAGAGAGAAAGGGTCTGCTTGTTCATTAAAGCCCTTTACCAACTGCTCTGCCAGTTGATCCCATGAAGTGATAGTTCCGGCCGGAAGCGACCGGTACCAATAGAGGAGCTTACCTCTCAGTGAGAGAACCAACAACTTCACCATGACATCTTCATTGACAATCTCGTGAATAGTTGCCAACCCGGCAACGTCTTGAATGTGCTCGGCCGCTGTCTTCCCCGTACCATCGTAGGTGGGCAGAGCTTTCAAGGCTGCGGGTGGTACTCTATGTTGAGCCCCTAAATTCAGGGGGCCTGTATGATCCCAGGTTACAAATTGCCTGGCGGGAGCTGGCTGCGTCATCTATGGTGGCATATTTGCTTGGAGTGTTTGCTGGAGCGGCTGAGCCGGAACAACGAGCACACTTGGGGCACCCGAATCAACACTAGGTGGAACTTCAGTATGCTGGTGATCCGGAGAATTAGGCGGGACTGGGGGCAAGCTAGTTGTTGTGCTGTCTGGAGTTGGATGTCGTGTAGCAACAGTAGCTTCTTGCGAGGATGTCCCGTCTAGTGGAATATTTGTATTGACCACTCTAGGATGCTCTCCCAGAGCGTCAATGTCAAGTTCGTAGAACTCGGCTTCTTCTTCTGAGTTTCTAACCTGCCACCTTGTACGCATGAAGGCGTGGTCTTTTAAGCTGGTCTGCAAGGCTTGGAGGTACCGGAGTTCGTATGAGTCGCCAGATGTTCAGGTTTTGTCAGTATTAAGATGAACATCAACTTCTTAGTACTGCTTATGTAGTGGAACGTTTGTGTCCCACCGGGCGTGCCAGAAACTGTTGGTCAGAGATCTGCCTTAGGTAAGGATTTGGTATTTTAGTGCGCCTTAGACCCGGCCAACATTGAAAGGCCGAGAGGAAGAAATGCCTCCCGTGCCAATCTCCAGAGATGGGTTGGTTCCCTTGCTATTCTAACTAGGGGTTTTGAGATAAAGGAACAGGAAAGAAATGGGAAATGACTGAAAGGGATGGGAAATATGGCCACAGGCCAGATAGAACAGGGGTGATGGACTAACAACACGAAAACTCTATTGCATTCTGAACCAAATAGCCCTCAAATACAGATAACTAACAAAAATTAAACCAGAACAACTAGCATGCATAATCTCCAGGGCTACTCCAAGTCCCTACCTTATCGAAACTAAATCCAGATAATAGAATTCAAGTTTACAGTTAAAGCATGGAATAATAGAAGATAAGCAATAGAAGACATACACATGAAAATAGAAGTCCAGGTCTAGAGCCAGACATCAACTGTATTGATAGCAGAATTCAGGTTTTCATTTAGCCTCTAGCAAACATCCATCCATTTTACAATAAAAGAGCGGGCTTATATAGAGAATTCTGCCGCTTGAACAATAAATGCTGATTAACAAAATATGGCGGTGGAAGCCAAGATAAGGATTACAAGGAGGTACAGTCACAATGTATTAACCAGGCATGGCAGAGACTAGTGACTCCTCAGAAATACCGTTGAACCCCTTCAATGCTCTGATAGATCCAACTCGTTGGCGTTGTCTCCTTACTCGCGGGGACCGCTTCCGTGGAAGATATGCTTGAAATCCCGGAACGTCCCGTCTGGAAGCTTCTCAGAAGGTCCGCACCTGACCGGATAAGGATGTTCTTCAGATTGTTGATGTGGAGGGCCTCCGGAAGGTGATGGCACGACGGTCAAACGAGTCAACTGGCGCACTGCTCCCATGCTCCCGGCCTTGGGCGCATTGCTCCCGTGCGCCCGGCCGTGGGCACACTGCTGTAGGTGAGCCTAGCCTTGGGCACACTGCCAAAACGTCGGAGTGAAGTACCGGGTTCTTCCTTGGTCGCTGAGGGTGAACTGTCGGGTTCCTGGAAAGTCAGTACACAAAACAATAGAAGGTTAATTATACACCATGTTGCAGAAATGGCAACACCCCCCAACCTGCAACATGATCAATTGTTGTCCAATTTAGAGGGTTCCATAAAGTCACTATACCCCCTAAAGCACCCAGGAATGCAGCAGCCATATGCTTTGCCTATCTCCATATTTTCTTGGCTATTCTAACCATCACTTGTATTAAATATTTCATCTCTTGAAGGAGAATGAGATCTGAATGGTGACATTAAATTAAATTGTGAACAACAATTTGATGAGCCCTGTTGTTTAAGCCTCTAACATTCCATGAGTGTATAATCATTGGGAACCTGAAACCTAGTATGTATCAATCTGCTTTACGCTTCCTTGGTTTACTAGCTAGTCACCCTCCTTTGGCAGTTGCTCCTGGTTTGATTTTCTTCCCACCTGGCTTGGGTGTTTTTTAATATTTACTCTGCTTGCCAAATTCCAAGAGCAAGCTTACTTTTTTCTTTATCTTTATCTTTCATTGAGACATCCTTGTACATCAAGACCATAGCAAGGTTGAGGTTCTTTGAAGTTGTTATGGCAATATGGTTTGGGATGGGTTGGATATTGGTCTCCAACGCTGGTTGAGTTATCCTCTGTTGGACTACTACATTTTCGGAGGGCAAATTTTCCCCTTGGGGTTCCCCCATTATAGCTATCTCATTCTCCATGTCCATTAGGGTATTAAGAATTTCATACTTGTTTAGGTTTCTCTCTTCTATCTGGTTTGATCATGTTGCCTTCTTCTTTTGCTTTTTTTTCCTCTTAGGTGCTTCAAAACCCTCTTCTAGTGTATTTAGGCTCAAGGTTGTGGGTTGGACTTGTGCCTTCTGCTCTCGGGCATCCTGTCATTGTTGGCATTAGCCTCCAATGGGATGGGCTCCTTATGGTTAGTCTCGGGGCAGAAACAGGCAAGATGTTCGTGCTTATGACAAATCCTACACTAGAAGGAGATCGCTTCATAGTCTACTTGTTGGATCCATATTAAATCCCCCATATCTATTACTATTTCAGCTGGTAGCGGGTGATTAAGATCCATCTCAACACAAATCCATGCATAAATGGTTGCAACTCCCATCATCGTGTCTCTGGCTACTCCCAAATAGCATCCCAAGAAATTGCCTAGTCTCACAAAAACAGGTTCACACGAATATTCCATCGGTTGAGCATATAATCAAACCCAAAGAACCACTGGAATGGGGTCCATTTGTGGATCAAATCCTAGCTTCCAAGGCTGCACAAAAAGACTTGCTGCTCCATTGTTTCTTTTCCTTGATTCAAGATCTTTGTCCCTCTCTACTCGTGAAGAGAAACTCATTATATAGTATCTATTACTGATGAGGAATACTGAAATATTTCCTAAAGGCTCACAATTCTTTTGAACCCAAGAGGTCATAAACCCTAGAGATGGTCTCATGTCAATAAATTTGCAAATTAGATCATGGTGATCATGGTTACTCTTGTACAAAATGTTTTCAGCCACCAGACTTTGTTCAATAACAAGCTTGGGACGATGGGCAAACTAGGGAAGACAGCCATTAACTTTGGACTGGAAACCTTTATCCATTGGCTTCTCTTCAGCAGCAACAGAGAAGATGGATTTTAAAGTATCACTTCTCAAACATTCTTCCTTAACTTCTTGTCTCTCCTTCATTGTGTCTACAAAGGATCGCTTGGGAGAAGGGGGCAAAGGGAGGGCCCCAGAAGGGCCCTCACATGCAGCCATGGGCAGGTAGAGAGCAGTTTCAAACCCTACTCAGAGCATTGCAGCAGAGCATTCTCAATCATATACTAGAAAGTTGAGCCATAGGTTTGAGATCATAGATCCAACATAACTTGCAATGGACCAATAAAGCTTAGGTGAAACCTATAAAAAAATTCAGTATATATTATTATATATTAAAAAAAGATGGAAGAAATACTGTCTACAACAAGGTTCCACGAGGTTGGGGGATGGGGGGACGGGGCGACGGGTTTCAGAGATAGCGGAGGACGGCAAGCCAATTTTAGGGGACGGCTGGGGGACGGCAAGTATAATAGTATTAAAAATATATATATAAAAAATGGAAAATAGTAAAACTATATACTAATAGTTACAGCTGATTTAAACACTCTGTGCTGAATCCAAATTTAGACAGTCATTTATGATTTAATTTTGGTGGCAACCTCCTTTGAATGGCATGGAATATCAAATAACATTTATGCCCAACTGGAACTAAACTTTGCCACAATTTCATTTTATGCAAGATTTAAAACATTTTCTTAAGTGACAAATCTAGTGGTAGATATTTAAAATAAGTAATAATTAAATTAGTTTCTAATAAACGTAAGATAGAGCTGATTTGGTGTAAGATTTGAGACTTTCATGGGTCCCACCCCCATATTTTTTTTTTTATTTTCAAAAAGATTTTTCTTTTTAAATATTTTTTTTTATAATTTAGTGTGAAACGCCTAGCCATGGGGGAAGATTGGGCATCTCTGGGGATGCTTGAGAGACACCTAAGCGTCCCTTAACCATCCCCGGGGATGGCTGGGCTGTCCCTGGGACGTCCCCTCATAGGAAACGTCCCCAATGCCGTCCCCCTGTTTCGGGGACGAGGGGACGCATCCCCCAGGGTGGGGGACACGTCCCCGTGGAACCCTGGTCTACAACAAATGGTAGATGGATATACCAGTGATTTACTTAAACCCTTTTTGTCACTGAGATCCTCAAGTAATATTCATTTGATATAATCTTTGAACAGCCTGACATATTTTTATATATCTAAAAATCATTTTCTAATTAAGAAATAAAAAATGGTTTTGACCAGTACAAGGTAAATAAAAAAATGAAAGACAAAAATTCAGGACATACCTATGTTGGATATCCCAGCCAGCAGGTAAGAAGCGAGGTTTCACAGCTTCAACAAAAACTATGCGCCATCGTTGGCAAAATTCTTGAATACCATCCTCACCCGTCTCCTCTAGCAATTTTTCCACTACTTTTTTTCCATGTGGTCCATGACCTAATAAAGAGATTTTCGGTGATTGTGAAGGAGTTCTGGATACTTTCATCATTGCTTCCACAGTCACTTCACTGACATAATCAAAGCCAGCTCGTTGGTTCAGCTTTGGCGAACTTGAAGAGCTGCTATCTTGATGTTCTGAAGGAATACCCCCATCAATAACCCCAACCATGTCTTTTTGTTGCTCACATATCCCTCCTCCAAAGCAACCATTTTCATTTGAAAGAGCCTCTGACTCTCTCTCAATACAGTGAAATGAAACTTCAATACCCCTCTTGGCATAAGCTTGAACAGTTTCAATCTCTTGATTGTCTTCATTATGATGCACACTTTGAGATTCCATTACAGCTGGTGAAACTTCACCTGTTACTTTTGAGTCCAGAATCCTTTTTGCAAAGGAGGTTTCAACAAGGTTGCTTGGGCAGCCATTACCCTCCCGTGATCCAGAATTGCTTTTAAGATGTTTTAGAACCAAGCCTCCTTTTTTGCAGAATCGTCTTTTCTCTCTGGGACCCATGCCAACAAGTAAGGCAGCCTCTAGATCTGCCTCAGTAATATCTCTACCTCCAAAGTAAGTTTTGATAACCTGCAGTGTCCACATGTGCATGCGAAGAAATTTAATGAGATTATAAAAGCATTAACATAAAAAATCCAAATGGACTAAGCAAATGTTTTTGTCATTAGCATTGCAGAAATAAATATAGATTTCAAAACAGCACACCAATGTGCTACTATAGGATCCCATAATAGCATTATCAACACAATAACCATCCTCCTTCCTCTGAGGCAACAAAGGACAGTTCATAACATTTCAGATTTCAAAGGAAAAGTAACGTACACAAGATCAAATAAAAACTTATAAAATGCCTATTTTTGCACCCATTAATATGAAAAATAACTTATAAAATGTCTATTTTTACACCCATTAATATGAAAAATCCAAATGCACTAAGTATATGCCTTTATTATTGCAGAAACCAACACAAGCCAGCACACAAGTGTCCTACTATAGCATCCCATAAGAGGCATAAAATAACAGTTCATGACATTTTAGAATTCAAAAGGAAAATGACCTACAAAAAGTAAATAAAAAATTATGAAGTGCCAAATTTTGTGCCATGGTTATGGAAAGCTTCAAATTGGACCTATATTCAAAGTTACTAGGGTTCGTGGGTGTAGGTCAGTGTCCGTGCAAGTACAAGTATTGGGTGTGATACTTTTGAAAGTTGGGTGCATGGAAACAGGGATACGGAAAAGTAAAGTGTATTAAAATAAAAATAAAAATATTAAATATTAAAAATCCAAAATTAATAATATAAAGTGGAAACCACCAGATGTGGAGTGGGTTAAATTGAATTTTTATGGAGCATCTAAAGAAAATCCAGGACCAGCAGGAAGAGACGGAATAATTAGAAATAACAGAGAAGAGATTTTGTCTCATTATGCTTTCAATAGTGGATTTAAGACAAATAATGAGGCTGAAGCTTGGGCAGCTTTAGAAGGGTTAAATATATGTACACAAATGAAATGGAATAAAGTCTGGATGGAAGGTGATTCTCTCATAGTAATAAAAGTAATTTTGAGGAAAGCAAAGGCTCCATGGAACATACAAGAGATAATTGTAGAAATTCAAGATCTTGCTAAAGAGTTTGAAGAAATCAGGTTTACACGTATATTAAGGGAAGGAAACAAATGTGCAGATAAGCTAGCCAATAGAGGGGTTTTGATTGAGGATCATGAAGTTAAATTCTCCTTTCCAAGGTTAGAGGAAATAGAAATTTTAGTTGAAGGAATCGATTAATGATAAAGATTTACTTTAATCTTTTCCATTGATTTACTTTAATGTTTTCCATTGGTAATATCTGTTTTATTTTGTAACAATTATGTGTTTTCATTTAGACTATTTATTATAATTTTTGTGGTTGCACTTGTGTATCAGGAAGGAAACTAGCAATCCAGATTTGGTAAAACGGACTATGATAGTGCAATGTTTTTTAAATATTACTCTACTAAGATGCAAGGCATAGATAATAGAGGTGAAGTTTTGGCTTTGTGAAGGCTGCTATAGGAAAATGTCAAGAAAGATGCTAAATTCTGGATTAATTGTATTCATACAGAAATTTGAAAAGATCCAGAAAATGAAAATCAAGAATTCAGACATTTTATGTAAAATGATATAGGTTTCTAGCTATAGCATCTCAATTGAGATGAGAAGTGTATCTATTTGTAAACTCTCAAGCTCTAAAGAAGAGAGATATAATTTGTCAAGGGTTGGGGACCTGAGTACAACCCCTTACTATCCAGCAAAAATAAAATAAAAATCCAAAATTAATAAATCAAACAACAAGATTACCCATTCATCATTCACATAATTTGTAAAGATCAAAATTAACAATAAATATTGAACATAAAGATTTGTAAAATGTCAGAAATTAAATTCATCTTTAAATGAAATAAAACACTATACATGACAGCCTACTGTTTCAAAAGTTAAGATTAATCATTAATGATCAAGGCCCTAAATCTACATTTGCAAGACCGCTATGTCCTATTCCACTCGTACTAGCCTCAACATCTGTCCTATTCCAACCTGAAGCCGTTGAAACTAGCAGAGCAGAATAAAAAGGCAAAAGACAAATACGAGTGAATGGCAGTTCTGCTGTTTATCTTAAATACTCAGTCTGGATTTATTTATTTTTCTATCTAATATAGTAGTCTGCAGCTGCATATGCCACCTACCCAGCTACCAGATTTAATGTCTCCAACCAAGTTATTCTGTTCTTGCTAATATTCCACACCAGGTACACAGGAAAAATGGACCTTGTTTGTGGAGGTAGTACCCGGAGCACACCCAATCCCATATCAGGTACTTATGCAATGTGGGTAAGTGCACCCGGGTGTACAAACTTAAGGAGGGAATACAAATGGAACAGGGAATACAAAACTTAGACAAATAAGAGCGAATGGCAGTTCTGCTGTTTATCTTTAATACTCAGTCTGGATTTATTTATTTTTCTATCTAATATAGTAGTCTGCAACTGCAAATGCCACCTACCCAGCTATCAGATTTAATGTCTCCAATCAAATTATTCGGTTTCTTGCTAAAATTCCACACCAGGTGCACACGAAAAATGGACCTAGTTCGTGGAGGTAGTACCCAGAGCACACCCAAGCCTGAACCCAAGTATCAGGTACTTGTGCGATGTGGGTAAGTGCACCCAGCAGATTGGGTGTGTGAACCCTGCTACACTGCCTGTATTTGATTCAAAAAAATTTGAAATTATAAAATTAACTTGCGTAAAGTGGAAGAGCAATGAATCCTAGCAAGAGGACTGATAAGCTGAGATTTTAAAACTGACTGAAACAAATATGCAGATATGGAAAATCCAGACATAGCAGAGAAAAAGAAAGAACACCAAAGGGTGTGCAGAAGATCAGATATGTTGAGAAAAACAAAACTGCAACCAAATGCATAAGAAGAAAATATAATATAGGATTGGGAAATAGAAATTGCAATAAGGAGGGAATACCAATGGAGTTCAAGGGGATTCTGTCTCTTCACCAAAGCTTTTTGCACTATTTCTGCAATGTACAGGTCCTGTAACCTCCATAGTTGCAATTAAATGGACCATCATATCAGAACACGCACTTGTCTTAAACTCGGCAAGCCTGTGTCTTTTTAATTTACTTTTTGACCTGGACTTGGGGACCAGCCAAAACTTGGGGAAAAACTTGGCAATAACTCGACCAAAAAGAAAAAATAAATAAAATAAAATACAGTTAATCTTACAGAAAAAGACGCAACAAAATGTCAAAATGACATGCCCAGGGTGACCTGCCTCACAGACCCATGAGTAACCATATGACTCTTGCAAATCTCAAAACTATGAGTTGGGGCTGCTGCAATAGTATGTAACATAGTATCGAGGCTTAAATCCCTCTTGTGGACTTGGGTCGGCACAAAACATGGAGAAAAACTCAAAAATGACTAAGCAAATAAATATAAAATATAATAGATTTTACAGAAAGAGACATGCACAAGGTCAAAATGACTTGCCCAGAGTTACCCAGTTTGCAGTTTGCAGACTTGTGAAAGTCCCACAAGTAAGTATATAACTTCAAATAAATCAAAATCAGTCAGTAATTGCACCAAAAAATAAAAAATAATTAAAGAATCCTTTTGATTCTTGCATATTACTAAAAGGACAATGAAACCAAAAATAAGGAAATCAAAACATTTGCTTTATGTCTTAAATTCCACACAAATATTACAACCCTCTAAAACCTTTTAAGAAAAGAGAGAAAGGAGGATGGGACTCGAACAGGAAACAAGTTAAAAACTTGGGGTTGAAAACAACACAAAATGCATGAGGTGAAGAATTCAGTCCATTTCTTTTTTCTCTTCCTAAGAGATTGGTTTATCCCACATTTAATCCTGCTATAAACAAATTGATTTTCCATCCCAACATTTACACCCTGATTTGGTATTTTCAATTTTGATTTGTTAAAGAAGAAAAGTTTGCCTCCAGTATCAAGGTCTTCTCCATAACTTGCATTGCAGATGCATGCTATTAGGAGCCACAAGCATGAAATCACTTGATTGCAAATTCATTCAACTCAACCATCTACATACAATGTATTTTTGCATACTCTTGTTTATATACACACACACACCCCACTTCCTTTTGATGCGAAGATACTGGAAAATCGGCCTTCATTGTTTTTAGATTATAAATCAATAAGAATATTACAGAGGCAAAATTGAGGGGTGCTTTAATAGCCATGTTGTAACACTTAAGGGTATCCACTATCCTTTCAGAAAGCAAAACAAATGTTGTAAATTGTAATGCTTGAGGGTATTGGCTATCCTTTCAGAACTTCTCTGAATGAATGGGATAGTAGCCTTAATAGTCTTATCATCTTTATCTTCAGTCATAGCAAATTTAGCCATTAGGAATGTCTCTCGGATTTGGCTTTCTGTCTATGCATTACTCTTAAGAACTTTGATAAGGTAAGATTCCTCTTCTTCCAAATGCTCCCTCTGTGAAATTCTAAGACATCAATATTCTGTGAAGGGTGGTCGTACGAATCAGTTCTCAGGTAAAAATGTGTCTTCTTGTTCACTGTGTGAAAGAGATACATCAGGGAATGGGAGGCTTCCATCTCTTTTACCTCTGTTGTGAACTTTAGGTAATCTGATATGTCCTCAAGGCGATTCAGGAACTCATCAAGTTCATTTTTTCTAGTATTGCCCGATGTAACTCCTACTTCTCGAATAATATAAATGTGACTTCAACGGTTACACAAATATGATGCAATGTTTTCATATTTAATCATTGAAATTTGACGTTCTTCTTTAAGTTTAAACATATTTCTACTTGAATAAACAATACAAAAGAGCATTTCAGGGACACTATGTTGGGATGCACATAACTTGGGTTAATGTATTCATCCATGCTAGGATAGGCATCTAATAAGCATATTAACCTAGAAACACAGTATGGATTTTGTTGAAAAAGAGAAACCTTTTCCTTTTCTTTTTTTTTTTCCTTTCATTTTTTTTATTATTAATAAATTCTCAAAAGCCATGGACAGGGGGGTAAAGATAGGTTAAATTTAATTACAATTTGTTCGAATGTTTCAAACTTTGTTCATGAGTGATGAAGCTAAGTATATTATATATTACAGAATAATCAGGATACTATCTTGCAACTAAGAAGGTTCAATAATTGAAATTTTTGGATTATTACTATTATTTAGTTGGTCATTCACATTGGCAGAGCTTCCTTGATTAAAAGTTATGTTTATGATTTGCCTAAAATGTTATCAATTTCTCACCTTTTCTACACTTCTTTTTTTCTTTTTGTTTTTTTCTCGAACCAACTACTTTGCCTCTGCATTCCTTTCAATATAATTAGGAAGGGTTGTAAATTGGTTGTGCCTTTCTTTCACCTTCTTATACAAATGTTAAAATTTTAATTTTTGGAAGTGGGGCGCTCAAATCCATGAGTTGGCAAGAAAGTTTTAATCTTGTTATTTGAAAAGGAGCAATCCTCCCATAAATGGTCATGCATTCACTTGTATTTTCAATAAGATCAATATTAACCAAGATTTTGGAATCTGAAGCAACACAAGATAGATGATAAAAGAAACATGAAGAACATTCTGTCTTATTAGAGTCTCAAGTGAATCATAATAGATAACATGGTTAGAATTGTGATAATAGCCTCCTAGATTGCCTCCATCATGCATATGCATGTGGAATATAAAACGCGTCATCCTTCTCAAACTTGAAAATACCTTACTATACACATCAATCCTCTTCTTTTTATAGAGAACCTTAGCATTCTTGTTTACTTTTTGCAAGAAAATTGCTATTCTTGAAAGAATCCCTGCAATCTGAACTTTCAAACAATAAAGAAATTTGTAAGAATTCCCAAAAATGTTTCATCTTCATCAAAAAAATATTCCAATTCTTGAAAGGATCCTCACAATCTAAACTTTCAAACGATACAAAAATTTGTAAAATTTTCCAAAAATATTTTATCTTATTCGATTGTTTCCAAGACATTAGTTTTGTTGTTTTGCTTTCTTGTTCTTTTGTTATTAATATGCATACTTATACCAACTAAACAATCTTTGTTGTATGTTTATTAGTGTCGAGTCAACCACCACATACCACCAAAGTTAACGTGAAAAGGATTGTGACAATAACCTCCTATATTGCCTCTATGCAAACGCATGTGGGAATATACTACACACCTGACATCCTTATCAAACTTCGAAATACATATTACAATTGCCTACCCTCTTCTATCTATCAAGAACATGAGGATTCTTGTTTTCTCCATCATAGTTGTTTTAGGTCAAGGAACTATGAAATATTAGAAAACTTTGTTGCAAGTTACTTGCATACTTTGAATGGAGATACATTGCACAAGTTGAGGCAAAAGATAAAATAAGGCAGAAATCGGCAAAAATTTGCTAAGTTTTGTAGCAATACCATCCCGCTCAAGAGGGACCTGATCTAGAGAGTCTCGCTCACAACATCCCGCCTAGGAGAGCCCCATTCACAGAGCCTTGCTCAGGAGAGTCCTACTCATAGCATCCCGCTCCAACAACACCTCACTCAAGCCACCCTGCTACGACAAAGCCTTCCTCAAGACTCCTCGCTAAATGTCAACCCACTTGAGGCCACCCACTCTAGCAACACCTCACTCAAGACGCCTCGTATGGGACCACCCCATTACGGAGAGCCTCGCTCGACAATGCTCCACTTTGATGTGCTTTGCTCTCAACCAGCATGCCTCGCTTTGTGTCTATTTTTGGCAAATGCATAAGGATGATGTGTAACCTTGTAGTTATCACCATGGTACATTGCATGTAGTCTATTTCTTGCGACATTTTCAAGAATAAATAAGAGTTTAATACTCATTGCGAGGATCCTTTTGGCCTTCAAGCATAATAGATCTACTCTTCGGAGTGAGCTTGTACTAAACACTTAACAACAAAAGCAATGAAGTGTTGTGTGTGACATTTCGATTCAATTGTGTCTCAGGAATGTGTGAAAACAATGGCTATGCCCTTCTTTCCCTTGTTAGTCGCTCTCTTTGGTCATTGTTGCAGGTTACTTAAAGATCTTGCATGCGGAAGTTATTCAGTGGCTGTTAAAACGCCAATCGCACAAACTTTGTTATGGCTTTGGTCATATTTTACATTTTTTTCCTCTTGCACCCTTTTCTCTTAAATAAGTAGATCCAATTTGTTTTCTACATCCTCAACTTACTTATTTCCTTGGTTTGGATCTTAGATCAGTTTCTTCCTTTATTTTTCAGATTAGATACAAGGGAACTGGCCCAAGATCCAAAAGTTGGGGAGAGTACAACCCTCCCCATCCATTTGTTGAATTGCGCTCACAAGCGCAAATTGCACTTCTGAATTTTCGTGTTCAACAACTCTAGTAGGCCTGGTGGGACAAACCCAATTCAACCCACAAAGAAACACCCATCACACATGAGTTTAACAATTCTAGCACGCCTGGTGGTACGCACAAGTGCAATTTTGATATGAAATCAATCTTTACCCCACACATATAATTTTGCAGATTTGCACAAGTATACTTCATATCCTTTCAGATCTACGAAAAGGATTAAGTGTCAAACTAACACGCACGAAACCCACAAATATTTTTCGCATCAATAATTTACAATTTGCTTTTTAGTTCAGCTTTTATAACCTCGTCCGTAATTTTCATGCAAATGGTGAATTCGTTTGCATTGATCCAGAATCTTGCCTAACTTGCAATTTGTAAATCTCACTTTTTAAGGAGAGAACAAAAGTAGCGATGTGCAAAAACAAGAGTGAACGGGAACAAGACTAGGTGAAAATGTTAAGAAAAGTGCCCTATTCCGATGCACCCTGTTATGGTGCACCTTGTTCAAGAGTGCCTCATTCCAGTGCACCTCGTTTGGACAAAATCGCTCAAAGCGCCTAGCTCCATTGTGCCATGTTTTCCATTTGATTCTTGCTTTGACCAATGTGCCTCATTTTTTGTTTGCTTCTAGATCTGACCAATATGCCTAGTTTTTCATTCCACTTCTTCGCTACAATTTTCAAGGTTTTTCTTCATTTTCATTCATGAATATTATCACAGGTTTATAAATTTTTAACCCTATTTTTATAGGTATAATTTCAATTATTTATTTTGCATTGGTTTTGAAAAAATTTCACTTGTGATTTTCTTAATAGGTTGCAAGTTCGTCTTCATCCGGGCGGAATTGGAGTACATACTCCTTTATCCACTCCCAACAGCGCAACAAGTTGGCAGCAAAGAAGGCTAAGGAGTGGGTCTACATGGATTCCAACTTGCGCCTTTTATCGCATATGCAATCAAACTATAGGGAAGGGCCAACAAAGCATTGGGATAATCCGTTCATGTAGAGGAGTTGGAGAGCAAGTGGGTAGTTAAAACTCTCCAGTTATCGAGAGGCCCAGGTTCAAATCTCTCCCCTCACATGTTGCGGATATGTTGTATATAAAAGGTTCCTCATCAAAAAACAAAAAACAAAGCATTGGGATTTCAGGGCAGAAGATATTGATTTAGATGCTTCCCACTCCCATGATTTATTACTTGACATAGAGGCTTTGGCTTCGCCAAGCCAACCGAGTGGTGTTGGTGTTGGTGCTAGTGCCAGTGGGAGTGGGAGTGGGAGTGCTAGTGCTAGTGTTACTGCTACTGCTTGTGGTTCTAATGAATCACATGTTGATGTTGATGCTTCTGATGAAGACATTGAAGATGAATATTAAAATATTTGATATTTCAATATGTGATAGTGTTGATGTGGTTCATTAAAAATGCAAGTAGCCCAATTGTGATAGTGTTTGTACCAATGTGAAATGCTTAGCAAATGTTGATTTAGTAAATGAAAATGTTGGTTTAGTAAATTAATAGATGATGTTGATTTGGTAAATTAATATATGATTTTTATTAATTTTTGTACGGCCGAACCCAAAACAAACCCAAGAAAAAAAAAATTGCCGTACCGGCAAACTGGGTTCTTTGAACCCGAACCCGAACCCGAACCCAAAATGAAACGGTAACATTGTTTAAAACTTAAAAAATGGATTTAGGATGCAATTTATTGTTGTTGTTATTCTGATCTCAGCTTGTCTCTACTCTCTCCAACTAAAAACAGCAAAAATGAGGGACTTAGAAAAAAAAAAATTCTATGTCGTTTTCCTGTACCCATGTGTAGCTGGCCGGTTTTTTTCAAGACTCAGCAAGTTTTTCAAAAACTCGCGAGCCCCAAGTACTCAACGAGTTTTCAAAAAACTCAGTTGAGTTTGAAAAAAGCATCACGTCAAGCCCAAGCAACTTGGTGAGGCTGACTCAGATCCAGACTCCTTGAGTTTTTCAAAAACTTGCCAAGTTTCGCTACAATGATCCTAGGTATACACGATTCCCATAATCCATATGCCCATATATTATAATATAATTTCCCTTTGCACATATCATAAGGAATCAATTGTAAGTTTCTTTTCATAGTTGAACATCTTCAAGTTCTGCACAACAACCATTACCCTTTTTCCAGACCACAATGCATCAAATATACGATGATAACTAGGGCCTAGGGGACCTAAACACTGAAGGAATCTCTGTCACATGTTGTTATTGTGTAAGTTTCATTCGTGTTACTATACTTGGATGTAGTCTTTCACTACATTCTACAATGTCATTATTGCCATCATCTTATTTTTAGATATTCAAAATGTTTAATATTAAAAAATCTGTGTCAAACACATATATACATAAAACATACATGTATGCATTCAAACCGACATGCATAGGTATATGCATACACATATATACGTATGCAGCAAGATCTACATTGTAGTTCACTGGCATTCATTAAGTAATAAAACGCCTGGGACTAAATATTACTATACAAAATCCTTCCAAACCTGCATTGTTCCAAGGTGAATGTAAAGACAATAAATAAATCAGAATCATAACAGTATACCTAATTAATGCTTCGAATATTCCTCATACAAACAAGCACATCCAAAAATATAAATCGATTAAAGATGTACAATCTGCAACATATAGCAGAATACATATTATCAAAATTTTGTTATCGCAAAGCATGTTCTACATACTGTTTGGACAACTTCTACCATATTAATTTAGGACCCAACGTAGCTAATGATGCTTTTGACGTTGAATGCTTAATAGATTCTCAGGCATCAAACCTTGTTTTCACACAAGAAAATCCCAATACTTGGTAAATTCAAAAAACCTTAATGACTGAAAGAAGTCAATCTTCCCCAATTGTTTGATCTTGATAACTGTTTCTTCAACTCAATAAATACAGGCCTTCTTGAAGGAAGAAAAATTATATTAATCTGAAATGAGATAATGCATGAACAGGACTAAAGATACGTTCATGAGCAATAAAATCAATCTTCAAAACTAATCACATCCATAAATGGATAGTTCTCCAAGGTCTAAATGGTTTTCCTCGTTTAAGGTCTCATGCTTCCTATTGTGACAAAAGTAAAGCCCAAAGTGCCAAATAGGCTAATGCGGGCTCCTATGAACTGCCCTATCATATGAAAAACCAGCATATTTAATTTTCCCACATAGATCACATGCTCCTTAATATCAGGAACAATACCTAGTAATCAACTAAATACTAAGGACTTCTAAAATCTTTGTCTTCTAGTATCTAAAGAGTATGACAACAATAAGAAAAAGCCCAAAGCCAGCATACAGATTTTCCCATCTTCAATGTTAAACACAAATAAATATGTAGAACCCAACCAAAACCAAATATCATTATTTTAAGTCACAAATTTGTGACTTGATGGCAATGCAACATTTTTGGAATTTTATGAAGTCTAAAAAATCTTATCCCTCTAATTGCAAGTATCGTATTGATAAAGAAATATAAACTGTTATTGTCATAAAGTAGCACGTTAAATATCTTAGATTGTAATGGTTAATACATACATTGATGATAACCTGTAACATCTTTTAAATACATCCCCTCATTCCTATGGAATCCTCAAAATATAATGGATGAAGGTAATTACATTGTGTAAATACTTACAATATATAATTTTGATAAGATAATATAATTCTATTAATGTCCACAGATGGCCAAAGTAGGCCAATGGCATGACAGCAGCCGATTAGCATGCCATCAAATTAATTTATTAATTTATGGTGTTCATTGAAAAATATATCTTCTGAGGAAGGGCAAGGAAGACATGTAAAGGCAATTTTCATTTGGAAGCTTGACAATATGGCACAACCAGTATTTTCAACAAGAAAAAAAAAAACTGCTGTTAGTGTAGGTATGGAATTCAAGTAGGAAGTTAATTTTGTCTCCCTGATTAAGTTCATTGCAAAGGAATTGACATGGTCCTGAAGCTAGAAGGCAACAAAAGGGCTTCCACTAGAACAAGAAAGTTGTGGAAAATTTGTGTTTGAATTTCAGGTAATCATAAGAACATATATGTTTCTACTTGAGGCATCAAAACCCAATATATAGGGTCCTTCAATGCCTACATTTATGTGTCCAATGGAGATGACATTTCACATCATCACACAACCCCAGAATGAATCTTATTAAATTTCATCGTATTAATGAGCAGATAAAAGTATAATTAGGCAAATAGTCTGTATAATATATAATGATTCAGATGGAATATCAATCGTGTCCCAGAATATAAATGTTTTTGCCCAAGTATCAAGTGGCATTAGATCAACCGGTTAGATTCCTCAATATTAAAGAAGAGACGAAGGTTCAAATCTTGCCAAGCGATACATGGATAATATCCACGTTTTGTTGTAATACCACTGTGTGGTGATGATGTAAAACGGGTGGGGCCCGTTTCAATCCCATATAACCAATTGAAAAAATATATGTTTTTGCCTTAGTGTCCACCTCCTATATGTACAGGCCATCACCTCATTTATGATTTGACAGTACATGTAGTATTGAAAAAGGTATTTCAACCAATAAAAAGGAGCTCTCTTTTAAATATATACCGATTGAATCAATAAATGGCATTTATATGTGACAAGACTATTTTTCAATCATCTTGGAGAAGGAATTACATATATACAAAAATAGAAAAAAATGCAAACCTTTCAAAAGCAAAAGGTACAAATTGAAATTGTTATAAATATGAAATCCAATTCACTAAAAAATATTTGACTAATTGAAAATAGGGTCCTTGTTGAATGCTATATTCCAGCAGGGACTCGTAGAAAAAGAATAAATAAATGATAACTGATTGCTAATTATAAGACTGCAATTTGGTCATATGTTACCCTAGATAAAATTTTCTAGTCATGTATTAAGTTCGCTAGAGGCCTGAGAAACAACTTCATTGTCATCCACCTTAAATGATCCAATCAAGAAATGAGACAAAGCACTTAATGTTAAGTGATTAGTAAACCAGAACAGAGTATGCCCAAGAGGAAGAAAGAGAACAACTAATATGTGGGTAATATCCATACCAATTCAAGCTCTTCCCGTCTTTCCTTTGGCATTGCTGATCCATGGCATAAAAGAGCCATAGCTGCCGTTCTTAATTGCAAAGGAGAAACCCCTCTTTCAGCACCATCAGCAACAAACTCAGCCTCATTGACTCCTCTCTCGTTTTTCCCAGAATCTATTACTTTTTTGGCAAACAAAGGAATGCCAAACTCAGTGGCAATCTGCCTTTTGTACTTTTCAGCTGCAGAATGAGCAATTTCATGACAGTCAACGCAAAGCAAAACAATATCATGTGATCGATGGCTCTTTAGATGCTCTGGAAAATGCATTCTGTAGCAAGAAGGGATTATCCGATAGCGTAAATAATGATTAAATTCTCCACAACCAACACACAGATTTTTTTTGCTCTGAATATAGAATTCATTGTTCTCATCTTCTGGGCGTCCTTTAGGCTCAAAAAGAAGTTTAACAGCTGGGGGATCATCCTCTATAAGCTCTGCCAAGTTCCGACAAATATACCTTTGAAAGGGGAAAAAATACACATTAATGAGAACAGTAAAAAACAAAGAAAATCTTGTATTGGGATATTTCTTTAAAAAAATTAAAATAATAAACATAAAAAAAACAGCAGTTAAGTGACCAAAGAGCAGTAAAAAGGTCAGTTCCAACCAATCAATCTTTCTGCGATCACAATAGCAGAGAAGACGACCATCACTAGCATAGATCCTACAGTTGTGATAAACAGGTGACTTGCAAGAAAATTTCCGTACAAACTGTGCACGTGAAGCTTCTTTGCTGCCTTGCTTTGAGGCTCCATTACGGTTTGCCTTAGCCAACCTTGCATGCAATACATTAAATCTGGCAGAGGCTCCTGCAGCATGCACATCTAAGTGTTTAATTTTAATTTCTCCCAAGAAATTTCCCTGTTTAGTAAAGGTGATGTCCAAACCTGCATTATTTCCTTCTTGTAAACTGTAAATAGTGTTGATAGAATCCTCTCTCAGGAGGTCGCATAAATTATTAATGTGAGCAGAGACTATAGGTGATGGTGAAGGGAGAGCCGTCATGAAAGAAGAAGTTTCTGCAGTGTGTGAAATAGAATCAGCTGCAGCAATTGTGCTGTAGATCCTTCGTGGACTCGTAGGTATTTCCCTTGCAAGAAAAACTATAGCCTGATCAGAAAGTACAAAACGTAAGCTCTCATCTTCCGCTCTGGCCTGCCAAAAGGTACAAGTTTTCAATTCTGAATAAGTTACACCTTTGCTAGAGTTACTCGAATAAAACCATTAAACTGAAACACAAATAATCAACACATTTGTAAGGAATTACAACACACAAGAAACATCTGAATGTTACCATCAGACCTGTAATTTAGTTCGAGCAGTCCATAGAATGATGCTTTGCTTAAGAATGACTGTTACTTATTAAGTTATTCCACTCTGCCACTGTAAATTCTAACAACAATTCCATAAATTGATATTTTCCTTAGAAATGCCTGCTTCTTATTTGATTATTTCTACTATGGCACCATAATACAAGTTTAATTTGAATTCTATTTTTATTCAAAAAATTACATTAACCATAGCAGCACTCATGGACTAAACAATCAAAACTTGTGCACAATGAAAGAGCTTCACGGACAAACAGGATGTTAGATAGAATCAATGAGATGATTGAGATTCCACTATAAGACTGACAGAAGTCAGAGTCATACACGTTCTTCGTAAACAAGGTAAAGTAATATCAAGCTAGTACTGCTGGGTTAACATATTGAGGCTACTAGGATTACTTAACATCCCATATTAAGCTAAAGTGTAGCACAAAATATAATAACGAAAGACATCTTCCTCAAGCAGAATAGCAGGTTTTTGTTACTATCAAATTTAGAAAATAATAATAACAATAAAAATAACAAACACAACAGAAATTCAACAAATAATGGATGTAGAAATCCACAATATTGGACCAAAGTGTTGAAGGTCGATAATGAAGTAAATGCCCCATGAACAGCGACACATCTTCACATCAAAAGTCTTCCAATGCCCACATAACTATATACGTACATACATGTTATGTTATTCAATTGTATTTTCTGAAAGAGGAATAAATTTTTTTCAAAATCCCAAACATTCAAACAATTTTGCCTTTCTTTCAGACCAAACATTCCAAACATGGTACCTATGGTAGAAAGGATTTGTCATATAAACCATAACTCGGAGCTTGTCTAGGGCTATTTTCATCCCTATCTTGCACACAAAATGGCCCAATAACATACAATAAGAACCATAAGTTTACACTTCATTGGGTTTAGCAAGAGTCTAGTGCATATGTAGAGTTGCAAAGACTCTTCCAAAGCCCTCAAGTGCTCTTCCTTTTATCCATGGAGATGCCACTCACCATAAGTTACTTGATTCCTTCCACTAGACATTTCTTTAAAAATGTACAAGATAATCCTTTGGAAAATAGCAGGTGCATTACAACATCCAACTGACAATCAATTGTATACATAGGTTCCATTCTCCAAAACAAGTGCATTCTTTAGCCAAACCTCAGTTGCAAAGATAATTTTGTTATATCCATAGAAACCATCTAAAAACGAATACACCCTATGCCCTAACACTTTTTTTATTATGAAATCTATGAATGAGATTGAGAACAAATCCTCACTAGTCACCACATTCATAATTCGGAAGCTGACACAAACTTTGATCGAGGTGGTCTCCTTCATGTTGATTGCAATCTCACCAATTGTGACTTTCACACATGCATGACTATGAATACTTAGAATTCATGCAATGTGGCCTTTGCCACACCAATTCTGCTCCAAAACTAGTGGCACTTGATGAACACATAGTTGTGCTCCAAAACTAGAGGCACCCCTTTCAAATCATTGTTGGTCCACATGAACACTTTCTTATATGTTATGAAAATACTGAATGTTGCAACCTTTATAATTGGATCACATTCATCCTCAGTGCCAATGACCTTTGAACTTCATTGTGATCAAAGGTCTACCTGCACAATCCTTGGTCCTTTGTAATTGTTTCCTTCTACCTTCTTGATGGTATTCACCTTTCAAAACGTATTTGGTAATCAATACTTAGTTGAGAATTCTACTGATTAATCTAAAGAGTAAAAATTTGAGGTAAGTTGCTTGATTCTTGCTTGTCTTCATGTTGTCAACAAGGCGTAAAGGAAGGGTTACTTGTCTCACCTTGTCTTTCTTATTTTCCTAGGCTTACAAAAAAAAACATCCCAAAGTAAGGCTTTCATAGTCCAACCAACGAAATGATCCACCATCAAGGTTCCTCTCGTCTTCAAAACATTCCTCTAATATTGACACATTGTTTTCCCTCGACTCTATGTAAGTTGTATTAACGAAATGTTTTTGGACAACTTCCTCCTCTTTCAAGTCAAGAATTTTTTGTAAATTCCAATGATGCAACATCCTTGCTCATCAATCATTTCTTAAAGTTAAAAATGTACTTCCAACGACCTTTTTCTGTGTTAAAGGGGTCTTGCTTACATTTGTGCTTCGCCTTCATGGTCAACATCCATTCAAGACCCAACAGACCATCGTATGTTGTGTCTTCCACAAAGTGATCAGCACAAAGTACATCAAAAAAGCTTGGTTGGTAATCATCACCTTCTATGCAACTAACACACTATTCACCTTGATCTCGTACTAGTTTGCTCCAACCAATTTGAATTCAGGAGGCTAGAACATGGGTCCTCCTCATTTGATCCAAATCTCTTATATTGTTAATTACCCATCCACAATCACATTCTTTAATTTATGTCCTAGCAACTAAATGATAGGCATAATAGGTTTCTAACCTGCATCAACCATAATGACAAGAAGGATAGCAAATGTCATACCTCAAGTGGTTGATCCTAATTCTTTGTCTTAATTTTGGGATGCTTTGGAAGTTTCACTTTCACTAAGGGTATATAATGCCTATCTTCTAATCTCTAAGTGTAAGGAAACAATTTGGGTTGTGTCTCCATTGACCTTTTGACAACTTGCTTCTTAGATAGTCCTCCATCTACCATGGCTCCTTCCACCTTTATTTGGGGTTGCTTCCTTCTTTGCTTTCTCTTCAATAAGATCTAGGTATCGATTCTACTTTGCTTGTGCTCGGGCTATGATCATGGTATGTTGTACATCATCTTCCACTTCAACCATGTTCACATTGCCCCTTGTCATCTTGTTTGAGCAGTGATTATCATCATGGTTACCTAGTCCATTGTAACGCCTTTCAGAAAGTGGCCCCATTTATTGCACTTGCAACATTCAGTAATTGGTTTCCTATTGCCATCATACTAGATAATGGCAATAGCACCATCTCGATTTGAGTTCAAGTTCCTTCTATTCCCTAGGTGAGTCTTTCCAAACCACCACTCATGGCATTTCCTTTAAAAATGTTGGGAGTTTTCTCGTCTACATCACAAAAACTTGTTGGGTCTAATTATTCTTCATATTATAAAGGAAATCGTTTATCGAGCACCCTGTCACAAATGTTGAAGAAAGCCTCCTTCAAGCATGTAGCATTTGTGTGTCATACATTACAATATATACACTTGAACTCTTTCATTTCTTCCTCAAAAATCTTCGAACATGCATATCAAGTCTCTATGAAAGGCATTGAAAGACATCCCCTTCCCCTCACTATTGCCTTCATCAAAGATGCCAATCGTTCTCCAAACATAACATCTATATGATGCATTTGAATCGCTTTCTAAATTTGTCACCTATCAAGGGTTTCTTGATATGATGCCCAAGGGACTACTTCAATGTTCTTCCTATAGTTAGAAGGAAATTCCTCATTAAGCCATGTTTTCTCTAGTCCATTTGCTAGCTTTTTTATAACTTGTAAACTAGCTCCTATGGTCTTTGTTGTAGGATTAGACAGATTTTGTCTTGCCTTGCATCATGTTATAAATTTCAATGATGGTATTTTCCTCAAGCAACTTGAATTCTTTCTCAAAGGCCTCTTGCAACACGTTCCACATCAAGTAGTATCTTCCATAGTATTCCAAAAAATATTTAAACTGGAATCATCAAAAACAACAAGCACAACACATGCCAACAAAGGGTCTTTGTATTTTTAGGATCTAGAGAGGGTTTCTATCCTCTCTGGTACATGGATTTTTCATCCCAATTTCTTCGCAAGAAAGAAATATCCAAGTTCAATAATGAAAAATGAGTATGATACATCAATATATAGCCCTTTTAAGCAGCTCTCTTCACCTACCTACTATATCTCAAATTAACAATTTTACTATCTAGGCATCCTCTAGACTACTTGACACCCTTAATGACTAAATACTCTTCTAGCAATCCATGGTTGTGGAACCAATACAAAAGGACGAGAAACTAGTAAATTGCACCTATGTACAACTACTCGGTATGTAATGGGTGGCTGAAACCCGACACCAAAGAACTGCAGTCCTGTCCTGACACAAACAAGAAGAAGGACCTGAAGCCTTAGCAGCCGCTCTTGTATGCAAACAAGGGGGGGACATATCTGTCCTTAATATTGTTGTCACGCCCCACCTTGGCAGGACTTGCTTCATAAGATGGACTATGTGTTAACGCATGATGTTCAATGCTTAGCTTTGATGCTTTTGGTGGATATATAAATTTGTTGTTGTGTCTATTTTATATAAGGATATGATATTGTTGATGCTCTACATGGTTGCAGGATCAGGTACTCTCGTAGGTGGGCAAGAGAATTGGCCACAAGGAACGAGAAACCATATTAAAAAGGGAAGTGATGGCAATGACTTGTTCATCAAACAGCTTAGGGTAACATGGATAAATACCCTTCATGTAGGTGCATCGCATATGACTCATGTTCGCACCATTGGACCAGGAAGTTGCTTGCAATGAGTCTCCTTAAAGTGAGTCGGTGATAGCTTAGTCTATCTTAAAAAAAATAAAGAGGCCGCCCACTTAAGGATAAAACAATGGTCTGAAACACCGAGGGAATGCATTTGTATTTGTTTATGGCATGTTAGACATGGATTGATTCTTTCCTTGTTTTGTTGGAGGTATTTTCGATGCTAATCTTTGAATAGATCTAGGGTTGACTTCGATTAATACCTTAACCACGTTGAGGTTGGTTCCCCATGTTTGTTTATTATTACCTTTTCAATAGCGATGGTGGAGCCGCCTTAAGTCTTTATATGAATGCTTTATTTATTTCCTCCTTGTTGCATTGAGCAGCTTTTGATGAAGCTGGAAATGGGCGTTGGAAAACGCTCCTTGAACGTTACTCCACAAGCACTCCATGCATGAAGGTGCTCAGTTTCTCCTTGCTTAAGAAGGGAAGATGATGGTTTTGAGGGACACTGTTTTTTATAGGAATGGAGAGGACAGAAGAATCTGAGCAAGTGACGGTGTGCAAAGCAGGTGGCAGACAGTAGCTTGAGCGAAAGGGTGGAAACAAACGTTGCCACTTGCCTTCCTTGTTGTGGATTAGCGCTAGTAGGTATCATTTGTATCTTTGCTAGTGGCAATGATGTCCAGTCGGTTTTTGTTTTCTTTCCTTGCGTGTTTGGCTTATTGTCGATATAAGCTGCTAGACTGTTGTATACTTTTGTGTATGCCTCTTTTTGCTCATGTATCCTTATAGCTCTTTCTAATCAGCGCTATGACGTGTTTTATGTGTGAGTTTTGGTGTGTTCTTGTGCCTGGGTTTGAGAGTTTGCTAGTTCTTTTGCTAAGCGTTGTTGTTGGCTCTGGTTTTGAGGGCCTCACCAGCCCAACGTTTTCTATTTAAACCTTGGTTTGCGTGCTCATCTTTTGCCAGCTCGAGACCTATTCTCTTTGCACGGAGAGAAAGAGTACAGTGGAGTGGCAGTGCTTGGTTCGTTGTGCTTTGCCTACGTTGACTTGGCCTTGCGTTGTTCCCTTGTTTGCAAGGCGTAGAGTTCAAAATCCTAGCTAGTTTGATGCTCGAGTTTCTGAATTTCATGATCGCTTAGGTCTTCTGCATGGTTTGGCGCCTTTGAGCCTTTGAAGGTTAGGGTTGTCGTAGGTTCGAATGCTTTGAATTCGTGATTTGTTAGATTAGAATATTTAATCTTTAGATTTTATATTAATCTAATGATAGATTTAATCTTTAGATTTTATATTAATCTAATGATAGATTTAATGGATTTAATCTTTAGATTTTATATTAATCTAATGATAGTGAATTTAATCTTTAGATTTTATATTAATCTAATGATAGTGAATTTAATCTTTAGATTTTATATTACTCTAATGATAGATTTAATGGATTTAATCTTTAGATTTTATATCAGTGTAATGATAGATTTAATGGATTTAATCTTTAGATTTTATATCAGTCTAATGATAGTTTCAAATTGATATATTCTTTAGATTGTTGATAATCTAATGAAGGAAAACTAATGCTACATTAGTGGAAGATGATCTTTACATGGTTTTACTTATTTTTAAGGAATCTATGGGGGTTCTTTTTGGATATTGTTGTAGAAAGAAGTATGGGCTTCTTATGCTTGTGTTTACTGTATTGAAATGAATCATATAGAAATGCATTGCTTGGGAAAAGATAGAAATGGAATTGGAAATATTTGTGGAAAATATTTTGGAAAGAAGTATGGGCTTCTTTTGCTTGTGGTTGCTATGCATCATTGAAATGAATCATATAGAAATGCATTCATACCTTCAAACGAGCTGTTCTGATTCCTACCTACCTATCATTTTGCTATGGAGGTCAAAGGAAGAAGATAATGGATCATGTTAATAGATTCTTCTATTGTTTCTTGGAATTCTATGAAGGATTAAGTTGAAAATCACTCTTGGTAAAAGAGGATTTATTGTAATGAAAGCAAAGACTATTCATATGTATAATCTAAACCTTTAAATGAATGATTATGCTTGGTGTCATGTTGTATATTGTTATTTCATGGCTCTTATCTATGTTGTTGGAACTAATGCTTTGGTCTAAAGGATTATATTAGATTTATTTGCATGTTTAAGTTCAATCCAGATAAGAAAGTATTGTTGCTTCCAATTTAAGGGTACTCTTGTTAATGCTTGCAGAGAGAGAGAGAGAGAGAGTTAAATCTTTGGGTTTTTTTTTTTTTTTTTTTTTTGGTTGGGGGGGGGGGGGTTCTTTGGGAAAGACTCTTAAGGTAACCTTGCCTAAAACTCTCTTTGTCACGCCAAACTTGAGGTAGTTGCGGTGTGGTAACTCCTAATTTTCTGGTGTCCATGCGAAGGCGATCACGTGGAGTGATAGATACTTGATCTAACCATTGCAGAGATGAGGGAGACAAGTAATAAAGTAGTAGTTCTCCGCGGAGGTGCACTTAACTAAACTCAAGGCATAACGCCTAAAAGAACCTGGCATAGGACTTATGTCAGGTAGAGGAAAATGGCGTCCCCTTTCTTGAAATATTGAGAAGGGATAATCCCAACGCTATGGTCAACAGCTCTGCATTTGTGGAGAATGCCAAAAAAATGGGGTGACCATCTAAGGCATCCTTTATGTCGTGGACATATACAAGGTAAACCCCAATACTCACGGGAGCCTGGCCTCTCCTATCCACTCGAGAGACGTCTGCAACGTCTTAGACTCGAAATGTGGTTATGCCTACACAAAAACATTCCATGGATATTCTTTAGGGACTCTATTGAGTTCTTGTTTAAAAATAAAAATAAAAAATTCTCTCTAGGGTTGGCTAGTTAAAGGGTTGTTACAATTGTAGCTTCCAATGAGCACTTATTACTCCTGACTATAGAGATCGGGTGAAAGAATGAGGTAATTAGTCAAGTGGTAGTCTCTCTCCCCTATAATAACTAACACCCAAGAGTGATAGCTTCCTTGAGGTAAAGAGCCAAGCATCTTTGGTCCAACAAAGAGCCTCAAATGGAAGGTGAACATTCAAGGTTGGAGAGTTAGGGATTTTAGCAAAATATGTGGCATTTGTTTTTCCCTTAGAGGAAGAAAACCCTACGGGAGCGACAAAAGCTAAGAATTTGTTTTTGCTTCTGCTTCTATTTCTACTTGGCATTCCAGCACTAACTACACGTGGGACTTGGATCCTCTTGAGCTCTTATCTTGTTTTTTCTTTTCCCTTGGCCGTTGGTTCTCTTATCTCTTCATCATGAGTTGCAACACATTAGGGTTTACTCATTTTTGGGTCCACCCCTCAAGGATGTGATCAGATGTTGTACAAAAGTTCATATTTAGTTAAGTATACTCTAGTCTTCGGTTTAGTTTATCAATACCTCCTCAGTAACTACAGAGCTTTGTAACAGTGTTATTTACATTGAGTCATGCTGACCTACTTTGTCATTTATGAACATTAATACAATTATCTTAACTTATCTAGTGGAGCTTGTTCATGCAACCTAAGGAGATTAAAAATTCTTAAATTATAGTCATGGATTATTCTATTTACTAATTTAATACATGCATAGCTCCAAGTGTTTCATTGTCTCCCTTTTGTTTTATATGCTTTGCTCTTTCCTAAGCAACCTCCCACACCAATTCACGATGCTTACAATACCTAAATTATCCTCCATCCTGGATTAAATGTTTGCAATTTCAATATCTTATCTATAATTTCTTCTTCTTTTTTCCAGAATCAGTCTCTTCTTGATTTACCCTGGTTATGCTTCTAGCTACTCAAAGTGTGCGACATGTTTCCAAGCTACAATTCTCCTCAAGCCTGACAGATAAAATCACCTCCTCGTCCAAGTCTCCACTACTGGCTATAATCTTCACTACGTACTCCCCTACATTTCTCCTCTTCTAATTGATCCTCAGTCCACTATAGATATAGAATTGTTGTACGCTCTATTTGTGAATTTCTTTTAAATCTATGCATGAATTCCCTTACATGTCTCATCTTTTGATTTTTTTTTTTTTCATTTTTCTCTTGATACTTTACATGCAAGAGACATTTAGCTTAATTCACTAATATACAGCTAATGTCATTGTGGAGAACTCTCGATTCTAGATTATTAAAAGCATCCATGCAAGGCAATGAAATTATATCTCTATATGCTTATGTAAGAGAAGAAAGTAGAAGCAGCATTATTCATCCACGTTGGCCCCACATTCCATGTCTGTCAAATATTTGTAAACACTAAAGGCTATCTTTCAAAACCACTAGAAACTATAAGAGACACTCTCAAAGTCATTTCCCTAATCTACTCTTTTCCTCCTACAATTAGTTTACTGATCATGCAACCTGCACACGATGTAATACTCAAAGAGCCCATTCTGGAAGAACGACTTACCACAGAATCTCGCCACGTGCACAACTTCCTCACAAGTTGCTCAAATCTACCATCTTTAAGCTGGTGTATGTCATAAAACCAAAATCATTCATAAAATTCACATTGATATTATTTAGAACATCTCATTGTTAAAGACTGTTACATTAAGAGAATGAAGCCTACCCTTTGCTCTCTGGCCTTACAAGGACTTGCTCCTTGATTGCTATAATAGCGTGACAATATAGATGCAGCAACAGCTTCTTCCCCAGAACCCATCCCATCCTTCTCATACAACTGAAGTGTAATCAAATTAGAACGGCGAGCAGCCTCCTGAAACAAACTTAAGCATAGAGAGTCGCTGCATATATTTTTTGACGCATCCTCCCCTGTAATTATGCAAAGGTTTTATAATCTCATGTAAAGAAATGGCTATACATACTGAAGCAAAAACTCATTTTGACAAGTTTAAACCAGAAAGAATAAATTCATTAAGTGAAACAGTAACAGAATAAATATATAGTGGTACCAAGAAAAAAAAATTGCACTACTTACAGTGCTATTTACAACAGGAAAGGCCCAGCCTCTTAAAGTTCCAAAGCAACAAAGTTACTGATAAGGCATAATGTAAAGTTTGCAATTTTGATCATACATTTTCACACTCAGCCCAATTGATAGAAACATAATGACTCAAGAGAAGATGTACTACTATCATTTTATAATCTGTTGAAGAGTATCCATTTTTATTTCGGTTAATTACTTTGTGCCAGAAAAGAAACATCAATGGTGAAAAGGGACCAAAAAAAGGGGTGTTTCAAAAGAAAATAAACCTTTTGAAACCCTTCATCATGTTTATTTGCAGATTTATTCCTTATTTGCACGGATATCAGGAGAATATCTATATTTCATATTAAGAAAGGCACATGCAATTTGCCTTACTCATTACAGAAGTATGGAAAAAATATGGGAAAGGGAAGTCAATTAAAGATATCTTCTAATAGCCCCAACAACATTATAAAACTTTACGCTTTCAAATGCAAAAGAATTCTGCTACTCTTCAACAGATTATAAAATGATAGTAGTACATATTTTCTTGAGTCGTTATATTTTTCTCAATTGGCCTCACTGCAAAAATGTGCATGTTTGAAGTTGCAAACACATTATACCTAAAAGCCAACTCTGTTACTTTGGAACTTTAAGAAACTGCTCCTTCCTGTGGCAAATAATATTGTAATTAGTGTAATTCTTTTGTTGTTACCACTATATATCTTTCTTGGTATCACTATATAAAAGGGACAAAAAGAAGTGGAATTTCAAATAGTTTCTTTACCAATTGATTGTAAATTGCTTTTAAATGGCAAAACTTGATCATCCTTCAAATATTTTACTTGTACATGCATAACTTGATTACAATTCCTCAAACAAGTTATTTGTTTATCGTTGTTGAAAAAAACATATTAACATTTTGTGATTATTAATTGTGAAATTGTTGTTCTTTCATGGAAAATTTAATTTGCATTGTTAAAGCTTTATTTTGATATTTCAATTTATGGATCTCATCATTGGTTAATTAAATTTAGCCTTTAATGATGCAATTTCCTATTCTGGCCTTCTTTTGCCTAATAATTGCCTATACCATTTTCCTAAGAACTAATTTCAAGTTTGGACCAGGTAAAATTTTTGTTAATGCAAAATGAAGATTATTCCACCATTCCTTTGTCTTATTCATAAATTTTAACCATATGCAACCACTCATAAATGCAGTATTTTCCTTATAGATATTCCACCAAATATCTACATTTTCTTTTCCTAAGAAGTGAGGCATAGAGGAATTATATATATATATTTTATTGGTGGAAGGGGTTTTGAAAGGGTCCCAAACCCTTTACAACGAGAGACTCAAATGAGACAAGATCCATAAGAGATTCAACTTTGAAGATTCCCGCCCAAGCAAGGTTGCCACTCAGACAAGAAAATAATAATCGAAAATAAAAAATTTAAAAAAAACCCTCCTCGAGGGGTCTCTCCAGGATAAGCACATAGGGCAAGGACCCTCCTGGTCCCTGAAGAAACCACCGAGATTACAACCAAAATACAAAATGGAGAAATTGTCTGCACAGGAAAGGCCCACGCAAGGGTAGGATAAACAACGCGATTCAAACAAGAGAAACACTTTAATGAAAAGAGTTTCCCGCTTACAAAGAAATTTCCCAATTAACACAAAAACCCGCTCAAGAGAAAGAAATAGATTTTCCCACTCAGGAGAAACTATTCAAACAATGAAGGCCCACACAAGAGGACCTTCCTAAGGCCTGGAAACTGGAAAAGCAATACGAGGAGGTCTCCATAGGCCACGAGATCTCCAGGCATAGAGGCATTATAAATAATAATATATGTTCTTTCCTTTTTTTCTTTTAGCATTCAATTATATGTTGTCATATCTAAGGTCATATCTCTTTGTATATCACACTTCTTTGAATCTTACATCGTTTTCTTTAGTATCTCAAGATGCACTTTTTATGTTTTGGAGTTGCAACCTTTGAAGTCCATTTGCACCCTTTTGTATCTCAGATGATGCACTTTTGGCTCTTGTATCATACTCTCTTGCATCTTAGTTTGCACCTTTATGTGTTTCATGTAGCATCATTTGCTCTGAGGTTACATTCTTTTGCATCTCATGTCAAACACTTTCATTCTCAGTAGCATGCTTTTGCTTCTCATGTCACACCGTTTCACATCCCACTCTCAGATTACAACTTTTAGCATCTTGGGCTACACACTTTCACAAATTTATGCATCTTCATTCAAACACTTTCACGTTTTGGATCACTTATTTTACTTTGGAGTCCCACCATGCTGCAATTGGGCCATATCCTTTCATATCTCAAGTCACAGGGTTTTGCTTCTCAATTTGCACCCTTTGGGCCTTAGGTCACACAATTTTACACTTAGGCACACTCTTTCACATCTAAAGTGGCACCTCTTTGCATCTTAGGTAGACACATTGATTAATTATTGGGCAAGAGTTGGGTGTGAGAGATGAATAGCACAAACACCAATTAGGAATAACCACCCCAAAGTTGAAAAAAAATATTGCCACAGACCAAAAATTGTCTTGGTCAAAAATCAAAATGAATATAGGTTGCAAGCACAAAATTCCCCTGATCACTGACCAAAAGGTAGACCACAAATTTTGTACACATGGATTTGACCCTATTTGTAAAGGACCAATGCATCTCTTATAAGAAATCCATAAATCATTTACTATACAATGTAGCATGAAAAAGTGTCATGAATTGATGCCCTCTCTAGCAAATGGTAGAGGGTATACATATAATCCAAGGGGTAATAACTTTGAGGGTCATAATTTTCCTACCTACCATTTAATAAATACTGATTTAATAGGTTATTAATAAGATAGGTAGATATATATTAAAAGTATAGAAGATTATATTATAATATAAACGTATAATATATGATATAATAAGGAGAATAATATATTAGAGTATTATGCATCAAAATAACTTGATGATCATACGAAAATATTGTCATAGTTTTCATAGTTGAATTTTTCATTTGGTATATGATGTTTGTGTCCTTTGCGACGGACTTAGCCAAAACCTTGGAAACCAATGTCATTTCATTGATCCACGATTTTGAGATATGACTTGGACAAGACAATGTATATGTCGCATTATGTTGCATCCTATGTTTTTAATAATGTATTCCATCCATGCTTGAAAATAAGTCCATTATTCCTTTGGCCAAGTCATCTGATCAAGGTCAGAGATGGGATATTCATTTTTAAATACAATAAGCATGTTGGGTTTATATGACCTCATTGTAAGCATGTAAATATTCTTCTGCAATACTATCATCAATAAATCAATGGATGCTTTTCCTAGTCAGCATGAAAAAGTTATTGAAGAAATTCACTCTAGTGATATTCTGAATTGGTTGGAATTATCCACTTCATGATTTTTCAAATAGAGTCCTTGTTGTCCAGGGTAGCCACAAACATTGTGACGCACAATTGCTTTGCTTATAATGAATATCTTAGTCACATGAGTGAACCGCTAAAAGAGATAGAAGTAAAACAATGTGAAAAAAATATGTTGTCAGACATTTTCAGTATGGAAAAGGTGAAATGAAATATTATTAATGTCCTCGGTGGGCCAAAATAAGACCCAAGGGACTATAAGGACAATAATGACTGCCAGCTAATGGGCTAAAAAGCCCAACAAAGAAAAGAACTAAGATAAATAGAAGACGAAACCTGACAACCGGGCTAAAGAGAAAAGGAGAAAGAAAAGGGGGACCAAAGGGGGGGAGGGTTGTAGTCCGAAAGAGAGTACACACCAAGAAGAACGGAGAGAGAGGAGGGGGGAGGGAGCAGCCCAGGAGGGGCAAGCTCTAAGAACCCCCCAAAAACTAATCTCTCCTAACAGTCGAGGCCGAAGTACCAAAGTTGAAGAAGTCCATGATATGTCTTTGTCCATCGCTAGTTTGGAACCTTAACAAGCTGTGGGTGTGATGTCTAGTGACCCTGCTCCTGTCGAACTAGATGATGTGGGGTGTTTCCATCCGAAGTCACCTGAGTCATTGGAGCAGGTGAAGTATGTAGTGATGAGTCGATGTTGAGGAGGGTGAGATCCATCTAGAGGAGAACTTTTATGTCGTCAAAGATGAGTTATCTCCCTAAGAAAGAGTGCAAGACACCGCTGGTCCGGGTATCTGAAGAAGGTAGAAACAGATCAAGAATTGTCCCTGGAAAGGCAGTGGAATCTAACCCGAATCTCATAATAAATGGGACAACAAAAGATAAAGTGATGAAGGGTTTCAAATTCACCCAATGAGCAAAACAAGCAAATCCGCTCCTCCGACGGAAAAATGGTGGTCTGACTCAATTTGGAGTTGGTGAGAACACACCCTGAGTGATGAGGCCAAAAATTGCCTCATTCATAGACCATTTTTGGATATGTTATAAACTATTTGATAGACCTTATGCTATGTTTTTATGCTAATTTTGCTGATGGAATGCATTATGTATTACTATTTACATGTTTAGATGTTCAGGAGCATAACACTCTGTTTTGACCATTTTTTGCATTGTTTTAGCTGATTTACCTAGCAATGAAATATTTATTTGAATAGGCAATAATGTATGTTGATGTGTATTCCGTTCTAGGATCATGTTGTTTGTTTTCCTTGCCTTCTAACCTGTTCAAATTGCAAAAAGGCGCCGAAACCTGTTCAAACTAAGTTGACTGTATAGAAAACAGAATTTGACCATACAAATTCCAGCCAGTTGTGCATAAAAAGCATGGTTTGGAATTTGTTAATGCTAGCACGTAAAACTTAAGGAATTAGTCTTCTGAGGACTTAAGAAGACTATCCAGCCGGTCAAACTCATCATTCTAAGCAGGTGATGCACGGATAAGCGCCAAAACTGTTACACTGCCTGATATTCCGGAGCAACTCCGGAATGAGCGGAGCAGAGCCAGTTTTGGTCAAAACTACCAATAGAATGGTCAGCAAGGTGGCAAATGGCGGAGTGAAGATGGATACAGCTGTATGAGAAGTTTTCTCACCTCTTCCAACACATTTCTTCCAATGGATTACGCCCAGCAAGTGAAATGGATAAGCTGCAACAGTACAGTTTCCTGCATTTCAGGAAGACAGCTTCAGAGCAATTGATGAATCCTTGGAACGCAGCAACAAAACAAATCCACATATGTAATAGAATAATATAAATAACACGCTCCCATCTTGGTTGAGCATGTAGAGAGATATAGGTAGACGTTTGCATAGAAGGATAAGGATAGACTAGTTGTTTCAACTGTAACAGAGCAGTGATTCTGCAGGATTTTTCCTGCATTGTTGCAATGTTCTTTCAAATTCAATAAAAACCATGAGATTGGTTTCTTTAGTGAATGTGTGAGCATTAGGTAATTTAGAGAAGTTTTCTTGCCTTCTTCTGGATCAGGGAGCAAGGGCCCACTTCCAAGCCCAGGAGAAGGATCAGCTTTGACAGGTTTTCTGTTTATTTCTTGCTGCAACAAATTAGCAGAAACCTAACAATTTCCTTTTCATTTGTTAATTGTGTTATTTGTAGATGCATGAAATACTTGTGTTGTAAATGTAGATGCAAGATAGCTGATCATATAGCATAGGCTTTTGAATCTTACAACACTTTTGAAGTTTCTTTGTTTTCAGCATTTATTTCTAGTTCTTGGCATTTCCAGTTGTGTATTCAGCTATTTCATTTCTGCAACATTTTGAATTCTGCTAATAAAATTAGGATTTACTTTCTGCAAAGTTGTCCTTACTGTCATTTTCATTCTGCAAGCGTAAATAGGTTTCATTTCTGTTATTTCTGATTCTGCAAAAGTAATTAGTTTCAAATTCTTGCAAACTTTCCATTTCTGCAATTTTGTTTCAACAATTGTAATTAGGAGTTCAATTTAGCTCATAGGATTAAAGGTGACACTAGAAACCCCCAAAACTAACTGATCTCATCAATAAAGCCATTTCCTGAGTAGACTGATTTCCAAGCTGCTTACCTCTACTCTCGTATACAGCCATTGGACACCGCCCTGGACTGACAATTATAATGATTAAATGATGTGTTTGACGACACTCATCACTAAGTTGCCCAATAGTGATCCGAAGACTATGCATTGTGTGTTGCTGAAGAAATTGTGGAGGAACTATTTTGCCCTCTTGTATCTATAGGAAGTGCTCACGGTAAAAATCCAGCTTGGGGGAAAGAGGGGCAACATGAGAGATCCATGTGCATCTGGTGTACTGGAGACTAACATCCTTTCAGATCTCGTGGAGAGATCCAAGCTGAGAGGGGGGGAGAACACCCAAAGAATAAGGGGGAGCTTGTCCATTCGTATCTGAATGCTGGCCAGGAGGGCAGAAACATGAAAAGAACAGCTCCTCCAGCCTTCCTGAGAACTCAGAGAGTGTTCCATCAAGGAGCAAAAGGCGAGGTAAGGGTACCGCCTTCACCCGCAGGGGTATCCCCTAACGTACGGATCTTGTGAAGATAACTGATAATCAAGAAGATAATCTCAAGCTGGAGAGGAGAAGCCCCAAACTCTGCCAAAATAATAGAGTGGGGGATTGTGCCCTTGCAACAAATGAATCGTCAAAGAAAGTAAGCCAGCACTAAAATTAAACAGATTTGGAAGGTTTAGAGAACAAAAAACCTTAACAACATTAATTTACATTTCAATTCAAGATCAAATTTAAATACTGATTAAGCTCCTACTTTAATATAAATTAGAGTCTTAACCATAGCTATCCAAAATCTTAAATTTTGATAGTTATTCAGTTTGCATTTTAAATCATTTACAAATCTTGAGATAACTACATAGGTTTTGGCCATTTTGCAGATTCTACATATATATCTATATGCCTCCTTTCATGAGTACTAAGATATAAAAATTGTCATAGTGTTGAACAGGGAAATTGCCTGACTTCTAATTTATATTGTGCCCCAATTCTAGCTTCAACAAAATTGGAAGGGAGTGCCAATGGCTCCTTCGAACCTTCGAATTGAGGCAAGCTCCCCACTCTCCACGCAGAAATACTCCTATTCTAAACTATCCTAATTGCATGAATACTAATGTGTGGAAGATAAACATGCATAAAAGATTAAAGGTGCAAGTGATTCAAATTAATACAGCTTTAAACCATCGCGAGAGTGTAAGTGATCAATCAACACATGAGAATTCAAATAACATCAATGTTCTCCCATTCATTAAGTATGAAATTGATAAGCAAATGACAAGATGGGCAAAAGGGCAATGCCTCAATCATTGCGCACTAATGGAATGCATAAGGACTTGCAAATTTCTCAACAATCTCATAAGGTCAAAGCACAATGTGGGTTTTACATAGTGTAGCTCTAAATTCTCATGGCCAAAAAATTAATACAATGGAACTCTAGGTTCCTATTTATAGTAAGAGTTTACCTCTAAGTTACCTAGGATGAGAAACAATTACTCTTGGTAAAAGTAAAGATTTGGGGGCACCTTTAGCAAAATGATGCACTGCCAAAGGTCACGTTCCTCCAATTATGCCTCTAATAGGCTTAGAAGGCTTCTACTATGACTTAGTTCACCTCTATATGCCAAAATGTCACTCTCAAAAGATTTGCCTCAGGATCCATGCCTTTGTTTTTACCCCTGAGCTGATTGTCGAGCGATTCACTCCAGTTGGCAAGCAAATCGCTAGCTGTCTTTGAGTGGTTCGCTCCTTTGAGCCAATCGGCACCTTATGCAAGCAAATCAAGCCTAAGCCAATTGCCACCTGTGCTGGATTTAGACAAATTTTGGAGGGTTTTATAAAGCATTTGTTGCTTGATTCCATTGTTTCATGCCCCTTCACAATTGTGAATCCCAATAGTGTCAAGGCACTGCACATACACAACCTACATAGTATTTTATTTCTTTATATCTTTGTCATTGTAGATATTAATTGAATTAACTTTTGATATTGTTTAATGACTATTCCAAAATATGTGCATAACAAATTATCCAACCATTTACATACCAAGTTTAATCCCATTAAGCTCAGTGCAGAGGCAATCTGCAATATAAAGCAGATAGTGTGCATCGACACGTGCATATTGAACCATTTCATCTGGTAAAGGACGAAGCCGCCAATCTGCACGCTGAAGTAAAAACCAACATTGTCAAATAACAAATATGCAAAATCAGAATTACTGATACAAATAAATTCATACAATCTCCATAAATTAAATTAGGTTTAAAAGTGTCAAATGGTATGAGTTCAATGGTTACAAAATTGATCTTCTTCCAAAGCAAAGACCCAGGTTAAAACTTTGCCAAGCAATGTATGCATTATGCCAATAAGGTTTGTTTTAATACCATTATGTGGTTTGTACAAATACCGTGATAATGCAGTCTTCATGTATTGTGGATGGGACCCATTTCAATACCATATAACCAATTACTTAAAAAACGTTTCTTGAGGGAGAAAATATGGAAATTATGAGATAAAGATAAGATCTCACCTTGATTTCCATTCCCTAAAAACAGGAACTATGTTTTTTAGTGAAATAAAATTCAACATTAGCATTATATCGTAAATTTGTAATGTATATAGTTACATATTACTAGCACTAGAAACTAAGAAGGCAAGAAACTGGAAGCTGTTATACAAGACTGCTAGTATACCAAAAGCGCATTTCATAAAACGTTTATAATTCCCTTTAATATGGGAAGAGTTAAGGCTTACCTAAATGACTAATATAGAAGAGTTGACATAGGAAACAGGAAAATTGAAATAAATCAAACCAAGCATTTGGTAGATAAGGCTTTGTACAAGAAAAATCTTTGAAGAGACAGATGCTGAGATGCTTGATAATAAAATGCAGTTTGATTTTGCTGCTTTTAAAGGCATGAAAGTTATATTAAATAAGTTGTTTGCCTTTCAACTTCTAGTGGTTTGTAAGATTAGCTCTTATGTCCTAAAGGTCCTAATATTTGAATAATAAACAAATAAAAACATTTTGTGCAAATGGTCATGTTAATTAGTTACTAGCAAGAAGATATGATAGGAGAAGATAATTCTAATAATGTCCACATATGACCAAAGGAGGCCAATGGGACTCGTTGAAAAGATCTGTTAGAAATTATAATGAATTGCAGTAACCACAAAGTACTATGAAACTAAGTAAAACTAGAGTAAAGAATCTAGTCTAAACTACTCTAAAGTGGAACAACAATATGGCATAAAATTACAGCCTCGAGGGTTACCCAAAATGGATAACACTAACATGCAAAAAGTAATGATTAAGAAAGAGCTCAAAGTCGAGGTACAACAGAGATAGAAAGGATCTCCAATGTATTGAAGCACCAACATTGTAATATATAGTGGGATGTAAAGTAGAAGAACAATTGTTATCGTCACCAACCATCCCAAAAGGGCCAACCCAGGATCTAATGATGCTCCCAAAAGAATGGACAGGATTAAGAGGGCCTAGTTGGATAATCCTAGAAGGAAATGGAGTTCAACCCCTCAAGACTCTTCTAGCATCCATGACTCTGGAACCAATAGAAGAGGACAAGAAACTAGTAAGTTATGCTTGTCTACAACTCCTTGGTATGTGAGGGATGGTCGAAACTCGACACAGAAGAATTGCAGTCTTGTCCTGTCGCAAACAAGAAGAAAGAATTGAAGCACTAGTAGCCACTCTTGTATGCAAACAAGGGTGCACAGACATGCCATTAATGTTTTGGATAGTTGTAGCTTAAAATGAGTATTAGTACTCTCAATTGCAAAGATAGAGTGAAAGAATGAGGTGATTAGTCGAGTAGTAGTTTGTCTCCCATGTAAAAACTGATGCAGCCAAAGAGTGTGAGCTTCCCTAAGGTAAAGAGCCAAGCATCTTTGGTCACGATAGCTGAAAAAAGTGGCAAGCAATCCACCTAAGTCTCTATACGAGCAATAGTACATCCCTCAAATCTCATAATAAAAAGGACACCTGAAGATGAAATGTTCTTCAGTCTCCTCCTCCCAAATAGAGCAAAGACGGCATACCCTATCTTCTCAAAGAATATGGTGGTCCCTCTCCACCCACAACTAATGTGAGCATACTTTGAGTTGACCAAGAGGAAACCTAACACTATGTGTCCATGAAATGAAATGATGGAGCAATTAATATGGGCAATGACAAAGAAAGAAACAATTTTTTTTTGTTTCCCTCTGCTCGAGTTAGTGAAAGAGGTAATGCCGCCAGGTGTTCAGCCATTAAACATAAAGCAAGGGAATGCAAAATAGCACCAGCAAAATGTACCAAGGAAAGCCCGAAGGGTAGTTCATTGGAACAATAGTTTACTGCCACCATGATGAAAATTCACATTTTGAAGGGGATGTCTATAAATGAGAATGATATTTCCTCAACACAAAAGTGACTGTTAAAAAAAATCAACCAATTCAAATGAAAATGGAACCAAAATACCCATCAGAATAATGCTGACAACCATAATATACCATAAGGTGAGGTATATGTAACCAAAAGTTACATTTATGAGGTTGAGAACATGACAATGACAATGAAATACCATTTATGAAAGCATCTTAAATTATAAAATGGCCTTTTTCAAACAATTAGATTCGGTTTAATGGGGTCTCTTGATTGGATGCAAGACATTGCATTCAAATGTAGTTATTGTCAACAATGAATTGCAATAATGATAGCATCCATAATTTTGTACTTGTCTATATATTTTAAATTAGATTTACATCTTGCATATGATAGATAAGATAAGTTAATTCTATTGATATCCATAGATGGCCAAACTTAATAATAAGATCTATGAATGATAGATAAGATAATGATAGAACAAAGCAATGTATGACATTAGGTAAAGTTTTCTTTTGAGACTACAAACTGATTAGCCAATAAGGGTATATATTCATAGTTTTACTTATCACCAGCCATCACAACCTATCTTATATAGCTTATAATTTGATTTATTTCATCAGTGTAAGGTATTATTCCTTACACATGCTAGGTCTGAATCATGAAATACAGAATGATCCATTTTCATTGTAGTTCATCCATAACAAGTTATCTTCTAATTCCAGTATGTGTAGGGTATTCATAGAAGATAGGTGCAATCTTCTATTTGTATGTTTTTAATGAATAGATTTGTAAATATGAATGCATTAATAATTTAATTACCCCATTCCTACGGTTACCAGGACGTTTGCCAATATGGTTGATCACTCAGAATTAAGATATCAGAATCTAATCTTTGATAGTATTGGTAATACCAACCTCAAGTCAAGAAATATTGAAGGAACTTTACACACACACACACAGAGCAAAGGGATTAAGCAAAGGCCACTTGAATCCACACCCATGACCCCTACTCTAGCCACCAAATTTGAGGGAATATACCAACACTCATTGGCTTTGTGAGGAAGGAAACTTTATGAAGATCTTTTCAAGCACATTTCATCCAAGCATGAAACTTCCTGGATCTTTTCCATTTGAAGTCATGTGAACCTCATCCAAATAGAGATTCTTGTGGAAAGACTGGAGAGATCCTCCTTGTACCTCAAAGCCATTTGACGTTTTTCAATTGATGAGGATTCAGAACCAAATAAGAAGAGTGCCATCTGGGTCCACCCAAGACCTATCAAATGTAAAATATTTGAGATCCAGGGTGTCGTGCAGGAAGGTATATTCAGAGGATCGTTATCTCTCACCTCGGCTTGGCTGCATTTCATAGTAGATAAGCCAGATAGCTGCACTAATCATCGCTCAGCGGATTCACTCACATTTCCAGGTCTGATTTTCCAAATTAGAAGTCAAGAGGATGTGGAAGCTTGGAAGATCCAAGATCCCAAGTGCTACACAAATATTTTGGAGATTATTTTGTTCTCTTGTTTTGGGATGAATGATTGCAGACAGATACGCATTGCCTTTACTCTTTATCATGTTGCCTTATATATAACCTACAATAAGGCAGGGTCTTTTCCACCACATGCATCTTCCTTAACAAGTCTAACTTGGGACTACTCTTCAGAATACTTCTGTATCATCTTTTTGCTCATCTCAACAAATCTCCTTGTTATATGTGTGCAACTGCTACAACAGTTTTTAAAGGCATGCCTATCTCAAATTTTAGGATGCTAGTAATGAAATTCCACATATACGCCTTTGTTCTCTGCATTTATTAGCCAATAGGCTTCTTCTACGGAACATTCCTAGATACGAGTTTTTTCAAAATAAAGGAAAAATAGAAATGTAACAAGTTGGTGTCACAAGACCATCATACCAATAAACTTTTGACAACTGTCATTAGAACTCAGAGCTGAGTTATACTTAATACACTTTCACATTCACGACATACCTACAAGTTTACAAATTGTCAACATCTTTTGAATGTGACATATTGTATTTTGTTTATTTTGTACTCACATACTTTGATATAATGAGGAAAGTATTCTAAGCCCCTAACACATTTAATGAAAATTGCATCATACTATCCAACTAGTAAAAAGATGTGCAAGAATCGATATAATAGGTATATATGGATGTCATGTGTTCATACTCATGACAAATATGTTATCGTTTAAAATGAACAATCTTCAAGAAATTGTACATTGAAGTAAATCATTCCCTTTCTAACCCTTCTTTTAGCCAACTTTTTTTGCGTTATCTCCTGATAACTTATTTCCTACCCTATCAGCTTTTTATGGCACTTTCTTGTGCTATTGATATTCTAATAACAAATATGTTTTACATGGCTCAAAGATATTTATTAGAAAACAAAAAAGACAAAAAAAGCAAAGTAAGATTATAACGAGGTAAATGAACTCTTTCTCCAAACCTCAATTTCATATTTCAACTTTCTGCCACAAATTCTTTGAAGGAAAAGAGGTCTTTGCCAGACTCATCATCCTTTTGGCTAAGAGATTTTCCAACATATCCTATTTGTCCGATATCATCATCCTTCATTTTCAGATTCAATTGCCTACCTTTCTACATGTACAGCTTATCTTACTGTGAAAGACAAACTAAGTGTATTAATAAAAATGTTACATCACCCTAACAGTGTACAATATTTGAATATATACATCATGATGATTTCAGTTTTTACACTATTTTATAGCCTCTTAATTATGCATCTTTTGGTTGACCACTAAGATTCCAATTAATTTTGAATCAACAGAAACTGGCATCTTAATGAAACAAACATTTATCAATGGTGAAGATTCTCTAATTTGCAGTATCAGGTCTCTAATTGCAGAAGTTGTCCTACAAACCTGGAAAATTTTGTTTGGAGATATTCCACAATACATTTGGAGCAAATATGCTAGCGACCTTTGTGGTTTTCCAAGAACATCACAAGCCTGAAAAGCAGCAAGTTCACCATTCAACAAAGTTGTTGACATAATGAAAAGAGCAATGTCATTGCAACATGTATAACACTTAAGTGTACCAAAATACAGCCAGATATAAATCCAATTGTAACTTTCGGAAAAGTTGGACAATCCTGCATATGGGAAGTTGGAATTATTAAAAGGAAACGCATATTAGATGGTTGATGCTACATAAAGAACCAAAAGAACCTTGGAGTAAGGTTTTCAAAATTTTAAAATTTTCATCACTTGAAAAGACTACTATTCAAATCTCAACCAGAAGTCACCACATTATGTATAGATTTCTAATGTCAAAAAGGGAATGAATGTCACATGAGATCACAATTATTTTCCATGATATTTAATTAACAACAAAAAATCAACCTACTACAACAATATGTACTGTTTGTTTCAAATATTTTTACAAACAGAGATTGAAACTGTTAGCAACAATTATAACAGTAAGGCCCCAATGTTTCACCAGGACTTTCAAGTCAAACTATTTCTTCTATTAGGAGATTATATTTCTTAAAGCAAGATTTTACATAATGTTTGACTATAGAATGTTTGAGTGCACATTGGAAAAAGCTTGTGAAACTAACATTTATTATTTATTTTAGTAGGTTACTACTACTTTTGCACTCCGAATTAGAAATTCTATGTCCGGGAAGGGAAACAGGGCCAGTGGCAGTTAGATTATCCAATTTTGAAGAATTAGAGTCCCAGTTCCCATGAATTTGAAGCAAAATTGACCAAGTCTGGAATGAAGTGCCCCATTCACAGATCAAAGAGCCCCACTCCAAAATCAGGATGCCTATTTCAATGCCACATTAAGTGTACACAGAACCCCATCTGCAGATCAAAGCACTCTGCTCCAAAATCAGAGCATTCCTTCCCAAAGACAGAGTAGGATGTTGCACTAAGTGTAGAGAGCGCCCCATCTGCAGATCAACAGAGCACAATGTTGCACTACGTTCCATTTCTCTACCGTATTCATTCATTTCATTTGTTTTTTTTTCTTGTGCTGCTTTTCCCAAGTTGTTTTAATTTCTTCGATTAATTAGCTGGATTAGAGGGGAGCTAGCCTGGATGTAGAGGCTGAAAGAAATAAACTCCTTTTTTTTATGTTGAAACTGTGATTTGGTGGGCATAGAAGGTCAGACAATTTCGCAGATCAACGGTTTCGGACATGCCCTATAGGACTAAATCAGCATGATTTTGCATGAAATGAAACCAATCCCACTTGCATTGTTAGATATATGTTTTGGGCTTACATCTCAGACCGACATAGTTCTACTTTAAATCTCTTCATACCTGTTAAAGGATTTGTTTGTAACATTGAATCTGACATAAAGGATTTTTTACTTCAGATCTCATAATTTTGAATAAATATTTGCAAATCTACTTTTCATTAATGTTTTGTGTAATGGTGAATCCATTTGTATAAAGAACCCAATACTTTACTCATATCTTTAAAGGAAAAAAAAAATCTTTGAGCAAATTGTCTATCAAATTATTGGTTAGATCCATCTTACTTCCAAAATTGGTGTTTCAGGACTGCTCAAATCTGTCAGTGTGCAGCTCGCAAAGGTAGTCAAACATATCAAAAGAGAGCCTTGTTCACTTCCAAGTATGCCCCCATATTGACTAGAGAGCATAGCACCCATGATCTTAAGGTACTTGATCTCACTTTGTATATTTCCAAGTAGTAGGTGTGTCCCACTATCTCTATAGCACACTTGGTGCTTAAATGCAATTCGTTCTTCCATTTAATTTTTTTTTTTTAAATCTTGGGAGCACCCCATCCTTGATTGAGTGTGTTCTGCCCTTATAAAATTGAAACTTGATCCAATTCCTGACTAGGTGTGCACCATAGACAAAACTGAGTGCTTCGCTCTGAACAAAAACGAGTAAGCCCTTTTTGCTAAGTCTGGAAGTGCCCTGCTCTATGTTGAGAGCACCCTGCTGTGAAGTAAGAGCGCTCAGCTCTTAAGTGAGAGCTCCCTCCTTTGAGGTGAGAGCTCTCCACTCTAAAGTGAGAGTGCCCCGCTCTTACCAAGTAATCGCTCCCTTTTTCCATTTCAGTAGCTAATCGTCGAGCATTTACGGAGACAATAGGACAAAAACCTGATTTTAACAAAAATCCTATATTAAGTTTATGAACATGAATTAAAAATACATCCAATCAGACAAGCAAATTGAACCAATTTGATTTCTTATTTATCGAAGGAAAGGTACCAAAAGTAGAAAACCTACAACTGTAATTTGGATCCAAGAACCAAAGGAGATACGCGAAACCCATGGAACAAGTAAAATAGTAAATGAGGGAAATTACAATACGATGTCTACATCTGGCAACCCTAACACAAACATGCACAAATCTAATATGGCAACTCTGTCATCATCTCCAACTGCCATCCAATATATTACTTCATATCCCCCAGTGGGCCAAGCAGTGGTCAAGAAAGCCTAACTATACTGCAACCAAATATGAACCATGCCTAATTGATTCTATTAGACCATGGTAACGAATCCATTGTATGGTCTGCCACTTAATCCAACACTTCACCCAACCACAGTAACCACATAACGGGTCATACAAACCAACATATAGTTACTCAGCAACAAGTCTTGAAATAGTCAATTAGGTCAAACCTGTAACTGCTCCAATATAGCCATGTTGGCTATCTTTGCTATTATTAACTCAAGCCCTGGGTTAGGTTAGTCGGCCCTTGAGCATTAGGGCTAGGTTTTGTTAACCGTTCAGACTTAAATAGATGAGTTCTGTTGTAATTTCATTAGCATACATCTAATATTTTGTCACCCGTGGTGTGCATAAGAGACTTTGCCCGCTCCAAGTGGCTAAGATTGTTCTGAGACCTGGAATCTGGATATACTATTTATAGTTGTGATTTACTTTGTGAAGCATTGGGATGGACAACCTATATATATCAGAACCAAAGATATAAGGGCCATGATGTGTTTATCAGATATGAAGGATCAATGGTTATCTCGTTTGCATCAAAATCAGGTGGTTTACTACAACTTTGGAGATAATTGGGAACATTTTCTATCAAATTGATCAGTTCCTGCCCAATATTCAGTCTATCCTTACAAAGTTGGCAGCATTATTGAGGCAAGACAATGACAAAGAGGTACAAGAACACCTTGCAATGATGCACCCATTACAACACAACCTTGGATGGGAAAATATGTTAGATTGCAGGGCATACCTCAAGCATCACATAGATTCCCAACAGCAAAACTTCAAGCAAGCAAGAGAGTTCAATTTATCTTCTCACTTGATAGGGTTGATCATCCATCAAAGGAAGGATTGGTTGCCTAGACTAGAGTTAGATAAGGTTGAGTCAAAAGGAGTGTTATTACATTATTTGTTGTCATGTAATTATTACATTATTTGATGTTATGTAATAATTAGGGGATGAATGATGATTTCATCTCATATGAGGTTGGATAGTCACATCGAGAGAAGGTGAAAGGGTGAGAAGAAGGTGAAAACCCAAGAGGTGAAACACCAAAAGTCTCTTGAAAATAAGAGACACCAAAAAGCATAAATATGGATGATGTACACAGATTCTGGCTGGTGGAAATATTTGAAGAAATATAAAATATATTGCTGTGCTCAATCATTGTCCTTGCATAATATTGTTGTACATATTGTTGCTCATCTTCCCTTTGTTTCCAACAACTGGTATCAGAGCCAGATGGAGAGTTTAAGAGTTTTTTGAGAAGGGACAATCATCAACATCTGACAACATGCCCTTTTAGATGTCACCAGTAGAGCTTGTTAAAAGCTAGATTTGATTTGAAGGCTTCATGTGTTTATTTTGTGAGACTCCGGTGTGTGCTTTTATGCTGCATGTTTCAGCTACTTTGTTTTCAGACATAAGACCAACTAGTCTGACAATAGTTGGGACCCCTAAAGAATTGAAGACGCCTCAGGGACTTGAAAAGTCCCATTGAAGCATTTATATCCTAGTTCCAATATTTTGTGTTTCTTGAGATCCCTTAGAGAAGACCTTAAAAAATTGCATCTAGCCATTTGTTTTACCTCCACGTCATCAGCCTTATGCTGTTATACTTTGTTCACAAATAACTATTCTTCATCTCTAGTGTTCAACACCAATTTCAACCTGATCTGTATGCCCTCTGCTCACCAATTTCATCCCTGTTCACCAAACGTTTCTTCTTCATTTTTCTTCCCTGGGCGCAGAAATTTCTCTGTCTAATCACCTTTCCTTCCTTGGCAAAAATGTTATTGTTCATTTCTGTGTTTTAAAAAAACAATTATTGAGTTTTTATCCAAAGTGCCACCTGCCACTCAAAGTTGACGTGGCTGGAATTTCTAAGCCTTTGTTTCACGTCAGAACTGTGCACAGACCTGTCAGTTAAACACATCTGTGAATCTAAACATTAGACATGATATTTTCCCGTGCAAAACAATTGAAGCAGACGTCTGAAACATGATTTTTTTGTGCAACAGAAACGTTTGACAAAATGAAGAATCAAGCACATGGCGTATTGTGCACAAGGAAGCATCATCTCTCATAAATATTGTCATTTTTTTAATCACATAGTGCATAAAGGTTAAAAAAAATTGAAGGAAAAAGTCACAAGTTCAATTTTTTTTTTTTAAAAGGGGAAGAAAATTTAAGAATTTCTTTTAAGGAGTACAAAATAAAGTTATTTTTTTGAAAAATTCCTATAGTTCTTAAAAAAAAATCAAAATTTAGACTATAGTGAATATTTTCAAAAATTTAAAAAGGGGGGTGCATTTAGGAAGATAAAAGGTGTATAGGTGCATTTTTTGGGGGGCATTTTTATTTAGGTCATGAAATGAAATTGGCATTTAGAAAAAGGAATATTTTGACGAGTTGAGTAATATTTTTGTAAAAAAGGTGCATTTTCAGCAGTGACCGACACCTTAATATTTTTTAACAAATTTTTGCATCAGAAACAAAATTTTGCATACACAAAAAGCAAAACATGTGCTTTGCACAATTGCAGCGTTTGGTATAAATGACACCTCTAACTTGTGTTTAAAAGTAATGTTGTTGCATTAAGTTACTGCATCTAAAGCCTAATATAGCTGCCATAACAACGTCTTGGCCCTATAAATCGTCGAGGAGGAATAAGGACACATTTTTGTGATATTTTGTTTCACTCTATTTTTACCCCATTCGTTACTATCATTAGACATAAATCCTAAAATTGAGAAAATCTAAGTATATAGGGAAGTTACGCCCACGTATGAGGATTTCTCTTTAAGAAAGTGTCATTGATAGGACGAATCCTTTTCAGTACTACCTTGGTACCATGTATCAATCTCTTTCACGTACCTTAAGGTCTCTCTCACGTACAACCACGTATATCGAGAGGACTAGCTTCTTCCACGTACCGATGGGTATATAGGAAGGGCGGGTATATTGAAAGGTTCGATATATAGGACTGGTGGTATACAGATAAGGGGACCATTTTTGGGAGATGCAACGGGCCTTTGCCATGGCTACATCAAAAATCTTTCTCACAAAATCTCAGTTGCTAAAGGGTCCAAATTTTGCACCATGGAAGACAAAAATGAGAACAATACTAGTGGTCAAAAAACTCTGGGATATAGTTACTGGTGATGAAACTTGTCTTGAGGAGATAGAAGCTAAGCAAAAGTATGATGAAAGAGATGCAAGGGCACTTATGCTCATCACTTTTGGAGTGGCTGATGAAATACAACCACATATCAGTGAAGTAGAAACATCAAAAGATGCATGGGATAGACTTTGCACTATATTTGAAGGAAAGAATGAAGCCACAATCCTTCATCTTCAGTCACAACTACATACATTAAGGGTCCAAGATGGTGAGAGTATTGAACAATTCCTTCGAAGAATTGCAGACTTGAAGTCAAAGTTGAACACCATGGGAGAAAAGGTGGAAGATAAGCTCTTAGTCTCAGTTGTACTTAGAGCTCTCCCTGAATCATTCAAAACATTGGTGACATCTCTCCAAGTATCAAACAGAAGGGTGTCATTTGAAGAATTGGTAAACATCCTTCAACAATATGAAGTAGAAAATCAGTTGAGAGATGAGTTGTCCAATAATGCCCTTATCTCCACAAAGAAATCACAAAAGGGTTCAAAGGGTCCTTCCACTTCATTTTCATCACAAAAGCAGCCTCAATGGAGGAGATATTATCATATTTGTGAAAAAGGACATGACACCAAATTTTGTAAATACAATATGATGACTCGTGGGGCTCAATCTCGTAGACCTCCTCAAAGGAAGCAACAGTTTCAATCACAACATCAACAAGGGCAATCTCAACAAAGGCCACAACAGCAAGGGTATATTGCTTAGGGTGAATCAGAACCAGATTGTGAAGAAGAGTGTGAAACAACACATAAGGTTCTTATGGCCAAGGAAGTGTCAAAACCAAGAAATAAAGGAGATAGTAAACAAGCCAAGAAACAAGGTGAAATTCAAAAGTATGTGTCATCAAAAGATAGTGAAGGTGGAGAATTTTCAAAACTTAGGTCTTGTTTACAATCAATACTCAGAAAAGTTGATGAAGGATACTTTGAAAATGGTGTGACAATCTCTATTGGTGCAGTGAGAAGAATGTGCATGGCACTATTCACCCTTGACATCCTTGAGGTGCAATGTAGAAAGCAAATAGAAATAATTGAAAAGTTGAAGGATAAGCCCATGATGAAAGATGTTTGTTGTGACACAAGTGATCTTCTTCAAAGGACAAATTTCAATTGTGATACAAGTGATTTGAGGCCCATAATGGCAGATGGTTGTTGTGATACATGTGATCTTGTCCAAAGGGAAGATATAGCTTGTGATACAAGTGATTTGAAGATTGTTGATGAGAGAAAAGATTGTGTAGAAGATGGTTGTATTGGCCATGACAAAGGCCATATTGTCAAAATTAGTGATAGTTCAGATTGTGTTGAAGGTCATTGTGATGATGATGTGTGGTATTTGAATGTTGTTGGTGATAATGACAAAGATCAAAGTGGTGATGAAGAAATTGGGTGCTTTGAAAAGCATACCAAAGGTATTGGTTCAAAAATAATGAGAAAAATGGGATACAATGGTACAGGATTGGGAAGATATGGGCAAGGTATGAAAATGCCCATAATACCAGGTATAAGGCCAAAGAATGAAGGCCTTGGTTTTGATGGTCAAGCAAGAAGCAATGAGACCAAATTTGTGAGAAGAGAAATCTATGCAGAAAATGAAATTCATAGGATGAGTTGTTGCAGTCATTGTGGAAGATCCGAACATGTGACAGCTAGGTGTTGGAACCTACATCCTTGTGAGATTTGTGGAGGTAATAACAACTCTTAAAGAAAATGTTGGCACAAAGATAAAGTGACTAAAAAAATACATATGAATTGTGGATGGATGAATGTATCAAAATGGGATAAAGTAAAATAAATGTTGAATGGTTTCTACAAAAGAAGGTGGAGTTTGTTGAATGAAAGAAATCTAAGTTTTCCATGAAAAGAATGCAGTCTTGGGAAACTTGAGATTTATATCAGAATATGACCCAAGCTATGCTTGGAAGCCCTGTAGTAACAGAACCTGTAGTGAAACATTATGTGAAGAATTCCAAATATATGGAAGATTCCAAAGATATAATTCAGTGATAATTTTCCAAAAGTTATGACCTAAAGACTGATCAAGAGGCGGCCTAGAGCAAGAACCCAGAGCCGGCCCAGAGGCAAAGACCCAAAGGCAATGACCCAGAGGCAGACCTAGTGACTGACAAAAGAGGCAAATCTAGTGGATATTATCAACAGCTAGACCAAAGCCAGCAAAGCTAAAGCCAGAGCACAATTCCAATGTACCACCCCTGGAATCATGGGGAGGTAATGATCTTTATACCAAATAATGTAATAAGGGGGGTGTTAGACTTTATTACATTATTTGATGTTATGTAATAATTAGGGGATGAATGATGATTTCACCTCATATAAGGTTGGATAGTCACATCTCCCATGAAAATGAAAGAAGGTGAAAAGGCTGAGAAGAAAATGAAACACCAAAAGTCTCATCTTCCCCTTGTTTCCAACAAGGAGAACATTTAGCCATATGCCATTGCTTAGAGGTGCCATACAAGAGAAAAAGGAGGAATTGTTATGATCTTTACACCATGGTGTATGAGCCAATCATCAGAGGTCTCAAAGGAGATATGCCCAAATTATTCACAAGGACCAAAACACTAATCAAACTGCCTGGAGGAGAACCCAAGTGTGACTTTTATTTGGGAAAGAGAGATGTGAGGGTATTCAAGAAAAAGAAAATAATAAAAATAGAGGGCCTTTCCAGCTGCCAAGGGAAAAGGAAGGGGCATAGCTCTCCATCTTCCACCAATGTTTCTCATGGCTGGAAAGGCTTAAATGGAGGTCTTGCTACTAATTCCAGGGATTGGAAAAGGACCGGATAGGGCCAAAAAGCAGTCGACAAGGGATCGATAAGGACCAATACGGCAAGGGATCGATAAGGACCAATACGGAAAGGGACCGACAAGAGACCAGTAAGGGAGTCAGCAAGGATCTGGAATGATTAGCCAGAAATTGGCAAGTACCAGCAAGGGAAGTGTTGGCTTGTTATTGTAAATTTTATGGTGAGAAATGCAAATATATTGTATATTGGTTTGCTGCGTGTGTTTGCATGATGTTTGGGCTGCTTTCATTAGACCCCCTCCTCTAGTCTGCATCATAACGGTTCCGGATTAGATGAAGATTTTGTGTGAGCATTGAGAGCTGATTTTCAAAGGAACAATCGTCGCCATCCAATGACATGTCCCTATAATTTGATGTATGCAATGTTTTTTTTTGCGTGGAGAGAATACACTACTGGTCCAGTATGAGACGCAGCTACAGTAGCACTATCAATGCTACGAGCGAGGAAGGGTGGATTTGATCTAGTTATAAGTGATGTATACATGCCAGATGTGGATGGGTTTAAGCTCCTCAAGCATGTTGGACTGGAAATCGATTTGCTTGTGACCATGATGTTAGTAGATGGAGGAAAAAGTATAGTCATGAAAGAAGCTAAGCATGGAGCGTGTGACTACTTGATAGAACTTGTATAGTGGAGGAGTTTAAGAACATATGGCAACACGTAGTCAGGAAGAAAAGGAACGAGTCAAATAATTTTGATCATTCAAGCAATGTAGAAGACAATGAGAGGCACAAAAAAGGACCTGATGATGTTGAATATGCTTCCTTAGTGAACAAAGGAAGAGATGGTAATTGAAAGCTTTTGAAGAAACGGAAGGAAGCTAAAGAGGAAGAACAATATGAAGTAACATGTAAAGGATTAATAAATAATTAATAAATAAACTGTTGCAGATCATATTTTGTTTGCTCTGAAGCATCCAAAGAGTTGAAGGTTTATCTGTTCGCTCCCATATAATGAATTTATGATTCAAATGAAAACACATTTTATACATTCAATTGTGCTGCAGATGTCCTGGAGAAAAACTGCATGAACGCGGACTGTATATTCGCTTGATATCCAAAAAATATTGCAAAATTAATACTTGATAACGTTTGTTGGACACGTTCGCTGGAAATTCCAATTTTAGAGCAGAACAGGAGGAGAATATTTCTAATAATTTATGGTGCAAGGGAATGTGGAGGTTCGAACTGAAACAGACACATGGCATTCATGTTGAGGACTGTTTGAAGTGCAGAAGGAATAACTGCCTGTTAATTGTTTTTACCACCGAAACCAGAATATACAGGAGAATCAATTATTGCTCGGGACGTGTTCAGAACATATACATGAACAGATAAATGCATGGAGGCAAGGAAGGGCAGGATGTGTCCTTTTCTATATTTAAAGAGTTGGATACCATCGTCTTTATTTCCCATAATTATTACGAACAATCACCGCGATATGCACGGAAGTAACTCAGAGGTTTACAACACCGAAGGCAGGTTTGTTCTTGAGAAGTTCAAGGAGATACTCAGTAAGTATGCATTCACAAAATCCAATCGTCTCCCATTCAAGGAACTCTTTCTCATGACAAAGGCTATTCGTAACATTTGAGATCCTTTTGGCTGGATTGCAAGAAAGTTTGGGTGAGGAATTACATACTGGTTGGTTCGAGATGAAGAGGAATTTGCATCCAAGGATGCCATTAGAGGAGTTTTGATGGAAGTTTCTTCAAGTATGCAGAGAAACTCAACAAAGCAAGGCAGGCTCATGTGAAAAAGCAAGCGTAAGGAATAAGAAGTATTTTATGGGATCTTATTCCAAAGTGGCCCAGAATAATGAAGTCACAGGCGTAGAAATAGAAGAAGAAGAAAGTTACGAGGAAGAATTCGAAGAAGGCGTGCATATTGCCATCCAACGTTTGGCTGACGGATCACAACAAGTCAAACGAATTATATTCAGCTGTCAAAAATTCAATGATACCCAAGTGAGCTTGTGGTGGAAAGAAAGGTATTGTTTCTTGCCTTTATATTTGCTTAAGTTGCAAATATCATAATAGGAAGACTGGTTATTGAAAGGTGGTTTAAAATTTCGAAGAGAAATATCACAGGTTCAATTTTCATCGGGTATATAGGAGAAGAAATTGTTTTGCCATTGCATGTTTTTTTTTTTAAATAACAGTTGGGGAGATAAAAGGTGTATAAATGCAGTTATTTATTGTGGGTATTTTATAAAGGTCACAGATAACAAGAGTGGGGAAGTCATTTTTTTTTTTTTTGAAAAATAAAATAAAGTCAAATGGAAAAGGTAAAGAGGTCTTCTATTTTGAAGAAGCAATTCATGCTCATGAGCAGGGGCTCATGAAGCATTTCTCTTACTCAGCATGTATGGGAGCACCTGGAAAAAATAAAATAATAAAAATGAAGGGTCTTTCCAGCTACCATGGAAAGAGGAAGGGGCAAGGCTCTCCATCTTCCCCATTTTTTCTCATGCTTGTAAAGGCATAAGTGGAGGTATTCCTACTAATTAAGGACCGGACAAGGCCGCAAGGAGTCGGCAAAGTACCAACAAGGATCGGCAAAGGTTCGGTAAGGGACCAACAAGAGACAAATGAGGGAGTCGATAAGGAACCGAGATGACCGTCCAAGAGTTGGCAAGGGTCAGAAAGGGAAATGTTAGCTGCTTGTTGTAAATTTTACAATGAGAAATGCAAATATATTGTTTTTATTTATTGGTTTTGTGTGTGTTTGTGTGGAGACATTTGGGCTGCTAGAAGAGGTAGTCTTTCATTAGACCCCCTCCTCTAGTCTGCATCAAAGAGTAAATCCTTTTTTAAACTAAATGGAATTTCTAGATACCTTTTTAAGTTACCAACATGTGTTGGATTACTTGTTCCACCTAAAGTGTGTCCACCAGATGGAATACATAGACCAAAAATACTTTAGGGGAAAAAGGTCTTCTTTTTACAATTAAAACGAAAGGTACCTGGCCATCACTTCCATGCACAAAGAGTGCCATACCCAACTTTGAGACATGTTAGGAAGACTAAGGCTAAGAAGATTGATAGCATTTCAGTCATATGATCGGGATACAATTTTTTCAAGAATATTTTTTGAGAAATAAACAAAATCCAACTACATACACAATAAAAGGCCCAATGTCGAAAGATAAAGGAATTTAGATGAAGAACATGCTAAGCCCAGGTTGAATGCTCCAAATGCCTATGAATATGAACTCAATAAGAGGCTGAATTATCCTCCTTTGTCGCTCTCATTTTATGCTAAGAGCAAGATAAAGAGCAATTTTGACCCAGATACTCTAGTAAATTCTCATAACACTGATGTCTTGACAAATAGGCAAGGTTGGAGTTTTGAAAAGAGACTAGCAAGGAAGCACATTAGGTACAAACTAATGCAATAGGGATGCTAGTAATGAAATCCAAACGAGATGAAAAGTTTTCTGCTATATGAGATCAACATCATCATAGAGATAAGGAGAAGGGAGGCAACCTACCAGTCATGACCACCACATTAGGTGATGTAGGGGTGGAAATTACAAATATTCTTATGTATTAGGGCTGATATGGTACATTCCTTCCCATGGGAGGAAAGAAGAAAAATATAGACATTAGTGTCGAACCTTCCACAGCAATGAAGGAAGAATGGATGGAGGAAGGTGAAAATCAGGTAAATATCCAAAAGAAAATGTCAAGATAGGAGGAGATCAAACTTGGGATATCGAAGCTCGGGATGAACAAGAGGAGGATCTTCAATTTGACACCGGTAAAGCTCAAGAGATAACCAATACTTGCTTTATTAAGGAAGAAGCAGCAAAGGCAGAAGCAGTTGTTTCAAAGAACCAAATTCCTCCAACTCTTTCCCCCTCCACCACAACTCCATCCAACACTTCTTTTATTCTATCTATTGTTCTCTCTCCCTCATATACTTACTCTTGTCCCTTTTCTCTTACTGCTCCTATTCCTTTTGTTGTTCCCAGCTCATCATCAACAAGCACGGCCAAAATAGCACCACCTGCAAAGCGCGCATTCACTTCAATAAATGGGACTTCGCATATTGCACAATAACCAATCATTGGCATCCACTCCCCACCTCTCAAATCTATTCCCACCCCCACCAATCCATCTATGTCCATCCATCCCATCATGACTCGATCTGCAAAGTTTTGTAGCACAACACTTAGTACTCCACTCTTGGAGGAACAATTTGAATGACAAATTTAATGATCAACATGACTGCAATCGTCTCAATCTCAACACTTCAATCTACAAATAGGAAAGTCTATCTTGCTCCAAACTACTATGCAACAATCACATGTATAGCAATTGTTTGTACAACAACTCTCATACAACACTCCAATATGTGACCACCTCGCTGTACAACTCTAGTACTACGACTTCAACCCTGCATACAAAACTTGGGAGGAACAACTACAAATCTACCTACTGCAGTAATCAACAATGACAACACACACAATGTACATGCAAATACAATAGATGAAGAATGAAATGAATAGATATTGCATTCACCTAATGTTGTGTGAGGGAGAGATATGCAAACAACAGTTGTCAATGACACGCAAACCTATCAAAACAAAGGCTACTTTAGGCATATCGTGTAAATGTCCATTGTTTCAGGGAGAAGCAACTGAATACCCAGCCATACATTGGAGAATTTGCCTCACGATATGGAAGGCAAATGAGGTGAATAATGATGCCGATTGGAGGAGGTAATTTCTTGTGACATTTTGTGGAGTCATAATGGATTGGCACAAGCAATTGCCAAATGGCAAGTATCAGACATGGGAAGAGTTGCACAATTCGTTCGTGAAAGAATTCCGGTTGTTCCACAATGATGATGTGGCCATTGCTAAAATTTATAGAATGAAACAAGGTGAGAACGAGTTTTGTTTGTTCATACAATTGGAAGTTGAGTGGGCTATTTAATCATTTGGAGGAGGACCCATAGACGCATTACAGAGGAAATGGTTCATAGACGGACTTCTTCCTACATACCGAAAGAAAATCAGGGTGGTTCCTTCGACAGCATACCAAGAGGCTTTGGAAAGAGCCTTGAATCTAGATAGTGATGGAAAAAAAACACTAAAGTATTGGGATCGTGTTAATGTAGACGACAATGACCCTCGGGATGAAAGTGATTATGATATTGAGAATGACTTAGATAGTGAGAGTGATGATTTTGGGCATGAGAGTAGTTCATCGTTCAAGTGTTGGGGTCAAGAAGTCAAGGAAGGAAGTGACTCCAAAGAGAAGAACAATGACTTCGAGGATGAGTGTGACTCGAAGAATGCAAGATCACTAGTGATGTGGCCTGTGACAACCGCCGAAGAACTAGAAGACATAGAACAATGTATGATAATGAGGGTAGACACATGGTACAATGTTGGCAATGTCATTTATGGAGGCACTTCGCACATGATTGTCAAAGTGCTATGAGTCAAGATAAACCGATGATGCATACAGAGTTCAAAGTTCCAGAGAAGAGTTACAACCCTTGCCAAGAAGCTAAGGAGGTGAAGCCAATTGCAATTGAGGAGATGAACTTGATGAACTTAATTGCATTTGAGGAGATAAAATCGATCTCAATAGAAGAGGCAAAAATCCAGCAAGTACTTCAAGTTGCACAGGAAGAAGTTGCAACTGTGCCAATGTCATCACAAGAAGTGTTGTCTAAAGAGTTGTCATCAGAGGAAGTGTCGTATGAGGAGTTGTCGTCAAAGTACCATACCAGTGCATGTCATACAAGTGAGTTTTGTCATACAAGTATTTCATGGTGTACGAGTGGTGTAGACAAAGTGTGCCATAAAAGTCCTTGTCATACTAACGATTCTCGTACAAGTGAAGACATCGTTCAAGCGAGAATGTCGTACAAGGAGATGTCATTCAAAGAGTTGTGATACAAGGAAAGAGATATTCGTTAGAGGCTAAGAAGCAGTTAGTTGAATTAAGAAAGAAGTAATTCAAAGTTGAGGGGAAGTTGTTTAAATGGGTTGGGTGAAGGCTACCTACGTGCAAACACGCAAAGGATGCTACCCCTTGACACCTGACATAGGTGGCAATAGGCATTGCCCATCATGTTGGTCATGTTGATCAAGTTGATGATGTGATTGATTGCAAAAGGTAGAGTGAGCAATTGGAAAACAATGTGTTGTGGGTAACAGTTTGAAGTGATGCCTATTGCAACCGATGTATGGAATAGAAGAAAGTGGAAGGAGCGCAACAAGAGAGATTCGTTACGTTCTTCAATGCATCCTAACGTTTAGCTCATGTGTCGTTAAGGACACCAACAAGTTTAGAGGAGGGGATAAATGTAGACAGGCAAATTGATATGTTTGCATAATTAGTGAATAAGTTTGTCATTTTGTGTTAGTGTAATTCGTACGCAAAGTGTTTGACAAAATGTGCGTACATATAATAATAATGTTATAAAGTGGCAATGTAATAATAAGGTGTAATGTTAATGTATGTATGGTAAAGTCATAAAGTAAGTTTGTCTTGTAGTGAGTCAAATGCAATATAAAGTCAAATTATCATGTAATAAGATGTCGACATTACCTTTGACAAATTGTATTAGTAATAAGGTATGCACGACAGATTAATGTAATAAGCCGACGGTTGAGGGTGAGGTGTCTTGGCGGACGGTTGAGGGAAACTGTCCACCCGTGTGCATAAAAGGACCCACCCTCTCCCATTTTGAAGAGCAATGGTATGGTACTAGTGTGTGATGGTTGGAGGAATGTAAGGTCAAGTGTGTGGTCATCATGTCATGTGGTGGTGGTCGGATAATGTGAAAAGCATCTACATTGTAGCCTTGTATATTGCAGACGGTCTGTAATGCCGCACAAAGTAATGCAATACTGATTCATCCTTTGTCTATGTAATACTATATGTACAAAAAGCTGCAATGCTATTGAGGCATAATAACGCAAGGATCATTCATCCTTGAATCTGTGTGAGATATGTTTTATATGATATTGTTAAAGTAAGTTTATTAAAGTAGAAATGGAATTGTGTTTCATTATGTTAAATTTTATTTCTACATACGGCACTAGCATTACATCATAGTCTACAAAACCTACGCAAGCACATCTCCTCCGTGGTTATCAATGCAAACTCATCTCCTCTATGTCTCCAATGTCCAAGGTTCTTTGGTATACGGTGTACGATCTCCCATCTATACTTGTGTCTATCCCAGTCAAGTGAATGTGGGGGCCTATTTATCATTGAGCGTTGGTAGTTAACAATTACCACCCAGGACACATCATCTCTAATTGGGTGATGAGTACCCTACATTTGCACATACCACATGATTTCATGCATTGCATTGTACATCTTTTGTTCACATTACAAACTATGAATTCTCAAAACGTTAACGTTACTAATTATGACGTCAAACAATTATTACAATATTACATTGACAAAATTTCATTTGTGCTCCCTCGACTCCAACGCACTTATTTGATTTTTTCCTATTCTACTTCTTTGTCTTAGGCACATTTGAACTATCACCTACATCTACCCTCCCCACTAAATTGGTCGACTTCCTCGTCAATGACTATCTCTGCTCCTAGGGACTCCAATTCTTCTAAGGTTGAGGCATAGGAACAGGTATTCCTTGGAGCTCCTGGATCAAAAACTTCAAGGCCTCAGTTTCTCCCTTCAACCGCTTGGCATAGGCCTGGTATCGAGCCCATTGTAAGCCATAGTGATTTGACTTTCGCTTGAACTCTATTAGCCTAGCCTTCAACTCGTCCTCTCTCTTTATTGCTTCAAATTCTTTCTTGGTTGCTCTAGCTTCTTTCTTGGTTGTTTCAACCTCTCTTCTTGCTGCTATTGCCAGTTGCTCATCTCTTTCAACTATCAATTGTTCTCGGCAAGTGATTCATGCTTCTTTGCCTCCAATAATTGTTCCCTCATTGCACATTTTGATTTCAATTGCCTGATCAACTAATCTTGCTCCTCTTGTACTTGCTTTTTGGCCTCTACCTCCTTTCTCAATTTTGCTAGCTTTGCTTCGGCATCCTATTGCACTTGTCAAATGTAGAACAATGGTTTGTATTCCAACTCTTGGAGGAACAATTTGAATGACAAATTTAATAATCAGCCAGGACTCTTCACTTGTACTGCAATCACAACAATTGCTTGGACAACAATATCACTTGTACGGCAACACTTGGCCTGCAACTTGCAACATGCACCCAAAACTTGAAAGGAACAATACAGAACCTATCTACTACGGTAATCAACAATGACAACACATGCACTAACAATGGCTTCGTAATCAACAATAACAATAGCAAATGATAAATGAATATAAGCAAATCTTGTATTAACAATAGCCTGTACGGTTAACTACATACAACATCTTCTTACATATACATTTGTGTGGAATATCTCCTTCCAACACCTACACGCTTCAACCAACAACCACTAGCCAGCCTCTCAACAACATCCACACGACCCAACAACTACACGCTTCAACCCTTGAATGAGGTAAGGGTCTTATTTATACAACCAAAAACTAGTTGCAACCTCTAACTGCCCAACACCTCATCATTTTCCTATATTACATTTGACATGCATTTGACTTACATTTACATTTCATTTCGTGAGTCACTATATGATTTAATTGTACATAACATGACACATTATCATATGAAATATTACACGATGACTTTATTGATTATACATACACATAATTCGTCAAACACTTTGCGTAAAAACTACAAAATAACACAAAATGGCAAAACTTATATACTAATTATGCAAACATATCAATTTGCCTGCCTACACCAAAGTTGTGCCTCCACTGTCTGCACTTGGTTAGCCAACTCTTCCTCTTTCAGTTTTCTATTATAAACCGTCTGTTGAAACGTTTCCAAGGTAGCCAACCACTAAACCAAATATGCCAAGAAGTTCATTTGGGCCTATGATTTGACCACCTTAGGTGCAAGTTTGACATACTTGACACCTGATTCTTCTCCAAGATGGGCCACTAAAATCCCTTCGTCTACATACATTCATGTTGGATGTTGGGCAAGCTTTTCAATCCCAACATCAACTCAACATTGCCAATTTAAAGCTCCCATGATTGTGTTTGATGAATCTTGGCAAACATATTCATGCACTCATAATCATAGGCCCAATGCACTAGTTTGCCTAATTCATTCTCCATCCTCAACTGCTACAGTCACCAGTCTCCCACACATCTTACTCTAAACTAAATGTGCACTCTCTCCAACACTCCAAATAGCTTGTCAAAAAAAGCATCAACCTATTCATTGATATTTCCTCCCAAAACTGGTGTTCTCATCAGATTTGGCATTTCAAGGATGAAATGCTAACTAGTCTCCTCCGCAAATTCCTGTCAATGTCATCTCCAGTGGTAGTTTCCTCCACATCCTCCCCACTGTGACCTAACAGGTTGATTTTTGTTTGACTACCTTGCCCTTCTAAATCTTTTCACCCGCATCAATAGTCCTTTCTACATCTACCACTATCTCTGATGGATGGCTACTTTCACCCTTTTGCCAAACTCTGAACTCTAACGTGTCTTGTTTCCCCTTATTCTCCTTTCCTCCGACACAACCGAACCCGATGTTGTCTCCTATGTTGTAGATGTTATTTCTATATGTGATCCCTCATCTAACAAAGGTCATCCACATTGTTCCATTACTTGTACAAAATGCATTGGTATTGCATCAAAACTATTAGGTGAGTTGATACTCCACCTGTAACGGGACATTACTAGCAACTCCTTCCATTGGTGGTGATGCTTACACCACATCAATTGCAGTCTGAATCTCTTCGTCAAACATATACTACTATCAATTCATGTTCATGTTGTTGCGCAATACTCCTCTTCAATTATTGCGCTATATTTTCCACACCTTGCACTTCTTGTGCAACAAACTCCTTCAATTGTTGTCCACCCATGGCAACCCTATTTTAAGTCATTCTTGTGGTACCTGCACCAATACTTGCAATGCCTCCTCACACAGCCTGACCCCTTGGTCGTGCAGGAACTTCCCTTTGAATTGCCTCTTGTGACATCCTATGCTTCTCACTCTCACCCTCCGCCTCTGCACTGCACCATTTGTCTTCTTTGTCATGGCCTGCTTTGTGGGTCTTTCTCTCTCTGACTAATGTTGTTGCCTTTCTTGTTGATCTTGCGTCTACGGTTGGGTTCCTATCCACTATTGCTCCAACCTTCTTTGCTTCTCCCTTCGCACCAACTCCTCATCTTTGTTTGACTCCTCACTTCCCTCATCTCCTGAAGCTTGTTGTGCCTTCTTCTATTTTCCCAAAATGCCTGGCTTCATAAGCGTAACCACATGGATCAACCTGAATATCGTAGGTGCATACTCAAGCATCACTCAAGGAGGGTTAGGTCTTGGGAACTAAAGCTTCTTTTGAGTCCCAACATTCAGCATCAATGCAAAGGAGTGGAATTTTCTTTGAAAAATTCTTGTATGCATCAAAAAAATTTCAATGCGATTCAACCAATATGATTCCCAATCATATGACACTCCTGCCATAATTTCCTCCATATACGCTATGAGCCAAGTGGACAACTCCGAAGCTCGTTGGTCACTAGACAGTCTCAATATTATCACATTCATAGTACACTAGAGCTCCTTCGACTTCAACTGTTGCGTCTTCAGTCCACAGCTCCCATGCTTCATCAATTTTGCCACCTCTTGTAGAATGAGATTGGTAACTTATCCACCACATTCCTCCATTGGTAATGATCAAATGATTCTTTCTTGATCTCTATCTGAATTCAACAATCCAAAATCCTTCAGAGATTGCTAAGGGAGAATACCACAGGAATATCCCGACTGCCAATCATCATTATGCTCATATTATACTCGGATCATATGTTTGCAACATCTACAACAAGAACAGTTCGAAAAAATCTGTCAATGTTCGGCATCTGCAAAATGTGGTGTGATCCTGCATTCTTAAACACGATCTTCAATGGATGCTCGTGGATTTTCCTGCCACTAGTTTCTACAGATTTCTCCAACTGGTTGTATCCATGTCAATTTTTCCAAGGGGATTCGCTTCTTCTCCTTGCCCTTGCTTTTCTCCTTCTCCTGAGATGAAGCTTTCGTTTCTCTACCATGAGTTTGTCCTTCCTCAGGATTGTTGGTCCTTGGCCTTACTCTTGGTTCTAAGTGTTGCCTCATCATCCCTCGCTTTGCGTCCATGTTGTGTTTCCTCTCTTACATGCACATGATCAACTAGGCCTCTCCCAAAGCCAACTTCGACACCTTCTTGTGAGCAATGCTTTGACTACAACACCGCCTCAGGTGGAACCTTCCTCTACTATTCCACTCGTTCGATCCTCTCCACAAGCCTCGACATTCTCTACATCACGCTTGAAATCTAACTCTACTTCCAACAACTCCTGATCATATGGCCTTCAATGTATAAATGTTTTTGTTAGTTGTACGACGTTCTATAGTACACTCCACCGATCTGTACAGCATTTGTCATCCGCTCCTTTGTACAATGATGTGTTGTATGCACCACTTATGTACAACAATGTTGAATATGTCCTGCACTCATGTGGCCTTCTCCTAGCATTACTATCGTACAGTCTACGTCTAGATGGGACAGTCTGCGAATAGGAAAGCCTATCCTATTCCAAAATGCTACCACCCACTGGACGGCCTATATGGTTCGTACACTTCAAAAATTTCAATCATCTGTCTTACAAATCCTTCTCTGGAAGCTTCAATCTTGTCTGCAATGCACCTTCCTCCTTAGGGCATTTACTTCTGACACCACAACTTCCTCCTCAAGGCACCAAGATGCAGTTTTGCAATGTCCCTCTACAACTCCATACATTGGTTGGTTCTTGCTCTCCTTCAAGCATTGAGCATTGTAATGCTCTTGGCCACTTTCCAGCATGTATTTATAAGGTGGTTGGAGTGGGGAGGATAGCTGTCTTACATGTGTTAACTCCTCACAACTACCACATTGCAACCTTGCATGTAGTACGTCATGTTTTTTCCTTTTTTATACAACTGAGTCATCCTTGCCATGTCATTCATACGACAATCCAAACATCCAATCAGATCATCCGTGCTACCGATGCCAACTCTTCCTCCCAATGGCACCTAACTTCAATTTACCTTGGCACTATATGGCGACTTGTCATGCGGCTTTGTGTTGTACAACTTGTACAATGCTCCATCATACTACATTTTGTCATATGCACATCATCTATATGGCATTCTGTCGTACTCACGTCTATATGGCATTTTGTCATGCACATCGTTTGTATGGAGTTCTACCATACACATCATTTATAAGGCATTTTGTCATACCTTGCTCTTGAACAATAGCCTGTCATACTACCCTATTTATCTTCTTACCGTTGATGCCTATCACTGCCTTCCGCCCTTGCTCCTTGTCCATCTTTGTCATCGTCTCCTCCCTAACGGTCTTCCAAACTCATTTGCACTTATTTCTCGATTTGTCCCTCCTAGATAGCCTTCAACAACGTGTGAATGTCTTTGCAACTGTCCGAGTGTCGGTCAAGGTCTTTTATTTCTACAACAGCCAGGGCATGGTCCTAACAGGCCACCCTACTGGTTGTACAGCATTGAGGTGGTTGCTTCACGGACAAAGGGTGGTCTTGGTTGGCCACCTTGCTGACTAAATGGCATAGAGGCAGTCTGAGGGGAAAAACCTCCCCACAAACAAAAGGGAAAGAGATCAATCAACCTCCCCCCTTGGCTAGGCAAACCTAGATGGCCTAAGGAACCTAACTATCCTCCCAAACTACTTGAATTGCTTGATTCGTACATAGACCTTGGGTTGTCTGGTAGTCCTTGCTTACCACTTCAACTCCCCAAGGAACCGTTCAAATTTGGTGGCAGGTCATGGCTCCTTCTACTCATCCACATTGCTTCCTCAAAGACAATTTCATTCTGGTTTTTTTGTCGTCATTCATCCACACTACCTGTCGATTGGACAACTTGTTGTCTTCTCGATGTCCCTCTCCCAACTCTTCTTCCGAGTTCCAAGCTTGAGCTCTCATTGCTCCAATATTCCTCATAATTTCTTGAACTCGTCAAGGACACACTCTTGAATTCCTTTTGTCCCAAGTTCCCACCCTTCATTCTACTTGGAAAAATCACTTCATGGGTGTCTCTGCATCCCTTCAGTTGCTATAGTTTAATTTCTTGTTTGAATATCATCCCACTGCCTCACTATCTCCTATGCATATTGTCTTCTCAACTCTTTGTTTCTTCTTTGCAGTTGCTCACTTTGTTCATGCAACTACTACGTTTCCCGACGTATTCTCAGTTGTGCACGTCTAATGGCTGCCAACAAATTCATCCCTTACTCGCTACCTTCACTCTAAGGTTCATGCTCTGGTGGTTCTTCTTGTCTATCATCCATCACCACCATTTGTTGTGTATTTTCTTCATCTAGTGATCTCAATGTTTCTTCCTCTTCCATGTCTAGAAATTGAACATGCACCCGTATTCTTCTTTTTTTTGTAGGGTGAGGTTGCAATTCCTCCTATTCAATTACTGGTTGCATGCTATTTTCTCCTCTAAACAGCCAAGCTAGTTGTTTTGTGATCTCCGAGTCATTGTCTTCTCTTGCACCATCTCTCTCCTTGGTCCTACTCGACTCACCATCTTCTTGGACCAACATACACTCAAAAGGTTGCGAAGGCTGATTTGGTGTTGTAGTCAACCTTCCTATGCTTGCTTCTTCAACTGGTTCAAAATTAACCATATTCACTTGCGCTTTCATTTTATATGGCTTTAATTTTGAACCATTAACTATCTCAAGACACATTGCCCCATCCAATTTCTTCAATTTCACTGCACCATTATCCATCATCTCTTCAACCTAGAAGGGTCCAAGCCACAAAGTCTTCAATTTGCCTAGCTTGATCTCTCTCTTGCCATTAAACTTCAAGACCAAGTCACCTGGCTTCAAATTCATCTTTCTTAGGTGCTTGTCATGCCACGACTTCCTCTAACATTGGGCAATTTTCGTTGCCCACTGTGCCATTACTCTTTTCTCGTCCAATTTAACTAGTACTACTAGCCTCTCCTCTAGGCTCTCCTAGTCACCTAAACGATTCTACACTGCCACTCTTAGACTTAATACCAAGAACTCAAACAGAACAACTACCTCCTACCTATACATCAACTGGAACGACGCATGGTTTGTCATTGGATTATGTGTAGCTTTGTAAGCCCACAAAACTGTTGGCTATCTTTCCTCCCAATCAGCGTTCTCGATTCCACGTCTTGTACATTATCGAGACCATGACCTTGTTTGTCGCCTTCGCTTGTCCATTTGCCCTAGGGTAATACAGACTAGACAACGAGTGCAAGATCTTGAATTTTGTAAAGAGTTTTCAAATGATCTCATTGACACAGTGTCCTCCAGGATCACTCATCAATTGTAGAGGTATGCCAAATATTCTAATCACCTGATCATACAAGAATTGTCTGACAACACCCTTGCCTCAACCCACGTTGTCAAATACTCAGTTGCCACCACAATGTATCTACATTTGATCTTAGGGGATAGGAGAATCATTCCCAATGGCTAGTTTCCCCTTACTCAGATGATGGGCTTACCCCTTCTACTAGTTCTTAATGGTCCCACAAAATTTATATCCCATTTCTTGATCTCCTACAGTTGCGATAGGTGTAATGGCATAAAGTCCCTCCTCAAAGAAATGTAATGCCATAAAGTCCCTCCTCAATGAAATGTAATGCCATAAAGTCCCTCTGGCACGTAACGCATGCTATCACAAATTTCTTTGCATCACGATAGAGGGTGAGCCACCATAGCCCTGCCAAAAGCACCTTACTCGTTGTTGCATATAGTCCCAAGTGCCCTCCTGCCAACCCTTCATGAGCTTCCTTCAACGCTAAGTTCACTTCCTCATCCATTATACACCTCAAAACTCCATTTGGTCCTATTTTGTACAATAATCTAGCTATCAATTGAAATGGTGTTGAATTGATGATGATCTTTTTCTCTACTACCGTCAACTCCTGTGGCAACTACCCTATTGACAAGTATTGCCACACGGTCTTGTACCATGATGGTAGCACAATTATTGCAAATAAATGAATGTTTGAAAATTCATCTAACACTTCTCGCTCCGCAATTCTCTCTCAAGCGAATTCTTGACAATTTATCCACTATTACATGTTTCTTTCTTGGTCTCACCACTACACAAAACACGAACTCTTATAACATGACAAGCCACATACTAATTCGTCCATGAAAGGTCAGCTTGTTAATCAAGTATAGCAATGCTTGATGATCTATGTAGAAGGCAAAGGGGTTGGCAAGCAAATAATGTCTAAAGTTTTGAATTGCATATATCATACCCAAGCCATCTAGCTCCGTTGTGTTGTAATTTTTCTCTGCTCGAGACAATAGTTGACTTGAAATGTATAAGGCTAATTCAGCCCAAATTTACCCTCCTATACGGACTACACAGCAAGTGAAATTCCGTGAAGAGTTTACGAATGATCTCCTTGACAAAGTGTCCTCCAAAATCACTCATCAATTGTAGAGGTAATATTTTGATCACCGTTCATACAAGAATTGTCGGGCAACACCCTTGCCTCGACCCACTTCATCAAATACTCAATTGCCACCACAATGTATCTTCATTTTCTTTTACTAGTTCTTAACGGTCCCACAAAATTTAGACCCCATCTTTCGAACACCTACAATTGTGATGGGTGTAATGGCATAAAGTCCCTCTGGCATGTATCGCATGCCGTTACAAACTCCTTTGCATCACGATAGAGGGTGCGCCACCATAACCCTGCCAAAATCACCTTCCTCGTTGTTGCATCTAGGTTCATGTGCCCTCTTGCCAATCTTTCATGAGTTTGCTTCAACGCTATGTTCACTCCCTCATCCATTACACACCTCAAAACTCCATTTGGTCCAATTTTGTACAATAATCTAGCAAGGTTACTAGGTGCGGGGGTGCGGGTGCGGCGGGAATCGCGGGAGCGGGTGAAAACGCGGCCCACACCAAAAATAGGGTTCGCTGGGTGTGGGTGCGATTAGTTTTTAATTTAAGATATATATATATATTATCAAAAAAATTAAAAAATGAAATAAATTATGCACATTGCGAAATAATTAAATAAATGATAAATCATACACATTGTGAAATAAAATAAATAATTCATATATATTTGCAAAATATTTAAATATGGTATTTCAAAAAAAAATTAAATATGGCATCATAAAAGCATACTGATATATGATATTCACATAAAATAATGACAGGATGTCAAGTCATAAAGAGTCAAGAGATAACAAATATACTATAAGACTATAAGTATATGCTATATAGTAGTGGACATGTACAAAGATAACATCAAATATCTCATTCATCATATTCCTCATCATCCTCTTCTAGGCCCTCCTCCTATGGATCTGGTGGTGGTAGATCTGAAAAGCCATCACACCTACTGTCATCTCTGCTATCATCAGGAACTGCATCCCAACGTGCAAAAGGCCCCTCTGTATAACCCTTGTCCCTACGAGACATGAGTCGAAGAGTACTATGGACATACACAAGGTTCTCTGCCCTACTCGCCTCTCATCGACCTCTCCTCGTTGAATGGATAAATCCATAATTACTCCAATTCCTCTCACAAGCTGAGGAACTGACCACCTGAGACAATAAACGACATGCTAGTTGCTGCAACTGTGGCATCCCATGTCCGTGCAATGTCGACCAAAAACTTTAAATTATAATTTATAAAAACTTTGAAGTTTAAAGTTCAAACTTTTTAAAAAATTAAAATGTTTTTTAATTTTTTTTTAATAATTTTTTTAGCCCGTATGGGCTGGGTGTGGCTATCCCACCTAAAAAATTATAATTAAAAAATATTTATATTTTTTTCCTATGTTAATGCCCAAACCGGGCTGGGTTCGGCCGATTGAACCCCGACTGACTATAGGGTTCGGCTGGTCCGAACCCTGACTGATAGGGTTCGGTCCAAGGTGAACCCTATCAGACAGGGTTCGGATGGGGTTCGGCCCAAACCGTTCTCGTTCGTGAACTCGCGGACCCGGTGCGGGGTGTGCGAACCCTGTTACACTGTATTCTAGCTATCAATTAGAATGGTGTTGATTTGATGATCTTTTTCTAGCTATCAAGGGGTGGGCAAGAAGATAGTGTCTAAAATTTTGTATTGCATATACCATACCCAAGGCCTCCTGCTCCAGTGTGCTATAATTTTTCTCTCCTTGAGACAATAACCGACTTGAAAGTATATGGGCTAATCCAGCCCAAACTGCCCCTCTTGAGCCAGCCTACATCCAATTGCAAAATTGGGCGTGTCTACAGGGACATGAAACTCTTTCTCCCAATCTAGAAACACCAAAATGGGTGTGCAAACCAACTTTTCCTTCGACTCCTCAAAGGCCTTTTGATGCTCCTCCATCCATTGAAAAGGAACATTATTGCACGTCAAAATGTCTAATGGATGAGAAACTTGTGCAATAGTACCCAACATCTTGTAAGGACTTCAGCAAACTTATGTTGTATGGCTCTTCCATGCTCATTATGACTCTTATCTTGTGGAGGTCAGCCTTCAAGCCTCCTTTGCACACAACGTGCCCGTGTAGCTTCTCGTATGGCACCAACAACTTACATTTCTTTGGGTTTAAGGATAATCGAGCATTCATACACAACCTCATGCATTCCTCGAATGCTTTTAAGTGCTCGTCCTTCTTCCCATAAAACAACCAATCGTCCAAGAAAACTTCAAACTTGCCAATGGACATCTATTCAAAAAGGTACAAAATTATTCTTTGAAATGTGGTTCGAGCATTCCACAAACTAAAGGGCATCTAATTATATGCATAAATGTTGTTCTCAACTACAAAAGTGGTCCTCAATTTATCCTACTCAATTTGATTATAGCCTGAGAATCCATCCAAGAATGAAAAGATATCATGTCCAGCTACTTCTTCCAAGATCGAATCAGTAAAGGGTATTATGGTCATTGAATTCAAACTTCGGAAATCTAAACAAATGCGAGTATGATTGCTCTCCTTCAAGCTGATCATGATCGGTAACCCCCACTCGCTCACAATCACCTTGAAAATTATTCTAGCATCCAGCACCTTTTTAATCTCCGCATTGACCAAGGTCACATACTTAAGGTTCATTATGTATAGCCTTCTTCATACTGGTTGTGCACCTAAAACCAATGGAATCTGATGCACAAAGTTCCGACAAGATCCCCTTCAAATCTTTGTATGTCCAAAGGAAGACCTCTTTGTACTACATGAAAATTTTGAAAGTTGTCACATTCAACATTGGGTCCCAATCATTCCTCGCAATGGATCATCTTCTCTTTGTCGACTTCATCGAGATTGACCTATACCATCTTTGGTCCTCCGTATTATATGGTATCAACTTCAGTTTCCACTTTAACCACATCGAATGGGTGTGCAAGTCTCTCATCAATCATAGCATCACCAACACTATATTCTACAAATTCTTTGGAAAGGTCCACTTTTCCTCTTCCTTGGCTATAGACTTCATATTTTGACTACACTTGTTGATATCGTACACACTCATTCTCAATTCATCATGTTTATCTTCATCTGCATGATACATGCACTTTGGCTAGAAGACTTGATAGTCTTCCATCTGCCAATGGAAAAGTCTGTTGTCCAAGTGCTCCTGTCCGTTTTCGTCTTCCGATGATGAACTGCCCAACTCATCGGATGTTACCAAGTCTTTGCTAACGAACTAGTTCTTAAAATTGATCATATATTTGTGTTGGCCTTTCTTGAATGTAAAGCAATCCTTCTCCCAATTGTGGTTCACTTTTGTCATGCATAGCCATCCGTGTCCCAACAATGCATCATAAGCAAGTTTCTTCATAGCGATAACTACAAAGTCCATGATGAATTCTTGGTCAGCAATCTTCACTTTTTGTGTAGTCAAGACTCCATTCATTTCTATGCCATATTGGTATGCACCATACAATCTGAAATTTGGAGATCATAGAAATGATGCCCCAAATCTCTCTGTCTTTTCCGAAAAGACATTCATGCTTGATCCTCCATCTATAATCACTTGCGTCAATCGTGATTTAGCAACTCAATATAAATCAATGTTGACTTCTTTCCAGGATCAATCATCAAAATTGTTGGATCAATAAATCGATCCCTTCTTATTCTCGTTGCTCCTTGTTGGCTTCGTGGCTCTTCCACTCTTGTTGTCCACATCATCTCTCCTACCTTCACATGAAGCTCTGGTATTACGCATAGCAGACTCGATATCTTTACATCAACACTTGTATTCAGTACTTGCAGGACATCTCTTCAGTTGTGATTGGTCTTTTCAACTTCTCCTATAGCAATTCTTCTTGATTGGTCTTTTGCATTTCTTCTTCTACTTGAACATGTGCTTCTTGTCATCTCCTCTTTGGCAAGATCTGTGTACTGCTCAGCTTTCCTTGCTTGTGCCCGTGTAACTAGCACATGCTTCTCTTTTTGTTGTCGGTCCTTTGGAGGATCTTCAATGTCAATGAAATTGACATTCTGCATTACTTGAACTTACCTTCTTCGAGCAATTTGCCTCCCTATGTTTTCCCGGTCTACACCATTGACACCATCTCGTTACTCTTTCTGGCATTTCCTGCAACTGACGCATTCTGATAGTTTTGTGAGAAGTGCCCCCACTCCTGGGATCTTTGACATCGTATGATTGGTCTATCATCTAAATCATATTATAATCTACGTTGTCCACCTACTAGCCGATTTACTTGTTGGGGTTGTTGCCTACCTTGGCAATTGTTTGTATAACCACCATTTGTTGCTACTTGCCCTCTCTTGGATGTACTTGGCTTCTCTTTTGTATCCTCCTTTTGCATCGTTAAGGTTGAACGGACAATCAGCAACAGCATGACCCACAACTTCACAAATGTTGCAAAATGATTTCTTCAAACAGCTGACATTTGTGTGCCCTAATTTGCTGTCAGAACACCAAATGTCCTTTTCTTTCTTTTTCCCTCCCTTCACATCATTGATCATTCACTCCAAGTCCTTCCTCATGGCCTAGATTGTAGCATTCAAGACATCTTTGTCACTATTTGAATCATCATCTCGGTAGTGGCTTCCTCCTACAATTGTTTTCATCTCACTCTCCAAGTTAAGACTCTATTAAAAGCCTCCTAATAGGTAGTTGGTGGCACTACCTTCATCTTTTTCTTGTATCATGGCAGCAGTCCATCTAAAAACCATTTTTTTTGTAACCAATCTGCTGGTTTTGCCTCCATTTTATCGAGTTCCTTCAACTGTCTATTATATGACTTAATGTTTTCTTCTTTTCTTTGATTTATGGAATGTATCTCGTCGTAGATTTATGTATCATCGCGAAGCAATCTGAATTCCTTGTTGAATTTAGCCTTTAGTTCATCCCACGTTGTGAAGGGGTGCGATCTCTTCAAATGCCAATCCATTGTGATTCCTCACAATGTGGCCGAAAACAATCTCAACCAAGATCCTTCATTGTCAACTCCATTTGCTCCTCTTCTTGTTTCACACACTCCAATATGACGTTCTACGCCTTCCTTCTCGTCACCCAAAAATTTCAAGAACTTCTACTTGCCTGCTACTGCAGCAATGTTTGCCATAGGTGGTTGGTCTTCATTGCTCGATGACTCTATACGAGCAAACAATTGTTGACCGCTCCCTTGTGCATATGCTTCGCAAATATACGAGCATCTGTACTAGTCTCTGCACACTCTCCCACAGTTGCCCTTGTGCTCAACTCCCGTACACTGCACCTCTAGGCACTCTCCCCCGCACTTGTGTTGGCATCACCAGTTGTTTTGCCCCGTCTCCTTGTGCACAATCCATGTTGGTGCCTTCTTCACCACCTGCGCAAGCGTCCTCAGCCCGATACTTTGTTTGCCCAATGTTCCTTGACTTGCACTTCCTCCTCCGTTGTTATAAATAATGTTTTCCGCCTTTCTTCACTCTCCAAATGAGGATTCCACACAAGTTCAAATTTTGGTTTTTGAAGTTCTATCAATTTACTTTGCAGTCCTACATCATCATTCAAGTCTTCATTTTGTGCAACACTTCGACATTGTGCAATTCTTTAACTCCTTGTTGGCTTATCTTCAAGTCTTCCGCCTTCATGTCTCCCACATCCTCGTAGTAAGTTATCTGTCATTCCCCTTTCCAAAGCTCACGCAATGTTGGTTCGTTCTTCAAAATGGCAACGGCGCCAAATGTAGCATAGTGGTTAGTACTCCACTCTTGGAGGAATAATTTGAATTACAGATTTAATGATCAGCAATGGCTGCAATCATCTCAATCTCAGCACTTCAATCTGCGAATAGGAAAGTCTATCATGTTCCAGACTGTTATCTTCCAAAATAGACTTATTTCTACACACTGTACAGCAATTCCATGTACAGCAATCTTATGTATGGCAATTGTCTATATGACAACCCACGTACAACACTCCAATAATGAAATCTACCTACTACAACAATCAACAATGAAAACACACATAATGTACATAGATGAATAATGAAATGAGTAGATATTGCATTAACTTATTCTTGTACAACACTTGCATTACATCACAGTCTGCAATCCTATGCAGAGCATCTCCTCTGTGACAATATATGTGCAAACGTGTCTACTTTGTCTCTAGTGCCCAAGGTTCTCCGGTAGTATGATGTACGATCCCCCATCTATACTTGTGTATGTCCAGGTCAAATGAATGAGGGGGCCTATTTATCATTGAGGGTTAGTAGTTAAAAGCAACTACCACCCAAGACACATCACCTCTAACTGGGTGATAACTACCCTACATTTGCACATACCACATGATTTCATGCATTACATTGTACATATTTTATTCACATTACAAACTTTGAATTATCAAAATGCTTACGTCACTACTTATGACATCAAACAATTATTACGAAATTACATTGACAAAATTACATTTGTGCGCACTTGACTCCAATGCACTTATTTGACTTTTTCCTATTCTACTTCTTTGGCTTAGGCACATTAGAACTAGCACCTACAAGTTCACCACACCATCTTCCAACATACCTCCACTATTCATACCCCACATAGCTGCGTACTCCATTCCATCCTCCATATCATCATTAGTCCCATCTATTCCACATGTTCTCATGTCTCTATATCACCAGTTCAGCACTGATGTGTTAGCCCATGGTTCAAGTTTCTCTAGTTTACAAATAACGACAAGCCTTATAGACTTCGGTCAAGCCATGTCTCTTCAGATATTGCAAATGTTAGGGCAATTGAATCAGGTTATGACACTCAAAGTCATGCAGACAGAGAATGAGATGATAAGCTAAAAAGATAGATCAAAGAAAAAGGGAAAACACTATGAGACCTCCAGGCAAATGTGAAAACTAGAAAAGAGTAAAACACCAAAGTAAAGAAACATTTGGAAGCTGCCTTCAAAGACTTCAAAAAGGTGCAGAAGGAAAGTAGAGACCTTAAAGAACAATGGGAGCAGAAAGGAAATATCTGGAGAAACAAATAGAACAAAAGATAACAGATCTCCAGAAATAGTTGAAGCAAGAAAAAGAAGATATCAGAGGACAGGAAGAACAATAAGAAGGAGCTAATGAGACAAACACAGCAGAGGATGGAAGACCTTAAGAGAGAGTTCAAATTAGAGAAAGAGGAACTCACAAGGCAGCCAGTGCAAGCAAAGGAACAGCTTAAGCAGAAGATCAAGAAGGCGATGCAAGACCTTCAGAGCCAGCTAGATCAACTCAAGGTTCAAATGCAGAACACAAAACTCAAGAAGGCCCTCAAAATTGCTACACTCAAGCACGAGAGGGATGAGATGAAGAAAAAAATTGAAATGATAGAATCTCAAGCAACGATTACAAACTAATCCATTTACTCTAGGACCATATAGGCATTGAAGTTATACGCAGTGGGGAATACTTGGCATGTAGCAAAGAATATGCAGCATTGGTCAATATGGCTAATTCCACAATTGATCAAGGCAAGATTGGAAGCAAGGGCAAGGCACATTGAAGAATAGCAACAAGTGCAAAAGATGACAGACCATCGAATGGGCATAGTTGATAAGGTGGAAATAATAACCCAGCTAAGAACTATTATAGATAGACAAAGGAAGTTGAAAGACTATGAGGCCACTTGCAATACCCTAAAGAAATTGGCAGCAGAGATGAAAGAAGAGACAGCAGCTTGCAGAAAATTGATAGCCCAATCTCTTTTTTGATTAAGAGGAAATTCTCACTTCAGACCAATTAACCTATGAAATTGAAGAAGAAAATGCCAAAGACATTCAAATATGTCGGTCATGAGAAAAAACAACAATGAACATATCCTGCAAAGTCACTACGCTTGAGGACCTTTGGACAAGAACCAAACAGGTTGTTGCTAAAGGGATGGAGCCCTCCAAAGACCATTATGAAGACTTAGTGGTGGATATTTCGGTCCTAGATAAATTGCAAATTTCCTCAAATGTTTACTGGGAGGCCTTGCAAACACTAGTACCCCAAATTGATGGATGCGATTGATGGAACAAGGTTCCACAATTTTGTCTTTTAAGTAGTCTTAAATATTGTAGACTCCATGCCCAATGGATAAGACATAATTTGGGATCTTCCATCAATTGAGCTTGACACCCCCAAGAGACGCCAAAAATGTAGTTACTACTACTTTTGCACTCCGAATTAGGAATTTTGTACGCAGGAAGGGAAATGGGGTTAGTGGTGCTTAGACTGCGCAATTTTGAAGATTCAATGTCTTAATTCCCAAGAATTTGAAGCAAAATTGACCAAGTCTAAAAGGGATCTCATTCATAGACTAGAGCAACCTGCTCCAAATTAAGGGCAACCCATCCCAAAGACAAAGTGGGATGCTATAGAGAGTGCCCCATTCACAAATCCTGATGCCTTGTTCCTACATCAGGACGCTCTGTTCCAAAGATAGAGTAGAATGCCACACTAAGTGTAGAGAGCACCCCATCCACAAATCAAAGCACCTCACTCCTTAATCACGGTGCCACGCTCCAAAATCAAGGCTCTTCGTTACTAAGACAAAGTAGAATGCTACATTAAGTATAGAGAGTGCCCCGTTCCACACACAGGGCAGAATGTTGCCCTAAGTGTAGAGAGTGCCCCGTTCAAACATCAGAGTGACCCACTCCTACAACAGGGCACCCCACTCCAATATCATGACACTCCATTCCGAAGATAGAGCAGAATGTTCTCCAATATGTAAGGTTGTCGAAAAAAATGGAAAGAAAAGATTTTCAAGGCTATAGTAGACTAAATTGCTTCTCATAACTAGCCTACTTCAATTTTGGCTTTAGATTGCCTCTTTAAACTAACTTTAGATTGCTTCTTTTTATTAGCTGAAAACATTACATTGTACAGGCAAAGTACTTTGCCTAAGTTTTTGGAGCTTGCAATTAGAAGCCTCATTTGAGATAAAATGTTCAATTGGCTTCCATATAATTGTTCAAATCCTTAGGTACTAGTAGGTTTCTCATATTATCGGAACCCATCATCACCAAAGATTCATTCTTAATTTGCCTCAAATAGTTTAATCAGTAAGGTTCCACGAGCCTGGGGAACGAGGGGAAGCAAGAAAGTTTTATTGTAAATCAAGACAGTCATCAGTTTACAGCCCTCAATATAAATTATAAAAGCAAGAAAGTTTTATTGTTCAGTCTCTAGCAATTCTGCACTGTTGTCCAATCACTAAAGTAATATTTAAACATTGACAACCACCATTGCTCAGTTCCCACCATGTAAGCAATGACAGTTACTCCTAAATGTTCAAATATGATAGCCCTTTTTTTTTTTGGGCATGAGATGCCCAGCCATGGGGGATGGCTAGGGGACTACTGGCCGTCCCCGAGGACGTCCCGGGGACGGTCACTTGGGACGTTGTCGTCCCCCAAAAGGGGGGCGGGGGGGGTAAACGTCCCCCATGCCGTCCCCTATCCCTAGGGACGCAGGGGACAGGGGGATGCTTTCCCCAGGGTGGACGTGTACCCGTGGAACCCTGCTTTAATGTGTGTACTAGCCAGATACCACCATTGTGCTCTAGATAGGGATTTGTCACGCTAGCAGAGGCAAAGGGCAAAACAAAGATTGGGAGGAGTCAGAATTGAATGACTAGCCCTAAGACAATGATGCAACCCACTCTAGATTCTATGTGTCCGATCTAACAAAAGTGTGCTCGACCCCAAGGAAATCCCAGTGTCCCCAACTTTTTTGGCAACAGTGCACCCTCCTAAAGGAACAATACCCTCCACTCCATCACAAGTGTGCCTTGCACCAAGGCAACAGTGCACCGTGCTTGCAAATTTTTGCATCTTGCTCATAATCAAATGTGCCCGCCTCTTGATGTTTTACCTTCATAGCAATGTGTCCCAAAGTGCACCCTGTTTGGCAAATGTGTGCCTATAAACCGAAGTGCACCCCGCTCCATCGTGAAGGAATAATAATGACATTCTTGCATTTTAGTGCCAACCAACATTGTAACTTAGGATTAACTTTTACTGCAATTAGGAGTAGAGTAGGTTAGACTTCAGCTATAAAAAAGAGTTTCACACTCATCGTAAGGGTTCTTTGGAATTTTCAAGAAAGCTAGAGCTACTCTTTGCAATTGGCTAGTAAATTGTAAACTATACTCAAATGTTCAATCAATGAGAAAGGAAGCTTGGAATTTGTGGATCAATTGTGTTGCATGTTGCATATGAATGTTTGATATTAGTAGCACCACTCTTCCATCTTCTAGTTAAAGTCTTCATTCTAGTTAATTGTAGATATTCTTCATATTGCGATCTCAATGAAGTTGTTTGGCCTCCACTTGATTGAACCGTATTAATCTCACTATGGTTTCAATCAAATTTGCTTTATGCATTGCTTATTCTCTAGCATCCCTTTTCCCTCAAAAGTGAATTAGATCTATTTCACTTGTTTTTATTTGCACTATTTTTGTTAGATTAGCTAGGAACTAGCCCAAATCCAATGGTTGGGAAGTGTAATTGTCTCGCGACAATTTGTTGAACTATGATTGCAGATGCAAATCTCATTAAGATAGTTTTCACATTCAACAATGTCCATGGCAAAACCGACCTGGAAAACACCATCTAATAAATTAAATGCATGCTTGAAATCCAAATTTGGAACAAAAAATGACACGAATAAATTTTATTGAAGGAACTTTGCACAAAGAACTAAAGGTCGAAGATCGCTTGGCCGCAAGCTTAATTATTTAGCTAGGTAGTTGAGTTTATCTTTTTTCCAATTATGAATACGGAGATGCTCATGATCATCAATTCCTCAATTTCCCAAGCATACCTGCCTTCCCAAGAAATTGGGAACAAGACAAGCTTCTTATTAGGCTCAACTAGCTTGGAGCCCTAGAGATGCAAGTAAGCAAGCTCACCTAGCTCAAAACAAGCACAAGATTCAAAAGAATTAGCCATACTTGTACAGTCAGACCACCATATGTCCTTTTTAAGGGTCTAATTCAATCACATGTTCATGACCACAACTTGGGGGAAGCTTCTTCAATAGATCCTAGAAGACCATTTTATGTCTTTCTAGTAATTTGGAGATGGTTGGATCATTCTCTTGATCAAACAAATCAGCATGCATGTTGTAGAACCTAGCCATAAATCCAAAGTGACCTTTTTTCAAAAGCTTTGACTTATACTTGGAATCTACTACCTTAATTTCCATTGTTGGCAAAGGCTTTGATTGTATATTAATGTCCATATTTTGAAAACTCGAGAAAATCTCTTGATGGTTAGTGGAATATGTGCCCAAAGAACATAACAATTGCACTATGAGAACAACATCAACTCCATCTACCTCTACTACATTATATTTATCAGTTAAAGTATAATTTTGTACGGACAGCTCAAGATTATGCACTACACCTTCACACTAGATAAAACAATACCTTGGGATCTGAATTGGGAAACTTTCAAAAGTATCCATTGGGAGGCCTAACTTCTTGACATATCTCTTATCCAAAATATTCAAAGTACTTCCAAGATCCACTAACACCAATGTCCTTGCCTTCTTCACAAACCCAAAAAAAATTGAATGTATAAAGACGATCTAACCCTACCATTGCAGCCAAAGAGACTGAAGGTTGGACCATTTCAATGGTTGGTTGGGGTTGATCTTCTTCATCTGAGTCGCTTTCTTGATGCTCATGGGAATCTTCCTTTTCTGATTCTGCCTCTAAAACAGAAATGTGAGTGACCATAGTCATATACAATTTGGGGGGTTTGCATTTATGCCCCCTCGACCAAGGTTGAGAACATGCACAACACAAATTTGGATTTTGGTGAGCCTTCCTTTGATCAAATATATGGTTTTTAGGAGCCTTCCTTTGATCAAATATATGGTTTCGGTTACTATGATTGATTTTATTATTTTGTGCATCACTCTGCTAGATCTGTCATATGTGAACCCCTTCAAAGTAGAACCAATCATTTTTATTTTTTATGCTGTGACATGAACTTCTGCCCTCCTAGCTATAGTAATAGCTTTTTCCAAATTATTAGGTTCAAAAAGCTTTACCTCAGTATGAATTTCTGTCCTCAGTTTAGAAATATAAATGTCCTGGACCAGATTAGCCAATAGTTTAGATTTTGACTCTAGAACCTCAAATTTTTCTGTGTATTCCTCCGTAGACATATCCCTTCGAAATAGAAGTATGAGCTGAATGTTGTATGGCTCGTCCCACTTACGATCTGCTCTCTATAAAAAAGCATCTGCAATATCTGCAAAATCTCCTCTAGGGTTCTTTGAAATCCACCTCTCTTCCCATGTATGAGTTGCTCCATCTAGATGATGCAAGGCTACATTAAGTTTAACCTCCTGTTTGAAGATTCATTGGATTCAGATAGCTAGTTTTACCCATAGTAGTCGGACTCTTTTGGACTCCTGAGTACTCCTCTGAGTCCAAGTCCAAGTGGGCTCAGCCGCGCCGAGCCCACTCCGACTCCTTTTTTTTCCGGACTCCACCGAGTCCGGCCGAGTCCTAGGCCGAGTCCGAGTCCGTCTCGGACTCCCGAGTCCCGACGTCGAGACTCGGCTGGCCCAAAAAAATGGAAGTTTAAAAAAAAAAAAAAAATTACGTCTAGGGCGGTTAAGTGTTGATGATGCTCCACGACTTAAGCATCCACGTTGGCCAATGCGCAATCACGAACAAGACGCTGAAATCTTTGTTTATTATATTAACGAGAGAATGTGCAATTTTGCTTCTCAAACCTTCATAATGCTTATCCCTCAATTATAATTTATTTTAATACAAATATATCTTTCGCTGATGGATACATCATCCGCGTCTTTTTTGGGAATAGAAACAGCTTCAGAAGGCACGTATGCATGTCCTGTAGGGTGTGGCGATTCGGGCGGAGAATGGCATGATTTTTGGAGGCATTCGATCAAGGAAAGCTTGAGGCCTCCAATGTTGAGACCTCTTCTGGAAAGTTCGTAGTGCAGTTCTTGCACCTTCATTTTCTTCTATTCTTTTCTCTCCTTCAATGCACCCTCTCCCGTCGTTGTCACTGCCACCGTCACCATTGTAGCCAATACACACCACCACGCCGCAATGGAAAAAAATTTAAAAACAATAATTTATTTCGCTCTGAAACCCTCGACCACCTACGAAACAATTGCTTCGCACGAAGCTTCCCCAAAATAATGAATGTCACTTCTACCTTGAATTTTGGTAAGCAATTTTCAAAAACGGCTTTCCATTCTAAAACCGGAAAAATGGCTAGGATTAAATATTAGCTTTATTAATATTTGAAGAATTTTTTTTTCAATTTTTTTTTCTCGAGAACCTTTTAATAAAAGTAAAGTTAATAGATCCCAACCAACCATCCAGGAAATCGAATCTAGACAACCCACCGATTATTTTTAAACATGGTATTTGAATATTTTATTTATTAAACATGGTGGACTAAGTTAGGGTGATTCCGTCATACAGTAAAGTTTATCATTATTTAATGTTTTTATTATTATTTAATGTTTTGTAAAATGTTAATAATGTTTTTGAACTTTATATATTAAGTTTTATTTTATCATTATATTATTTATTTATAATTTTATAAACCAAAATAGTCTGTTCCGAATCCTCTAAGTGCACGCCATACCGACAACGATGGTATGAATCTCAAGCGACCGGTGGTCCTCTTCATGTCGGGTTATAAAATAATGAGGTGGTATAGGCTTGTTGGGGGCATCCCCTGTAGTTTGAACCTTGCACTTGGCAGTTACTAAAAATAGAATAGTGTGGATGTAACCAACTCCCTATGTATCAAAAAAAAAAATTATAAAACAAAATTAGTAGCTTGCTATTAGAATATGCTCCTTCCTCTTGTTAATTTCTTATTTGTATAATGTTGAATGTTGAGTAAGTGTGTTAGAATATACTAATAAGTACGATGCATGAAAAACTTATTTTTCAATAAAAATTTGTATTTTTTTTTAATTTTTTCATTTTTTCCGAGTTTTTTACCGAGTTGCCAAGTTTTTTTGCCGAGTCCCGAGTCCGACTCCCGAGTCGAACTTTCCGAGTCCGAGTCGAGTCCGAGTTTTGCTACTATGGTTTTACCTTACTTAGCCCTTCACCCACCTCCACCTTCCAAAATTAAATTGGAGAATCCGCATCTGTGTCATGTAAGAGGGACCATGAGCCCATGCATTTGGTGAATTTGGTGGGTGTCAGCTCCCCCTACAAAAAAGTTTCCATTTTCTTCATCCTGGTCAGATTCCTCTTAATAATGGACCAAAGGGTTCCTTTATAAACCCAGATTTTCTTTATTTAAAGCTCATATCTCATCCCTAAGATCTGCACACATCCTAGTGAGGTCTTCCATTTGCTCGTGAGTCAGGTTGGTTTCTTCATCCTCGCAACATTTTTCCTTTGCAATCTACAGTCTCTCTTTTTCTTCTTTTTCTTCTTTTTTTTGGACAAAAGAAAAAGAAAATCCTAGCTAAAAAAACCCAAAAAAAAAATTTAACTCAAATGCTAGTTATGCGACAAAAAGCGAAATTGAAAAACTCTAATACCACTTGCAATGTTACTTGATGGAAATGAATTAAAAATTCTGGAAAAAAAAATAAAAAGAAGCACAAAATTTATCTCATAAAAATAGGGACACTTGCACACCTGTATGGATTGCACCTGCAATTCCACTCAATGGTAAAGAAACCTAGAAATGGTCTTTATTCCTTTGTAGAAAATATCCAATACATAATACCCAAATGGAAATATCTCTCCAATATATAGCATGTATGGAGGAAACCCTAGCCACACATAGAATGTGATGAAACCCTAAACTTTATGACTTAATATAGAAAATAATAAAATAACTAGACAACATCCTAATATTAGACCACACCCCTAGACTAATTAATCCTAGTACACGGTCTTCACAAAAGGGGTGTAAACCCTAGATGCAATCAAGCGATGGAACAAAGCAACAAATTTGGCTATAGTCTTCGTGAAAGCAGAAGGGATGCAAACCCTAGGTGTAATCAAGCGTTGAAGGAGGAGAATTGTTCACAAACCGTCTCTTCAATCTGTGAGAAAGCCTCTACGGACAAAAGAAATCTCTCAAGGATCTTTGGGTTCACGAGTGGATGAACCTCTGCCCTCTATCAAGATTTCGAAGGATGAATTTGGGTTGGATCTGATTGATCATGAAGCCCAAACAATTATTTGCAAACTCAAGGGCAAAAGACCAGGCCTAGAGGAGCTCAAAGGATACATTAAAGATTGGTGGACCAGTACAAAATTCCAAGTAACTCTCCTACCCAAAAATTTATTTTTTGTTTCTTTTTCTAATTTAGCGGATAGAGATAGGGTAATGGGTAATAGATATAATTGGTTTTTCGGACTAAGGGGTGTCTATATAAGACCTTGAACTCCTAGTTTCAACCCCTTTACAGAAGAAGTTAATGGCTTCCCAGTCTGGATGAATCTTTATGCTCTCCCTATGGAGTTTTGGGGAGAGAAGATATTCACCAAAATTGGTAATGCCATTGGTGCATTCCAATATATGGATGCCCAAACAAAGGAAAATTTGTCCAATAAAATTAATATGAGTAAAGCAAGATTGGTTGTTTGGATGGATGTTTCAGTTCCTGGACCTCTATCCATTTCTATCTCCTCAAGCAAAGGGGAATGGATCCAAAATATTCATTATGAAAACTTCTCCCTAAGATTTTATGTTTGTCAACAATATGGCCACCTGAAGAAGAGATGCCCGATCATCCGATCATGCTCTGATTCCTCCTTGGTGGAGGAGAAGGCCCTGCATGCGAATGATTTGAAACCTTCAAATGTCCCAGTTCAAAAGAAAGAAGCTCATCCTCCAAATGCACCAATTGTCCAACAAGAATCATGCGAGCAACAAAAGACTCAACCCCAAAAGGAGAATTTGAATCAGATCATTGATAAAAGCCAAATGGTTACTAAAGACCATCCAAACGGTTCCATGGAAAAGATTAGCACCTCAGATGGTATTCTTGAAGTTAATTATGAAACAATCGGTGACGGTCAGTTTTTTGAAAATGAAGATCCTACAAAATGTGTTACAACTAGATATTACCTCATAAGCTTGAAGTGCAAAAATGCATTCTTAGATCTTGCCATTCTAAAGGAGGGAGAACCTCTACTACAGAAGAAAAATAATCAAACTCATTTACTCTTTGATTGATGATTGCTATGTTTGTTTTCCTTCTATCTGTTGGAGTCATGTGTCATGTAAGGGTTGTTCTTGTTGTTAGTTCCCTAAAAAAAATGTTGATTATGGAAACTTAGTAGTTTGAGGAAGATGGAGAATATCTTTGATAGAAAGGCAAAGATGAGTATGCTATAATTAACTTGTTAGAAATGTAATAAGAGCAATTTAATCTTTTGTTTTTGTAATAGGAGTGACCCCCAATAGAAGCCACACATAGCTTATTTATAAAATAAATAAAAATACAAATTTTAAAAATTAATCCTAGTACACAAAAAAAAAAATGTCGGGTCTAGGTACACAACACAAGGCTTCTATTCTTTCCAAGCAAGGGAAAGCATCAAGCAAATCCCAACAGTATACTGAACTTTAATCTTAAAGCCCTTAAGCCCAAGCAACATTTCTCACATGCATATAACCACAAGCAAAGGGAAATGAACATCATCCGACTAGCATAAATTGACAGTGACCTGGATTCCAAGGATGTTGCAAGTAAGCAAGCTTATTGACACCATCTGAATTCTTTGTTGTTCAATTGGACAACAAAGGCAAAGCTTGAATCATTCAAGTTTAGGTAAAGCTAGTTTTACAAAAGCTTTCAAGCTTTTATCAAAGGTCAAGATATCACCAATGGACAGCCATAATGAGAGCTCAGAAGTAAATGAACATTAGAGTAAAAGCTAGTCAATGAGATAGAATTATAACAGTCACTACCAAATAAAAGGGCAATCATCAGAGGGTTTTGACGATGCGGAAGGGTTTTTTCGGAGGTGGAGGGATGACGGTGGGCGGGAAGGCTGGTTTGGGAGAGCACGGGAGCGCCAGCAGGTCGAACCAGGGGCACGACAGGGTGGAGGGAGGGCAAGCAGAGTCTGGGGACGCCGAGGATCCACCAGACAAACGGGGAGATGGACCTCGGAAGTCGTATGCTCTGGCAGCGGCTTCTGAAACCCTAAGTGGGCTCTCCACCAAGGAGCTATTTCCGTCCGGGAACGAGTTGGACATCCCGACGGAAATTCTCTCAAGCTTTGTGGAATTCAAAAAATTTACCCTCATCGGTAAGTTTATTGGTGGTCGTCCCGACATGGAGACCATCCGCAAGTGGGCGTCTAGAAAATGGCGGACCTCTGGTCACTTGGAGCTGGCTGCCCTAACCCGGGGCTTTTTCGCGATTAGACTGAGCAACAGGGAGGACTACTGTAAAATCCTGGCTGGAGGGCCTTGGTTCTTGGGCCGTAGGAGTCTCTTTCTAAGGAAGTGGGGTTTGGACTTTAACCCCGATACCTAGAATATCAACATTGCTCCAATATGGGTTAGGCTCCCGAGTCTCCCCCTTTTCGGCTGGCATGAAAATGTAATCAGAGGAATTGCTCGATCCATCGGGGAGTTGGTCACTATAGACCCTCCCACCAGGGCTCGAACAAGATTTGTCCAAGCTCGGTTCTGTGTTTTGGCGGACTTGGAGACGGACCTCCCTTCCTCCATTACTCTGCGGTCTGAGGGTTCTTTTCTACACAAGCAAGCTATTGTTTATGAGAACAGACCAGCTTTCTGCCCCCAGTGTAGTTCTCAAGGGCATCTTCAATCCAATTGTCCTCTTCAAAAGCCAGGGAAGAAGAAGCGGGATCCCTGCAACCCTCTGGAGCACGGTGAAGGTCAGACGAAGCACCCTGTTGCGAAAGACCATGAATCTCCAGGTCCATCCAGAGACCATCTCGAATCCTCCTTACCAGATGAGGAAATCACCATTCAACCGGACTCCGAGCTATGCGGTGGACGCTCCCAACTAGGACCACAGGGGGAAAAGGAACAGGCCCCCCCCCTTATCACCACACTGGCAGATTCGCTCGAAATTTTTGACCGGCACTCTCCCGAGGCACAAAAGATATTGGAAGATTACCTGCTGGGAAGAAGAGGTTACCAACCTGGTAATATTAGCCCTCGAATTACGAGGAGTCGAACGCAAGGGGTGGATTTTGGTGGTAATAGGAAGTAGGGCCGTCCCCCCAACAAGGAAAAGAGAGACAAGGAAACTGCGGCTGATGTCGCAAATGGCACCCAACGGTTGTTGTTTCAGGATGACTCCGATTCTTTGATGGGTGACGCGCTTATCCCAAAACCTCCCCTCCAGCAGGGAAAGGGAGGTAGGAAGAACCTCAAACCGTACAGATGAAAGTCATCCTGGATGTGAGAACCTGCGATGGGAACGACGAGCGGGCTCATGGTTCTTTGGGACCCAGAGAGTGTTGAGGGCAGCTTCTTTTCATCTTCCAGCAGGACTTTCAACTTTTTGTTTCAGTCCCAAGCCATCATTTTTTCTTGGATCCTATTCATCGTGTTTGCTTCGAATTCTGCCTCGGAGAAAGCAGAAATGTGGAAAGTTATTTCCCTGATAAGGGAGATTTTTTGTAGTTTTCTTGGCTGTCTTTTTTTGATTTCCAAAGGTCCAGTTTTTATATTGGCCATAGTTTCCAGGATAATCAGGCAAAAATGCCTCCTTGTAGCCCTCGGGCAATTAGCAGCTTTTTGTTTTTTCTGCATACAGGTTTATTCATCCAGCCAAGAGGCACGAAGCACCATTTAGCAAGGCTGATTTTGTATATAAGGTTTTGGGATCCTCTATAAAAACCCACTGTTAATCTATTATAATAATTACCAAAAAAAAAAGGGCAATCATCTAAGCTTGTATTATTATGGAAAGCAATAAGAAAAAATTTAAGCTTGCACTGCATGGCAGACATCCAAGCTAACAGTTCAATTGTTTTCGAAGTTGATAAGCATGTGCATGAAGATGAGCTTACGTCATCCTAGCTAGCTCTATAGCCATCAATCTTGGACAAAGCCAATAGCAACCAATCAAGCATATTCTCCTAGAAAAATATAAATTGAGCTTTTTAAAATTACATGCCCTCATAAATATGAAATCTATACTTAATTAGCGATCCATAGGTTCCTTCACTAGCAAATAAGTATGTGCTTATTAGAGAGATGAAATAGTGGATCTAAGCTTGAGGCAATCAATTGTCCGTTCGTCCGATAGTGGACAACCTTTTCAAAATCTTTTGAACATGTGGTTAACAAGCCCCTTAGGGCACTTGAAATCAACAACTAACCTTTGATGGCTTCCAAGGTGGTTGCCAAGGATTAAGCTTGCAACTTACTCATCACATGCTTGTGAACAGAAAACTCAATGTTTACTGTATGTTGCATTAATGCTCACAATGGAGGCAAATTTAAAAGCTTAGACCCCAAGATTGATAAAACCTCAAGCTTAATGTTACGAAACTTTATTATCATTAACAAAAATCATTCACCAAATGCAGAAATATGAAATCATTCATCCACAAATAATATCCACAATAATAATCCACACAATGAGATAGAGATAGATAATACCCTTAAGGTAGGGAAACACCAATAATAATCCTTAAGGAATAACTCCACAAGATCTCCCAAGATGAGAGTGCCACTTAAGGAGGGCAAAGTCCCATAAGACACTTCGTGGGCAAAGACGATTACATATGATTGATCTCCATGATGATTACAATGACAAATATCTCTTCTTTATATACCCATCTTCTAATTCTACTTTGGGGAGCCTACTACTAATATAATATTATATTATAATATAATATAATATTATAATACAATCAACCTTGGGTTATGTGTGGCCCATGCCAACCCTTATACAATATAACTAGCTTAGATATAAAGGATATATATCTAAAAACGCCGAGATTTATCAATCTCGAGGCGCCTATCTCATTTCTTGGGGGTGTGATCTCCAAGATAGGCGCCTCGGGATTGATAACTCTCGACGTTTTTAGATATATATCCTTTATATCTAAGCTAGTTTAAATATTTTAAATGTTTGCAACGGTTGGTTAGTCGGCTGTTTTAGTTTAAATATTTTAAATGTTTTTGTTAATGTCGGATTTTTTAATTAAAAAAAAAATTGTTTACGGCGTGACATGTATGACCTCTTTGCCTCCCACCCCCCTGTCTGCCATTGTAGGAATGCCTCTCGACGTAATAATATATCCCCAAATATCTATTCCTAGGTACCCTAACATGCCACCCTCCTTACAAATGTTTCGTCCTCGAAACATATGAAGAAACAAGGTAATATGATTTGCCAAGCAATGTTAGCAACTGGTACCAATCTCGACCATCCGTCCATACTATTGAAACACGTTGATGTTGGTATGCCATTTTGCCACTTGAGTATCCAAATCCGCTTTGTTGGCTCCATTCTTGTATTTTGATAATTTGAATGATGGGTCCACTTGTTCCTTGATGTTGATGAACCACTCGGAAAACCAGGATCACTATGCTTTCTCTTCCAAACATTGCCATACTTGGTGCCCTTCTGATTCCATGTAGAACCATAATATTGTTGCCTTGAGCCATGCCTCCAAAATTGTTGCCACTCATGGTGGTGTGGATGGCGATATGGTATGGTGCAACCTTAACTTGATAAACCTTCTTTGACTCCTCAACATTTGGCTCCATTGTTTTAAATTCTTCTACACATTGTTCTTTCTTGTTCCCTTTGTTTGGTGTGCCCTTGTGCTCTTCTATCAAAGCTTCCTTGGACTTTGCTACTGTTATTTCCATGGACTCAGTTGCAGCTGCTTTTTCCATGGACTCTGTTGTTGTTACTTCCTTCTTAGATTTTGTTTCAGGTTCTTCTATTTGTTCTTCAATTTGTTTCTCTGCAAGCACTTCTTGTTCTTCCTTGGGTCCTTGCTCCTTAAGCTGAAAAATATCCTGTAATGTTATCTTCTTTTTCCTGTACCATAACTTCATAAAACTTCTTTTGCACAAAGAATCTAACCAAGGATAACAAGAACAATATCCGCATCATCCATCTCAATAGCATCAAAATCTGAATGTAAAACATATTTATCCATGGTGATCTTCAAATCTTCAAAAATCTGAAGATTTTGAACATTCTCACCCTCAAGATGTATGTCTTTTATTTTTGTTGCTTGAACCTGCAACCTCTTAGCCAAAGCAATATTAATAAAATTATATTTGCTACTAGAGTTGATGAAAATAACAACCTGTGCCTTTTGAATGCTTCTATGAACCTGCAAAATACACTTTTTGGATTCAAACAAATCCCTTTGTCCACTTTTCAATTTATCTTCCACTGAAGGTATGGTTTCCTCTGTCTGCAAACTCTTTTTTATCTTCTACCACTAATTTGAAATTTGCTAGCTCTCTTTTTACTTCCTTTTGTTCTTTTTGAATCATGTTTATTTCTTCTTCATATCCCTTGATGGTGACCTTCAAATTAGCTATCCTTTTATATGGGTCCCATTTACTCAAGAATGCATGCTCCACTTCGTCCCAAGTAAAATAATTATAATACAAGGACTTAAGTAGTTTCCACCATTCTCTAATATCAATATTATCTTCTCCAAAAAAAAATTGTAATTCCATAGTTGATGCCCCAATGCACACTAAGGTTTTACGAGAATATATATCATGCCCCAAAGCAAACTAGGGCGTTATGAAAATACATATCTCTCAACTGAGTTAAAGCTAAAACTTCCCATAAACAACTAGATCTACAACTTTTTTCTTCCAAACAAAATAAATTGCAACTGATTTACTTACCCGAACTAACAAATTTCGTCTTTCAAAAAATTTGCAATTTGAAAATTTGTCACTGCCCTAGTTCTAGACGATTAACTTCAAAAGGTCGTATCTCCCTCAATACTGCTCGGATTCCTTCATATGACCACTCAGTTTAAAGCTCTTCAAATTCTGCACAAAATTCCGCACTAAGATGAGACGTTTTTCCAAAAAAAAATTCTGCCCTAATTTTGCAATTCCACACAAAACAAATCCCCACTTTGCCAAAATCATTGCTCTGATACCACTTGTTATGAAACTTTATTCTCATTAACAGAAATCATTCACCAATATGCAAAAATATCAAATCATTCATCCACAAATAATATCCACAATAATAATCCACACAATGAAACAGAGATAGATAATACCCTTAAGGTAGGGAAACACCAATAATAATCCTTAAGGAATAACTCCACAAGGTCTCCCAAGATGAGAGTGCCACTTAAGGAGAGCAAAGTCCCATAAGCCGCTTCGTGGGCAAAGACGATTACATATGATTGATCTCCCTGATGATTACAATGACAAATATCTCTTCTTTATATACCCATCTTCTAATTCTACTTTGGGGAGCCTACTACTAATATAATATTATATTATAATCAACCTTGGGTTATGTGTGGCCCATGCCAACCCTTATACAATATAATAATATATCCCCAAATATCTATTCCTGGATACCCTAACACTTAATTAGATTTGAAGCTTAAATTTGTTCCCAAGCTTATCTTAGCCTTAATTTAACCCTCAACTTAATCAAAATTCTAGTTTACATAAATCTTGAGCTTAGTTAAAGCTCTTGACAGGCTTGAATTATAAGTTTAGCTCAATTAAATCTCTAGCTTGGACGGGGCAGCTTGCAACCTATGGTAAGTTTTTCTCTTTCATAAAGCAATCCAAGTAAATGATGCAAGCGAAGTAAGATTAAGGTTAAGAATGTATCTCAACTAAGTGAAATTTGAGCTAAGTGAATCAAATAGATTGAAGTTTGGATACAGCTAGCAGCCAATATGAGCTTTTATTAAAGCTCGAAATCCAGCATCCAAAATAAATCAAAGCTTAAATGGCAAGACCAGTCAACAATAAAACTAATTTAATGAACATATTAACTCCTCATTCTGGTCTGGACATGGAAAACCATGGGAATGCACCTCGGTGGACCTAAAAGTAGAAATAAAAGCTAAATTCAAAAGGCTTTCGGATTCCAAAACTAACCTCGGAGAACAAGCTCAAATAGATAAGAAACAAGCTAAAATAAAAGCTACCTTTTCAGCAAGCTTCCAATAATCCTAGGTACTTTCAACTGTCCCAAGCACTACAAAATTTCTACCAAGGCATCTTGCTAGAAAAGAATCCCATACCAATACAACCTAAGATGCTAGTATAAAATTCCCACTCTATATTTTTGAGGCATACATTTGGTTAAAGAATGTATATTAATGATATTGAAAAAAAATAGCAATTGATTGATCCAATTAGTCACATCTGCTCATGTATTTGTGGCGTCTTACCCACAAAACAGAACCAAAAATATAGATAAATAAATAAGGGGGTTTGAGTGATTTTTAAGTGGCATCAAAAAGAAGTCATACCTCATAACATTGCACTTGTGGCTATGGGTTCTTAACTAAAGGCCTGAAGCGGGAGCTATGGCAAAGTACCCACTTTCCAAGTTATTCAAAACAGCTCGTTAATAAAGTGCTACAAATTGTAGGTCAACTCTAAACCCTTCACTATTCTTCAAGGATATATCAAAGACAAACAATCTCGTGAGAAGCATCCATGCAACAATGTACTCAGATTCTATCAATAAGCTTGCAAGCATGTCTTGTTTCCTGTTCATGGCTCATGCATGCATGAAAATCAGATGTACTCAAAATAAAAGAAAACCCATTTCAAATAGACTTCAAAGTTTTGCAATCCAATATTTTCTGATAGTATTGATCATGAAGTATTGACAAGATGCAGTCTTGACATTTCTCGACATAGAACCATTTACAACAATAAACTAAATCTAAAAGAATAGGTGGAAATCATACTTGAGACAGACCAACCAAGGGTTATCATATTAAGAAAAACTCACAGTTTAGCATATGAAGAAAAACTTGCTTGGAGCATATGACTAAAACTGATGAAAAAACTTCAGATCGCATTGCTTTCAAATACAGAAAAGCAGTTGAAATTCTTTCTGCATATGTACAATACATAAAAGGAGGCAGCTGCAGTTTCCATTATTGCATTTGAATCAAAATCTTCACAACCCATGCTTTTTTCATTCTCCATACAGCCTTTTTAATTTATTGGGACCACAGTTCAATTACATAAATCAAAGTTTGACAGCAACGACAGTTTCTCCTTGTGACTTCAAAAACCTGTATGCCCAATGGATAAAAAGGAGAAAAGACTATAAATAAATAAAAACCCTGCACAGCCCAGCATATGGAGCTTTGGTGCCAAAAGCAAAGCTACTTCAAAAAAGAAAAGGACACAGAAAACACAAGTCCCCAAAATGCATTAGCGACATAATCAATATCTTCCAGACTGTTGGGCAATATAAAGGCCATGAAATGCAAGCTTGCAAAAGATGAAAAGCCAACATCAAGTTCTTTCACCTTCAATTTCAGGAAGGATGGCAAAGAGAAGCAAAACACACTCCATATATACAAATATCTATTATATTTTTCTAACCATACTCTAACACAACAAAATCCTTGAGCTAAATACAAATGAGATAGACAAGAATCTGGTTAAATATATCATGATTCTTAAATGCCTATAGTTTAAATGTTTCAAACATGAATATATGACAAAAATACAAGTAATTTACCCTTGCAGTGTCAAACAAATTTACGACATAGATATGGAAATCACGTTGAAGCCAAAGAACGTCACTGTCTGCTCCATGAAAGACCTGCATGTTATGACATAAGCAGACAATTGAGATCATAGTTTGCGTACTGATATCCATGAACTAGGACAAGTTTTTATAGCATTCACAGTCATACATACCACACTTGTTGGAGAATCACCACAAAAACGATATAGATATCCCAACCTAAACTATGGGAATATTAAGATAAGCATTATAGGACTATCCCTATTGTAGGGCAAATGATAAAAACATGATCTCACAGGAAACTCATTTCCTATATCTCACCCTCAACTATGGGAATATTAATATAAGCATTATGCATCTAGATTAAGTGAATGAAAATTGTTATCAAGCATGTGTGAGCATCATTATTAAGGGTAAAATGATATTTGTGTCTAAAACAAATAAAGCAAGAGTAGTAACATAAAATGTTGTGAAACAAATGTGCTAGCTAAAATACAATGTCAATGAAATAAAAGCAGCAAAACCAAAAAATAAAGCACCATTATTAAGGGTAAAATGATATTTGTGTCTAAAACAAATAAAGCAAGAGTAGTAACATAAAATGTTGTGAAACAAATGTGCTAGCTAAAATGCAATGTCAATGAAATAAAAGCAGCAAAACCAAAAAATAAAGCATATCTTGTTTCTTCTTCTTAACCCTGTGAAATTATTTTGACACATTGATTTGGTTTCACAATGTGCTGGGAAGTGTAATGCTGTTTATTATTGCATCTTAAGCAATATTTCCAGAATCTAGGCATGTAAACTATCCTTACCGTACACTTACAGCACATGACAAAGACATGATATCATAGAAAAGTCATTTCCTAAATGGCAAGATATTTTGCATGTAGCACTTAATTCTTTAAATCGTTTGGAGTCAAATCTAATGTTATACAATAACAAATGCATGAAGCCCCTTGCAATCAGCCACCTTGCTAGTACAAATTTCCAAATGGCCCTTTGAATGTCTCTCAAGAAGAAAAGGAAACAAGAGAAGCAGAAGAAAAGATGCAAATATTTGGCTGATTATGAAATTAGCACAGAAGACAAAGGTCTGGGAGTCAATGTCAGAAGAGGGGGTTTTTCTTTGGAAGAGTGTACACCAAAATGTCTTTGGGGAATGATGGAAAGCATCAAAGATCTCATGTACCCTAAACATAAAGAACTCAATTTTTTGTGGACAAAGAAGACATTGACACTTAATGCATATCAGCAATAGAGGAGGGTTATAAGCAAGAGCAAAGCAGAGTCCACAATGCACACACTTACACTACCATCATATCATCAATTCATGGGGCAGAAATCATGTGGACAAAGTGGCTTTGGGAAGTGAATCACATGTGGGAAGGCTAGTGCAACTTCTCAAAGGATGTGGGAGAAAAATCATGCCATGATAGCTGAAAAAAAATGGTAGTCTCTGACAAGATGGGAGATAGTCAAGAACATAGTCCACCTAAGAATGGGCAAATACCTAAATTCAAGACATCATCAACAAGGAAAAGCTAATGAGAAACCCAAAAATTCCAAATATCTGGAACCAAAGATATGTTGACAAGAACATAATGCACCAAGATAAATGGTGAAGTACAAGGAAATAGAAAACCATTACAAGGCGTCGAGGACATCTCAAAGAGGAGGCGGGTTTTTACGGACTTGAAGCCACAGGTACCTGTAATGAATATTACAGGTAATAGTGGGCTTCTTGAGGGGAATGTGCAGATATCTAAGACAGCATCAACAAGGGGAAGCTAATGAGAAACCCAAAAATTCCAAATATCTGGAACCAAAGGTATGTTGACAAGAACATAATGCACCAAGATAAATGATGAAGGCCAAGGAAATAGCAAACCAGTACAAGGACATCTCAATAAGGAGGTGGGTTCTTATGGAGTTGAAGCCACAAATATCTATGATGAATATTAGAAGCAACAAAGGACACCTCAGTACCAAATACTCACAAACCTTGAAGCCCCCCTTACACCCCCTCCCCACCCCACCGCATAAGAAGAGTGTATTCTTAGATGGAAGATTTCTATCTAGCTCGCAACAAATTTCATGAAAGAATGTGGCCACCTTGCTACAGCAAGAAGATGCAAAGAATGGCAAGCTTAACTAAACCTCTAGCATGCTTGGCATGAATTGGAACTAAATCTTTTAATGAAGAAAGTAATCAACAGCAGGAGATGTAGAAGCTGAAGTAGTTTGAGGATGGTAAGGTAAAAGGGCCAAATTTCAAAGGATGAGTTCACTAGATCATGTATGATGATGTGCCCTCCAAGTTCTATTTGTAATTCTTAAAAAAGGAAGATAAGTCCAAATGAATTCTAGCACTTCCAAATGCAAATGGTCACATTTCAAAGAATAACTTGGAAATTAGAATTCTTTTAAACAACACTTTGAAAAGATCTTTGCTTTGGGCATTAATAGCCTATGAAACGTATCCATGGATCTTGTTAAATGAATGATGCCCCAAAAGGTTGAAGGTATAAGCAGATTTATCTGTCTATGCATATAGAGCTAAACGAGTTAGTTGCACCTATAGAAGAGATAAACATGACAAGTCACTAGGACCTAATTGGCTTCTAATAAAATTTTATAAGAAACTTTGACCTATAATTTATTTTGAATATTTATTTTAATTGTGCGAAGTACGGATCAAATGGTATTAGCTCAACCGGTTAAATTCCTCGACTTTCAAGGAGGAGACCCAAGTTCAAATCTTGCCAAGCAATACATGCATAATAGCTAGGTTGTACTACCACTATGTGGTCATGATGTAATACGGATGAGGCCATTTCAATCCCATATAACCAATTTAAAAATATATATATATATGCCAAGTTGGGGAGTTGGTGGATGGGAAACCAATTTGAGCCCTCCTATTGTTCAAAACAATAACTGGTTGGAGGTTATCATCTTATTATTCTGTCAAATGCGGATTATAAAATTCTAGTCAAAACTCTTGCAAGAAGGATTAGGTTACTACTTACATGGATTAGTACAAGGGGACAAACTCTATTTCTAAAGCGATTATTTATTCTATACAATTCCATTAAAACTTTGACAGGTCTTAAATGGGATCTTCAGACAGATTATGACATTTTTGTACAATATTGATAAAACATAGAACGCGATAGCATAAAACTTCATACTATACAAGTTGGAATGGTTAGGTTTTGGTTTCTGTCCTTCACAAAGTTGTTGTAACTTCCTTTTTCATACACCTTTGCATGGCTCATTGTGAATGGAAGTTCTTAACATCTGATTCATTTTAAAACATCTATCCACTCGGGTTTCCCTTTGGCTTCTTGTGTTTATGCGATTGTTGTAGATGCTCCTATATATATTATCTAAGATCCATGATGAAATTAGGGGATGTCAAGAGATCACCGACAACTTAGCGTCTATTTTGCAAAAGACTCCGCCTTGACTTTGAGCTTACACAACAATAAGTTGATGGCACATTGCTTTACTTACACCTTACAGAAACTGCAAGTGCAATGGTGATATTAGAAGAAAAAAGGAGGTCTTCATCATTGGTCAAGACAATCCATAGGACTGCATGAACCAAAACTGGCAACTCATAGAACCAAGAGAAAACATATGTAAGATAGCTATGCCTTTTGGTATCCAACTTTTGCTATTGATCAAAAGAGAGAGATTATGGGCATAATCAAGGGGTATAAAGAAACAAAACTAGAGTATCCTTGATCACCCACTTGTTGGGAAAGTTACAATAATTGATGGAAACTTAGTGAGTGGAGATTTGTATGACTCTTGTCCCTTCCCTTAATTGGAAGCTTAAAAAGGGTAGAAAATATCCTATGGAATTTCTTCTAGGGCAAACAAGGAAGAAGAAAATACTCTTTTCTTCATTGGCAGCCCAAAAAAAGGTTAAAAAATATCCTAAGGAGTTTGGATATTCATAACTCAGAAGGGATGAAGGGGGTTGCAATCTTGACATCAGACAATAAGGAGAAATTTTTTTAGATCAAGGGATTGCGAGATTGATGGAGTTGAGGTACCTTAGAAAATTAGAGTCCCCTACAAAAATTGCAACATTATTAGAGGGCATTATATTTTCTAGACCAGCACCCCTAAAGCAAATTTGCAATGCATGCCACGTAGTTGAGATGCATGGGTCTTCCTACACCTATGTGGGCCTTCTACTCTCCATTTTTTTTTATTAGGGTAAAAACGGGATTTTGAAAGGGCCCGAACCCTTTTACAACACAAAGTCAGCCCATCAACTACATAGCTGCCAAGGGCAAGTAGCCAAAAATCCCCTAGACGCAAGACAAACAGTATCCATCCTAGACCCCAATTAGTTGCAGTCCTCCCTAGTGAACTTTTCTAAGTCCTCATGGACCACCCCTAGGGGGATCCATCTCCTATCCTCTTCTTTAATGGCACCAAAGTTCACCAACCAGTTTGCTGGTTTGTTACCTTCTCTAAAGACATGAACAAAGTCAACTTCTTCAAAATGCTTTACAATCTCTCTAATATCTTGCACAATGTAATCAATTTGTCAATTAGCTTCTCCCTCCTTTTTCAAACGATTGATAATATTCAAGGAGTCTCCATCAAAGATAACTTTTTTAGCACCTAGATCCTTAGCTAGCTCTGCACCCAGATGTAAAGCATTAACTTCATCTTTATGACTAGTAGTAATTCCCAAAAACTTGCAGCCCTCAAAATTGCTCCTGCTCCGGCCTTACCTGGGTTACCTTTGGATGCCCCATCAAAATTTAACTTCAACCATTCATCTTGGGGTGGTTGCTATTTTACATCAGTTCTAACCTGAGCATTTTCCTCTCCACCACTAATGGGTTCCAAATTCCATGCCTTAGCTATCATAGTCTCTTCAGTATTGTCTAGTTTGATAGGGTACTTGATAGATTTAATATTATCCTCTAAAAAAAAGGTTATACTTCCAAAACTTCTCATTGCTGACCTTTTTTCCCCTCTAAAAAAATCTCCTGTTCCTCTCTAACCATAGTCCCCACAAAAAATGAAAGGGAATCAGGTTCCAAATTACATTAAGACGAGGACTGAAAAAGGGGTTCTCCCACTATTGCAACCACAAATCCATATTAGAAGGCATCACCTAAGAGATGCTCATCCTGTTACTATGGAAATGGAAAATGTTTAGAGTGTAGGGACATTCCAAGAAGATATGTTCCACTGATTCTTCTGTTTTTTCACATAAACTGCATCTATTAGGTAATTGAAAACCTCTTTTCTTAAGATTAGCCATTGTTAGGATCTTATTCTGGACTGCTTCCCAAAGAAAAATCTCTAGTTTAGGAATAGCTCTCTTACCCCAAATTCTATTCCAAGGGAAACCATTATCTACAGCAGGATCCAAAAGATCATAGGCTGTCTTCACGCTAAATTCACCATTCTTAGTTCTGCTCCAAACCACAGAGTCTCTTAGCCTGACAACACCAAAGTAATAAGCCTTTAATTTAGCTTTAAGAAGGTTTAAAGCCTCCAAATTCTCAAGGTCTGCCTCTAAATCTTTCTAGCTCAACTGGTTATCCAATAAAGTCATGTAGTCACAAACCTTTTTACCATATCTATCTTCTACATCCTCTTTCAGATTAGAGAAAATATCATTGTTGGCTAAAGGGTTGTCATCTAACCAGGCATCTTCCCAGAAACTTATAGAGGCCCCATCTCCAACACGCCATTTCACACCCTTCCACAAGGCCTCCCTAGCCTCCACCAAGTGGTTCCATAAAGAAAAGCCACGACAAGGGTCCTAAATTGTGAGAAATCTGGTATCCTCCTGGTTGTCAAGATATTTTTCTTTAAGAATCCTTGCCCAAAGAGTCTGACCATCCATTAGAACTCTCCATCCCACCTTGGCTGCCATAGCACTATTAACTAGGCTGAGTCTCCTCATACCAAGACCACCATGCTTCTTTTGATGGCATATTTTTTCCCAAGCTACAAGAGGAATCCTCCTCCTCTCTTCAGATCCTGACCATAAGAAATGTTTTGAATTTCTTACTAATATTTTGGAAACTTTAGCAAGGATCTTACAAAAGGGAGAGAAGATAAATGGGGCCAGCCTGCAGAACACTCTTAACCAACAACACTTTGCCTGCTTGAGACAAAAGATTACCTTTCCATCTTGCAAGTTTGGACTGAAATCTGTCAACCAAACCATTCCAAAGAGGTGCCTTGCAAGAACCCATGAACATAGGCATTCCAAGGTGTAATGACCCCCCCCCGGTCTAATTTTCAATATTTTTATTTTGCTGATACAATTTGTGTGAAAACACAGACAATCCATAAATATAGAGGTATTTTGTTTTTTTATTTCAAATACTGAACTAGGGCACAACAATTACAATGATTTCAATTCTGGAAACATTAAATCAATACAATAAAATAAATACCTCTGTAAACCCTAGCTGATCTAATCTCTGTATAGATAAATATGAAGGCTCAGCCCTTCATATTGGAACTTTGTGTGGTGTCCCCGCTCCAGATATTCCCCTGTATAAAGCTCTGTGTCCTTGTGTGGAAACCCCAACTCCAGAAGACTGATTAATGAAGTCTAAATGTATTCCCTGTATGGAAATACCGCTGATTGGCCTGAGAGTAATCTTTCAACCCCGAAGTCAATGTCCCTGTAAGAGGTTACCGGCTCTCACAAGCTCCAGAATCTCTGCAATGTCTCTGCTAGAGAGTTCTCCAAAACCCAGAGGGAAGGAAGAAAAAATATTCCACGCATAATCCAAATGATCTCCCAAAAGCCTTTTTAATCTTTCCTTTTAGGGTTCTCCCAAAATAGGGCAAAATTAGGGTTGTGCACACAAAATAATTTAATTTCTAATTTTCTCTTATTTTCCCTCAACAGGCCCCCTTGTGCACTAGGTTCAACCACTTAAAGTTATTTTATAAAGTGGCCCCTTTTTACAACGTTATAAGTGACCCTTTATAATATAAAGTACAAACTTTATAAATATTATTATATAATATGTCACTTAATGAAATTAACTTCGGCCATTAAAATATTGGACCTCCGCTTGTCAAAATGAAAAACTGTGAACATTTTTGGATACCCAATTCGCCGAAGTGTAATCCTGTAGTTGACCCGTTGACCGAAACCCTAAACCGGCGACTACTAAAAATAGAAATCCCGTCAAAAGACCTCTGAACGAGCCCAAATGCCAATCAATCAAGAGCTCTCTGGGTTCTGTCACAGATTCTGATATCTCCAAAGGCTCCCCTACATCCGATTTAGCCTACAGGAGCTCATGTATAGGCTAATCTTCTCTACACACTGACTGCCTAGAAAAGGGGGCATTACACAAGGTAAGAAGAAGGCAGGGTTGACACAGGACACCCTATCACTCTAGCCACCCTTCTCTAGAGAGCAACTTTAGTGTTAGTGAAGAAGATCTCACTCTTGTCCAAATTGATCTTTTGGTGAGAGACATGCTCATAGAGGTCTAAGATTCTTTTAAATTCAATTGCCTCTACCAGAATAAGATTACCAAGTAAATGGCATCATCCACAAACTGTAAATGAGTAATACCCTCAATATTATGAGTTGGTTTAAGGCCCCCTATCCGGCCAGAAGCCTTGACAGCATTGAGGTATCTTCTGAGCGTTTCAGCCATAATAATGAAAAGATAAGGAGAGAGGGGGTCACCTTGTCTAAGACCTCTACTACTACTAAAAAAACCTGTTGGTTTATTATGGATCATAACAGAGTACCTTGCAGTGTTATAGCAACTTCCAACCCATCTTCTCCATTGTCTACAAAAACCAAAGGCAGCTAAAACTTTATCCAAAAAACTCCATGAAACTCTATCATAAGCCTTGCTCATGTCTAACTTCATAAACATGCCTTTTCTTTCACCAGTCTTGACAGAATGCATGGATTGATGAAGGGATATAATCCCATCCAAAATTTGTTTACCCTTAACAAAGCCTCCTTGCTCATCGGAGATAATGAAGGGGAGCAAGAACTTCAATCTAAGGGCTATCACTTTAGAGATAATCTTGTAAATAGTGTTGCAAAGACTTAAAGGTCTGAAATCTTTGAAGGTTTTTAACCCTTTCTTCTTAGGAACTAGAACAAGGAAGGTATTGTTAAACTCCTTTAGGATCCAAACCCAACTTGAAAGATTCCTTCAATGCGTCAATAACATCAAATTTTACAATATCTCAGAAGGTTTGGAAAAAACCTGCTTGGAACTCGTCCGGGCCTGGAGCTTTGTCTCTGCCAAGGGAGAAAGTGGCTATCCTTACCTCTTCTTCCTCAATCTCCTTTAGAAGTTGAGCATTGATCTCCTTGGATATCAACCTAGGAATGTGATTAGTCATCTCCTTAACCATTGTTTCATCCTCTTTCATATCTTTAGCTAGAAGATTTTGACAAAAGTCCACAACCTCACGCTCAATTTCTTCACCCTCTCTAATAGCTTGGCCATTATCCTTCAGAATTTCATCAATGCGGGCAGAAATTTTGTTTCTGATAGTGGAGACATGGAAAAACTTAGAATTCCTATCACCTTCCTGCAACCACTAGAACCTGGACTTTTGCCTCCAATAGGTTTCTTCCTTGGCTATTATGGTTTGCAGTTCACATTAAGCTCCTTTTCTCTTTGGAATTGGGTTTGGTCCAACCCAACCTGTTAATCTCTTCTTCTAACATATCCAACTCTAACCTAATAGCTTTCTTCTTTTGAAAGACATTTCCAAAGACCTCCCTATTCCACTTCTTGACTTCTTTCTTCACAGTTTTAAGCTTGTTTGCGAGAATTTGCATCTTAGTACCCTAGGAAGGAATACTCAACCATTTTTCCATTTCTTTATAAAAATCTAGGTGGTGCAACCACATAAATTCAAACTTGAAAGGGCCATTATGCTTCTGATCTTCCACACTACACCAAAAGAGCAGAGGATTGTGATTAGATCCATATTTAGGAAGAGATTTCATATTAAACATGAAGTTGTTTTGGAACCAATCCTCTGAAAGAAGAACTATGTCCAACCAGATCTGAATCAAGTTTCTACCAGAGCATTTGTTCGTCCAAGTAAACATGTTACCATCTAAATCCACATCAAACAAACCACCATCAACTAAAAGCTTCCCTAGATCCTACATGCTTTCTGAGAACTCAGAAACATCCCCTTGCTTCTCACTTGGAGATAAGGGGGTGTTAAAATTGCCCGCCACAATCCATTTTAAACCTCTAAATTGCTTACCCATTTCCCCTAAAGATTTAGCTGTGAGAAGAACTGTGACCTAATATTCACTTTTAGCTAGTAGGTCTCACTCATAAAGATTTGAATTCCAAAGAGATATAATCCCTTTGAAGGCCCCTTTAGTTTCCTCTTGAAAGTTGTCAGCATTTTGCCAAATACTTTTCTGAAATTTTAGCGAATTTGTAAGATTCAATTTAGTTTCTTGGAGAAGCAAGAAATCTGGTTGGTAAGAGCAGACAAGGTCTTTAACCGACATATGTTTGCTAGGGGCTTTCATGCCCCTAACATTCCAGCTTAGGAGTTTCATTTCCAAGGTGCAAGCTTTTTCATACCTGCAAGAATTTCCTTAATAGTAGGCTGAGACCCCATAGATTTCTCTTCTTCTGCTTCCTTGTACCTTTTCTCCTTGAGAGACTTCCTGCCCACTCTGCTAGAACTCCTGGTAATTCTTACATTTGAAGTAACAAACGATGGACCTTTCTCAACAGTTTGTCCTCTACAGTCTCATAAGTATCAACCTCTAATTGGTCTTTCTCATGGGAATAATTTAGACTTTCCTACCCAATCTTCACCATAATCACATTTTCTTTCTCCAAGATCAATGGCAAAGTAGAAGGGGCAGTCTCCATATCCACATGGGACCAAATTGGTCCGTCCTACGAACAGTTTGGTCCTTCCTGCCTTCACCATATTCACATCTTCTTTCACTTGAGGGCAGATTGGCCCTTCCTGCCCCGCCTTCACCACATTCACATTATCTTTCTCCAGTAGTAGTGGCAATGTAGAAGGGATAATCTCTAGGTCCTCTACAACTTCATTACATTCCAAGGGGCTTATACCCAATTGCTCCATGACCCTTTGGTTTGTTTCTCCCTCATGAAACACTGAAACAGAAGATACCTCTATATTTTCTTGCACACTCGGGGGATTGCTATGGCTTAAGTTGGGGGTTTGTTCAATGTCCTCCAAAGTTTTGTTAGTGTCTTAAACTTTCCAAATGGCCTTACCCTTCCTTCCTTGCTCCTCTGAACTAATTCCATAATCTTTGTTAAGAGGACAAGTTTTGGCCAAGTGACCTGTTTTGCCACATCTCCAACGTCCAAAAGGATTATTTTTGTAAGGAATCTCCTATATCCAAGTACCTTTACTTGAGGTCAGTTTAACAGAGCTTGGAAGATATTTGTCCACTCCAACTACAACACAAATTCTAGCAAAGACCATCTTCCTCCTCTCCTTAGTAGCAAAATCCAAAAATAGAAAGCTACCAATGTAGTTGCCAATAGCTTCTAAAATTTCATTTTCCCAGAACTCAAGGGGTAACACTGGAAATTTAACCCAAATGGGAGCAACCTCAGTGTTTTTAGATGCTGAATTGAACCCAAGAGCCCATTTCCTTAGGAAAAGTCTAGATCGTCCCATAAACCTTAGGCCACCCAAAAATATTGAATCCTTATCTTCCATAGCAGAAAAGGAGGCCAAAAAGAAACCTCTTGGAAGAGTTGAGAAGTCCACATTCCCTTTAAATTTCCACCTAAGGTTAGTCCATTTCTTAATCTGATCTATAGATGGTTTATAACCAATAAATTTACCAATCAGACTATTACTCAATCTGTTTTGGGCTCTATCTAAAATCTTATCTGGAATTTTTAGGGCCAGCCCATTCTCATCACTTACCAAAGGAATGAAAATCTTCTTCTCCTTTCCAACAAATTTGGGAATTTTATTGTCTTTCACTCGATCCGCCCAACTCTTATTATCTCTCTCAAAACAAGGACATCCGAATCTGAATCGTCTTGCTCGTCGGTTGAACCCTTCAACACACCTCCCGAGATGCAATTCATTAAATCCAAAGGAGACTTAGAAGAATCCATTGCAACACTGCTAGCACCGCGACTAGACGTGATCAAAGGGTCACCTTGAGGTTTACTGGTCCTAGAGGTCTCCATCAAATCCTGCTCACCTTGAGGGTTACTGGCCCCAGACATCTCCATCCGATCCTGCTCACCTTGAAGGTTACTAGCCCCAAAGGTCTCCATCTGATCCAACAACTATTGATTGTGGTTACTTCGTTGCAATACCCACCACAAGGATATTACTAATAGCCACTGCATGTGGTTCCTCCGCTTGAGTGTCCACCACAAGGGTATTGCCAACAACCATCGTGGTTCCGTCGTCGCCTGTGGTACCTTCGCTGTCGCGGTTCCGCCGCCGTCTATAAACTTTAATCAAAACCCTTGCCAACAACCGTTGTGGTTTCGCCGTTGCTTGTGGTTCCTCTACAGTCGTGGTTCCTCCGCCTTATGCAGCTTAACTTCTTGCCATTTTTTGCAGGCAACATATTGGCAAGAACAGACTTGTTTCTACTGGGCAGATCTTTGGAATCATAACCTACAATAGTGTCATACTTGGAATGACATAAAAACCAAGTACAACAGGCAAAACAGCTCATATTGGAGGAATTAGAAATGAAGCAATGGAAAATATTTCTTCAATTCTATAACCAAGGGTCTATACAAGCAAAACACAGTTCACAAATTGCCCATGTTTGAACAAGCATTGCCAAAACACTGATCTAAAAGTGCATTGAAAAAGTTTTTGCCAACCAATTAGAAAAGCAATATCCTCCTTGAAGCATAGAGTATTGAGCTGTTTAGGGACACATGGTTTGGCAATCAAAGCACATCTACATTTTTTGTGCAAGAAATGAACCAATCAAACATGTTCTTTGGAGATGCTTTGCTACTAGGCCCTTTTGGTCATGGCTATGTACCTAGGTTCCAAGGAGGCATGTTCCCAAGCTTGTATACCCACAAGGACGGATCGCCCAATGGACAGGGAGGGAGGAACACAATGGGGGCATCCCCCAGCTGTGCCCTATGAAGAAGTCCCCACCACGGTCCTCTTTACCCTCATGTGTGGAGGATCAGATAGACGATTCCCAAGTATACCTTGCATAACATTTAATGTTTCAGAGTTGAATCTGGAAACTTAATATAGAGAGACAAGGACACAAATGTATGGGTGCATGTGCAACTGATATATGAAGAATTGTCTGCATAATATACAGACTTGTCAAATTAGATAAAAAAGTGAAATCTGGAAACTTAATTCCCCCTATTCCAAAATGACTTTTCAATGAGACAATAATACAAATGTATGGGTGCCTGCACAACTTCTATGGTAAGTTGAAAAATTGAAACACACAACTCCGACATCTCTAAAGATATTATGTAATTTGTTTATATAAATGCAGTGAATGCACAACAATGTCACAAAATACTTTTGGATATTTTGGGACAGCTATAAATAATCGATAAATGAGTCATCAATAAAAGAGAAGCTGAATACAATGCTTTGAAGAGAAACCTTGGCAGTCCAATGACTCGATCAAATTGAACCAATCATTATTGTTGAGAAATGTAGCTCGGACAGGAACTTCTTGCACAGGCTTCAGTATGAACGTGCTAGAAGTGGTTCGAGACATTTATAATTCTATTTTGAAATTCACTTAAGTGATTTTCTATTTTTAAGTTCACTTAAGTGATTCTATTTTGTAATTCACTTAAGTGATTCTATTTTGAAATTCACTTGAGTGATTTTCTATTTTTAACCTTACATCTCAAGATGAGATGATATCTAATCTTAGGGTCAGAGAGATTAAGGTTACATTTTTCAAGGATAAAAGGAGAAGGTCAAGAGTTTTTATATAGAAAGAAGAGAAGGAGAACAGATTGCTGAAGGGAAAACTGCAAGCTTAGGAGAAGAAGAAAAGTGAAATTGCTGGCCAAAAAGGCAGCAAGAGAGCAGGGTGTCCTGCTATTGCTGTAGCCTCCTTTATTTTGTAATATTTCAGGTTCAAAAATATATTTAACTTCAACTATTAATGCTGTTTATTTTTCCAGCCATCTGTGTGACTGTTGCATGTTTGAATAAATTATTTTCAGATCTGATTTATTCTAAAATAACAGAGGACAGCAGTTATCTAGGGTTGGAAAATTCACAAAGGTATCAGAGCTAGGTTCTGTGATTGAGATCCTCAAGGGTTTACAGCAGTAGATCACTGCTGGATATTAAAAAAAATAGCAGTTAGAGGGTTTCATATTTTTTGCTTGAAGGACTAAGCTTATTTGCAGAACAGTTTTTTGAGTCATTCATATCAGATCTGAAAGTTTGTGCAGTAGATCTCAAAGATGGCAGCAGCTAGCCTCAGATTTAAGGATAGATTGGAAGGTGCCTCAAATTTCTTGCCCTGGAAAGTTAGGGTAATGTTCTTATTAGAAAATAATGATCTCTGGGATATTGTCAAGGATGATGTGACTCCGCCTAGAGATCCGCAGGAATTGGCAGCTCACAAAAAGAAGGAAGTGAAGGCCAAGCGGATGATCTTGGATGCAATGAAGGATCATCTGATTCCTCACATATCCAAGAAGACTACGGCAAAGGATATGTTTGATGCCCTGGTTAGCCTCTACCAGAGCGAGAACATAAACAGGAAGATGATATTGCAAAACAAACTCAGATCTATGGAGATGACCACATCTAACACCATTACCAGTTACATGATGAAGATCACGCAGATTTGTGATCAACTGGCTGCAGTAGGGGAGAAGTTGAAGACACAAAGTTGGTGAACGTGGCACTTAATGGTTTCTCATCTTCATGGGAACCATTTGTCAAAGGCATTTGTGCTCGTGAGAACCTTCCCACCTTTGAGAAACTGTGGGATGATTTCATCCATGAGGAGACTCGGATGGAGTCAAAGGCCAGCAAGAAAGGTGGTGACGATAACCTAGCTCTTTTTGGGCAAACCAAGAAGGGCAAACGTAAAGGACCCTGTTAAGATCCTGCTATAAAATAAACTCAAATAACACACTCTCACACAATTGCTTGGAAATAAACTCACATAAACATCACATTAATATAACAGAAATTTGCATAAAGAACAATCTCACAATAAGACAGAATCGCGGGCCTCTTCGAGGGGGCAACCTCCTTCAATACTTCATTAATTTTGCAAAAGATGGTTACATTGGTGCCTTTTCGGGTATTTAAGGAGTTTCCTTCCAAGGTTGGCTTACATGCAAAATGCCACCTGGATTACATGCATAATGCCACCCGAATTACATGCATAGTGCCACTTTGAATTACATGCACAATGCCACTCGAATTACATGCACAATGCCACACGAATTACATGCACAATGCCACCTATCTACCATGTGTTACATAAAAAGGGTGCCATTTGTCATAGGCACTACCTAAGCTAAAACTTAGAACATTACAAAATATTAATCATGGGTACTACCCACGTTCACTAGGAATTATTACAAAAGGGGAGTTATTACATTAAGGGTTAGGATGAGATCCTAACATGCCCTTCTCCTTAAAGGAGCTTTGTCCTCAAAGCTGAAAATGAGGAAACTATTGCTTGAGTTGATGGAGAGACTCCCATGTAGCATCCTCAGGTTGAAGTCCACGCCACTGAACCAGGACCTCTGTGATGGTACGGTTGCGCAGAGTGCGAGTTCGACGATCCAGCAGCTGTTTCGGTGCAAGTAAGATGGAGCCTTCTTCATCCAATTCGGGGAGTGTTGATTGAACCTGTACCTTTGTGCCCACAACTTTCTTGAGAAGGGAAACATGAAAAACAGGGTGGATCTTGGAAGTGGGGGGAAGAGCCAATTTGTAAGCTGTTGGACCAATCCGTTGCAGAACCTGATAAGGACCGTAGAATTTTGGAGCGAGCTTCTGACACCTGCGGAGTTGTAGGGATGATTGTTTGTATGGCTGCAAGCGAAGGAAGACCATATCACCCACATCAAAACTGCGCTCAGAACGATGCTGATCAGCTTGTTGGCGCATCCTATTCTGGGCCATGTTCAAATTTTGCTTGAGTTGGCGGAGGACCTCGGTGTGTTGACTCAGAGCATTGTCGACGGCCTGGACCTTGGAGCTGCCCGGAATGTAGGAGGAAGGCGTGAGTGGAGGGTGCCCGTAAACTGCCTCAAACGGTGTGAGTTTGGTGGCGGTATGATAGGAAGTGTTGTACCACCATTCAGCCAAAGAAAGCCATTTTGCCCAATGAGTAGGATGATCGGAGGCAAAGCCGCGAAGGTAGGTTTCCAAGCATTTATTAACAACCTTCGTTTGACCATCCGTTTGCGGATGGTAGGCTGAACTCATTTTGAGTCGAGTCCCCTGCAACTTAAACAACTCTTGCCAAAAATTGCTAGTAAATGTGGGATCACGATCAGATACAATGGAGGCGGGCATGCCATGAAGGCGAAATATGGAGTCAAGAAAAATTTGGGCAATAGTGGATGCTGTGTAAGGATGGGTTAGGGCACAAAAGTGAGCATACTTTGAAAGGCGGTCCACTACCACGAAAATAACAGACTTGCCTCCAGATTTAGGTAGCCCTTCTATGAAGTCCATGGAGATGTCAGTCCACATCTGATCTGGTATCGGCAACGGTTGAAGAGTGCCTGGGGAGCGCACTGTTTCTCCTTTCATCCGTTGACAAGTGTCGCAATCCGCTACAAAAGAGCGAATGTCTTGTTTCATGCCTTTCCAAAAGAAGGTGCGCTTGAGTCGCTCATAAGTTTTTAGGAACCCTGAATGGCCAGCAGATGGAGTAGCATGTGATTCCTTCATGAGGAGTTCTCGAAGTGGGGACTTAGGAGGAAGAACCAGGCGTTGATGGTAACGCAAATCCTGGCCATCCCAACTATATCCTGGTGTAGACTCTAGATCATCCCGAAGTGAAGCAACCAGGTCTTTCAAATCTGTATCCTGAAGTATTTCCTGACGTAAGGGCTCAATCCATTGGGGCAATGGTGCAGAGATGGCACACAACATACTAAGGGTCTCAAATTGGCGAGAGAGAGCATCTGCCACAAGATTTTCCTTCCCTTTTTTGTACGTGATGTCATAATCATAGCCCATGAGTTTTGATACCCACTTTTGTTGCTCGGGGGTGGCAACTCGTTGTTCTAGAAAGTATTTCAAGCTCTGGTGGTCAGTTTTGATGGAGAAATGGCGCCCAATGAGGTAAGGCCGCCAATGTAGGACTGCATGCAATATTGCCAACATTTCCTTGGCATATGTGGATTTTCCCAAATTGCGATCAGATAGGGCTTTGCTGGTAAAAGCCAAAGGGCGTCCTTCTTGCATCAATACCGCCCCAATACCACGACCAGAAGCGTCACTTTCAATGACAAATTTTTTAGAGAAGTCTGGCATGGCTAAAACTGGAGTGGTGGTCATGGCATGCTTGAGGTCCAGGAATGCTTGCTCAGCCGGCCCTGTCCAAGTAAAAGAATCCTTCTTCAACATGGAGGTGAGGGGGGCGGCTATCTTTCCATAGTTGCAGACAAATTTACGGTAATATCCTGTAAGCCCTAAAAATCCTCGAAGCCCCTTGAGTGTGCGAGGTTTTGGCCATTCTTGGACTGCTTGGATCTTCTTAGGGTCAACCTTGAAACCATCCTTTGAGACAATGTGTCCCAGATATTCCACTTCAGTCAAACCAAAGGAGCACTTGGACCTTTTTGCAAACAGTTTATGGTCGGCCAGTAGTTGGAGAGTTTGATCTACATGATTGAGATGCTCTTCCCATGTGTGATCGTAAATCAAGATGTCATCGAAGAACACAAGGATGAACTTCCGCAAGAAAGGGCGAAAGATGTTGTTCATCGTGCTTTGGAATGTGGAAGGAGCATTTGTGAGACCAAATGGCATTACCAAGAATTCATAATGACCTTCATGAGTGCGAAAAGCAGTTTTAGGAATATCTTCATCCCTAAGCCGGATCTGATGGTACCCAGAGCGGAGGTCTAGCTTGGTGAAGTACATGGTCCCATGTAATTCATCTAGTAATTCATCAACCACGGGGATAGGAAATTTATCCTTGACCGTTATCTTGTTGAGTTCTCTCGTAGTCAATACACAATCGCCAAGAGCCATCCTTCTTGAGGACCGATAAGACCGGTGCGAGTAGGGACTAGTACTAGGCCAAATGACACCCGCCTTGAGTAATTCCCTGTATCATCTTCTCAATCTCTGACTTCATGGCATGGGGGTATCTGTACGGTCGGATATTGGGAGGTGTACTATCCGGCAATAATGGAATGGCATGGTCATGAGAGCGATGTGGTGGTAGTGTGGTTGGTTCTGAAAAGATGGCCTCATGTTTGTGGAGAACCTGTTGCATGTCTGGTGGAATTTCACCCATTGGGGATGTGGATGGTTGGATGGAGAATAGTTGTGCAATGACCCCACGTGATGATTTCTTTAGCAATTTCTCCATGCCGTTTGAACTGATAATTTGAGGTGTTCCTGCTGGGGAGCCCTTGATGATGTGTGTTTGGCCGTTCTGGGAGAACTGCATCCAAAGTTCAGCAAAGTTCCAACTGATAGTGCCCAACGTACTCAACCATTAAGATCCCGAAACAATATCACATCCACCCAACTGGAGGGCAAACATGTCCTGCTTGAGTGCATAGTCCCCTATCTGGATTTTAACATTGCGACACTTTCCCTTACAAGGTAAGGTTCCCCCATTGGCTACCATGACCTCAAAGGAATTACAAGTGTGGATATAGCAATTTGCTCGTTGAGCAACTCTAGGGTCAATGAAGTTGTGCGTGCTTCCCGAATCCGGAAGGATGGAAAGACGTTGGCCCTTGAAAAATCTCGTAACCTTCATGGTTTGTGGAGTAGTAATGCCTGCAAGAGCATGGACTCGTAATTGCTTGTCTCGGGTTCTCGTTTCACTTCTTCTTGTGGAGGAGGTGTTTTTGGAGGGTCCTCATCCTTATCATTCTCGTCAGAAGTATCAGGTTCTTCAACATCTATCAGGAACAATTTTTTGTGTGCACACTTATGCCCTTTGAAAAACTTTTCATCACAATTGTAGCATAATCCTTGGGCACGACGTGCATCCATCTCTTCGGTGGTGAGGCGCTTGGGTGCAACAGGTTTAGTATCAATTGGGTGTTGGGCTCTAGGAGGAAATGAAGGTCTATTTTGCAGAAACTTTGATGGGCGTCTTTGGGCGGAGAGTTTAGATTCGGCCAAACGGGCCAAACTGATAGCTTCCATCATAGTTCGTGGTTTCAACATTTTGACTTCTGCTTGGAGTTCCATCTTCAACCCACTGATATAACAACTCTGGAAGAACCCTTCACTCAATCCTCTTGTCCGATTGGCCAATTTTTCAAATTGATCTTGGTACTCTCGGACCGACCCCGTTTGTTGTAGTTTGGTTAAGGCTCTCGTAAAGTCCTCAAACTCACTAGGACCAAATCGAGTGAGTAGTTGGGATTCAAAATCCTCCCAAGAGAGATTTGGGTAGGCAAGACGCAACCATTGAAACCGGTGTAGAGCCTCGGATTCCAAGTTAAAGGAAGCCATCTGGACTCGATGAAATATGGGTACATTATGAAGTCGAAAGAATTGGTGAACCCGACATAGCCACCCATCAACATCCTTCCCACTAAATTTGGGAAAGTCCAATTTGGGCATTCTAAAGGGTGGATCATGGTCACGATTCCTTGTAGAACTCTCGCTTGGTATTCTGATTTGGGTGGTTCTCTTCTCAGTTTGTTGTCCACTTCTGTCAGTGCTTCTTCTAGGCGGTTGCTAGTGGCCTCATGCTCTAGGCGAAGACCTTGGACTTCTTCCCTTATGGAGTGAAAATCCGAGTGCAAGTTCTCAATGGCTTTTGTTAGGGATTCCAAGTGTTCTAGTTCTTTCCGGTGTCCACGGGTACCCTGGGCCATTTTTTAGACTTTTGTGACCAATTACTAAAAATAGAATTGAATTTTTTTGGACTTACTATTTTTAGTAAGTGCCCAAAAAAGTGCTTGGGTGCTATATATCAAAATGATCAGCTGAAGGAGGTGGTCACAATGAGCTATATCTCTCAACACTACTTTTTGGCACCCCAGACTCTTTTTTTTTTTTTTTCCTCGTAGAACTCTCAGCTTGGTATTCTGATTTGGGTGGTTCTCTTCTCAGTTTGCTGTCCACTTCTGTCAGTGCTTCTTCTAGGCGGTTGCTAGTGGCCTCATGCTCTAGGCGAAGACCTTGGACTTCTTCCCTTATGGAGTGAAAAGCCGAGTGCAAGTTCTCAATGGCTTTTGTTAGGGATTCCAAGTGTTCTAGTTCTTTCTGGTGTCCACGGGTACCCCGGGCCATTTTTTAGACTTTTGTGACCGATTACTAAAAATAGAATTGAATTTTTTTGGACTTACTATTTTTAGTAAGTGCCCAAAAAAGTGCTTGGGTGCTATATATCAAAATGATCGATCGAAGGAGGTGGTCACAATGAGCTATATCTCTCAACACTACTTTTTGGCACCCCAGACTTTTTTTTTTGACTTTTTTTTTATCTCCTGTTTTGTTGAGTCTAACGGTGTTTACAGTTTTTAATTTTGAGCTACTGAGCAAAAGTTGGGTACTGGAGCACTATCTATAACTGGTCGTGTTTCACACTCAAGATTCTCTATATTTTGCAGGTGACTGATATGACAGTTCTGTTCTGACCCCGAAGACCGTGAATTCTGCCTCGATTGTGTCGACCTCTCCGACTCGATCGTGGATCGCCATCTGTAAATTTTATCGTTATTCTCCGGATCGTCGACTTAAGTGTCACCCTCATGGCTTATCCCGAATGCATGTCCCTTCTATTATTTTTTTAGTAGAGGACTCCTTTCTCATATGCTCACTTTTAAATGCAGGTTTACAAACAGGGAGGTTTGGATTTTTATTGTTATTTTTTTTTTTTTTTTTTTTTTTTTTTTTAGCGTTTTTTACAGGTTGAAGTTTTAACAGAACCAGGGAATGCTAAGTATAGGAGTATGTACCACCCATAGGCCCTCTAATATACCGACAGTGACGAACAATAGTGCTCGGACCAATATTTCGAGCCACTACTCAAGGAGGATTCCACACATACCCTTGAGCACACTACCCGCCTCTGACAATACGGGAGGGTAATCGTCCAGGATGCTGTGTCCCGTAGACTATGAGTAATACAAGGCCGAAGAGCTTCCTAATGGTTAAAAGTTTGTTTAATCCTAGATGGTCTCCCGATATACCCGAAGATACGTGGGACCTCAAGTCCGTGCGCGAGTTCTGTCTGAGGCCTGGGTATTGGAGCCTGATCGCCCCTCACTTCACTAGACGCTTTATGGGCTATCCTTCGCGATATTTTAATACCCCCGGTACAGGGTTTCTACCTACTCAACTAACAATATATTTTTTTGTTTTTGGTCTGGAAAAAAAAAAACACTGTATTTTTTTTGGATTTTTTTAATAAGGAAAAACAGAATGGAAAAAACACACAGAATTTATACCTAACAGGCGGATTGGATGGCAAGAATCGTTGCAGTTGCAGCAGAACTTGGCCCTGGAAAGTGCTCTGATACCACTTGTTAAGATCCTGCTATAAAATAAACTCAAATAACACACTCTCACACAATTGCTTGGAAATAAACTCACATAAACATCACATTAATATAACAGAAATTTGCATAAAGAACAATCTCACAATAAGACAGAATCGCAGGCCTCTTCGAGGGGGCAACCTCCTTCAATACTTCATTAATTTTGCAAAAGATGGTTACATTGGTGCCTTTTCGGGTATTTAAGGAGTTTCCTTCCAAGGTTGGATTACATGCATAATGCCACCCGAATTACATGCATAGTGCCACTTTGAATTACATGCACAATGCCACTCGAATTACATGCACAATGCCACACGAATTACATGCACAATGCCACCTATCTACCATGTGTTACATAAAAAGGGTGCCATTTGTCATAGGCACTACCTAAGCTAAAACTTAGAACATTACAAAATATTAATCATGGGTACTACCCACGTTCACTAAGAATTATTACAAAAGGGGAGTTATTACATTAAGGGTTAGGATGAGATCCTAACAGACCCAGCAAGGGTAAAGTAAAGAATGAGGAGTCAACCTCACAGTCGAGGAAGAAGGACTTGAGCAAGATCAAGTGCTTCATTTGTCATAAGCACGACCATTATGCATCACAATGTCCAGACAAGAAGGGCAAAGGGAAGCAGCAGTAGACGCAGGTAGCAACCTCTACAGAAACTCAGATGAGCAAGTTTGCTACCAAATTCGAGAAGGATTTCTCGTTGGTCTCTTGCCTTTCTACCAGCACGGTTCCAAGAGATGCTTGGTATGTGGATAGTGGGGCATCTCGACACATGACATCAGCTCGATAGTGTTTTACCGGTCTACAAGAGCAGGACTCAGGGGTTCAGGTTGAGCTTGGTGATGATACCAAATATCCAGTTGCAGGAATTGGTACCATTCCTTTTCGACTCCAGTCAAGGAACTCTTTAGACTTTCATGATGTTTTGTTTGTTCCAGGTCTTATGAAGAACTTGCTTTCAGTTTCGGTTATGGAGGATAAGGGTTATGCAGTGGAGTCCAAGAACCAGCATGTCCTTATTAGACCAAAGGAATCTAGCCCAAAAACAGCACAAGTGATAGGGGTTAGAGAAGGCAATCTATACAAGTTGCAAGGTGAACCTGTTCGAGCCCTAGTTCATAGTAGTAACAACTTGTGTGAGTTGTGGCACAAGATGATGGGGCACCTACATCATAGAGCGTTGCCTATTCTGAGGGAGATAGTGATAGGTCTTCCAAAGTTCAACATTGAGCAACAGGGAGTATGCAGAGGGTGCACGCTTGGCGAGCATGCCAAGGTTGTTTTCCTAAACATTGAGCATAGGTCTAAGGAGATACTAGATCTAGTGCATTCGGATGTTTGTGGACCAATGTCAGTAGCATCAAATTCAGGTAGCATGTACTATGTTTCCTTTATTGATGATTTCTCTCGCAAGACATGGATCTACTTCTTAAAGACCAAGGATGAAGTCTTTAGCAAGTTTCAATTGAGATCAAACAATGGGGGTGACTATACCTCCAAGGAGTTCAATGGTTTCTGCGCTCCCAAAGAAAAACTAACCAGTAAATAGTTAATGGGTAAAGGGGCGATGAGCTAGTGACAATGGACATGGGCAGCAAGGCTCCCACAACGACACAGAGGCAAGCAAAGGCAAAGTCCATGGGAACCAAAGGATTATGAGAAGCGCCAGCGACGACGACACTACTCTTCGCGAAAGGGGTGTAAACCCTAGGTGCGGTCAAGCGATGGAACAAAGCAACAAATTTGGCTACAGTATTCGCGAAAGAGATGCAAACCTAGGTGCAATCAAGCGTTGAAGGAGATGCAAACCCTAGGTGCAGTCAAGCGTTGAAGGAAGAGGGCTGTTCACAAATCGTCTCTTCAATCTGTGAAAAAGCCTCTTCGATCAGAAGAAATATTTCTCAAGGATCTTTGGGTTCGCAAGTGGATGAACCCATGCCCTCTATCAAGATTTTAGAGGATGAATTTGGGTTGGATCTGCTTGATCATGAAGCCCGAACAATTATCTGCAAACTCAAGGCAAAAGGCCAGGCCTAGAGGAGCTCAAAGGATACATTAAAGATTGGTGAACCAATACAGAATTCCAAGTAACTCTCCTACCCAAAAATTTATTTTTTGTTTCTTTTTCTAATATAGTGGATAGCGATAGGGTAATGGATTAAAGATATGATTGGTTTTTCGAACAAAGGGGTGTCTATATAAAACCTTGGACTCCTAGTTTCAATCCATTTACAGAAGAAGTTAATGGCTTCCTAGTCTGGGTGAATCTTTATGCTCTCCCTATGGAGTTTTGGGGAGAGAAGATATTCACCAAAAATGGTAATGCCATTGGTACATTCCAATAAATGGATGCCCAAACTGAGGAAAATTTATCCAGTAAAATTAATATGAGTAAAGCAAGATTGGCTGTTTGGATGGATGTTTCAGTTCCTGGGCCACAATCCATGACTATCTCCTCAAGCAAAGGGGAATGGCTCCAAAATATTGAATATTAAAACTTCTCCTTAAGATGTTATGGTTGTTAGCAATATGACCACCTAAAGAAGAGATGTCCGAACATCCGATCATGCTTTGATTCCTCCTTGGTGGAGAAGGCCCTGAATGCGAATGATTCGAAACCTTCAAATGTCCCAGTTCAAAAGAAAGAAGCTCATCCTCCAAATGCACCAATTTTCTAGCAAGAATCATACGAGCAACAGAAGACTCAACCCCAAAAGGAGAATTTGAATCAAATCATTGATAAAAGCCAAATGTTTACTAAAGACCATCCAGACAGTTCCATGGAAAATATTAGCACCTAAGATGGTATTCTTGAAGCTAATTATGAAACAATTGATGACAGTCGGTTTTCTAAAAATGAAGATCCTACAAATGTGGTACAACTAGATATTACCTCAAGAGCTTGAAGTGCAAAAATGCATTCTCAGATCTTGCCACTCTACAGGAGGAAGAACCTCTGCTACAGAAGAAAAATAATCAAACTGATTTACTCTTTGATTGATGACTGTTATGTTTGTTTTCCTTCTGTCTGTTGGAGTCATGTGTCATGTAAGGGTTTTTCTTGTTGTTGGCTCCCAAAAAAAAATGTTGATTACGGAAACTTAGTAGTTTGAGGAAGATGGAGAATATCTTTGATAGAAGAGCAAAGATGAGTATGCTATAATTGACTTGTTATAAATGTAATGAGAGCAATTTAATGTTTTGTTTTTGTAATAGGAGTGACCCCCAATAGAAGCCACACATAGCTTATTTAAAAAATAAATAAAAATACAAATTTTAAAAATTAATCTTAGTACACAAAAAAAAAGACGTCAGGTCTAGGTACACAACACAAGGCTTATATTCTTTCCAAGCAAGGGAAAGCATCAAGCAAATCCCAACAGTATCTCACGTGCATATAACCACAAGCAAAGGGAAATGAACATCATCCGACTAGCATAAGGTCAAATTTTGGCCTGTTATGGATATTTGCATCCTGGTTGGGCTAGGGGCCCTTCTAATTTCCTTATTATTATAGTGAAGAGGAACAGTGATAATGTAGTCCCTGATCTCCTCAATTATGGATGTTTAATTTGATCCTTTTTGCTTATGACTTGAGAGATCTGTAGTAACCAAACAAGTGGTGAATTCCACATTCAAACTCATTGAAGAAAGTTTGAATCAACAAAGAAGAGCATTAAAACATAAGATCTGGCAACTGTAATGGATGGAACTTATTATACCATTAATACTTAATATACATGTATAACATGTATTAACCAGCAAGTCGGATGATGTTCATTTACCTTTGCTTGTGGTCATATGCATACTTTTAAGAAATCACAGTTCTTATTACCAGCAAGAAGGCTCCTTGAATTTCAATTTCATTAATATTTTCATGCTTTAGCCAGCTGCATAACTTTCACAAGCACCACTGTTCAGCTTCATTAATGATGATGTGGGAAAGTCTTGATGCATTTTTTTCATTTTTTTTTTTATATTCCACCAGGGCCTGCTCTTCAAGGATTTGTCCTTACAGCCCAATCAAAAATTAATTTGAAGCATCCCTAGGGAGAGGGAAGACAAATTGCCATTTTAGTGTCCTCTTTCATTTTCAGATTCATGACTATTTATTTCAGTTTGTCCCCCCTCTAAAAGAGCTGATTCAATATTGCTAAACAATATTTCTAAGGGAAGTCTCTTTCCTTCATAGCTTTCTATGTTTCCTTCCTTCCATGCCTTCCAGAGGATAACGGGAATGCCAAGCCTTCAATTTTTAGCTGGAGGGATTAAGCAATCCCGTTGAGCTAATAATCCCTCCACCAATTTGGGAAAGACAATCAGAAAAGTCTTTGATAAGGACAACAGAGCAGCAAGTGATGGACACCTTCCCCCTCATTTTCACCGAGGCAACATTTTGACAGCCAATTTGTTTTAAGTCTGTCAAAATTCAGAATCCTTCCCTTAGCTGCCCACAATGTGAAGGCATTTAACTCTGCCACACCTTTATGCATCCAATTACATTATCATTGTTGGAGCCAAATGCTGTAAATAAAAGAAGTTATATGGCTGCAGATAACAGAGGTTCACAGGGAAGCAAACACAGAGTATTCAGAAGAGAATTTGTTCTAGAGTTGTATTCAGATCATGAATATTCAGCCAACAAACTAAACAGTTGGTTGTGTTCAGATGAGCCTAAACCTGGCTCCACATGCAAAATCCTAAAGTGACGTTTTCAAAACATATGTCCAAAAGCATGAACACACTTCAGTGTTCCCACAAAAACGAAGATGCTTAATAAGATATCGCAGTGATTATAAGAGCATACATAACATAAAAGGCAACGTTGTATAAAACACCTTACAAATGTTAGGATTGGCGAAGACCGATTGCAGTAGATCCATGTCATCATGTAGTGCAATAGAATCCAAGAGATAGTCTTCCTTCTGAGTTGAGATCTGTGGAAAACACATGATTTTGGGGGAAGAAGGAAAAATGAATTTCCACAACAGGATAATATGTAGCAAAAGATAATAACACAAATAGAAAGATAATAACCTGAATTAGAGCAGTGAAACCACGAAATGAACGCAAACTGTGTTGTTCTGTATCAACTGCAAAAACATGCTCTTGGGATAACAGCTGGGAAAGAACTTCTAATTCGGACCTTTCCTGGATCCATTTATAAGGTCCATCCATACTTAATGGATCTTTCATTGGACTGAACTTCAAAGGATGTGGAGGATGATCCAACAAAAAGCACATCTGGTCCTCATATGGATGAGAAACTTTTGCAGAATCTACTCACATTTGAAAAGCCCAATAATTAATTTACGGTTGCTAATTGCAATAACTTTATTTCAAAACCACATGAACTTTAATTAAACTCATCGTAATCTTGAGTTAGTTATTGCAAGTTGTGTACTAAAGTCGTAATTAATATTTCTACTAACAGCAAAACTAAAGTGTATCATTAGCCAAGTAGTGCACAAGAGCAGAAAGCCTTCCCACATATGTCCTCAATATAAAAGAGAAACAATAAAATAGCATCAAAAAAGATGATAACATGAAACACTTAAAAGGAGGTATCAAAATTAGTAAGAAAAGGAGAACTGTGCATTGCCAGCAAACGTGTACTTCTGAAAGATATAATAGTAAGGTACATCTGTTGTTAGGAAAATAAAACCTACAAAAAAAAAAAGGAAAGGTATCAATCCAATATGTTATTTGCCTCGCCTCTGCATTTTAGAGTAGAGTAGCTAAAGAGGATCTTGTCCATACATAGGACGGGACATTCAGCATCACCCTTGTTGACAACCCAAGTTGTCCAGATTGGCATGCATTTCTAGATTCCTCTCTGCATCCTTTGCTTACAGTCCACCTCTTCCTGGCGGCGGAGCTTCGATAACAGTTTGAGCCCTCATTATGCCAGGCCTGCATATTACTCGTGTTACATATGTCTACTATAGAAGATGTATATGTTCCACACAATGCCATCTACACAGAGACAGGATCCATTTGTTTCAATCAGAGTTTATAGTTTTACTCTTCTAGTGATTTGTATTTTTTATTCTTTAGAGCACTATTTCAGGCTTTGCCAAGACTACTGTAACCAAGAGAGATATTTGGGTTCCACTGACCAACATTGGTCATCCCTGGGCATTAATAAAATTTATTTATTTACTTCTTGCTAGAGTTCCAATTTTATGAATGTGTGACGTTGACATGCAATGCAGTTCACATATCTTGTGGGGTAGGTGTTGATATTCAATGCATTCATATGGAACTTTACTTCACTCTGTAGATCAAAGCTCTAAGCATCCTGGAGAGTGCTTATCAGCCCAAATCCCATCTCACCTCACTTGTTATGAACAGATCCACACTTGTACTTCAGGATCTTCTTACACTCGGTACCACGATGTCCAAATGAATTGATATGGGTTGCCAGGAGTCTGTTTGCTGTCTGCTACGAGATTAGTTACAAAAAAATGATGCCAGATCAGTTAAATTTTGTTCGCAAGAAGATTGTGTGGATGTTAAGATCAGGCTAACAGGTGACATTGTTGTTTGGTAGGCTCCCTGATAACTATATCTTTTGCATAATTGAGAAGTAATAAGCACTGTTATCTTCTGAACAGAGTGAATATGGCCTTGTAAAAATAAAACATTAGACCTTTGCTCCATTCAGAAGGTAAAGACAGAGATACACTTATCTTCAGGTGCCCCTTGTACCATAAGCTCAAAGGTAGATACTATTGTTGTACAGGAACTTAGGCAGGTCACTTTCTACCTCCTTTTTTAATATTGACCAAAGGTGTTTTGCTCTATATCTTCATGATACAACCACCCTCATACGTGAAGTCTTAAAGGGAACCTCATAGCTCCAGGCCCCCAACTGTTTGCTACACCGATTACCCCCTCTTTCCATCTTTAAATAGAATGAGGCACTAAACCCCCACCTGACGATATGGCCACCCACACAGTGATGTTAAATCCATGACTTAGTGTTCCCTTCATGGAGCCGCTACCAAACAACAGAGCAGACCTACCCCCAACATCGCTCACAGCCACAGCATGATAGGTCCCAACAAATACACATTAAAGAAATTCTCTTTACATCTAGAAGACATTTGGCCTTGGATTATAGGACATCATCTAGAAGACATTTTCCTAGGATCTAGTATAGTCCTCCTAGCTCAGACCATTACCTTTCTGACATCGTCAAGACGAATCGGCTCATTCATGGTGGTTACCAACAAGTTCTCACAAATGGACTTGGATTACTGATAACTACAGTTCCTACAATCTCCCTTCTCTCGATAGTGGATCTCTCATAGCCATTTAAGTCTCGGTTGCATTATACTTGTATTATAGTCTCACTATATTTGAGAAGTGGTGATTCAATTATCTGGTGATATTTATATTCTGTATTTTTTTACTATGAAGCACACTATTTTTGGCTCCCCCCATTCTATTGTAACCGAAATGTATATCTTAAGTCCCATTAACCAATTTTGGTCACTTGTGGATGTTAAGACAATTTCTTTCTTTCAATTTTCTTTATACTAAGTTTGTCATTGTTGCATTACAAAAAATGCCATTCACAAACGACATACATACGTGCCTTCCACTTTCACATGGATATGAATATATCTCAAACTAAAGTAGGATATAACAATCAAAAGTATATCTGCAAAATGGAGAGGGAAAAAGTGAACCGATTGCAAAATCCTTGTCCATGGAGACCGGAAAACAAACAAATATTTTCCATTTAAAGATTTTATTTTTTTAAAAGTCATCATTATAGTTTTAAAGAATTAAATTTTTTCGAAGATGGTGACTAATATAATCTAATGGGTGTTTTTCAAACCATGATGGAATATATTTCATGGTGGACCCAAACAACTTTTGAAGTTTGGAGATGATTCATGTAAACTTCATTATTTTCAGAAAGTGGATTACTCAGGTGATAACATTCATGATAACATACAGGTGACATAAGAAGGCATTTTGAGAGAATATATAGATAGATAGATAGATAGATAGATATAGATATAGATATAACCTTGATACTCCTTGATTTATGAGTTTTAACAGTTAGTGATAAGTCATGGTGGATTATATGTAATGGCCCATGACTTTCAAAGGACTTATTTGGTCTTCAGAGGTTTTGTTTACACAGACTTTCAAAGTTTTGTATTATGAGGATTTGTATAAGAAAGCATGTCATCATAGGGTCCTTAAATATTGTTTTTCTATCCAAAATAATTATTGGCCATTTTAAATCTCAGACTCATGGAGTCAGTCATACTTCATCAACTTAATAGTTGTCCTTCTGGTTCAAAAGTATTACAGTTATAATACCATCATCTTCATTCAATATATGGTGCTTTTTGGCGCATGGACCTATATGGATCTCCAAGATTATTAAAACATGAGTTCTTGCTTTTTACTGCTTACAATTTTAATCGGACCCAAAGGAAAACTCCAAAGGTAAATGGGGTTTAGATATATTGGCAAGACTTGATTTACCATGATCCTGGTTAAATGGTTGAAACATAAAGAGGTACATAAATGAACCAATATATAAGGTAAGTCGGATATTGCTCCACCAAAGGTGTCACATATGCCCAAGAGGCATGCTGGCTTGGCTGTGACCTAAAAAACTGCCTTTATATTTTATTTCAAAAAAGGTTGTTCATTTTTTTAAAGAAAGTCATCTAAAAGTTGTTAGCCCTTAAAATAATTGGCCTCATTGCCAAATTTATATTCATGAAAAGTCCAATTTTCTTTATCATGAAGCAAGAAGATCCCGCACTAAAGTCACAGTAAATTTCAAACAAGATTGTCACTGTCAAAAGTCCAAAAGCTCACTTCGGTGACAGAAGACAATTTTTGTAAAACCAGAGGGCCTAAAAACTTTGGCAACATTTTACTACAGGAAAGACATAATATTTAACAAATCTGGAAGGATTCACTTGAAGATTTGAAACTTCTTTATGACAAGGAGAAAAATTTTCCATCACAAAATAATCTTTTACAACTCAAATCTTTCTGCACCTTCAAAACAAAGTTGGCAATATTTTTCATATTCCAATCTTGATTTGGAGATAGCATCCATCTACGATTGTATTTTTGGGGAGGAGATGGGGATACTTTCCAATTTTTGCAGCGACTTGTTGTTGACTACAATTGGCACTACAGGTCCAGCTGCTCCTCTGACATACCAAGTTGCAGACAGGTGCAACTTACTAGTTTTTTGTTGTCTTCTATTGGTTCCACTGACATGGATGCTAGAATTGGTTCCATAGTACTTTGTGGTTACTGCAATGCATTGTGATTTGTAACAGCTCTTTTCAATGAGTCCTATTGGCCTACTTTGGTCATCTGTGGACATTAATATAATTATCTTATCTTATCTTATCTGACACAGCACATGGGGCCAAGCTCAATCCATTCGGGAACAGCCACATAATATTATTGAACTGAAAGTTGTATAGTGTATGATACACCCTACAAACTATCCATTACTGTTAGTTTTTTGTTTTCAAAAACTGTTATCCGATGGATTAAAACATGGAGCTGCATTGGATTTCTGACAAGCATCAGAACTTTTGCATCATAGTTACGAAAATCCCGGTTTAGTCCCGATCTGATCCGATTTTTCCGATTCAGCAGGGTTGTCGATTTAAATCGCATCAGAATCCCGATTTTTGAAAAAATCGGCAATTTTTGCTGATTTTTGCCAATTTTTTCCAAAAAATTATGATATGCATGAAAAAAGCTGTTTTCCAATGAAAATTTGCATTGTCTTCAGTTTTTTTTTTGCCCTTTTTCTTGTCAATTCCCAATTTTTTCCTGATTCTTTTTCCATGCTGATTCCGATTTTCTCAACTATGTTTTGCATAGAGATTAAGGCACTTAAGTGGTGGAAGGTAAGTTGCACATTCAAATCCCTCACCTTCTTTTCCAACTTAATTTTGCTTTGTACGATAGTTTATGGTCATAATAAAGTCCAAAGGCTTATTGGAAGAGGGGCCTAATCTTATTAAAATCGCTTTTTTCAGTTTATTGGAGTTTTCTTGCCATTTTGTCATATGGTATCCATTTGAACCTATGGCTTTTCCTGACCTAGCCCAAATTTTCAGTATATTTCATTAGTACTGCTCATATAGGAAAATTCTACCATTTTTTAAACCTTTATATCTTAGGTCTCCATAACCTAATATAATGCTCCTAGGAAATAATCGCCTCCTAAGATGTGTGGAAGCAAAAGAAGAGAGATTTGTTGCATAGTATGACTTATGACGTATTTTATATGTAAATATGTGCACCTCCAAACAAATGAAAAAGATGGAATGAAGTAACCCAATAAATATGATGCGTTGGTGCACCTTGTTTTAAAGCTAACTCTTCTCTATTGATTAGGTGTGCCTAAAGAAATGGAGAGGAAGCTCTCTGTCTATGAGCAAGCATCGATTCATATGTAGTATGCAATAATGATTCATGACACTCTTAAAAAATCAAGAGAGATCATTTATTTCAAGAGCTTAAGGTTGAGCATGTTGTTAATACATATATAATATACAACTTAGGACAGCCTTATTACCGTCCGGTAATAACAATGCCTTAAGAAGGGGAAGGGAAATCTAAGGATAAGCACTCAACTCTATAACTAATAAGGTGAGCTCGACCTTGAATCTAGGTCGTTTATGCACACTTGACCTTGAATCTAGGTCGTTTATGCACGCTCGACCTATTAAGTCAGTTTGTGAGCGACCTTTTAAGATATAAAGCTTGCTCTAGGCTCGACCCATTGAGTTAATTTGTAAGCGACCTCTTAAGATATAAAAGTTGCTCACTTACCAATAAAGAAGAAGAGGAAGCCAAGGGATTTAACCTCAAGAGAGGGGAACGAGTAAGGAACATTGGCTAAACATCTTTGAATTTTAAGCACTCAACCAACCAAATGAAGAAAGAATGGACTGGAATTCATTGAGGCAAGAGCCTATTTAAAACATGCCTTAGGGTTACAAACTGGAAGATCGATACTCTCGATTTAGGAGATTGTTACATGCAAGAAATATTAAAATAATCTTCTACCTAATGATGCATGATCTAATAATAATGTAATAAAATATCCTTACATCCTATTAAATTATTTGGGTTAGGAAATATCAAGACCCCCCCTTAATTTAGAGGAGTCTAGGCTCTTGGTCTCGGCTCTGGCTCTTGGCTCTTGGCTTTTGTTGCTCTGGCTCTGGCTATTTTGTCTCTTGGGTATCTCTAGCTCTGCTTCTAGGTCTACCTCTGGGTCTGCCATTGGCTTTGCCTCTAAATCTACCTTTGGGTCTATCGCCTATGGGTCTACCAATGGGTCTGTCATTGGGTTGGCCTCTGGGTCGGCTTTTGGGTTTGCCATTGGGTCCGCCTTTGGGTTTGTCACTGGGTCTGCTGCCTCTAGGACTGCTTTTGGGATATAGCAATTGTTTTAGCTGCTAATAGTGTTGCATTAAGAGCAAATCAGACATCTAGGACAAACAAACCACTTTTGTAGGAACCGCACTCTATATGCTTACCATTCTTAGTCATAAAACACCTGTTATGGCCATTCTCAACTCTAAAATCAAGCTTCATGTTTCTATCCAGTAGTTGTGGTACAGACCATTTTTAATGCTGCATTTCCCATCTGAAATATGAACCGAAACAACACCTACTCCTTTGACCTCATAGGTTTTATCATCGGTGATGGTCACCGATTTCCCTTTTTTGGCTTTGAAAACCAATCTTTGTCCCCTATCATCCTTGGTTTTCGTTGTAGCCTTTGTCATGAGCACCTTGTATGCCTATTCAAAATCTGAATCTAACTCTTCGTGTGCGTTTTCATAATCTGAATCTGACTCTTCAATGGCAACATGCCCTTTTTGCTGCTTTTGTTGGGTTCGTGGCCTATACTGCTACTGCTTCTATTGAGGTTTACGAACCTGATCACCTTGTAGGGTGGCATTGTACCAACAATATTTGGTATCATGTCCATTGCATTCACAGATATGGCGATACCTCTTTTGGTGTTGAGGTTGTTGTTGTGATGAGGAGGAATTTCCTTTTTTTCAAAAAATCCTTTTGTCTTCTCTACTTCCTAGATTTTTGACTTACAAGTTTCTAGCTTATGAGTGCACTATTCAATAACCGGTCCCTTAATTTGTTGGTTTCTTCTTCCTATTGCAGCATATTGACCAACTCCTTGAAGGAAACTACCTTGTTGGAGACCTGTAAGGAGGTAATAAGCACGTGAAAGGAATCTAGTAAAGCTTGAAGTATGATGGGAACTAAGAGCTTGTCATCCACTTTTTCACCCATAGCATTCAGTTTTCCCTTCAAGTCTGCAACTCTGCAAAGAAATTGCTCCATAGTCTCTCCATCTCCCACTCGCAATGTGTGAAGTTGGGATTGAAGGTTAAGAATAGTGGACTAATTCTTTCCTTCATAAATGGTTGTAAGAGCATCCCATGCTTGACTGGAAGTTTTTGCATCACAAATGTGTGGTTGGATCTCATCAGTTGTAGCAAGGGTGATTAGCATCAATGCTCGTTGATCTGCTTCATCATACTTCTTTCCTTGGTCCACGCCTTGAGGTCGCGTTTTGATGCTTGTCACAATGTCCCATAGCTTCTCCACTGTCAAGATAGTTCATCTTTGTCTTCCAAGCTCTAAAGTTGGGTCCTTTCAAGAGCTGAGAATCTGTGAGAAACACTTTGGGAGTGGCCATCTATGCGAAGCTACAAAATATCACCTACAAAACTTGGAAAATGTGGAAGAAATAATGAAGGTGTTGGGCTCCACCGATAATGCACCTTTTCTAAAATGACAAAGCTTGCAAAATAAGTTAATCATTTGAACGGGGAAAAAAAAAACTTTAATAAGGGTGTTGTTTTTTTTTTCTGTTTTTTTCAAAGAGCTAATAAAGGTATTGCTTTTTAATTTTAAAATTAAAATTAAAAAAAGAAAAAAGCAGCGCCTTATAAAACATTAATCTGCCCTTTTAATAAAAGCAAATGCCTTAAATAAAGGGCCTAAATTAAGACTAAGCCCGCCTTTAAATATTAAAGTACCCAAAAAATCGTCACACCTTTATTTTTGGAATCCAAAGATAATTGAACTCAAGCAATACCTTCTAGAGGGCATAACTTTTGATCAAGAACTCCAATTTCAGATTCTTTTTTTTCAAATTGATGATCTCGACGAAACCCTCAGAAAACCTTGAAAATGAGGTCCAACGTTTTTGCAATGCGATATCTAAGAAAAAGAGAATAAAGATCTAGCAGGGGTCATATGTGGAAACCCTTAAGGAGGCTAGATCTTTGGCAACCCAAGATGAGGGATCTAGTAAAGATTGAGCAAAATCTTTTAGAAGACCAAATCCAGGGCCATGATCGCATAGGCTCTGATTATCAATGGATTCTTTCCCACAAATCGAACCTACAAACACTCAAACCTGCGCACATCAAACAAATGGAAGGGCTTGTCGTCGGATAGCAACGATTGTCCCTTACTAGACCTCACACACTCGGTGATGGCTCGGATCAAGGAATCCTTCTAATAAACTAGATCAGCGTAATGCCACAGGTTCAAAGCATACTCAGATTTCCTTGCTCTAATACTAATGATGGCAAAAAGCAATTCATTCATCATTGAGGCAAGAGCCTATTTAACACATGCTTTAGGGTTACAAATTGGAAGATTGATACTCCTGATTTTAGGAGATTGTTATATGCATGAAATATTATAATAATTTTCCAACTGATTGTGCATGATCTAATAATAATGTAATAAAACCTTAACAGGCATCCCATTTTGAATCATAGATATTCTCAACTTGGCCAAAGATTTTAGAGAGGTATAGCTGCCTGTGGCTATTAATGCCATGATTCGCTCCTCCAAGACCCTTTTAAAATAGAAAAGAGTGGGAAAATCAATCCCCAACCCTCTATCTTAAGGTTCTTGGCATATTAGGCACTTTGCTTGTTCATTGCTTCAAGTGAGTACAAGCTGCAGCTAAGGTATACTAGTTAGGGCAATTGCTTAAACAAGTCGTAGGCGTCGACTTGCTATTTCGGTTCACTCAACCAACCTCTTTAAGCCTTGATAGAGCATCTTTCTTTCTATTAGATCTCCTCTCCTCTCCCCAACCTTGTGCCGCCTTATTCCACTGCATCTCACAGCTTTTTTTAACTTTAAGAGAATTGGAAAACTGAAGAAACCTGCACTCAACCTCTCTGTATATAATAGATTTCACTCAATCGACTTTTACCTAAAAGTTGTAAAGGATTTAAATGTCTAGCTTTTATTTCGAAGGCAGGGCAGGGTAACAAGGAGACAAAATCATATGAGTCCTTTTCCATAAATTTGGAACAGAGCAATTGTGTGTTGAAAGTGATCTTTAGAGTGAAAATCTGTTAAGTCACTTTTTCTGCTATAGGAATCAGAAAAATAAGGATCAACCGAACATCTTTATAGGGAAATACATCGATGTCACTTGAATAAATATATAATAGAATAATGAGCGCCAATGTTTTACCCACAAAATCATGAGTCACTTTTCCATATATATGCAACAGAGATATTCAGATCTTGAAGTTGATCGCAAGAGTAAAAATTATATGAGTTGCTTTTCCATATATATGAACCAGAGAAAAGAGCATGGACTATTATATACATATTAACAACCGACCCTAACCCTTTCTCCTCTCTATTTTAAAGCTTTTCCCGTCCCCTTCAAGCTTTGTGACATCAAGAAAGGAAGTTGTTAATGAATGTATAATAGATTTAATTCAGTAAAAGAGAAACGGGAAAATGGTGAAATAGTTTTCTATCCTTAAAGAGTCTAGGGCCACGTTTATTTTTTAGGAAGAGCATAGCAACCTTTCAAATAGAGAGATATTTGTTCAATAGGAGGATGAAATAACATTGAATGTCTGGTTGGCCAGTGGAAAAATAACTGCATGCACATATCCACCAACCTCATTCGATCGTCTTGTTCAAATGGAATTAGGAATAGTTGGTGAATCATGAAATAGTACTCCCTAGTTTTGCTTTCTGCATTACTATATGCAGAGTATGGCTGGATGACTTGATTAATGAATGGGTGTATGACTTACTAAGTTGCTAGCAAAGCCCATGTGTGTAAGTTGGCCTGCAAATACCTTATATTTCTACCTTTAATCCTGCTTCCCACTATGGCCTGAATGGTCCCTACACTATTGTCAATGAGGAAAGAGAGTTAAGACAAGTCAAAGATGACAACGATGCTCCAGACTACCCAACTAAGTTCAAATCTAATGATAATCTGAGTGCAGTCTACAACTATCATTAAATATGTAGCTACATGCATAGAATTTCTGCAACCATCATAACCACTTTGGAATTTTTGAATGTATCAATAATAACACAGACTGTCTGCAGCCTTTAGCTAACACAGCAGGATAGTGTAGTAGCAAGAATAATGAAATTTTGGGTGGATTAGATTCACATTAGACTCTAGAATTTCTTGAACAGAGTTTGAAAATATCAAACAATAAATTCATCTAAAAATGAGCCATTCAAGCAGGCAAAATAAATAGGGAGTTAAATATCCAAAAAGCCAACAATTATTCCAGTTTTGTATAAATGTAGCATAGAAATAGCTTGCCAGTGTAAATTCTCAAATTGCATAATCATATGCTACTATAAACACACAGACAACTCAGTAAACTTCCTCGGAAGTGAACAAGCAAATATGACCAGAAAAATATCACCGCTTGTGTAAAATAATGTTAATCCCCAATATGAAGTAACAGGTTCCAAAAGCCTGATTTCAGCAGTGCAAATACACTGCTAAGGATGAAGATAGGCGTTTTCCGGTGCTTGATAATGCAGTGATGTATATTCTCCTTACCTTGAATATATTTCAAGTCATGGCAAGTAAAACAAAAAACTTCACAAATGAACTAGATACCTGTGGATGCTCTAGTTGTGTAAAGTAAAAAATTATACTTTGTTCCTGGATACGGCTGTTTAGAAAATTAAAAGATACATCTATTCTGTGAGTGTTACTTAAAAGTCTAAAATTTTGAAAAAACCGATTGTAATTCGCGACCACATTTTGCATCCTTTTTATCTCAAATTTTGTGTTCATCCCACAGCGTAGTTACTCTTCTATATTCATAATCACAATATTAACTGTGTATGGCCAATAATACCAGCTTTTAATCTCCACACTGGGAAAACCAGCAGAGTCACTGATTGCTGAAAAGGGATATTGATATTTCGTAATTTGTTTAAGCTATTAGTAGTCTAAATGAGCATTTAAAACAACCGTGCAGTTGAGATTGCCCGCCAGGCTGTGGTCTATAAGGGCACTTATTTTTATGATAGACCAAGTTCAAAACCAAATGGTCAAGTCCCTGTGAGATAGTGGTCTGTATGTCAATGCAGCTTGTTGGATCGATAAAGGATTTGGCTCAATGATTCAAAATGCCATTGCACTATGACAAGTTGTGTGACATCTCGGCTAAAAGAAAACTGTTTTAAGTCGACTGAACACAGCGAAGTACAATAATATAGATATTGTATATTAAAAGGGCGGCCACCTGCCTCGTCATGAATGAGCTTATTTGCATTAAAATTTAAAAAAATGCAATGCATTTAAGATGCTGAAAGCCCCCTGTTCAAAATAAAACTTATTAAAATTAAAAAACAACCCCCTTTTCAAAATATAACTTGTTAAAATTTTTAAAAAAAGCCCCTTGTTCAAATGACAAATACGGTGATCACCGACCAGATGTGTTCCATGCCTAAACTTTGGTCACTCTTTAAGGGAATAATCTCGATGCTTGTCTCATAAATTTTAAATAAATTAAATCCTTCATATCCTTTATTTGAAAATAAATAAATAAATTTAAAAAAAAAAACCACCACTTGACTACTTCAAATGCAGAACATTATAAGGGACTCTGCAGAGAAAAGAAAAGGAAAAATGAAGTAATATTTAAGGGGGAAAAATTAGAAAAATAAACTAGAGGATGTAGTTGCCTCTGCCTCCATGTTGATCCTGCTCCTGCCTCTCACGGTGAAGGCAAAGGTGTATGAATGGCGAATAAGAGTTATCTGCCAGAATACGCTTGAACTTCTTCTGAGGCTTCTCCTTGTCATATACAGATTTATAGTAAGCATTTTTCCTTCTGTGATAAATAGCATACGTGCAGAGTGCAGACAGTGCTGCAAGGCAGGAGACCGTCAATAGTATTTTGCTCCTCTCCATTCGTCAAGTCCGAGTATGCTTTCAGATGTTCTAAAATCCTTCTGTATTGTTTCGGAGGCAAAATGGATGTACCTATTGTATTAATATAGGTTGGATAAATAAAATTATAATCTTATAGGCAAAAATTTATATTTGGATTTGAGTTATATTTATTAAGAAATATTTAGGTTTAATTTTGGAGGAGGTTTGTTTGGGGTAAAGGCAGTAGATTGTCCTAACTTCAACGACATTTGTTTCAATCTTGAGTTATTTATGGTGTCCCTTATGTCAGGTCACTAATAACAAGGTGAGGTAAGGATCTTCCTTATGTCAGCTCACTAATAATAACAAAGCGAGGTAGGAGTTATAGCTAGAGCTCCAAAAAATTTAATCTAAACGTAGATCTAGCAGTATAAAATAAAGGAAGGTTATCAATTTCCTTTTATAACCCAAAAAAAATAAGTTTGAGTTTATGTTGGTTTTTGAGATTGTGTAGCGTAGTTGGTGAATGTTCTCAATGTTGGTAGAGGTTGACTTAGGTTTCATTTCCTTTACCTTCACCTTGTGGATACGTGGTGTAGTTGGTGAGTGTCTTGTGTACTGGTAAACATCAATATGGATTTCATTTTTTCGGCACCCCATCCTATGGATTCTCAAATAGAAATCCCTTGTGATTGATGCGCCACGTGGTATACCTAGATGGAATAACTATGGCTAGCCACAGAGCTAAGTTCTTAAGTTTTCGTTTCACCTAACAAATTTATTGTTTCTCTATGTATCAAAAGAAAAACAAGGTGAGGTAAGGGTTATAGTGACAGCTCCAAAGATTTGAACCTATATCTGCTAGCAAAAAATGAAGGGAAGTTACCAATTCCCCTTTATAACCCAAAAAAAAAATTACATTTGAGTTTGTTGGTTCTTCAGTCATCCAGTTCCAATCTCAAGTCACCTGTGGTCTTCTTTACACTAGGTCACTAATAACAAGGTGAGGTAAGGGTCTTCCTTATGTCAGGTCACTAATAACAAAGTGAGGTAGGGGTTATAGATATAGATCCAAATATTTGAACCCATATCTAATAGTATTACACCAAAACCTCGAGGCATTAATGTTTGATACAATCTTTGTATTTGAATACTTCATAGGGTGATTAGTCCCAAGGCCCAAGGTGGTAGTTAGTCCACTAAATCAAATTATTAAGGTACGGCGGTTAGTCCAACACCCACTCTAAGATGTAACTTGGAGGATTGATCCTGGGGTGAGGCTCTATACAATTGTCGTTACGCCAAAACCTTGAGACGTAGTGTTTGATACAATCTTTGTATTTGAATACCTCATAGGGCAGTTAGTCTCGTTAGTCTCAGGGTTGAAGGTGACGATTAGTCCACTAAGACAAATCCCCGAGGTGCGCGGTAATTAGTCCAACATACCGATAAACCTATTCTTAAGATATTAGTGCAAACATAATCATATAATAAGAAGGAATAATATGCACACATAAATAACTCCTCTTGCTCTTCTTCTTTATTATTCATATGCATATTCTCGTGCATATCTTTATGTATATTCTGCCTCACATCCAATCTAATCCAACTATGGACCATGCATAGATTGGATGATCCACATAAGTGGGGATGGATGAATAGGTCAACTAGTGAGTGATACATCAATATATAGAATCATTACAATAGTTTTTCTTAACTACAACTATATTTTTTTATTTTGCTTTTTTTGTGAAAAGCATTATATTAAAGAACAAAATACATTTTTACAAACAAAAAAGAAAAGAGACAGATAAACATGTGGTTAATGCTATCAACCAAAAAAACATCTTCATCAATAAAGCGGGAACTCAAGCAAACAAATTACAGTTATTCAACAAAACGAACCCCTAAAAGGGTGAATACACAACATTATTAGGCATAGGAAAAATAAACTAGAAACCCTAAACTGTAGAACTGTAACTCTAGGCACCAGGTAGTCTTACGTCTACCCAACGTAAAATTATTGAAACTTTTGGACCAATGTCTTCTCAACGCAAAATCATTGGAACTTTTGGGCCAGATGGGTGAAACCGTTTTTCAGGTGAAGTGTCAACTTCTTTCCCTTGTCGAGGACTACGAGAACGTCGAAACCGCACAGAAGGAGAGAGAACTTTAGATTTTGCTTCCTCTGGAGGAACTGTCAATTCCATTGATGATGGCTTTGCATCCAATGACATATACTCACCACCATTAAGATACTCCAGCACACTGTAGTTGTTTCCTAGTTGAACATTGGTCATATAAAGTTGCTTCTATGGAGTAGCATCTCTTCAGTAGATCCCCTTCTCAGGTTGTGGGAGCGTCTGGCGTTAGCTGGGGAAAATGTACTGGAGGACTCTAAAGCAAGCACTATTGCAATCCTCTGTTGAGAATGAGGAACCTCATTGTTGGCAGTTTCAGCTGTAGGATCATTTTTTTCTTTTTCATATCCTTTTTTACCGATTGTGAGACATATGTCGACTTGGACTGTGTACCTTTAGAAGCAACCAAACATGCATTTTTATGCCCTTCCACAGTCGTCCAACCATCCTCCTAAGGTTGAGGAGTGGGTGCACTCGATGTGGTGGGGCTCTGCTTGTCCCTACTTGTCCCTGCTTGTCCCTGTTACACGGGCATCAAGGGACAATCTTTGATCTTGTGTGCTAAGGACTTGCACCAAAAACAAGTGTTGGACAAATTAATGTAGAGGATTTGTTGGGATAACACAGTATCGCCAACTTGTACGTCAACAAACTCCTTGATCAACAAACATCAATTTCAATGCAAACACATTTTTGAGGGTGTGCATGGAAAATTTTGTTTGCCTCCACCAAATGACACGCCCAAGAAAAGTTGCTATGCGATTAAGAAAGGGCCACAAAGGTAGAGGGAGTCCTAGGAATTCCACCCACACAGGGACTTTGGTAGATCTTTCCTCAAAAATGAAAAAAGCCACGGGTCCAAAGAAAAAAAACAAGTAGAGAGCTTCTCATATACCAGGGGCCATGTTCGTAAATCACCTTAGCATGGGTTGTTTTCGTAAAGTGAAACAGAAAAAATCCCTTTGTAAGGTTTTGAACCATCGTTAACCCAGGCCCTATCGTTAACCCAAGCCCTAAGGGAAGACTCATTAGGGATGCGTCTAACAAAATACCCGATAAGGGTCAGTGATTCTAAACTGTAACATGTAGAATCAACTTCAGGCAATGAAAGAATTACATCAAGAGAACGAGGGTTACCTTGTGGACCATTCTCAGCACAAAGTTGCACAGTTGATTGAAAGGAGCCATTATTGCATGCATTCTCTTCTATGGTGCCAATATTGTGCATTGGTCTGCCAGGGTTGGAAACCATAATGAAACTCAAAACCCTATCATCCACTGCGGGTTGCTAGCCTTCAGTCCTCATGTAACCTTGAATTCAAATTTTGATACTCTATATTTTGCTTCATTGTCATGTTCACAACAGGTGTAGGCATGCCGAGTTGTGGGACTGGAAGACCACCAAGGTCTTATTTGGCCTACTTGTTACACTGGTTCTGTTGTATGGTTGCGAGGTGTGGGCTAGTGGCACAACAAATGCAAAATGGAGGCAAATAGAAAGGATTCAAAAATATCTAATCACAAACTTTTCTCAAAATTAAGGCCACAACCCCTTATGAAATTATTCTTGCTGAAACTGGAATGTTCCCTTTAGAAACAATTGCTATGACCAAGCTGTTATGTTACTTGAAAAAAACATAAAACATGACAAATGATAGATGGCCTAGAGCAGTTAGGGACGAAGAGTTGCATAGGCGAAAGAATGCGTGGATGAAACAAAATCAGAAATGGATGAAACGTTGGGAAATCAACATAAATGAATGCCAAAATGTCAACAAAGACATTAAAAATTATGTGAATGAAAAGTTCAAAAGTGGAATGTGGAAAAATGCAAGTAGGAAAAGACAATATTATATTGCAAATTTTAACCCAACGAATGACCACAAGGAAAAAGTGTATATAGGCGCTTAAATCAAGTGGAAGGAAAAAATACTCATTGCTCAGATAAGGACTAGCTCTCATAGGCTTAGATGTGAAACAGGGAGATGGACAACGCCCAAAGAACAATGGGAAGAAAGGATATGTACTCTATGCAAGCACAGGGGCGGTAGAGACAGAGGAACACTTCATCTATAAATGCCCGAGTCTTTCAGATATCCGTGAGAGATACAAAGAAACACTTGGAAACGAGTTTATTACAGATTTATTTGAAGACAGTAAAATAAAAAAAGTTGGAGAATTGCTAACACAAATCATCGGGAGGAGAAGGAACAACCTTCTCAAAGATATTAAAGATCATATGATATGATTTGAGTAATTGTACTTCCATATTTGAGGTCCCATAGACCATATTTGGGTCTCGCGGATGTAATTAAAATCTTTTATTCATTCTTTCACAAGTAAAAGTATTGACTTCTCCATCCGACTTATAACCCTAACCGCGACACCACAACCTCTTAAATTTTTTTATCTTTTATCTTTAAAATATCTCTTTACCCTTTTAATTTTTTATTTTTTTTAAGCGAAAAACCCTTTGCGAGGCCCCCTTGGTCTGAGAGACCACGAACAGGGGGTTCTACATCGTCAAAGTCACCCGAGAGTCGCACCCGACAATGCCCGCACCAACATTATCAATTGGATTTTGGATACCCAATTCAGCTTTTTGGTAGGGTGGAGATTTAAACCTGAAACCTCTCTTAAAGGATTGCCCTCTCCTCTCCAACTCACCTGGGTAATTTTTTAATTTTTTTTCATAAGCAAAAATACAACACACCCAACAAGTTACCCATTCCTCTTTGTAACTAAAAAAAATTTACATTCAAGTTCGTGTCGGTTCTTCGATCATCCAAAAGCTTCGGTTTCTGTTGTTTTTCCCTTCCCTTCTCTTGCGTATAAAACAGGCTATATTCTTAAAAAATAATAATAATAATAATAATAAATAAATAAAAATAAAAAATACATTCGAGTCTATGTTGGTTTCCCGAAGGTTTTATTTTATGCTTGTGTTCTCTCTTGTGTGTAAAACAATTTCCGGAAGGTTTTATTTTATCCTTGTGTTCTCTCTTGTGTGTAAAACAAAGCTATATTAGGGCTTTGACTATCGATAGTCGAGCAACAACATTCTAATATAAACGCTTCCATAATTTCATAACGAGAAGGGAAAAAGTTTGAAGTTATAATTTAATTATTGCTTCCATAATTTCATAACGAGAATGGAAAAAGTTTGAAGTTATAATTTAATTATTATTTTTTAATATAGGTTGTATTTTGGTTTATTATTTTGGTTAATTATAATTTTTAGAGTTTGTGAGTTTATAAACAAGTTTCTATTTCAATTAAGTTGTTATAATTAAATATCTAAATCATTTTCATAAAAAGTTTGAATTCTTAATTTTTATTTTTAAATTATTTTTAATTTTTTTATACATCATTTTAAACATTTTTCTATAACAACCTTTATAATATCAAAACTCCACCTCTATTGTTTATGCATTGCATCTTAGTACAATAAAATTTTCAAAACTTGGTGTTATCATAGTTAGCTTTAGTTTCTTTCCTAAAGCATAAGTGCAACCACAAAATTTGTAATAAGTAGTTTATATGAAAACACATTAATGTTATAAAATAAAGTAACTATTACCAATAGAAAACATTAAAGTATATCTTAATCATTATTTGGTTAAGGCAATCAGTATTTTATTGTCAACTTTAGCTAAACTTATTACTTCTTCTAACCATGGAAAGAAAAATTAACTTCATAATCCTCAATTAAACCCCTCTATTGGCTAGCCTATCTGCACATTTGTTTCCTTCCCTTAATGTATGTGTAAACCTGATTTTTTCAAACTTTATAGCAAGGTCTTGTATTTCTACAATTATCTTTTGTATGTTCTATGGAGTCTTTGCTTTCCTCAAAATTGCATTTATAATTATTCTGAATCACCTTCCATCCATACTCTATTCCATTTCATTTGTCTGTATATTTTTAACCCTTCCAAAGACAATCAAGCTTTAGCTTCATTATTTGTCTTAAATCCACTATTAAAAGTGTAATGAGACAAAATATATCCCCTATTATTTCTATTTATTCCTCCTCTTCCTAGTAGTCCTATATTACATTTAGATGCTTTGTCAAAAATTCAATTTGACCAAATCCACTTTGGTGGATTACACTTTATATTATTTGCCTTCTTTTTGTTTCTTTGTACCCCGCATTATAATTTCATTTGATGACTTGACTCCATTTATCAAGGCTCTCTATTTTAGGATTAGGGATTGGGTGAGTTGATAGGGTTGGTTTAGACTCCTTTATGGCTAAACAAAATTTCCTTTTCATTATCTCTAAACTGCTTTTATTTCCTTTAAATATTATTCTAGTCCTTTCTAGCCAAACAATCCAAAGTTTATATCTTTTGATATATCCTAGATTGTCCATAAAGTGTCATTGTCAAAGTGCTCTACCATTGCTTTAATTATTCATCATTTTTGTCATTCATCACCATACATTTACCATACATTAAAAATCCATTGCCATAGTTTCCAAACTATTGAGCAGTGTCCCAAGAGATGGTCTATACTCTCCACCTCTACTTTACAAAGAACACATTTTGAGGGGTCGTAAAAACCCCTTTTCATAAGGTTATCCTAGGATAAAATTATTTTATTATCTACTAGTCAAACAAACATTTTGACTTTAGGAATACTCAAGCTATCCCAAATATCTCTCCATATTCTTACGATATTCCTATTTTGATGGTGTTTTATATTATATCCACTTCTTGTTGTGTATTCTCCTAAGTTATTCAACTCCCAAATCAACTTACCCATAGCTCCTCTCAAAATAATCGGTGTTGTTATCTTTCTACTTAACTGCCTCCTAGCATCAATGTCTTGTATACTTGTAAAAAATATTATTTTCATTTGTATCTTCCTTCCTAATCGTTGTATAAAATATTTGAAACCCTAGCACCATATGTATCTTGAAGTAATCTCATCCATAGTTTTAAAATTGGATATAGATTGAGTTTTTTTTAATCACACCAAGTATCCATCCAAATAAAATTTTTTCTTCAATTCCCACTACCCATCTTAAACCTTTAATCACTAGATCAAATAATTTTTTAAAATGTTGCATAGTGCAAAACCATTTGGTAGAGAGAATGCAGTAAATATTAAGCTTGGATCATTAGGTTCAACATACTTAGAAGAATTCTTGCCCATTGTCTTTGACTCTCTTTGTACAATCTCCAAATTACTTTTTCCCTAAGAGCTAAGTTTGCATCTATAATAACTCTTAAACTGAGACCTCCCCTAGTTTTATCATCACACACCTTGCTCCATTTTACCAAAGGAAATTTCCTTTTATCATGTAAACCTAACCACAAAAATGATTGCATAATATAGATTAAACTTTTTTCTATTTATTTTGGTATACTATACAAGGACATAATATATTGGAATGGCTTGTAAGATTGATTTAACTAGTTGCACTCTTCTTGCTCATGATAATCGTCTACCTTTCTATGTTGGTATTTTATTCTAAAATTTACGTAGAACTGGATTCCACAATTCTATCTTCATTCTCCCCTCAAATAATGGCATCCCTATATAAGTTATTGGTAAATTTACCTCCTCCATTTGAAGTAACCTACATATCCCTGCTTTGATTTTAGTTGGGGTATTTAGAAATTAAATTTTGGATTTTGTCCTATTAACTTTCTGTCTTAATGAGATTTCGTATTCTTTTATTAAGTTAGTCAATGCTTTGGGCTTATTTATCCTTGCCCTACCAAAAAGCATTGTATAACCTATAAACGGTTGATGGATGATGTTTTTGATGTTATTACTAGCCTTAAGTCCACTAATAAACCCATCTTTGTAAGCCTTCTTCAAGTTTCTACCCAAAACCTCTACCATAATAATGCACAAATATAGTGATAAAGGATCTCCATGTCTATGTCCTCTCTTGGTTTTAAATGATTTTGTTGCTAACCCATCGACCAACATATAATATGAAACTGTAGAGACACAAGCTTTAATCCATCTGATCCATTTTTCTCAAATCTAAACTTTTATAATATTGTAAAAATAAAACCCCGTTTAACCCTATCATAGGATTTACTCATATCAAATTTTAAGATCAATGTATTATCTTTTTAATTTTATGTGTATCTTCCTTCTTGATCCTTGTACATAGCGCTTGAAACCCTATCACCATATCCATCTTGAAGTAATCTCATCCATGGTTTTAAATTTGGATCTAGATTGAGTGGTTTTTTATCACACCAACCATCCATCCAAATAGATTTTTTTTCTCCAATTCACCCATCTTAGACCTTTAATCACTAGATTGATTTATTTTTTAAATTGTTTCATAGTGTAAAAATATATGATAGTGGGAATTCAATAAATAATAAGCATAGGTCATTGGGATCAACATACTTAGAAGAATTCTTGCCCATTGTCTTTGACTCTATTTGTACAATCTCCAAATTACTTTTCCCCTCAGAGCTAAGTTTGCATCCATAAGAACTCTTAAACTAAATCTCCCCTAGTTTTATCATCACACATCGTGCTCCATTTCACCAAAGAAATTTTACTTTTATCATGTAATCCTAATCATAAAAATGACCACATAATATAGATTAAACTTGTTTCTATCAATTTTGGCATAGTGCACAAGGACATATAATATGTTGAAATGACCTACAAGACTCATTTAATTAGTTGCACTCCTTCTGCTAATGATAACCATCTATCGTTCCATGCCAATAGTTTATTTTGAACTTTACTTATAATTGGATTTCATAATTCTATCCTCATTCTCCCCTCAAATAAGGGCATCCCTAGATAAGTTGCTAGCAAATTTGCCTCCTTCATTTGAAGTAACCTATATATCCCTGCTTTTATTATAGTTGGAGTGTTTAGGAAGTAAAATTTAGGTTTTGTCCTATTAACTTCCTATCTTGATGCTCTTTCATATTATTTTGATAAGTTATTCAAATCTTTGGCTTTGTTTATCCCTATCCTCCCAAAAAGGGTTGTATCATCTAAAAATTGTAGATGGTGATGTTGTCGATGTCTTGTTTTTGATAGTGGTGAAAAAAAGAGGTTTTTGAGGGGTCCCAACCTTGTTATAGAATTAAGCTATCCAAGGTTACAAGACAAACATCAACCTCTTCCTTGGATAACATGAGAAAAAAGCAAAGTTGCAGCAAAAATCTTAGAATAAAACCATACAAAAAATAACACTTTGGCTGATATCGAAATATATTTCTAGCAAAGGAGCAAAGGTCAACCTTCCTATTGTTTATTCCTCCCTTCCACACCAAAAATAGTAGAAATCGCTCCAATTCTCAACAATAGGTAATAGAAGTAGCAACAACAAAAGCATAATCACATTATAGTAGCATTCGCTAGAACTATAATTGTTGTAATAACAACATACAATCACATTAGTAGCACCAAAAGATCCCAAAAGCAACAACAATATCGACAACATCAAAAGATAACACCCTATATAATATAATTTTCTTCTGCCTCTTATGAGGTAAGCCTTAAAAGAGATAAGGAAAAATTAAATTCACATATCTTTCATTGATCAAAATGAACTCTAATCTTTGTCAAACAATTAGTTGTAGCATTTCCTGCTTGATATATATGTAATATCTTCATCTCTACCATTTCTTTTAATAGGGATGAGGTATCCTTAATTAAACTTGACACCTATCAGTTATCAACTTTTCCTTTCTTAAGATCCTTGAAAATATTCATAGAGTCCCCTCCTATGATGATCTTACTTACACTCTTTTATCTCAACAACATAATACCAAAGTATAGGGCTTTATCTTCCACGTAGTGATTGCTTTGTATCCCATAACTTTCTACACAAGCCCATAACACTTCACCTTTCTCATTCTAAATGACACCTCATCCCCTAGCTTTACCTAAGCTCCGTCAAAGTTTAACTTTACCCAACTCTCCTTTGGTTTTAGCCATCTAGTGTTTGCTCTTTTCAAAATGATTGGCAAAGGTGTTTTTCTAGGTTCTTCCATGTGCCATTCACTAGTGATCATCTTTTTCCAAATTGTTCTCAAAGTCCACATTGTTTTCAAAGGTAAGCAAATTCTCCCTCACTATAATTTTAATTATGTTAGATACTGAAAGTTCATCCTTACTTTTCCCCTTGAATACTCTTTGATTTCTTTCCCACCAAACACCCCGTAAAAAATGAGGTAACAGTAAATTCCATATTTTTGATAACTTATTGCTCCTAAAATGGCAACTCCATTGGTTAAAAAGTTACCTAAAAGTACTAGGGACCACCCAAGAGCAAAACATAGCTTCCATTAGATTATTAAGTACCTTACTTGCAAACTCACAATGAATAAACAAGTGGTCAACTAATTTAGCATCCTTCATGCAAAGAGAACATATATTTGTCATTTGAAAACCTCTCTTACTTAGGTTATCTAGAGTTATAATCCATTTTGTAAGCATAACCAAAGAAAATAAGACAATTTAGGAATTAACTTGTTCTTCCAAACCTTATTTACAAGAAATTCCCCCTCCACAACTCCAAACTACAAGGTATAAGTTGATTTCACAAATAATTCCCTTGAGGAAGTAGGGAACTAGATGAAAGAGTCCTTATTTTTATTATGAGGTAAGTGGTACTGCTGCGACAACTTGTTAAGATTTTGTAGATATTGTTGCAGTTTCGAATCAGTAAAATCCAAAGTTAGCTCTTTCCAAAACCTCTAACCTTCCCCAAATTCTATGTAATATTTGATTAGTGGTTCATATATTTGAACCAAGGGATATTTTAGTCTTTTAAACTCCTGCATCTACTTTAAATACCTATTTGGAATATAAGTGTCTTCCCAAAAAATATTTCCTTACCTTCTACCATCCATCTTAGACCACTTCTCAACAATTTCCTAGTTTTTGAAACTCCATTCCAAACTGTTGATCCTTTAGGAGGGTCTAAACTTCTAAAGAAGGGTATGAAACCTTCCAAGTACTTACCTTTACAAATATTAGCCCAAAGCAAATTTTGTAGCTTTTGAAGCTAGATGCATAAAATAAAGTAATCAAAAGATCTAAAATAAAGTTGCAATATGAAATATATGATAATGGCAATATATTAAGCATATAAAAATCATAAAAAACTTCATAATTGAATCATATAAATGCCACTAATAAATACTTATGAAAATATGATCTTTATTGAATAAATACCTCAAATACATCATACTTCATCACTCTTCATTGTGACTGAATACGATCAATCACTCTATATCTTTCTATGTGTATTGCTCTCTATCCATATACCCATTTATAGGATGGAATGTGACTCTTCATATGGAGGATTCTTGGTCTTCACTCTTCCTATGACTCTTCTTCTTCCTAATCTATGGACACATGTACATAGGGACAACTATGCACATTTACATTGCCAAAATACTTTGCACACGTGTGCATTTATTACATTGTATAAAGTAAATACTTTCATCCTAATCTATGAAACTCTTTCCTAATTTGTGTATGTGCCCATGGTGGTACATTGACATGAAGTAAATGATGTAATATATTTCAACACCTCCCTATATTACATTATTTATCTAGTGAAGTCTTTAGTCTTCAATATGGATCTTCGATCTTTAGATGTTCTTCAGCTTGATCTAGTATTTTGTATTATCTTTAATTCACATTGCACCATATGCCTCCTCAATTTGGTTCCTCTTCTTCTTTATTCTTGTATTTGGAGTTAGTACTTTTATAGGTGGATGTACTATCACTTGATTCTTGCAAAAGTATCTTCTTTGTGCCTTTGTCCTTTTTATCATTTTCCAAGTTCTGTATAGAAGCTTCTGAACAAACAATTAAGTAGAAATTGAAGTATCAATACTGCATAAGGGTTGAAATATCTTCTCTAGGTATGATTCATCCATTTCTATTTTTAGTTTAAGTAATTTTTTCAATCCTCTTTGTTCTACATTCTCATCCTTGTAACATTTGAATGTAAGTAATGCCATATATAATATGCTATCAAATTCTAAAGGAATTTGAATGTCACTTTTTTCATTATAAATTGCTTTAGTGAGTTGAGCATGTAGATAATATTCCATGGTTTCAAAGTTATATTTTAAAGCTTCACTATGAATCTTTTTAAAGTAATATCTAAATCTCCTTCAAACTTTATAAGTAAATTCTTGGTTGTAATTTTTATGACACTTGCTTTTTTCTTTCTAATAGTGTTGTTTTTTTTGCTGGATAATAAGAGGTTGTACTCGGGTCCCCCATTATTGAAACATTACATCTCTCTTATTTAGAGCTTGAGAGTTTACAAATAGATACACTTTTCATCTCAATTGAGATGCTATAGCTAGAAACCTAAATCATTTTCTAATAAATGTCTAAATTCTTGATTTTCATTTTCTAGATCTTTTCAAATTTTTTTATGAATATACTTACTCCAAAATTTAGCATCTTTCTTAACATTTTCCTATAGCAATCTTCACAATGCCAAACCTTCACCTCTACTATCTATTCTTTGCATCTTAGTAGAGTAATATTTCCAAAACATCACACTATCATAGTCCATTTTACCAAATCTGAATTACTAGTTTCCTTCCTCATTGAAGTCATAGCCCTTCTTTTCTCTTCCTATCGTTCAAACCCTAGTTGGCAAATATTTGCAATTCCATTTTTTACGACTTAAAAAATATTCATTTTCCTTGTTTTGAATGCTTGACTTCACATGATCGTATCTCCCTTAATATTTCTCATATTTTGGCATATGACCACTTATTTTAAAGCTATTCAAATTTTACACCAGTTGGTCCAAGAATTAGCTAAATCGAATAACTATTTGTGAAGATATGGCTCCTAAAATATGATACATTTTTCAAGAAAAAACATAATCCTTCGCACTTTGCAATTTTATTTTTCGTGACTTGAAAATTTGTCACTACCCTTGTTCCAAATGGTTAACTTCATAGGATCATATCTCCCTCAATATTGCTCAAATTTTTGCATATGACCACTCATTTTAAAGCTATTCAAATTATGCATAAGTTGGTACAAGAATCATCTAAATTAGATAACTCTTTACAAAGATATGACTCCTAAAATATGAGATATTTTTAGGAAAAAATCCTAATCCTTAATACGTTGTAATTTTTTTTTCTCATTGTAAGTAGCCTTCCATGCTCCTTCAGCCTTCCCAGCCTTCCACTCAGTATCTTAGCCTTCCGTTGTAGTTCCTTCAGCCAACCCAACCTTCCACGCTCCTTCAGCTTATCAGCCTTTCGCATTCCTTCAGCCATCCCAGCCTTCCACCCAACATTCCAACCTTTCACTATAGCTTCTTTAGCTAGTCTAGCCTTCCACACTCCTTCAGTCAATCTAGAATTCCATAATAATTTAGCCTTGACACTCTAAATATTAACTCATTGTTCAGCCTTCCACGCCTCTTCATCCTCTAGCCTTCCATGCTCTTTTAGCCTCGAGCCTTCCACACTCTTTCAACCTCTAGCTTTCCATGCTCCTTCAACCTTTAGCCTTCCACGCTCCTTCAACCTTCAGATTTATTGATCGTTAAAGCACCAGACCATTTTCCAGACCCCTTAAGGGGAAACCCCCTAAGGGGATTTTCTAATAGTGTTATTCCTATTATTGTTCACTATATTCTTTATGGTAGACATCTTTCTTAGTTTTAGCTCTTTATGTTTTAAGAACACTTTTGATAGATCCCTTGTAGTAGACTACCTTATGACTCCCTAGTTTAAAGTAACTTTCAAGTATGCTCTGTATTCCTTTTGCCTCCTTAATATTTTAATTAAGAGTTTTGTAGAATACTATATCTTTCTCAAGTAAATTGAGTATATGATCAACTTTGATAAAACCTCTTCAATTATTTTTGTAGGATTCCTTATATCTCCCAAGTGATTTAATTAATCTAAGGTTTTGATAAAGTGCTTGATAGTAAACTTAGCTTTTAGGTTTACTTTGAGTTGAATCCCTTTTGAATCCCTAATGGTTTGATGATATAATGTTCAACTCCTAATTTCCTTTCTCCTAATGCACTTTTCAATTTACTGAAGTTCTCTATGGTTGGATTATTTTATCCCTTTAATGTGAGTATGAGATAAGTATAAGCAATTAATTCCAACTCTTTTAAGTAAATAATGAACTTTTTTTTTTTTTTTTTTGAAAAACTTGAAAAAACTTGTATTAAAACAAAGATCAATTACAATTTTGGAAGAGAATTTTCCCAGCCGAAATCAGAGAGAACACATGCTTACAATAGTAAAAGAATATTTGCAATGAAGCCAAATCTCTTGAACCATTAACTAGCTAACAGGGGGATCAGATTGGTCTGTTGATGCAACTTGTCGCGATATCGTGACACTCTTACCCTCTTCTCCTTTAGCCACAAAAATGCAACATGTCGTGATATCGCGACACTCTTACCCTCTTCTCCTTTGGCCACAAAAATGCAACATGTCGCGATATCGCGACATTTTTCTCCTTTGGTCTCAAAAATGCAACATGTCACGATATCACGACACTTTTCTCCTTTGGCAGTGAAAATGCAACATGTTGTGATATCGGGACACTTTTTCCTCTTCTGTCCGTGACATTGCAACATGTCACGATATCGCGACACTTTTTCCTCCTTTGGTCGCGATGAAGCAACATGTCGCGATATCACGACACTTTTTCTCCTTGAGCAGTGACGTTGCAACATGTCACAAAATCGTGACACCTTTTCCTCCTTTGGCCGTGACGAAGCAACATGTTGTGATATCGCAACACTTTTTCTCTCTTGGCCGTGATGTTGCAACATGTCGTGATATCGTGACACTTTTTCTTTCTCGGTCGCGACGAAGCAACATGTCGCGATATTGCGACACTTTTTCTCTTTCGACTACGACGAAGCAACATGTCGCGATATCACGACACTTTTTCTCTCTTGGCCGCGATGTTGCAACATGTCATGAAATCACGACACTTTTTCTCTTTCGGCTGTGACAAAGCCACATGTCGTGATATCGTGACATTTTTCTCCTTTGGCCGTGACGAAGCAACATGTCGCGATATCGCGACACTTTTTCTCCTTTGGCCGCAACGATGAAACATGTCGCGATATCGCGACACTTTCTCTCTTGGCCGCGACGATGAAACATGTCGCAATATCACGACGCTTTTTCTCTCTTGGTCGTGATGATGCAACATGTCGTGATATCGCGACACTTTTCTCCTTTGGCCGTGATGATGCAACATGTCGTGATATCGTGACACTTCTTCTCCTTTGGTCGTGATGATGCAACATGTCACGATATCATGACACCTTTCCTCCCTTGGCCGCGACGATGCAACATGTCACGAAATCATGACATCTTTCCTCCATTGACCGTGACGAAGCAACATGTCACGAAATCATGACATCTTTCCTCCCTTGGCCGTGATGAAGCAACATGTCGTGATATCACGACACCTTTTCTCCCTTGGCCGCGACGAAGCAACATGTCGCGATATCGCGACACCTTTCCTCCCTTGGCCATGACGAAGCAACATGTCACAATATTGCGACACCTTTCCTCCCATGGCCACGACGAAGCAACATGTTGTGATATCGTGACACCTTTCCTCCAATGATCATGATGGTGCAACATGTCACGAAATCATGACACCTTTCCTCCCTTGGCCGCGACGAAGCAACATGTCGCAAAATCATGACACCTTTCCTCCCTTGGCCACGATGAAGCAACATGTCATGATATCGCAACACCTTTCCACCCTTTGATTTTTATTTGATCATTAGCTCAGGGACCTTTCAAGACCCTACCTAATCACCTCATCCTCAATAGCCATGTCACTGTGCAACTGAACCCCTACCTCCTTCTCAGCACCCATCTTAGCTAGGAAGTCGATCGCTTTGTTTAAATCTCTACTCACGTAAGCTGGAATCACATCATCTAATTCCCTCCATAATTCCTTAATTTGAGTGACAAGAATCCTCAACCTCCATGCTTTCAAGGCAAAGTTCCTCATGCAATCTAGAGCTCCAACCATTATTTGAGAATTTGATTCAAGTATTATCCTCTTGTGGCCCTGTTTAACTACCCAAATAGAAGCATATTTGATAGCTATGGCTTCTGCTTCATTGTTTGTAGCTCTTACCAAGCCTTGCAATTCCCAATAGAGCACTGTTCCAACATGATTCTGGCAAACCACTCCAATTCTGGCTCTACCCGGGTTGCCTTTTGTAGCTCCATCAGTATTAATTTTAATCCAACCTTCTGGGGGTGGTTTCCAACTAGCTCTGTCCTATCCCTCTTACACTTCAACTCCCTCTTCTATTGCCCCAATAACAACCTGAGTTTCCTCTTTAGCATAGACGACCACAGTTTCTGTGACTTTGCTCCAAATGACCTGCCAAACTCCATCTAATGAAGAAAAAGTTTCTCTAAAAATTCTAGCATTTCTCTCCAACCACACTTGCCACCAAATAAAGTTTAATCCAAGCTCCCAACCAATACGAAGAGCTTTAGATTTAAATCTACCCCTCTTCCATATTTCCCAGATATTAATCCGATTCAAGTCACCATTAACTTGAATTTTAAAATATGAAAACCATCTCTTCCAAATCTGGCGCGTGAAAGGGCACTCAAATATCAAGTGATCAGCTGTTTTCTTGCTCTTGTAGCATAAGACACATTGAGAAGGACCGATGATTCCTTTACATCTGAGATTATCAAAAGTGAGAATTCCATTGTGCATGAATTGCCAGGCATAAAAGTTTACTTTCAACCAACCTTTGGAGTGCCAAATCTTTCTCCAACCCTCAACCTGATAAGTATGAGGGGGAGGCTCTGGAAGGATCTTGTCATATTCATCCTTCACTGTGTAGACACCAAGGCTCCCATAGACCCAAGCTAATTCATCCTCCTTGTCTCTACCTGTGAGAAATATTTCTGTCAAGATTTTAGTCATGATGGGTGCCAAATATGGAGGGATTGAAATTGGCCACTCATCCAACTTCTTAAACTACTTAAACTTATACTCCCCCAGCTGACTAGTGGTGAAATAACTTTCAATTTGGACCCATCCCTTGGTTTCAATGGCTAATTTTATTGGTTGCAATTCAAGAAATTCAATAATGATAGGTGGGTATTGATCCCATGAATCTGTCCAAAATCGTGCCTTCTCCCCTCTCCCCACTTTCCAAAATAATCGATCTTTTACTACCTGAGATCCTAACTTGAGAGCCTGCCACACTAAGGATCCAATACCATCCAAAGGGAAACGACCCACCTCATTTGGGTTAACATGTCCCACATATTTACTAGTTAGGATTCTACTGAATAAGGAAGTTGGTTGGGAAATCCACCTTCAGTAAAGCTTTCCAACCAAAGATTTATTATTTATCTTGGATCTTCTCAGACCCAAACCTCCTTTTACCTTGGGCTGGGTTACTTTGTCCCAACCTACTAAGGCCCATTTCCTCTCTCCTTTTACTCCTTCCCATAAAAATTTTCTAGCGATCTTGTCCAACTCTTTCCATATAGTATGTGGGGCAACCGGGATAGAGAATTTATAAATTGGCATGGCCTGAATGACTGACTGTAAAAAAGTTAATCTACCCCCATAGCCTAACAATTTGTGAGACCAATGATTAATTCTATCCTTGATGTAATCCAAAAGATTCCTCCAGATTTCTATTTTTCGTTTTTTAAAGTGCAAAGGGACCCCCAAATAAACCATTGGGAGAGAAGTCCTTGTGAATCCCAAGATCTCTAAAACTTTGTCCTGAAGCCTTTGATCAAGATTGAAAAAGACCACTTTGGATTTTTTATCATTGATGACTTGGTTTGTAGCCCTAAGGTAGACACTAAGAGTATCTATGATCATTCTTGCTTCCCTGAAGTCGGCCACTCCCACCAATCTAGTATCATCCACAAACTATAGGTGAGTCAAAACTTCCTCACCCACCTTGATACCTGTTAGCAAACCTTGTTGTCTTCTCCTCAAGAAAAGTCTACCTAGTCCTTCAGCCAATATGAGAAAAATATAGGGAGAGCAAGGATCCCCTTGACGAAGGCCTCGAGTGGCTCCAAATGGTTGTGAGGGAAGACCCTTGATTAACACCGAGTATGTCAGAGTAGAGACACAACTCATGACCCATTCTATCCAATCTTGAGAGAAACCAAAGTCTGACATCATCTTTGCTAAGAAGCTCCACTCCACCCTATCATAAGCCTTTGACATATCTAATTTTATGAACATTCCTTTATTACCAGATGTTTGCATTGAATGGATTGCCTCCTGAGCTAGAACCACCCCATCCAAGATCCGCCTACCCTCTACAAAACCCCCTTGCTCTGAGGAGATAATGTTATGTAAAAGAGGTTTTAGCCACTCAACCATTACCTTTGTGATTATTTTATATATCACATTGCATAAGGCAATAGGTCTATAATCAGAAATATGTACCCCCTCATCCCCTTTTGGAATTAAGGTAATGAAAGTATGATTTAGTGCTTTAAGCATTCTTTTACTACCTCCGGACTCCTCTATAACAACCATTACATCCTCCTCCAAGTTATCCCAAAAGGCCTGAAAAAACTCAATTGGAAAGCCATATGGACCTGGAGTTTTTTCGGTGCTCATTCCAAAGACCACATTCTTCAGTTCCTCTCTATCAATGGGTTTAAGAAGGGTCTAATTTTCTTCTTCAGAGATAACGAAAGGTATGACAACAATAATGTCGTTTTGAGCCTCTTCATCTTGCACCATACTTTCCTTAAAAAGTTTAGAAAAATAATCCATTGAATGGGAATGCATACCTGGAAGTGTATCAAAGGAGTGTCCATTCTCATCTTGAAGGGCTTCCATGTTATTCATCTGTCTCCTAGCACAAGCAGTCCGATGGAAAAATTTGGTATTTCTATCACCATCTAATAACCAAGTGGTTCTTGCTCTATGTTTCCAGAAGGTCTCCTCTTGGTTGTCAATGTCCTCAACCACTTTACGCAAGGCATCATCCTCGACTTTGAGCTGCTCAGTAATTGTTCCTTCCCTAAAGTGTTTTTGAACCTCATCCCATCTGGCCACCAAAGGAGCTCTTTGGACCTAGAATTCTGTCTTGTTAGCTCGCCTCCAATGTTTCAGTTGAGCTTTGACATAATGAAGTTGTTTGTGGAATCTAAACATTGTTGTCCCATATCCTGGGCGGCCTTCTTCCCACCATTGTGGAATTTTCTTTCGAAGTTCCTCTTTTTGTAACAAAAAATTCTCAAATTTAAATGGTTTATGATGCTGCCCTGTCTTAGTCCCTCCTTCCAACAAAATGGGAAAGTGATATGAAACTGGACCCTCCAAAATCTAAAATTTTGTATTCCATTTTACAAATGTCTCCTCTAAAACAAAAAATAGTCTAACTTTACCTTCTTGCTATGTGGCTCCCTCCTCTTATTAGTCCAAGTATAGTTGGTTCTAGGGCATTTAATATCCACTAAGTGTAAAGCCTGGACTTGGGCAATCATAAGTCGATCCCCTGGGTCCAAAATTAGGGTTCCCCCTTCCTGATCTCTAGAGGATAATTTAGCATTAAAATCCCCAACAATAATCCAGTCTAAATCTTCCATTGAGATTCTCATGTTATGCACAACTTTCCATTGAAGCCTCTGACCATCAAGGTTTTGAGCCCCATAAAAATTTGTGATTAAAACATGTTCAACTGTGACATTATTCCTAAAATGTGATGTGAGAACACCCCTCCAAGCTAGATGTTCTATTGCAGTCCATTCAAGAGAGTTCCAAAGAGTAACAATCCCCCCTGAGGCACCTTGGGCATCCACTTCCATATGACCAGACACCCTCCAAATTCTGTTAACTATTTTACACATAAGATCTAACGACATTTTTGTCTCCTGAATAAGCAAAAAATTTGTTTTACATTTTTCTAAGAGTCTTTGAACAACGGATTGATGGGTTCTACTTGTTTAAACCCCTAACATTCCATGATTGTATAATCATTGGTTACCTTGAGAGCAATAAGAATCTATTGGCCTCACCGATCCTCCAGTGATCAGTTTGTCTCCTTGAACTACTAGCAATTCCTTATTTGATTTTCTACCCACTCCTTGAGAGTTGCTAAAGTTGGCCTTTCTCTGTTCTTTTTTGCTATTCCCATGCTGACATCCTTAATTATTGGCTGCTCTTGGTTATGCACTATCAATGCCCCTACACTCTCTCGATCGTAGTAACTCGATCGTGGTCAATTACTCGCTCTATGACGGGGGAGATGAAAGAGGAGCTTGAACATGGATGTTATTATTTTCACTATTACCATCCACTCCTTCCATGAATTGTTCCTCTTGGTCCACTAGTGTCTTAAATATCTCATACCTATTGGTGGGCTTGAGTTGGGTTTGCTCTTTACCATATTTTTTCTTTTGCCTTCTCCTTCTTTTGGGTTGTTCAAAACCATCTCTCTGAGCTTCTTTACCCTGAGAAGTATTGGTTGGTTCTTTGTTTATTGTTGACTTACCCTCCTTAGGAAGATTTGACATTCCTAAAGGAGCCTCCATTTTTGTGTTCATATTATTTGGGCAAAATCAGGCCAAATGCCCGTATTTATAGCAAAATATGCATCTAAAGGGCAGAGCCATCCAACTGTTGAATCCAAGATAGTCCTGCAAGTTCAAGTTCCACCTTTCTTTGGTAGAGGCTGGCTAAGATCCATTTCCACACATATTATTGCGTAAACAACTGTGTTCCCTTCTATTGTGTCTTTGGAGACACCCAAATGTCTTCCAAGGGAATTACTGATCATCTCCAAAACCTGATCACTCCAAAAATCCATTGGAAGTGCATACAAACGGATCCAAATAAGGACAATAGTGGGTTTAATTCGAGGATCGAATCCCACTCTCCAGGGTTGAACAAATAATCCTGCCAGACCATGATTCCTCTTTTTTGATTTGAAAGCCCTACATTTTTGTGTTCATATTATTTGGGCAAAATCAGGCCAAATGCCTGTATTTATAGCAAAATCTGCATCTAAAGGGCAGAGCCATCCAGCTATTGAATCCAAGATAGTCCTGCAAGTTCAAGTTCCACCTTTGCCGGTAGAGGCTGGCTAAGATCCATTTCCACACATATTCTTGCGTAAACAGTTGTGTTCCCTTCTATTGTGTCTTTGGAGATACCCAAATGTCTTCCAAGGGAATTACCGATCATCTCCAAAACCTGCTCACTCCAAAACTCCATTGGAAGTGCATACAAACAGATCCAAACCGGGACAGTAGTGGGTTCAATTCGAGGATCGAATCCCACTCTCCAGGGTTGAACAAATAATCCTGCCGGACCATGATTCCTCTTTTCTGATTTGAAAGCCCTATTTCTATTGGCCAGAGAAGAAAAACTAACAATAAAATACCCATTGCTAATAAACCATAAATTGTACTCACCATGAGGCTCCCAGTTTTTTCGGACCCAAGAGTGCAAAAAATTCAGGGTAGGGCAAATACCCATGAATTTCTGAGATCAAATCATGATTGGCTCTGTATAAGATTGTTTCTTCGACCATCCTTGGCTAAATGACAATCTTGGGCCTTGATTCAGACTGTGGCAGGCATCCATTAACTCGATGAGCTGTTGATCTGTTTCCAGCAGTCGTAAAGAGCATTTTAAATGCAATTCTTTGAGCTTCGTCAGTCTTGGATGGAGATTTATCTTTTAACAAATCTGCATAAGAGCTATTTATCCCTAGGAGAGGATTCAGAGAAGTCCCCATTGGACCCTCCTAGGGCAGCAATCTTACCTTTAGATCCATAGTAACCAGAAATCTCTTCGGCAACCCAACTGATGCCCTAGATTTTCCCTAGCTCCAAAAACCCTAGTTCATCGCTTCCCGCCTGCTCGCTTCCTCAAAAGGTGATTCTATTAGTTTAGATCCAATTCCAATTATCATTGATAGATCCACTAGGAACTTGGGTTCCTACCATTTGGTATTAGAGCATCGATCATAATGAACTTCTTTTTATCCCCTTAATATCCAATAGTTTAATATTTCTAAATTCCAATAATCTATGTTGATGTTGGATTCCTTATAACTCCAACTCTAGAAATTTAGAAATTCTAAAAATAATATTTGCAAGTTTTGTGTATTCTTAATTTGATGTAGAATACCTTATTTCTCCAAACTTATCAAATTGCAAATATTTTAATTTGTTTTGTAAATTAAAATGCACAAATTACAAAACTTCAAAATCAATGCTTTAATATTCAAAATAATCTTCAATACTTTGCAAAAGGTTTTATATTGTAATATTCATTTTTTTAAGGTTTCAATAATGCTTATCTCTCTAATAAAATACTTTTAACCTTTAACCTTATATAATATATCCTTTTGCACCTTATAAATCCTACTTAGCATAAACTTTAATTCCAAAATGTAATAAATATTACCTTTGATATTTTAGGCATTCCCACCTTAATGCTATGCTTGGTATTCCTTTGAAATTGGGCGCTCTTCCTCTAATCAACTTCCTTCAAACTAGTTAAGATGCTTCTTCTTTGATGTAGTGGAGTCCTTGTTATGATTTATGAGACTATTCCATCTCGTAAAATAAATGAGCGCTCAAAACCATTTACCTTCCTTGGTAATGCTTGTAATATTTGCAAGATGAGTGACAAGTGTCACTAGAGTTATTCCTTTGCTCTTGTGGTTGTGTGGCACTTCTCCTTTATGAAAAATGGCTTCACTAATATCAATACTCCTGTGACTCTTGGATGGTATCCAATGCTTCCTCTTTCTTGTGATAAGTGTCTCATGCAAAGTTATAACGCTCCCCACACTCTATGAGGAATTTATAATTCTTTGACCAAAATTTTTGAGCTTAAAGTTGTAACATTCCTTGATTATGTTACGTTTCCCTTTTGAACACTTGGTTGTGCATGTGATATGCTTTAATAGTTTGGTGTTGCGTTATGAACATCTTCTTTCTTGGTGAATGTAAAAAATTGAATATTTAGCCTCCTTGATATGTTTTCAATAGCAAAATATAGCCTCTTCTTTGTTGGTTATGTTTTCAGATTTGTAAGTGTCTCTTCAACTTCAACAACGGTAGCTTTCAAGTGTTCTTCTTTGGTGTCTTCTTTCGTGGCAATTGTCTTTTGATTGGATTCTCCTTTGGTGGATATTCCACGGTGATCCTTATTGGATTGATTGATCTTTTGGTGGTTGTTCGTCTAGACACTATTAGGGCGTTGGCCCCCTGTATTCTGCTATCACTTTTGCACTCTTCAATGGTGCTCAACCTGTGTAATTTGGTGGTGATTCCAGTGGTGTATTTTACCACACTTTTGGTGATTTATTTCACCAACGTAATCTACAAGCTTGGTATTTTTAAACATCTTAAATCTACCTAGATTTTGATGACTATTCCTCACTATAACGTAGGATAAATTTGCTCTTTCTCTTTTTTTTTTAATTTGTGGAAAACATCCCAAAAGGGATGCCGCTTTCGGGTAAGAACCAAGGAGGCAGAGGTATCCATTCCGCCAAAAATGCCTAGGACTCGGACCTGGCCTACCACATTTGACATACTCAAGGAGCAAACAAACACACAAAACCAATTTAAAAATAAGTAAATAACAACAAAAATAAAAAAATAAAATAAAAAAATATGCTCCTTGAGTGTGTCAAAAACAAAAGCACAACCAAACACGCACAATAAGATAAAAGAAACCACAACACAAACCACATAGAAAAACACAAGAACCACATAACAAAACACAAACAAGACAAAAACAACAGAACACTACAAAGACATAACCCAAAAAAAAACATGAAAAATAAACACAACCAAAACCTAAAAAATTAAAAAAATAAAATAAAAATAAAAATAAAAAACAACCAACATCAGACAATAAACAAAAACAAAAAACATAGAAAACACTCACACATAAAAACACGAACTAACACAAACAAAGAGAAACCCAAGAACAAGAACAAAAAAAAACACAAGAACAATAACAAAAAACATATAAAAAAAACATAAAACAACAAAAACACAAGAAAAACAAAAAACAACACAAAGAACACAAAAACAAAACAAAAGAACCCACCCACCTTAAAAAACTAAACAAAAAAACAAAAAAGAAAAAAGAAAAAAGAAAAAAGAAAAAAGAAAAAAAAATTGAACATAACAATGACCTATCTAGACCAGAAGACTATTAAGGCAATAATCAATAGAGGAAACAAAATAAAGAATAGAATGAGCTAGGGAACTAAAAAAAACTGAATGAACCAAAGAGAAGCAAAAAAAAAAAAACAAGAAAAAACTAGGTACCTTCAGAACTGGAGCCATCCAAAGAAATGATAGAAAGAAGAGCTTCCCTAATTTGAGAAGCCCACCATCTAGGAGGGTGGCCATAACAAGTAAGACCACCTTTGTCCAAAGCCCAATTAACTAAAGCATCAACACTCTTGTTTTGATCTCTGACCACATGATTGTAATTAACTTTCAAAAATCCCATCTGGATTAATTGAATCTTCTCAATAATTCTTTTTATTCTCCAATCCACCTTATGATTCTTAGAAGGAGTCTTCAAGAGATTAATCATAAGTTGAGAGTCAGACTCAACTAACATCTTTTCCCATCCAACCTTAGTAGCCTCCTGAAGGCCTCTGAGGATACCACACCTCTCAACAAGGTTATTGGAAAGAATACCCAAATTCTCAGCAAAAGTAAAAACCAAGGAGCCATCTGAAAGTCTACCAATTCCTCCCACACTGGCTTTTCCAAGGTTCCCTCTAGAGGCTTTATCAGTATTGACTTTTCCAAAATCCTTAGGAGGAGGTTGCCAATTTCTTTTCCTATCCATCTTACTAATACTCACATTCCCTTTAAGTTGGTTGCCCTTAGAATATTTAATCTTCAATCTTTGCATCACTTGATCCCATATTTGGTGGGAGTTTTGGGGGTGATTAAGGAGTTGATGGACTGATTCAACTAAGTTGGCTATGGTATTTTGCCAAATATAGTGAATATCCTTCCTATATTGATTAAAATTTTGGTTGTTCCTTTCATTCCAAATATTCCAAAGAAGAATGGTAGAACCCATCCAAACTAACTGCCTAATAAAATGATCAACACCCTCTTGATTAGGCCAATCCATCCAAAGCTGTTCAAAAGTAAAAAAATTGGACCATTGTAAGCCAAGTAAAGTGGTCATTCTCCTCCATAGCTCAGAGGCTAAAGTACACTCAATAAAAATATGGTTGAGAGTTTCTACATTCTCTTCACACATTTCACATCTAAAAAGGCCATGAAAACCATGCTTCATAAGTTGCTCACCAGTAAGCACCCTATGATGCAATAAAAGCCAATTAAAGAACCTCACCTTAGGCCAGAGCTTTTGAACCCACAATCAAGAAAATATGTCAGAAGAATGGTTGGGATTATTATGGCATAAGGTCAGATAACCTTGAGCTTATGAATACTCACCCTTAGTAGTGCTATTCCATCCAAAACAATCTTTTTCATGGGACCAAGAGAGGGATCTCATATGAAGGATGCCTTGGATATCTTGTCTTTGCCTTTCTGGGATTTGAATAGGTCAGTCCTCAATAGGGATCCAATATCTACCAACCTTTGAATTACTAGTATGGTACCGACAGTAATTAACCACCTTTATCCAATTAGCTCGGTGAAGCTCCTCCATCCAAGGCCTCCAATCAGGAAACTGAGTTATCAAAGGCTTGTGACCATCCCAAGAATCTGTCCAAAAATTTGCCTGTTGACCATTATGAATAATCCAAAATAATTTTTTCTTTATCAAATCCTCACCAGTCTTAAGAACTGCTAAAATAGGAGAACCTTTGGTAGGAAGTTGATGGCGAACAAGGTCTTCAGGACTTTTGTTCTCAGCATATTTAGCATAGAGATTATTGGCCCAAAGAGCATTGGGGTTATGCAACATCCTCCACTATAATTTAGTAGCTAAAGCTTTGTTTTAATTAATAGAATATCAGAATCCTAACCCCCTTCACTCTTAGGAAGACAAAGTATCCCATTTCAGCAAGGCCCATTTTCTTTTCTCCTTAGTACCACTCCAAAGGAAATGATGACTGATTTGATCCAATTCTCGAAGAACGACCTTTGGGATATTCAAAATGGAAGAAACATAAATAGGAATAGCTTGAAGGACTGATTTTACCAAGGTGATTCTACAACCAGAAGAAAGCCACCCGTTGGTCCACTTTACAATTTTCTTCTTGACATTGTCTAACAACCAATTCCAATATTTATTTTTTTGCCTTAGAATATTTATGGGAATACCTAAATAAGTGATTGGAAGGGAGGTCTTATTATATCTTAATTTATCCAAGACCATGGATTCTGTCTAGCAGAGTAGTGAAAGAAAATAACTTTAGATTTGTCTTCATTGATTAACTGCCCAATAGCCTTAGAAAAATAGCTAATGATTTGCTTAAAAATAGAAGCTTCCTTAACTGTAGCTTTACCTAAAAGAGTAGAGTCATCCACAAATTGAATATGAGAGATAGGTCTAGTTCCATGAGCAATGGTAACTCCCTCAAGGGTTTTTTTCTCCATCTTTTTGGTTATAGTCCTACCCAAGCATTCAACAAGAATGATGAATAAATAAGGGGATAGCGAGTCACCTTGCCTAATACCTCTAAAAGCTGGGAATGACTGAGAAGACCTGCCATTGATAAGAACTAAGTAGGAAACTGAAGAGATACATCCCATAATCCAATCCATCCAATCCTTAGAGAAACCAAATTGCCTCAAAACTTTGATAAGGAAGTGCCAATCCACTCTGTCATAAGCTTTGGATAAGTCTAACCGAATGAACATGGAAGGAGATTTTTGCATATCCATGGAATGGATGGCTTCCTGAGCAAGAACTATCTCATCTACTATTTGACGTCCTTCCACATAACCCCCTTGCTATGGGGAAATAATCTTATGTAAAAGAGACTTCAACCTTTATGCCATGATTTTAGTAATGATTTTTAGAAGAACATTACATAAAGCAATAGGTCTAAAAGCTGAGATACGATCAACCTCTTGAGCTTTTGAACAAGAGTAATATAAGTTTTATTGATAACCTTCAAAATTTCTTTGGCTTTCTTGGCTTCTTCCACCACCTCTAATAAATCAACATGAAGGAAATCCCATAACTCTTGGTAGAAATCAATGGGAAAACCATCAGGACCTGGGGTTTTCCCTTTTTGCACTTGTTGAAGCTCATTGATAGTAACATAAGCAGTCAAAATAGAGTTCTCCTCAGAAGTGATAAGATAAGGGATTGCTTGAAGAACATTTTTTTGTGAAGCTGAGTCAAGAGGAGTAGCAACAAAAATATTGGAAAAGTACTCAACAACAATAGAGTTCATGCCATCCCAAGTATAAACAACATCTCCAAAATCTGATTTGAAGGAAGAAATAAAGTTGTGAGATCTTCGAGCTAGAAGATATTTGTGGAAGAAATTTATGTTTTGATCTCCTTCTTTGAGCCATTTTATTTTAGATTTTTGCTCCCATAAGATTTCTTCTCTTTTTTCCCATTCCTCTAACTGAGTTGTGAGTTTAATTTCATTTGCACTTCTCTTCTCTGTGAGGCCATCTAAACGGATTTTCTTATTCAAATTTTCAAGATGAGCAATAACTTCATGTTTTTTTTATGAACATCCCCAAACTCTTTCCAGTTCCAAGTCTTGATTTTGGATTTAATGTATTGCAGTCTTTTGGAAAAATAGAACATCTTAGTCCCATGCCTAGGTTTCCCTTCCTTCCACCATTGTTGCACATGAGGTCTGAAAACTCTTTCTCTTATTATGAAAACAACATATAATAATTTTATTATTACTCATTTTAAGCTCTTTACAAGCTTTAACTCTAGTTGTTATAATATGCAAATTTCTACAATAATAATGGTGTGCAATGGTGTATTTTTCTTTGGCTTAGAGATAGTCTAAAAAATCCTTTTTCTAGATCTTAATATCTTGGAGAGGAACAAATACTCTCTTTACTAATAATAATCGAAACTCTCCGAATTAATAATGTACTTCACAGAAAACCCAATAACACATGCAACAGAAATGCCTTAAAGAATTAAATCAATATTGCAAATGAATAAGTGAAAGTATTTTGCCACTCAGGGAGGGCACGTCCCCACATTAAAGGCCAAGTGCGAATACCGCAAGTGAAAAGGAAAACCAAAATATAATAAGAGATAATTAATTAAATCAAAACCATATGATATTTATAATAAATTTCTTCACTTGGAAATACATAACCGACTTGCTATGTTTGGTGCATAGCATGACTCCCCTCCTCGGAAAGCTTTGTCCTCAAAGCTGGAAATGTTTGGAAAATACTCTCAGGTTCCCATGTAGCGTCTTCTTCTGGTAGGCCCTGCCATTTGATGAGAAATTATTGGATGTGACGCGACCTCAGGATGCATGTTCTGCTTTGTAGAATGGCTTTTGACTGGAGATATATACACCCTTCTATATCTAGTATTGGTAATTTTGACTGAGATTTCACTTTTTGGCCGATCACCTTCATGAGACATTGTCTGGCATGGTCATGGGATCGTTTGGGTGGTAGTCCTTTTGGTTCGTAAAAAACCTCCTCATTTTTGGCCACAACATTTTGTAGATCTTTTGCTTGGATTTTTGGCACCTCTTGTACTACTTTTTCCATGCAATTAATTTGGCCTATGAATTTATAGCCACCTTTTCTTGACATCTTTTCCATGCTATGTGAGCTTACTATTTTTGATGGAGGTGTTGGCATTCCTTGGAGGTGAATGGTCTTCCCATTTTATTTCCATTCAACAAAGCATTATTTGTAATTAAAACCGACAGCCATTTCCATTTGTTCCATCCATGCAACACCCAAAATAACTTCTAAATTCCCTAATTCCATGACAAAAATATGACCATGCCAGGTATAACTTCTCATTTGTAATGAAATTGAAGATGTCTTACCTAGGCATTGACAAGTTTCCCTGCCTGTAGTTCTAACTTGAAATTTATCTTGACTGGAAGAATAGATGGGCAAATTTAATGTCCTGGCAAGTTTTACGTCAATAAAGTTGTGAGTACTTCCTGAATCAATTAATACTGTTACCTTTCTTTGTCGAATGAATCCTGCTACCTTGATTGTATGGTGAGAGGATAACCCCATAAGAGCATGTACTAAAATAGTCATGGTATCTTCTCCATCGACAACCACCTTGTGTTCACTTTGGTCATCATCAGGTGAGTTGTTCTCCGTCATCTTTGTCAACATATTCAATTTGAAAGTTCTATCTTGGTACACATGCCTGATATTTTGGATGGTGAGTGTGACATTTGTAGTAAAAATATCCTGATGGTTGATCATTTCTGTGAAAAGAGTTGTGATATTGAGGTTGACCATATGAATCACGTTGTGTGGATGTTTCCAGTTGCACCTTCGTCTCTGCCAAATTGGCAATCCTTATACATTCATCTAACTAGGATGGATTTTGTAGGTCCACTTCGACTTTAATATTTGCTTTCAATCCATTTCTAAAAGCTGCTACCACCACATCCTGTTGTAGATCTTGTGCATAGTGAAGCATACTGGTGAATTCCGAGATATAGTCCGCTACTGATCCTCTCTATTTAAGTGACAACAACCTTACTATGTATGAACCTGTGGGACCTTTGTCGAATCTGTGAAGAAAGGATTCCTTGAAATTAGACCAAAATAAGGCCCGATGGACGTTCTCACGTTTATACCATGTAAACCATTGATAGGCTTCAGTGCCTAATTTGGTTGTTGTAAAAGGGACTTTTTCATCCTCCTTGAATTTGTAGAACTCTAAGATGCCTTCCATTTTGGCTATCCACCCACGTGGATCCTGACCCTCAAAGGTAGGCATGTCAACGTGTGGATAATTGACTCCAGTAGGACCTCTTGGTTGGTAGTGAACATTATTTCTATCTTGTTCCTCATTATTCCTCTATCACTGGTTTTTATTTTGGTAAGGTCTGTTAGAACCCCTTTGTTGCTCAAAAATTTCTTCATTACCCAAATCCTCATTATTTTTGTGGCCGTTGTGATTTAGGGACTGACTATTTTGACCTCTATGGTGTGTATAGTCGTCATAGTGAATGTTAGTACTCCAGTGATTGGGATTAGGAGGATTTGGTTGGGGTTGTTTGTTGACTGTTTGTTTGAAGCTGGTAGTCATAATCTTAAGGTTGTCTATTAATTCTCTTAACAAATCATCATTGATCATGGGACGACTATTTTCTACTTGAGTGAGGTTCTCTTGTGAGGAGTTTGGAGAGGTATTGGATGCCATTGGGCTGATCAATGGATGACTCGAATTATAACTACCAATTTTGAAAGGAGAAGGATAATTTTTTGTACCTTGGCTTCGATGAGGTCTTCTTGTGTCTGAATTTTCTTTGTTGGGAGTATTTGAGCTTGATAGGCGACCGTCCAATCCTTTGGTCCACTTTTTGATCATGCACTGTCTAGAATATCCTACTTAGAAGCTTTTGAGCTTCGATTTTTTTGTAAAATTTTGTTGAATTTAGCAAAATTTTGTATTTCGCTCAACTGTCGCTCTAACAACGATGCAAATTTGAATTTTTTTGTTTGGCTAACCTCCTTTACAACAACTTTTAATGACTTTTAGCAACTTTGAAAAACTTTTGATGACTTTTAACAACTTTGAACAATTGTTTTATGACTTTCAGCACTTTGGGGAACTTTTGACGATTTTTAGCAATTTTGAACAACTTTAGCAATTTTGACAATTGATAAGACAACTAACGTCACAACTGAACTGGACCCTATGAATTATGAAAAATTTAGTGACCTATGACACTTAGCGACAACTGACGTCACAATTGAACTAGACCAACAACCACTAAGATGATCGAATGGAGCGTGGGACCAATCGATCGAAACCTAGAACCAACGACAACCTAGGTGACACGTGACCGATAAAGGAAATAATCGACTAGAGCGACAACCACAGTGACACGCGATCGAACGAAGGGACACTCAATCGGAGCATGGGACCAAAACAAATCAAGGTGATACATGGCCAAGCAAAGGGAGCAACCAAGGCGACGTGCGGTAGGACGAAGGGAACAATGAAGGTGACACACGACAAGATAAAGGGTATACTAAGGCAACACGCGACAGGGAATACAACACTCAACATGAAGAATGGGTTGCACAAAGAGGGCGAGCTAGCATGACCGAAGTCATAACTTATTAACTATGGGTCGCGAAATATGAACCCTTCCTTTGCCACCCCACTGTAAATGTGGGATAAATGCTCGACAACAACAATAATATATATATATATATATATATATATATATATATATATATATATATATATATATATATATAAATTAAAACATGCTAACCTTAGGAAATATCTACAAATGGATTTTAATTCATGATGCTGATTGGTTGACAGTGATTGTGAATGAAGGTGATTGTACACGCGTAGTTCTTTGTCAAATTTGTCGATTCAACCAATTGGAAATGGTATACTTTGTGCTTATCTTCTGCCCTATAATATCTTCTAGAAGCCCTATGGCATTGGTTGGCACACCGTTTTTGAATAATGCTTTGGTTGGCACTTTAATTGGATGTTGGTGACGTTTTTAATCAACCCTCATTTATACTACAACTCGACAACACTTGATTGACAAAATTTGGAGCGACGATCTTTCTAACTCTCGAAAGGATGGCTGTTGTAATGTCACCATAAAACTGATGCCTATATGACCTACCTCGATCTTCATAGATGGCTATGGAACTTTGATGATTCACTCAACACAACAATGTTTTAATTGTTGCACACCTTCGGTGTAATATACGTCGTCTTGGTGCCCAAGAATTTTAGCACACCTTTCATGCTACTTCCACCATAATGAAATTTTTATAATATATTTGGACATGATATTGAAAATATTTTGAGATAAAATACCTTTAGTTTGGGCATGAGTTTAGGTTTCTGAATGTGCTCTGAATTCGTGTTGGACTATCTTCCTGCTTTTAAGCATCAAACATCGTATTTTATCCTGGCTGTGGATTTATCTGAATATTCGCATGTGTTGGCTTTGATTTAACCTAATGTTATTGCATGGTTTCTCTTAAGGACGATCGCCTGATTAATGCACTAAACGTAATCCACATTTCACTAAAGAGAATTTTGTTGGGATTACGCCGAAGTTCTATTTTTTGTTACTGCAATAATATTATTCTGAAGCGCACAAGGCAGTTACACGCTGGGACTTTTGCTTCTGCTACCACAATGATAGGATTGTTGAAAATATGATACCACTTGGGGGGAACAAATCTTTTATTTACTAATAATAATCAGAACTCTCTGAATTAATAATGTACTTCACAGAAAATCCAATAACACACGTAGCAGAAATACCTTAAAGAATTAAATCAATATTGCAAATGAATAAGTGAAAGTATTTCGCCACTCAGGGAGGGCATGCCCCCGCCTTAAAGGCCAAGTGTGAATACCGCAAGTGAAAAGGAAAATCGAAAGATAATAAGAGATAATTAATTAAATCAAAACCATATGATATTTATAATAAATTTCTTTTCTTGGAAATACACAACCGACTTGCTATGTTTGGTGCATAACATAGCTCTAACAATATGCTCTTAAAAACTTATAATAAGCACTTTTAAAGTTTCTAAAACAACACTTTTTATGACATCAATTTAACACACCTTTTATGGATTCTATTATAGCTCTCCTTATTGATAGCTTAATATCCTAAATTTGTAGCAATACTCCTTTTATCTTGTTGTTTGTAGGCTCTTTATCTTGCAGTTGTAGTTGTTGCCCAAAATCATCTCTCTTGCCTTTGAATGTGTGCTATCGATCTTTGAAGTTTACAACTGCAAATACTACCCTTTTGCTGTCCAAATCTATAGTAAATATACTCCTTAGATGTTGCTAAATCCTCTTGCAATTTTTTATTCAAAGCTTTTCCAAATATATCCTAAAAATATTTTGAAATGTGGCTTGCTTTACTCTTTCAATGATAGTCAAATTTGCAGCTTAAAATTCTTTCAATCCTTGCTTACAAAAATATGATTTGTTGATGTCCATGAATCTTAAAATCTATTGCTCTCTTTTACTATCAAGCCTTCCTTTAATTGGCTATCCAAAAGTACTCAAAAAGCTTTTCAAAGCTTCTCCAAATTACAACTCTATGCTTTGTTCGATTTGTTATCCTATGACCTTTCAACTTCTTTGCTAAAAATCAATAAATTCTCTTTTACAAATCAGCCTTCAAAACCTTTGTGGTTATTCTCAAATCTATGGCCTCTTCAATCCTTCTTTCTTCAAGATTCTTGTCAAATTGTGACTTCAAATTTTATCTTGTTCATTGTCTTCTTCCTCAAGAATTTCTTGGAAAATCAAATACTTGACATTATTCAATGACAAATACCTTGCTTAAATAGAAAAGGTGTACAATATGATCCATTGGATCATAACTAACTAAGTTAATCTCATCCACTCAAACTTATCCTAGTAACAACTTAGGATATGATATATTATTCTAACACCCCCCTTAAGTGGTACTAGGATATACTAACACCCCCCCTTAAGTGGTACTAGGAGGTAGTGAAAAACAAAACCAAACAAGTGGTATATCCACAAATATGAGTCTTGACAACAAGGCCTGATAAGGTACTCATGTACAAAATATCCATAGGAAATCTTTTTAAGAGATGAAGGTGTACAATATGATTCATTGGATCATAACTAACTGAGTTAATATCAGCCACTCAAACTTATCCAGTAACAACTTAGGATATGATAAATCATTCTAAAACCCCCCTTAAGTGGTACTAGGATATACTAAAACTCCCTTTAAGTGGTACTATGAAGTAGTGAAAAAAAAAAATCAAACAAGTGGTATATCCATAGATATAAGTCCTGGAAAACAAGGCCTGATAAGGTAATCATGTACAATATATCCATAGGAACTCTTTTGGAGAGATGATGAAAATAACACAAAGGAGAGAACCATTTGCCAAAAAAGAAGAAGAAGGAGGAAGATGTCCTCTTCAACCCCCCTAGGAAAAATTCTTTTTAGAAGCTTGCAAAGGGTCTATGAGATATATCAAAAAAGTATAGAAGCCTCATCACCAAACTAAAATAAATCTCACTCCCAGACTGGTGCCTGTGATAATGATCAGGGTTGTGAACCATGAAAAATATCACTAAAGAAAATCCCTTGAAACCAAAGTGTCTCACAAAAAGAGAGTGAGAAGATAGGATGGAGAAAGAACCACCAAAATCACAAGGGTAGTCCAAAATGACTCCATAAGCATAAATTGTGGTTTCCACCTATATGAACACAATGGACTGATAACAAGGTCCAAAACTTATGGACAAACAACAAAACAAGGGAAAAAATATAAAGGCACCAATGTAGTTGTGGAACATGTCCTTTTAGTGACCTCCTCATCCTATTTGAATACATGGGTGACTAGCCGCTACATCCGCCAGGTGCTATAGAGAAGGTGACTAGATACTAGATCACATACAAATGCTATAGGAGTGTTGGGTTCAACCAAGAGTGCACTCCATGATACAACATATTTGAGGCTAAAAACATAGGTTAAATTACATTAAAAAGGATAATATATACCAGTATTATGTCTGACTCGAAAAAACCTTTTCGATGACTATAAATACCCTTATGATTGGGTGTCAAATTAACCTTCAATTGCAGGTAAAACAACATTCTTCTCATTTCTCTCACAAGGGAATATTCTAGGATGTCCTTTGGAAAAATATCTCTCGTTGGAGAATATTACATGGGCCAGGTTTTCAACAGATTTTATTTAGATATATTGCAAGAAGTAGACTCCATAGACTTAGGCCTCTAAACCAAGATAATCACTCATGCCGCCATAGACTCCATTATAGCCAAAAAAAGGTTTTTGCATGGAAACTCGATATTGAAGTGGGTGACCAAATACAACTTGTCTACCTCCACTATCAAGCACCTGGATGCTAAAGATGAATGTGCCACATGGTAGCAAAGTGCACAGGGTCAAAAAAAATATGTCGCTATGATTTTGCTCGATCACGATCAAAACAACGCCACCATGGTTTGTATACACCAACCGTGCTTGAAAATTGCAACTTCTCTTTCAACTATCAGGCATGACTATGGGGAGGATATATTCATCGACCAAGCTCACGTGTGCTTAGACAAGCCTTTGTCACCAGGTCGTAGAATGAAAATGTCCTTTTCGACTTGATTTGCCATCGAAAACTACAAATCTAGAATGTGACGGTGGAGGCAAAAGCTGTATTATAGTAGAGCCATAGAGAAAAGGATCTATCAAACCAAAAAAAATAGTTGCATGGCCACAATCAAGATCTCCACCGCTCCAATGCATGTCACTCCACAATCTAGGTAGTGAATGTTAAAGCTTCAACAAGTAGCGATCTCCCTTCTATTGTGCCATAAAATGATGTATCTCTCACCCTCACTGATATGAGTTGCAGCTCATAAATGATTTTAAAACAAAGTCATATGTGCCATGGTCAACACGACGAGAAAAATAACTCATCAAAAAAATTTCCATGACACACTTCATTTGCTCCATAATGAACAACTCAACCAAGTCCATGCTTGTCAACTATGCAAGCTCTCATAGACAATGATGGCACCGTTTTGCAAACCCAGATCTATAGTATAAGACTACAAAATCACATAAAATAAAAAAACAAAAAAAAATGACCTCCCAAAAACAAACTGTAGACTTTTTAATTACTTTATGGTTTCTTATCCATCAAAGGATGGAGAGACTACTCCATCAATTATTAAAAAAATTGGAGGAAAAAAATGAGGGAAAAAAAATAGGGGGGATTTCCATGAGGGAAATCCCCCCATGAGGAAAAGCTCCTCAGGATCACAGGGTAGGGAAAGCCTGCTCTGATACCATGTTGGAAAATAAAATACTTGATATTATTCAATGACAAAGATCTTGCTTAAATAGCAAAGGTGTACAATATGATCCATTGGATCATAACTAACTGAGTTAATCTCAGCCACTCAAACTTATCCTAGTAACAACTTAGGATATGATATATTATTCTAATAGAATTTGAATATCTTGAGATTTTCAAAACTTCTCAAAATTTGATAAAATTCTTGTTGTGAGATGACAAAAATTGTCCCAACTTACTTTTATCAAGAGCTTCTCCTACTTACAATATTCTCGCATGAAATTTTCTTAAAAACTCCTCCAATGGCCACTGCTTCAAATCTGCAATGAGGATTTCTCTAGCCTTCTTCTTCTTTTCTAGAATCTTATTGAGACCTATTCTCTTAGGTCTTATAATTATGCAACGAGGCTTTCTCTAGACTTCCTTTTCTTGTTCTCTAGAAATATTCTTGAGATCTATTTTCTTGAATCTTCTAATTCTCTAGCTACTCAAATCTTCTTAATCAATTCTTTAATGAAACCTTACCTTGGTTTCTTCAATCTTCCAATTATGGAAATTCTACAATGAGATCTCTTTTCTTGGATCTCCAAAATCTGTTGCTTCTCAAATCTGCAATAGGACCTTTTTGTAGTCATATTTATCTTCAGTCTTCAAACTTCAATCTTCCAAATCTGGAAGTTCTTTAATGTGACCTCTTTATTGGGTCTCTTCAATTTAGAGTCTGCAATATTCAATGAGGACTTCCTTCTTGGTTCTCCTCAATATTCAATTGGACCTTCTTTCTTGGACCTCCTTAATCTTCAATGAGGATTTCCTTCTTGGTTCTCCTCAATCTTCAATAAGACCTTCTTTGTTGGACCTCCTTTAATCTTCAATGTCTATGTTTCTGCAACAAAGATTTAATCCCTACAAAAGGAAAGCACACAGACTTTCAGGTAATCAAAGGTGAAATTATTCTCTATCCATTATAGGAAGCCTCTCAACTTCTGAGAACTAATCTTCTGTAACAAAAAACTAGACAATAATAATCAAATATATTCAAATTTACTGAATTCTAAAATCAATAATCTTCACTAGCTATCTCAAAAACTAGTGAAAGCAAATCTTTGTTGAATCCTAGTGTTCACGAGTTTTACTTCAATCTTGTGGAAATATTCTAGCCAAATACTAATATGAAATATTATCTCTCTCTCTCTCTCTCTATCAAGCTTATCAATAGGACCTCCTTTAGGGGTCTCTTAATCTCTTCAATATTAAGGTCTATCTTCAAGACTTGTAAATTTCCTTCTATTCCAAATTTGCTCTTGGAATAGGTAAATCCTTAATTATCATTGGTTTTCCTTCAAAACAGTGAGAAAAGCTATATTCTATGGTTTTTCTTTCTAGAGGTAATTTCTTCAACTTTATTGGTTTCTCCTTAACTAGTAGAAATCTTCTTTGCAACCAAAAACTTGTGCAAGACAAAACCTTATTGTAGCTCTAATACCACTATTAGCTTTTGAAGCTAAATGCATAGAATAAAGTAATCACAAGATCTAAAATAAATTTACAATATGAAATATATGATAATGGTAATATATTCAGAATATAAAACTCATAAAAAACTTTAGAAATGAATCATATAAATGCCACTAATAAATGCTCATGAAAATATGATCTTTTTTTATCATACTTCATCACTCTCCATTGTGATTGTATATCATCAATCACTTTATATCTTTCTATGTGTATTGCTCTCTATCCATATACCCATTTATAGGATGGAATGTGACTCTTCATATAGAGGATTCTTGGACTTCATTATTCCTATGACTCTTCATCTTCCTATTATATGGATACATGTACATAGGGATAACTATGCACATTTACATTACCAAAATACTTTGCATACTTGTGCATTTATTACATTGTGTAAAGTAAATAATTTCATCCTAATATATGACACACTTTCCTAATATATAGATGTACCCATGGTGGTACATTGGCATGAACCAAATGATGTAATATATTCCAACAAAATATTGTTTCTTGGTCAATCTCCAACCTATTTTAGTTAGCAATGCTTTATTGAACTGCTGCAAATTTCTTATCCTTAGATCACCTTCCCTCTTTGAAGAGCAAACTTTATCCCATGATACCAAAGCAAGCCTTTGTTTTTCTTCTACCCCTACCCAAAGAAACCTTTTGAATATTTGCTCTATTATTTTTTTGACCTTGTAGGGGTTTATGAAAAGTGACATGTAGTAAACTGGGATGGTTATAATGTTGCCTTTAGAAGTTGTAATTTCCCAGCTTGAGATAGCATATTACCCTTCCACCCCACCGACTTTATTTGAATTCGATCTATGACTAGAGCCCACATTTCTTCTTTCATTCTGCCTATGAAAAGAGGTAATCCAAGTAGGTAGTTAAAAATTTTGGTATGTTGCATCCCAAAACCCTAGATATTCTCTATTTCACTTGTCTAGTTGTGTTGACCAAATAAACATGACTTTTTTCTAAAATTGAAACTTTGATTAGAAGCTCTTTCATAAAGATGTAGGATATTGAGTATCTCATTTGCTTCTCTTATTGAGGCTTCACCCAAGATGATAGTGTCATCCATTATTGTTAAGACATCATTGCAATATTACCTGTAGGTTTAATCCCTCTTATCTTTTTGTGGTAGTGGTTGCTCCCAAATTTATCCTTAAAGCTTCAACCATGATGATGAAAAAATATGGGGATATAGGATCTCCTTGTCTTAGACCTCATTGCCCCATAAAGAAACTTATTGATCTACCATTAACTATGATCAAAAACTTTTTTGAAGAGATATATTTTTATCCACTGTCTCCACTTCAAATAAAAATAAAAATTTTGCATTACTTTATCCAAGAAAATCCATGATACTTGATTGTATGCTTTATTCATATCTAGTTCAAATAGCATACCTGCAACACCCCTCTTATCCATCGAATGCAATATTTCATGTACTTCATTACTCCATCTATTATGTGTCTCCCTTGAACAAAACCTCCTTGCATAGAAGAGATGATTCTTGGGAGTACCTTCTTGAGTCAATTGGCCAATGTCTTAGTGAGGATTTTGTATATGGAGTTTCAAAGGCTAACAAGTCTAAAATATTTTATGGAAGAGTCTCCATGATTATTTAGGATCAAAACCATAAAAGTATTATTCCAATCTTGTAGTAATGAATTAGAAACTTGAAATTATCTTACTACCTCTACAACATATTTTCTTATTATGTGCCAAAAACCCTGGAAGAAGCCAACCACAAAACCATCCAAACCTGGTGCCTTATATTTTACCATATTAAAGACACTTTCCTTGATCTCTTCTTCCAAGAAGAAAGTAAGTAATAGGTTAATTTATTCTGAAATCAGTGAGGGAATATTTCCAAGAAGGAAGTCCATTGCTACCTCATCTTCATCCTGGTCATTAGAAAATAGAGTCTAGAAGAAATTTACTATTGTGGTTGCTATTTCCTCCTTTTTTCAATACACCATTATCTAGCTTAACATCCTTTATCCTGTTGGCACTCCTATACCTTATGGTTGAGATATGGAAGAACTTTGTGTTACGATCTCCTTCCTTTAGCCATGTTGCCCTTGATTTTTGCTTCCAATGAGTTTCCTCCTTTGCTAAAATATTATGAAACTCTACAAGAACCTCTCTTTCTATTTTATCCAACTTCAAACTTCTTCCTTCCTCTTGAAACTTCAACTCCACTTCCTTCAGGTTACCTAAAAGCTCATGCTTTTGCTATAAAATATTTCTAAACACATCTCGATTCCATTTCTTAAGATTTGTCTTTATGATTTTTAGTTTTTTAACAACTTGGAGCATTTTAGTTCCATACACATATGTGCTCCACAAATATTTGATCCTATCCTCAATTTAAGGATGCTTCAACCACATCATCTCAAATCAAAAATAAAATTCTTATCCTTTTTTCCTTAAGAAAATTATAAAATAAGTGGGTTATGGTTAGAGGTAATTTTTGGTAAGGCTCTCAAATAAAAATATTGATGGATTCCATACCAATCAGTAGAATTTACTACTCTATCAATCTTGGATTAGATGATACCCCCTCCTATTCTTCAGTTCGACCAAGTGAACTTGACCCCTTGCAAATCCACATCAATTAATCCCAAATAAGAGAGAAACTTACCAAAATCCTCCATACTATTTGTAAAGTCAACTACTCCTCCTTGTATCTCACTTGGTAGGAGAGTAGTGTTGAATTTTCTCACTATCATCCAAGGAAGACTAATTGAAACACCAAATATTTCTAAATCATCCCAAAGCCTTCTCCTATCCACTTGAGAATTAGGTGCATAGACATTTGTAGCTAACCAACAAAAAATAGTTAAATTACATCAAAAGAGGATTGAAATATATCTATAATTTTTGTAACACACTCTCCTTATAGGTTATTTGGATTCTAGAGAGTCCACAAACCCCTATAAGCACCTCTAGGTGGTCTATAAGTACCTTCTGCTTTATTCCATACCAAATTTTTAATCATGTCTAAATTTCCTTCTCCAATTTTTGTTTCTTGAAGTAAAAGGATATCTATCCCATGCATTTTTCTAAGATCCCTAACTACCATATGCTTGTTCAGGGCATTTAGTCCTTGAATGTTCCAAGAAATAAATCTCATTTCTTACCTTTGGTAGGAGCTTTCACCCCACTCAGTACAAACACCTATTGAGTTCCGTTTGCTATGTCCTGAGTTGATTTCTTGTTACTTATATCTACCAGTTTGGGTTTTCCAGGATTTGTCACACTACCCATATCTATATATTTTCATGTATTTCTTATCAGCCTCATCGTACTAGTTTCTTCTATGGAAGGATTTTTTTATCTTTGAAACCCTTGGTATTTTGCTGATGTTGAACTTCTTGGTTCTCCAAGGCTTTACCTCTTTCAAAATTTATTTTATATACCACCTCTTTGAAGCCTTTTGCCTCTTTCAAATAATCCATACTTCCCCCAGTTTAGGTTTTGTTCTTGACTTTTCTTCTTAAACCCCTCCTTCCTCTATATGAGTTTCTTTAACTACTTTTTCTTCTAATTATGGGTCTAAATTTTTATTCAACAGATCTAGTTGATTCTCATCTTGAGATTGTAAATCTACATTCTCTAGTTATTTGTTAACTTCTCTAACCTCCTCCAAATCTAGTTTGCTCATGATATCTTCCTCTAGACCTTGCAAGATATGGGATTTATTAATTTTTGGGTTTTATATTGTTGGTCAAATATCTGCCTAATCAACAAAACTGCGTTTGTGCACCCTAGATATGGCCAACATTGAAAGGCCGGAGGAAAGGAATGTCCTCCGTGCCAATCTCCAGAGAGGGTTGGCTCCCAAACTAAATCCTACACTGGTTGAAGACTAGAGATGCAGGAAAGAAATTAGAAAATACGGAAAGAAATGGGAAATATGGCCACAGGCCGAATGCGTAGGATTTGGGGCAGACTAGCAGCAGGAAATTCACCCAAGCTTTATAATAACATGTAACAGAAGGAAAGCAGCAGAATTTCACTCACACCTTGCGAGAAACAACCTTCAAAATAACACTCCAACACTCACTCTCTCACCAACAATATTTAAATCCAGATGCAGAATTTAAATTTAACAACAAATAAAGAGCATAAGCGTAAAATAGAAGTGTATAAAGTAGAAGGAAATCACACACATAAGAATGCTTGCAAATTTTAGAAGCCAAGTCTCTTCTATTGATGCAGAGAACTTAGAGAGTTTTCTCGCAAAGTGTCTAACCTCCTTTACAATGGAAATTTGATTAGTATTTATAGAGGATTTCGCCTCTTTCATTAAATGTACATGAAGACAAAATGATCGCAGATCAGGAACAAGAGTGAGGAAATTCCTCCTTGGAAATATTAAAAATTCATTCCTTTTGGAACAACGATCCACCTTTCAGGGGAACATTCCCAGGAAATCAGCATTTTGGGCGTCAGTGCACAGAAAATTAAAGAACGTTCAATGCCTTGAAAATGCACCCCTCACCTTGGAAATCATGAAAATCCTCCCATGCTTCTTATACGACTTCCTTCTTCACTTGGGATTCACAATTTGAGTTACTCGCTGCCACCATCATTTAATGCTTGTAAAAACTTGCTCTGGGCGCCTTTGAAATCTTGACTATATTCCTCATGGACTGTGGTGAAACTTCACAATTGGATGGCTCTATCTTCATAACTTCATTCGCCTCTTCCGTTTGAAACTACGTTCACCCTTCAGCAAAAAACACTTTCGCCCAATCTTCATTTGCTCGGCACGTTCGTGCATCTTTTCCTGAAAATGTGTTCACCCCATGGGAGAGGGAAACTCCCTCCACCAACATCTTTCTTAGGACATTCACCCATGGGAGGGGTGAACAGGATGTTCACCCCTCAACCAAGGTGAACGCAATTTGTGTCACCTTTGGGGTACGTTCACCCCAAGGTGGGGCGAACGTGATTACCTTTTACTTTTGGGATGCATTCGCCCATGGGAGGGGCGAACGGGATGTTCGCCCCTCAACCAGGGTGAACGCGATTACAATTTGTCGCACCCCCTTATTTCCCAAGCATCATTCATATTGCCTTTTGTTATTATGTTCACCCCAAGGTGGGGCGAACGGAGCATTCACCCCATCCTTGGGGTGATCACGATGTCAAATCCCATATTTTCTTGGCACTGTCAAAATTTTAGTCCCTTCAATTTTTCATATTGATCTTCCTTTCTTCATTTTACAAACAGTCCAAAGACGTCATATTTAGTGCACTATAAATATAGCAAACTTGAATCCCAAATGAAGTTTTACATTTGTTTTTTAAACATTTAACACTGAATACTGATATATGCAAACAAAAAGTAACATATGAAATTGATTCAAAATAAATATTATCGTATTACAATAAAAAATGCTCCAACAAAAATCCCAAACAAAATTCCCAATGTGGCAAGGTGTAAAACTGCCAATATTTTTGGTGACTCACGGGGTATCCAACTCGCATGGATGCAAGCGATCCTAAGCCTTTATCCATTGGGCAATTATGGAGTCTTCTTTCCAACCACCTTAGCTGGCACCTTTGCTATAGAAGCCTTCCACTACACTTCTTCTTCAACCACTTTGAGCACTTCGGCTTCCTCTATTGCTTTCTCTATCGTTGCATGCTCTACTGCTACCTACTCCTCCTATTCCTTGAGGGTCTCAAAAATTACTTCATAGGCTCTGACTACTTCCTCCCAAGCATGAGTGGTGAATAGGCATGGGACACTGAGAGACTCATAAACAAAGCGAAGATTTTGAACATCTGTCAAGTTGAGGCGCTTCGCTCGTTGAGCCAACTCATACAATGATAGCTCTAGGCACGTATATTTCTGCATCAGAGGCAACACCTGCACTTCTATGAGAGGCTCTTCCCATGCATCGATCTCGGAGGTATCTTCCACAAACTTCTTCCAGAGTGCCTCCAGTTGCTCAAGTGGCAAGGGTTCACCCCACTCATCCGTAAAGTCCGGAAATCCCAACTCGACAATAGTCTCAAAGTGAGTCATAGAAATGGCATGCTCTCACTCGATGGTGTTGAGAATTGTCCGACCTTCTCTTACCAGGTCCATTCTCTGGAAATAACTATGCAGCGTGACCTTGGCCTTTGACCAGGCATGATCCATTTCGCTTAGAGGGTGAATACGTAGGTTGGCATTAGTTAGGGCCTAAATCTTTACTACCATCTCCATATACGGCTCGAACCGTTCCTCTGTATTATCAATCAACTACTGCCCTAGCTGAATCTGTATGTGCACCTCCCACAAATAGTGCAACACCTGGACTGCTTGTGCAGCCAACTTCTCGTAGTTCTGAGCTAAGCGAAGATGGGCCTCCTTGACGCTTTTTGATGAGAAACCAGTAGCCTATGCAACCTTCTCTGCTAACTGATTCTTCATATCCTCAAGCTGTTGTTGGAGCTTATGCATTTCTATCCTAGTGGTATCTCATTCCTTCAAGTGCACTCCAACCTATCGGTGCAAATATTCATTTTTAGTGGCAGTCTTTTCCTCTTGCGCTCTACTTTTCGCCAGGGCAGTTTCAAGCTCAATAATTTTATTTTCATTTTCAAAATACTTCTCCTTAAAATGCTCATCGTGCAAGTACACTGAGCTCATATCAACTTGAATATTGCCCATATTCTCTACTAGATTTATCCTGGTAAGATCTTCTATGATAGTCTCACTAACGTAATCACTTGGCAACATTTCTCCTTGTGACTTTTGGACCAAGGGAGTGAGTTTTGTCGTGTGAGCCTCCATAGCAATAGGATCAAAGGTGACTTTCTTAATCGGTCGAGCTAGAGCCAAGGCCTCCTTGTACCTCATGCTCTTCAACCACTACGAAGAGCTCAAGTGTGCCCGATTAATCTTCTCCACATTAGGTTGCTTGTGGGCCACCTGAACATCGAGCAATATTTGTAACTCCAAAAATGGGGTGAATGGAACTAAAACATCTGAGCGACTAGGCTCAATAGAAGTGGATGATACGATCAGAAGGGGTGGAATGAAAATGGTGGATTGGATGGATGAATCGGGTTTGATCATAGTTACACTTACTCTAGGAGGAGCTTGCATACTTACAACCTCAATGGTGGTGGTGGTGGCAATAGAAGGGGAAGGGTGCAAAAAGGGATTTGGCCTTGATGCATATGAACTAAAAGAAATGGAGGATGAAGGAATGGGAATAGAAGGAGCAATAGTGACTTCGGGAATGGAAGAAGATGGAAGTGAAATAGATATGGAAGGCATACCGAATGGTGGGGAAATGGAGACCAAAGATGGAGGAAGTGAAATAGAAGTCACTACATGCTCCGGAGAAGAAGAAGAGGGAAGAGAAGATGTACCTTCGAGCATGGGCATCATGTGACATGGTGATGGGGGTGGTTGTGAAATTACTTCTTGTTGTGCTTTCACCCTCTCTTCAATGCTCAGATTCTCTTCGCCATCCATCACTTCTACGTGGGAACTCTTCGACTGATGATCCTCCTCTTGTTCTTGGACCATCGAAAATACTTGTGCAACCTTAGTTGGGAGCTCTTCCATTGGTGAAGGATTTACAACTACACTGGAACATTAGTAACTATAGGAACCACTACAACTAGAATTATAGAAACTATAACAACCGAAACCATAATGGCAGAAGCAACAACAACATTGGTCCTTGGTATTTTCGCCACCTTGGGAAGTGGTGGCACTTTCGGGATATTTTGCTTCTCTGGTGTAGGTGCCTCTTCCACATTTCACTTCATTCATTGAGATCTCCACTTAAACACATATTGTTGTTCCTCTTCCTCTGGAATCTCCTCCTCAACCATTGGACGTCCTTCTTTAGTTTCACCTTCGCCACTGTTAGAATGTTGAAAACTTTATGGTAAAATATTGGTGAAGGTGACAGGTTGATATGAATCGACATACTCATCATAATTTTTCAAAAATTGTTCATCTAACTTTAGCCCAAAAGGAGTAGTCAGCTTCCCTCGATGAATCTGCATTATCCACCAATTCATAATTTTCTCTTTAGTCCAGTTGGGCTTACTTTCTTTAACTTGGCTAAATAAACCCGATGAAGGAATTTGAGACTTATACCTGGTCAGATTATACTCTACCTCTTGCTCATAATAGTCATGCCAAGGTGGAAGTGTCATCATTTTCTCAATGTGCCAATTCATATCAGGCCCATCAAAGTTATTTCTATTCTTCTAAATATCTGGTCGAGGGCAACAATGAAAAGATTTAGCCTTTATAATAGCTAAAAATTTACCCAAAGGGTCATACCTCCAACATTGTGGTAGTTCTATCAAACCCAAATCTTGCAGTGCTACTGTCAGGAGCCGATTCTATCCAACTTGGCTCACCTCTATACTACCGAATTTGAATGGCATGTTGCATGTTGTCTTCTTTCTGCACCTAGCTCCATATACATCATTTACGTAATCTGATTGGCGCACTACTTCCATGGCGAACACATGCTCTGTAGAAAAATAGGGCAACAAAAATGGCTTACCCGTGAAGCCAAAAATTCTCACAACTACACCCTGGGTAAGCAAGAAAATATCCCCCTTTTCCTATGTGACTACTGCATCTCTTAATTCTCGTGGCACCCTTTCACATGTGCCGCAAAGCAACTCTATTGTCGGGCCCAAGAACCAACTGTTAAAGTTGTAATATGACTCCCTTCTTGACAAAATAGAAGTCCACTTATAAACTAGTAAAGGTTCATTTTTCTCATTCACCTGCATTACTGCAATAAAGGGGAAGCACCGTTGAAGCTGGAAAAAGAAATACCATACTAAAAAGGATGTATGCTTGAATGAATTTGCCTCTCCAATTTGCAACTTCTCCAATTGAGAATTCATCCTTCGAGAAATAAAATCTACCCAATTGAAGAAAATTGGATTAGTGCCCCTTCTTGGAGAATAAAATTCCACCTTGCAAATACATTGAGCTAAGGCCGCCTACCATTTATGAACTGTATCATCCGAAGGCAAACCTGCTACCCAAGCCAACATCGAATAAATATCAAGGCTTTTAAAATCAGTCAACGACTTCGATAAATTTGGCAAGTGCCCCATCGATGGCTCCTTAATCAGTTGGGTCTCCATAAATTGGTGCATTGTTACTGTGGAGACATATTTATCTTCTTGCTCATCAGTATGCAATTTTTTATGAACCCCATAAGATGGAGGCTCTAATCCACAAGCGAAGGCCTCCCGTACCTCATTCAGGGTGATGGTAAACAAAATCTCCCTCTTGGCATTCCTTACAGCTCTAGTGAATGGGTCATAAAACTGAGCAACAAGTCGTACCAACTCGGGGTAAGGATGAACTGGCAGGCACAGATACCAGGATAACTGTGAATGATAGGGCACTGTCAACCAACTTTCTGATGTCACTCCCTGGCTCACTACCAACTCAACATCTTCTCACAACCTTTCCACACCTTTGTGGGTAATGAGGTAGTCACCAATTTCTGCCAGTGAGTCTTCATACGGGTCCAAGTCGACGTAATCATTTTTTTGAGCCTTTTTAGATCTAGAGCCTCCTTCCTTATTTTTTGATTTCTTGGGCTCTGTAGCCTCTGTAACATCCTTAGGCTCCTTGCTTCACTTTCCCATTATCTCTTTTCTTTGATAAATACTCTGCACACTCTCTGGACACTTCTGCAGCTACAATTCAAAATATACGGTAGTAAAATTTTAAAAGAAAAATAAACTATAAGCTTTTACCTCATCATTTATATAGAGCCCTTCCACAACTACCGCAATAAATGTTGAATTAATTTTGAGCACTTTCGAGAGAATGTGGGTATTGATCCGCTAGCCCGACACCATTCCCAATGTTCCAATGATTTTTCCTTTGATTCACTACCAAATCTTCCTAGGAAAGAGTGCCCTCTTTGTCATGTAATTTTATTGTAAATCATGCCCTGACACCCAAAGCTTACTTGGAAAAATAAATCAACCACTTAACAACCAATAATGAATATTTTCTACTCCTTAAGAACATAAAAATTATAGAGGATGCACATTTTAAATTAAATGCATTCACAATACCTCTTTACCTACACTCACATTCTCTCGATAGCTGCCACATATCCAAGGATGCGATTATCTTTGCAACGTGCTCCCAAAAATAATGCACTTGCTTCCTTCTATGACGAAAATACTTATGGGCATACACACTAATTTTTTTCTCTTGATAACATCTTCAAAAATTAAAGCACATGTCTCCTTTTCCTTCATCTCGGGTAACTTCAAATTGCTTGGAAATTCTATGGCGAATAACCCCTTTAATAAATTTACTTCTTCAATATTTTCACCCATATTTAGAAGAAAATCAAAATTGCTTTTCTAAAAACAACACCTTTATATTTTCTTTTCTTTTTCTTCGCTTAGAAAATATTGTCTTTAAAACAATTTTTTTTTATATTTATTAAATAAAATAAACTCTTATCACTTCGTCATTTCAAACAAACACGTTCACCTAGACCAACGGTGAACGACCTGTTCGCCCATAATTCGGGGTGAACACGATTACAATTTTATGCTCATCTTCACCGAACATGACATCCAATTTGTTAATGAGTTCGCCCCAATCAAAGGTGAACGATCACATTGCCCCTTGTTGGGATGAACCCGATATCAAATATACTCCTTTTATATCTGGGTTGTTCTTCTTAGAATGGGATGTCAATATTGCCAGTGAATTCACCCTTGTGTTAAGTTGAATTGTCTTGTCGCCTTTTCCTTGGGGTAAACAAACCTGGGAGTGTCTCAAGATTTATTTTTTATTTTTATAAAAATAACATTAACAATTAAAAAGAAATAACATATTAAAAAGAATATTTACATATGTACAAGATGGTACCTCATCAGAACATCATCATTGAATATAGGCCTTCAAATGAAGACCATTTACTAGAATAGGAAGGTCACAACCCTCCATATCATGAAGGTGATAGGCATTTGTCGAATTTACTATAGAAATTTGAAAAGGGCCTTCCCAGATAGCATCAAACTTATGGTGTTTTCCTGGCTTAGCCTTCTTCTCATTCCATTTTAGAACTAAGTCTCCCACCTAAAAACTATGTTCAATTATTTTCTTCCTGAACCACTTCTGCATTTCTTTTGTGTGCTCGGAAAATGCTTGATAAGATTGCTCTCTATCCTCTTCTAACTGCAACAATTGTGCCAACCTTGCACTCATAGGATCATATTCTTCATCTTCATATTGAAAAAGCTGCAATGTTTGGAGTACCGGAAGCTCAATATGAGTGGGGAGAATAGCTTCTTTCCCATAAACCAAGGCATATGGAGAAGTTTTAATAGATTTCTTCACGGAGATACGATCCACCCAAAGTGCCTAGTTCAACAACAAGTGCCAACTTCTTTTATTACTGCCCATCATCCTCTTTAAAATTCGTAGCAAATTTTTATTGGTAGATTCGGCCAACCCATTCCCTTGCGGATAATAATTGGATGATGTCTTGAGATAAATGCCATATTTGCTAGCGAACTCTATGATTTTAGCCCCAATGAATGGAGTTCCATTATCAGTTACAATTGAATCTGGGATGCCAAAATGAGTAATGATCCCTTCTAGAAAAGAGATAACAGTTGCTTGATCAACCTTCTTGGTAGGAATAGCCTCCGCCCATCTAGTGAAATAGTCAGTCATCATTAAGATATACTTGTGCTCTATGGAAGAATGTGGATCAATAACTCCGATGAAGTCAAGACCCCACTGCTGAAAAGGTGCTTCCACTTGAATTGGGCGTAGAGGCAAAGCTCCTTTTCTGATTCTACCAACGTATCATTGACAACTATCACAATGTTGACTCACTTTATGAGCATCGACGAACAGAGTGGGCCAGAAATAGCCTACTCGGATAATATTTAAAGCCATAGGCCTGCCTGCATAGTGACCACCAGATAGCCCAGAATGAAATTCCTCCAATATTTTCTCCTTCTCGGACTCCTTCACACATCTGAGAAGAACTCCATCAATGTTCTTGTGATATAGTCCATTTGGCAATAGAACATATTTGAGTGCTTGCAACCTAAACCTTCGACGTTGTGAAGCATCAAGGCGAGTTGGACATCTCCCAGAAGTAAAATAGTCAACCAACTCTTCTATCCAGTCATGATCGCTCACAGTATGATTCGCGCAAATGCTTTCGCCAATGTCCTCTTCATGCACCACATCCAATGATTCAGAGGCAGCACTTTTAGCTAACTCCTGGCATAAAGCTCACCCATGAACTAGCTTTGTTGGTCGGATCTCCACATCATATTCTTGAATTTTTGAGACCCAACCTGCCCTTTTATCACCTAGTTCTCCTTGGAGTATGAAATTTTGAACATCAGGATGTATAACATAAACCACAGTCTTGCTCTGGGAAACAAAGTGTCGAAACTTCTTCAATGATTTCATTACCGCATACACTTGTTTCTCAATAAAATTATACTTCTCCTGATGTGGTGCAATAACTTGGCTCAAGAAGGCAATTGGCTTCTCTTCTCCATCCTCTTGCTTCTGTGTTAATACTGCAACATAACTCTCTTGCTCACCCACTGCATAGAGAATGAAATCTTTTGAATAGTCGAGATTAATTAAAACTAGAGCTTGTGTGATCCTTTCTTTAATTTCTTGAAAAGCTCATCTCTTGGCTTCCATCCACTTAAACTCAGTATTCTTCTTCAAGAGCTCCATCATAGGTTTCACAACCTGAGCAAAGTCAGCAATAAACTTGCGGATGAAATTTATTTGACCAAAGAAATATTGCAGGTCCTTTTTGTTAGCAGGTAATGGTAACTTCAAAAGTGCTTCAGCTCTTGCAGGATCAATTGCCAATCCTTCTTGCGAGATCACATGACCCAACAATTTCCCTTCTTTAACAACAAATATTGACTTCTTTGGATTAATAGAAATCCTGAATTCATGACACTTCTCGAACACCTACCTCAAATGAGCTACGTGGTCTTCTCTGCGATGTGAAAACACAATCATATCATCAAGATATATTACAATAATTCTATTCAATAACTCATCGAAAGCGATGTCCATGGCCCTCTGAAAAGTAGCACCGACATTTGAGAGTCCAAATGGCATCCGTTGGTAGGCGAAGGTGCCCCACTTGGTGGTGAAGGTTATTTTATGTTGATCTTCATCCTTCACCCATATTTGATTATATCCAGAGAAACCATCTAGCAATGAGAATCTCTGCACATCGGCTACCACATGAAGGATTTGATCAATCTATGATAGAGGGTAATGATATTTTAATGATGCCTGGTTCAGGTTGTGAAAGTCAACACACAACCGAATGTCTCCATTCTTCTTTCACACTGGGACCAGGTTCGCCACCCATGTTGAGTGCTTGATTGGATAAATTATCTTTACCTCCAACATCTTCAACAATTCTACCTTCATGAGTAATTCTATCTTGGGATTGACAGGGCACTACTTTTGCCAAAAAGGTTTCACACCCTCCTGCAACTCAATGGTATGTTGGATCACATTCTTGTCATATCCCTTTAAATCTTGATAGCTCCATGCCACGATGTCAGGGTACTCATAGCACAAATTCTTAATATCTTCCAACTCCTCAGGCAAGCAATCAGTTCCGATTTTAATGATCTTTTCAGGTTCTAACTATAATTCCTTATACTCCTTTGCATCCACTTTGATCCTATGCTTTTCAAACCTATCATTCTGATCAAACAAACTCTCCAAAGAAATCAGACCTCTGGGAATATGATTGTTCTTCAATTGGATCATTCCTTCTCTCTCTTCTTCAACAAGCACTCTATCATCTGTGCTAGCAGCTTCTCTAAGAAGAAAATTGACTATTTGTTCATCATTGTCAAATACTTGCCAATAAATATTCTTATCCAGAACTGAAGGTCTATAGATCACCCTAACAGTCTTGGGCTTTCTGACTACTTGCTCCATGGGAGAATAATTCACACCGAGAGATGCTAGAATATCTGCATGTTTGTTCTATTCCTAGGAAATTGCTTGAATGTTCAAAGTTGTGAAGGATTCAAATAGATCCCACACTCTATTGTGATAAGCTTTTAGGTAATGCTACTTTGATACACACTTATTAGTAGTCTGATTAACAATAAGTTCGGAGTCACCAAAAATTTGCAACTGCTTGATGCCCAACTTTTTAGCCTTCTTCAATCCAAGGCATAATGCTTCATATTCAGCTGCATTATTTGTGCAACTCCAAGTCAACCTATAAGAATAAGTCTTCTGTAACCCCTTAGGAGAGATCAACATGACACCAGCTCCTACACCATTCTTACATCTAGCACCATCAAAATACAACTTCCATAACTGATCCGTGTTGGAATCCTAGGAATCAAGGACTTCTTCTTCAGTTTGCTCGGGCTTGGTTATTGTATAACAACCAATGTCTATTTCGATCATTGCATTAAAATCTATGAGGGAAAACTCATCTTCAAGGTGAAGTTCACCCAATGCTTCTTCCATCAAGTCAACCTCTTCTAGCTCTTCAGTCATCATGTTAACTGCACCTGGAGCTTCTTCTTCCTCTTCCAACTTTTCAATGTGAAAAGGTGATGGCTTTTCATTATGAATGTGAATCCTCTTTCCTTTGAATGGTATCTCCAAATGCGAGTAGTCTAAGGAAATATATCCTCCCAACTTAGCCATGAACTCCCTTGAGAGGCACATGCTAAAGTATGGCTCCAGGTCAACCACTACCACTTCTTGGATGACCATGATTTGTGGCATACTATGAAGGACAATGGGAATGTCTTTGATTACTCCCACTATCTTGACCAGAGTTCCATCCAGCTGCAACACTCCTGGGCTACTCCTTGTATATTCCATCCCCATCACTTCACATACTGCCTTTGGCATGACAGTAGTCGCAGCATCAGAATCAATCATACAATTGTGTACGATCCACCCCTCCATTCTGAGTGACAAATAAAATGGGGGTGGTCTATTCTTTCCTATCATCGAAGTTGGTAGTGCTTGCACCAAGACTATTTGAGAAGGAGTTTTCTTTTGATCTTTAGCAGTCTTCAAAGATTCTTGCAATAGGTCAACTTGCCCCGGTAACTGTAGTGCATCATACAAGCTTACTTTTGCAGGTATCTTCTTCATTTCTTCCATAATATTATAATTTGAGATGGTCAAAGCCTTCTCTTTTGTAACCCATTCGTACTTATCTCGATACTACTGAGTAGCTTCTACTCTTTGTCTCTTTGTCAATGATGGGTACTTGAGTCGCTCCTTAGCCTGCTCTTTCATTTCATTTTGTGTTTGAGCAGCTGCTATAGGTTGTGAAGTTGATGCCTTAGTTTGTGCCTTTTCTTGAGCTTGCTTAGGCAGTAAATCTTTTAACTTGATAGAATCTTGCTCCTTAGTCCTTACACTAGGCGCTTTCACTAGAGGTTACCCTTTTTCATCTTGCACCTTTGGCTCTATAGGTACCTTCAAAGGTTCGAGCTCAACTGGATCTATAGTTACTAGCTTTTTCCTGGATCTCGTAAGAACCAAAACTTGCTCCAAATATGGCATCATAAAATTGTGATCAACCTCCCTGATCATATTGACTTGTCCACCGATCGAACTCTTCGCTAGCATTTGCACATAATTCATATGCACCATGCAGGTTTCTTCTCCATGAGGATCATTGCATGTTGAACACCAATATGCCTTTTTTATTGCACTAGTCTCCTCATTTGCTAGCACTATTGTGCTCTTCTCAAGGCCTCTACTAGCAGATGCTTGCTCTCGAGTAATCGGTGGAGTTTGAAATCTCCTTGATCAAAATTTAGCCTCAACTTGCTTCTTCCTCACCATCGTAAGCTCATTTGATATAGTCCTTAAGGCTGAGTTATTATATTTCACTTCTTGCAATAATGTCATGAAAGGATCAGGATTAGATGATGAGGGGGTGCTAGAAAAGGTAGAGGTGCTGGCAGTCGGGCAATGGTAATGGGATCAAAGGTACTAGCAATGTTAGAAAAGGAATAGATGATGGTAGCTAGGGTACTGATTGAGTGGGAAATTATGGAAAACTTGGAGCTGAACATTGTGGGATAGGGATCGGAGCGATATGAGGTGGGCTTGAACTCCATGAGGGAACTGGGTACATGGAAGGCATGGGCTACAAAAATGCACTGGAATACAAATACTATGGGAGGTCAAGAAGAATGGGTATAGTCATTTTTGGGGGAAGCCTACCTATAACAATTAAGTTAGATTCGACCTTTTGTGCCTGAGTATACAGATCTGGGAATGTAGTCACATTGGCTTATCGCATGACCATACCGATTTTAGTGCTAAATACCCTGAGGTAGTAGAATGTAGCTTGTTCATGTGTGGGCCGTAAACCATCAGGAACTCTCTGCCAGCTTCGTGCGAACCTGACGTTGAAATCAACTATCTCCTCCTACGGATGTCTTTGAATCATTGTAAACTGGTGCAGCAAGGAATATGGGTCAGCTTGTTCATGAAAATTTTTAATCAACAACTCCGCCAACTGATCCCATGAGGTAATAGTACCAGGTTGCAATGATCGGTACCAATACAACAATTTCCCTCTTAGCGACAATACCAACAACTTTACCATCACGTCTTCATCTGTTATTCCATGGATCATAGCCAAAGAAGCTACATCTTGAATATGCTCATAGGCCATTTTACCAGTACCATCATAGGTCGAAAAGCCTTCAAAGCTGCTTGAGGCACTAGATTTTGTGCTTGTAAGTTCAAGGCCCCTGAGCTATTCCATGTTGGGAACTATCTAGGTGGTTGTGGCTATTGTGGTGGAGGATTCTGAGCCATGTGGGGTGGTGTGTGGGGTGGAGCTTGAGGAACACTAGTAGTAGTGCTAACTGGGCTTGTAGGAGTAGAGAATACATCAGCTAGTCATGATGATGTGACAGATGATATATGGGATGTATGAGGTAATGAAGATGTACGATGTAAAGTGGCTAATTGAGGATGTTCCCCTAGCCTTTGAATATCAAGTTCGTAGAACTCAATTTGATGATCTAGATTTTTGGCCTTCGATCTTGTATTCATGAGACACAACTTTTGCTGTACTCACATTTGGAGATTTTTGGGTGTAATCGAGTCACCAGATGTTCTAACTATACAACACGAAGGTGAACATCAAACCTTAATACTATCGAAAGTGGAACTTTTGAGGTCCCATCAGGCGTGCCAAAAACTATTGGTCAAATATCTGCCTAATCAACAAAAATGCATTTGTGCACCCTAGATACGACCAACATTGAAAGGCCGAAGGAAAGGAATGTCCTCCGTGCCAATCTCCAGAGAGGGTTGGCTCCCAAACTAAATCCTACACTGGTTGAAGACTAGAGATGTAGGAAAGAAATTGGAAAATATAGAAAGAAATGGGAAATATGGCCATAGGCCGAATTTGTAGGATTTGGGGTAGACTAATAGCAAGAAATTCACCCAAGCATGAAATAGCATGTAATAGAAGGAAAGTAGCAGAATTTCACTCACAAAATTGCAAGAACAACCTTCAAAATAACACTCCAACACTCACTCTCTCACCAACAATATTTAAATCCAAATGCAGAATTTAAATTTAACAACAAATAAAGAGCATAAGCATAAAATAGAAGTGTATAAAATAGAAGGAAATCACACACATAAGAATGCTTGCAAATTTTAGAAGCCAAGTCTCTTCTATTGATGCAGAGAACTTAAAGAGTTTTCTTGCAAAATGTCTAACCTCCTTTACAATGGAAATTTGATTAGTATTTATAGAGGATTTCGCCTCTTTCATTAAATGTACATGAAGACAAAATGATCGTAGATCAGGAACAAGAGTGAGGAAATTCCTCCTTGGAAATATTAAAAATCCATCCTTTTGGAACAATGATCCACCTTTCAAGGGAACATTCCCAGGAAATCAGCATTTTGGGCGTCGGTGCACAGAAAATTAAGAGACATTCAATGCCTTGAAAATGCACTCCTACCTTGGAAATCATGAAAATCCTCCTATGCTTCTTATACGGCTTCCTTCTTCACTTGGGATTCACAATTTGAGTTACTCGTTGCCACCATCATTTAATGCTTGTAAAAACCTGCTCTAGGCACCTTGAAATCTTGACTATATTCTTCATGGACCGTGGCGAAACTTCACAATTGGATGGCTCTATCTTCATAATTGCATTCACCTCTTCCATTTGAAACTGTGTTCGCCCTTCAACAAAAATCACATTCACCCAATCTTCATTTGCTCGGCACGTTCGTGCATCTTTTCCTGAAAAACGTGTTCACCCCTGGGAGAGGTGAACGGGATGTTCGCCCCTCGACCAGGGCGAACAGGATTGTGCTTTGTTTTCGAGGTGCATTCGCCCATGGGAGGGGTGAACAAGATGTTCACCCCTCAACCAAGGTGAACACAATTTGTGTCGCCTTTGGGGTACGTTCACCCCAAGGTTTGGCGAACATGATTGCATTTTAATTTTGGGGTGTGTTCGCCCATGGGAGGGGTGAACGGGATGTTCGCCCCTCAACCAGGGTGAACGCGATTACAATTTGTCGTGCCCCCTTCTTTCCCAAGCATCATTCATACTGCCTTTTGTTATTATGTTCGCCCCAAGGTGGGGCGAATGGAGCTTTCGCCCCATCCTTGGGGCGATCGCGATCTCAAATCCCATCTTTTCTTGGCGCTGTCAAATTTTTAGTCCCTTGTATTTTTCATATTGATCTTCCTTTCTTCATTTTACAAAGTGTACAGGTCCAAAGGCGTCAATTGGCAGTACACTGTAAATATAGCAAACTCGAATCCCCAATGAAGTTTTAATTTTGTTTTTCAAACATTTAACACTGAATACTGATATATGCAAACAAAAAGTAACATATGAAATTGATTCAAAATAAATACTGCCGTATTACAATAAAAAATGCTCCAAAAAAATGCCCAAACAAAATTCCCAATGTGGCAAGGTGTAAAACTACCAACATATATCTTCAACAATTCAGTTTTCTCTATCAAAATATTTGTTTGTCTCAACTCTTTCTCCTTGTTTTTCTAAATTTGCACCTTTTCTTTTTTCTTGGGTTGCTTTATTTTACTGGAAAATGAGCTATATTATGCTCTACAATCTTGCATCCAAAACAAACTACTATTGATGATTCATATTAAATTGGTTAACTCCATACCCCTGCATCTAAAACAAGTTTTATTGAGGAAGGTAATGGCTAGGTCAAATCACATTCATGCAAAATTTAGCAAAAACCATTTTGGTTTTAGATCGAGTAGCTAGGTCAAATGATCTTAATTTTCCTATGCCTTTAGGAATATCTTCAATGACATCTTCATACAAGAACTTGATTGAAAGCCTTGGAAGTATGATCCATAATGGTGCAACATTTATATTCTCAATATTTGTATCAAATCCCAATTTCCATTTTTGAAGATAGAGCCCTCGTCCTTCAAAAAACCATGGGCATTTCAATAGAGCCCCATGCATATATTCCATGTACATAAAGTTAAACAATAAAAACCCTTTTTCTAGTGCAACAATATCCAAGTTACCTTTGGGTTTCCACTTGTGGGATGCCCTTTTTTATTGTATCTAGATTTGGCCTGACACCAATGAATTTTCCAACAAGGCTATTTTCTCTTTCTTTGGAGGTTCTACTTAGAATAACCTATGGAACCCTCAGAGTTAAAACTTCCTCTATTTTCTTCAAATTTAGATAAAAAAATTCCTTGTTAGGGTTCACTCCTCCCATAACCAAATTTGCCCAAGTTTTGTGTATACTTGAATCTAGATAAAAATTGTTCCCATCATTAGCCTTAAGCTCTCTAGCCTTATCCAAACAACCCTTAGTGGGGACCATAAAAAAATATTCACCTTATTGCCTCAATGGACTATGGTTGATCCATTGCCTCAATGGACTATGGTTGATCCATTGCCTCAATAATTGGTGGTTGAATCATCGTCGTCGTTGATGTAGCTTGTGGTTGATCTGTCATGTTATTACTAGCCTTAAGTCCACTTATTATCCCATTTTTGGTAGCCTTCTTCAAGTTCCTTCTTAATACCTCTACCATAATAATGAAAAAATATGATAATAGAGTATCTCCTTGTCTAAGACCTCTCTGGGCTTTAAATGATTATGTTACTAACCGTTGACCAACCATGGATATGATATTGAAGAGACACAAGCTTTAATCCATCTCACCAATTTCTTTTCAAATAAAATTTTTTCTAATACTAAAAAAAACAAATCTTATTTAACCCTATCATAGGTTTTACTCATAGCAAGTTTAAAGATCATTGCTCTATTTTATTATAGTTGCTAAATGCATAACTTCATGAGCAACTATGATCTCATCCAAAATCTCTCCCCTTCACAAATCCTCCTTGCTCTTCTAAAATATTTTTTCTAACAGTGGTCTTAACTGATTTACCATCACTTTGGAGGTCATCTTATAAGCCATATTACATAGGCTTATGGGCCTAAATGAATTAAACAATCCTACATCCTTCTTTTTTGGAACCAGGGTAATATATGTTGCATTTAGTTTATAAGGTATGTACAATTTTAACCCTAGATGTTCCACTGCCACAAATAAAAAATCCTTCACTATATCCTAATTATATTGATAGAAAGTTGTAGAGTACCCATTTGGACTTGGGAATTTATCCTTATCAAAATACAATAGAGGCAAATGAACTTCTTCTAGAGTAATAGTCTCCATTAGTTTCCTATTATCTTCATCTGTTATAATTGAAGATACTTCTTGTAGTAGTTTATTAGTAAGAACTCCAAACTCCTCCGATCCTAGAATAATTTGGTAAAAGAACATTACCTCATTCCCAATTTCACTATTGTCTTCAATACAAACCGCTTCTGCTGATTTAATTCTACTAATTCTAGAAGCTAATATCTGTATTATTATCATCCTATGAAAATTTTAGTGTTTTTATCTCCTTTTAACCGAGTCTATCTTGGTTTTAATATCCAAATTTTCTCTTCCTTATTCAAAATATGATGATATGCACTAAGAAACTCTCTTTTCTCTGAGCTTGGATTATTATGCTCACCTTTTTGAAATTTTGAAAGTTTCTCTTTTAGTTCTTGTTTCTTCTAAAAAAGGTTTCCAAAAGCGTTCTTGTTCCATTCTTTTAATATAGATGTCATTGATTTAATTTGTTTTTGAAGTGTATACAACCCATCGTTTCAAGAAGAATTTCATATTTGCACTATCATATCAACAAATTGGGGATGGTCTTCCCACATCTACTCATATTTAAAATATAAATTTTTTAATTCACTTACCACCATTTTAACTTATATTGGCCAATGATTGGAACCAATCCTTATCAAGGTATTAATTTTAGCATAAGCCCCTTAATCTAGCCAATGGTCTAAGAATATGCATTCATCTAATATTTTTGCTATTAGGTTATGGCATCTCGTGTTGTTGGTCCATGTATAGTTGTCTACTTCAAACTCAACCTCCCATAGATTATTATTTTGAATAAAAGTTGAGAAACCTCTCATACTTTGGGTTATTTTCCTAATTCCCCAAAAATTTTCATTTAGCTTTGTTATGGTATTAAAATCTTCCATGATCATGAAATAGGTTTCTTGGTCTTTACTTCTCATAAAGGCTTCAATCCCACTCTGTTTAACTAAGTTGTAGGTCCATGAAATTAATATAGATGAAATGAATATTTGCAAAGTAGTAAGTTTCTAAGGAGGCTATCCAATATCTACTTTTATGAATGGTTGAACATGAGGTTCTAAAAATATTCTAACATGTTAGAATTTAACTTACTTTTCCTTTAGAATCCACAACATCCTAGTCACGTCTTGCTCATACTGCTTTTCTAGTTTTGAAAACTTTTTTCTTTGTCATTTTAGTTTCCTAGATACAAAGACTATTAGGCTTATTACTTACATAAAGGTCCCTAATACACCTCTACTTTGAGGGGGCACTAGAACCCTTTATATTCCATGGCATGGTAATCATGTGTTATTAGGGGCTACTTGCCCCACCTATGAAGAACCAATATTATTTTATTGTTTGATAAATAAAAGTTTAACCAACTTAGATTATGTTCCTTTATCTATGTTTGTTCTTGCTTCTCTAGATATTGCTTGATAATTTGAGGGTTTTTCTCTTTTTTCTTTGCATGTATTAAGAGTAGATCTTATTATTATATTCCTCAATATTCGTTCACAAATTTCCTTTTAATTAAATTTATCCTCTCTTGGATCTTCTATGAAATATTTTTATTTGAACTACTCATTTTTGGTATTTCCTTATTAATGGTAGAGGTGTTAACATCTAACATTGTATTTTCTCTGCCACTCTTCTTCTCCTGAATAATGCACGATACTTCAAGGGAGTCTTCAAAATATGATAAGTCACATTCCTTAGATTCCATAGGAATGTTCATCCCTAAATCATGATCATACTGAATAAATAACCCTTATTAATATTTTGACCCTATTGTATTGTGTCCTCCAAATTTTAGTCCACTTTTTCTTCATAGGCTAATGCCTTAAAATAATTGATATTTCTTCCAATATCATTCCTTATTGATCTTATAGAAAAGTAATCAATGGTATTTATTATTATGGTGAGAGGAGTATAAGATGAAGTTGATTTCTACTTATAGTGATTCAATTCCCCATTTACCCATAAAAATTACAACTAACAAAAAAGAAGCAATTGATGATATTTATCATTATGGTGGAAAGGCTTTAAATGATGATAAGGAGAGTCTCTCAATTATTAAAGAATAAAAAGAGGATAGCTTTGAAGCATTAATTGGTTATCTTCATAAAAACCTCTTCAAGGCATGGTGGAATTCACAAAAGATAGTTATATTCACATCCGAGGAGTGTTTGATGATTTACCTATCATTAATTGTGTTTGTATTCACTCAACACATGAAGCAAGCTAGATTTTTGGTAGAATTCACTACCAAAATTTCATCAAATTTTAATCAGTTCTTGTCCCTCAAATTAACACTATCACACACTATTACAAAAATTGCTGCATTTTTTGCTACTACAATTTTTTCTTGTTGCATTTTTTGCTGCACTTTTTGCTCTTCGTGTTTTGGGTCAAATACTTCATTTGGTATTAGATATTAACGGGTAATATTATGATTATTTAAGCATAACAAATAATAAAGCTGAATCTTGGTCAATTTTGGAAGGGTTAAAAATATATAGACAAATACAATGGAATAGACTATGAATATAAGAAAATTCACTAATAGTATTAAATGGAATTTTGAGGAAAGTAATGGCTCCATTGAATATAAAAGAGATCATTGCAAAAATACAAGACCTTACTACAAAGTTCTAAGAAATCAGGTTTCAACACCCATGATTATCCCTAGATAGTTTCACATCTCTTCAGTAGTGCGTGGCCGATCAAGGCCACCATATTATGGGTACCCAATAGGGAAGGGGCTGAGAATGATATGCTCTAATTAACTTATTAGAAATATAATGAAATAAATGTAATGTTTTGTTTTTGTAATGGGAGTGACCCCCAATAGAAGCCACACATAGCTTATTTAAAAAATTCCACCCAATTTTTTAAATAAGCTATGTGTGGCTTCTATTGGGGGTCACTCCCATTACAAAAAAAAACATTACATTGCTTTCATTATATTTCTAATAAGTTAATTAGAGCATACAATTATCAACCCCTTCCCTATTGGGTACCCATAATATGGTGGCCTTGATAGGCCACACACTACTGACGAGATGTGAAACTATCTAGGAATAATCATGGGTGTGGAATCCCAACTACTTTTCAAAGTTGAAAACCATACTCATCCATATCAATTTGTAAATTTTTCTTGTGATTTTATACATATGTTTCTATTGGACTCTTCTTATGGCATGATATCTCAATATACCTCATCTCATGAAATCTTCTACATATAAAAGATGTGTTTCATATGCTTTGGATCCACAACTTATTCCCATACTTAAGAATGAATGATTTTGCTAAAGGTTTAATTATATCAATCATGACCAATATCTGAGCATAAATAGCCAAGAATCCATATTTTGTAGTTTTTGAAATCTCAAAGAATTCTCCCATAGTATTACCTATTGCCTTGAAGGTATTAATTTCCTATAATTCAATGGGTAACCCATACATCCTAACCTAGACTGGTACTAGGGATAGATTTATGTTTTTAGGTGCAAAGCCTTCATATTAGCGGGTCAGGAAGAGTCTTGCTCTTCCCATAAACCAAGGACTCCTTTTAAGGTTCTCTCTCTTTATTCCCTAGAACAAAAAATGGCTAGGAAAAAACCTTTGAAAGGAAAGGATAGACTCACTTTTGGAGACTTTCAAATCCTATTAATAAATTTTCTCAAGGCCAAAGCCCCTGGCCAAGATCCATTAAATTTACCAAAAAATACCCTATCTTTGAGGAATAAGGATCACCTTATTTATGAGATCCTCACTAACATTTAGTACTATGGATGATTTTAAGGATTTATCCATAAATTGATCCATGGGAAGGAAACTATAACTACTAAAATTAACCAGCATATTCTATAGTGATTATATTATTTGAAAATAAACCTATAATAATTTGCATGCAAAACTTCTGAGATAATGAAAGGGAAAAATAAACTTAGCCAAAATATTCTATGCCTAGATAGAATATCCTACTTCATTTATGCCCTAGACCTCTATTGCTCCTCCCATCATCCAAAACCTAGTTGACATGCATCTACATTTTTAATTTTCATGTCTTGAAAATTCGTCACTACCCTTGTTCCAAATGGATAACTTCACAAGGTCATAATTCCCTCAATACCACTTGGATTCCTTCATATGAACACTCATTTCAAAGCTCTTCAAATTCTACACAAATTATTCCAAGAATAATCTAAATCAGACAACCCTTCATAAAGAAATGGCTCCTAAAATATGAGATATTTTCCAAGAAAAAATTGTCCTAACGATGCCCTAGTTTTGAACAATTGTCTTCATATGGTCATATCTTCCTCAATACTACTTGGAATATTTCCAAACGATGGCTTTTTAGCTATATTAAATCATAGGTCCAAATATCTAATATAAAATAGTACTAAAACATGCAATACTTTGACCAATAAATCAATCACACTCATGAAATAATAACAATATTTTAATATATAAAACTCATAATATTAGTGATCAAATATACAAGAGCTTCATTATATTTTCATAGATTCTTCTCATACAATACATGGAGCTTTGTCTCCATAATATAACCTTAGAATATGATTCTTCAATACTTGACTATTGCTCTCCTTTAGGAGATGCATCCTTTCATAATACTCACATATGATAAACCCCTCATGTCTCTTGACTTTATATTTTAACTTGTACACTTACACCTACACACATGACTCTTGACTTTCTACACGTGTACTTTTTATTACATACCACTTGTACTCTTTTCACACATTGACACATACTTTAGAGAAATATAAAACACACATCCTAAACTAATAACTCACACCCTAGTCTAATATTTACAAATATACAATGGTACCATAGGGTTAATTTCACATCTACCAAATAATGTAATATTCTACATCCCTTGTATTATATTATTTGGTTTTTGAAGACTTTAGTCTTAAATCTTCATCTTCATCTTTTGATTTCTTTTCTCCTATGAATTTTGTTTGTTGACCCTTCTAAGCTATCTTGCATTATGCTTGATCATGTTTTTGAGGTTTCGATACTGATATGTTAACTTGTTCTTCTTCTTTGATTTGTCCTTCTCTATCTCGATCTTGATGTTGTCCTACCAATGTAAATTATAGACATTGAATTAGTAAGTCATTTGAATTTGATGATGTTTTATTTTCAAACCTATTGCTATATATTGAATGTAATAACATCTCATTACATTCTTTTTTTGTATCCATAAATGTTTCTATATGATTCACCACTAATATCATTTGTCACTAATTTATTCTTTAGGATTTTAATCATCTCTTCTTGCCTTTGATTTCCATCCTTATAAATTTTAAGTGTAAGTAATGCCATATACATTATCCTACCCATATCAATAGGTATTATAATAACATCTTTAGAATTTTCATGTGCTTCAATGAGATTTGAGCATAAATAATATCAAAATATTTCAAAGTTTTCATCATTAACTTATTTGTAGATTGAGTATAAATGTATTTTTAATATCATTGATATATCTTGTTGGTCATCAAAATTTTTAGTCAAATATTGTATACAAAGTTTTAAAATTTCCAATCCTTCCTTACTTATTAGAGCATTTTGATTATTTTCTTCCATGATGAATTCCTTTGATGTTGAGATCATTATTTTTCCCAAATTCAATTTTATAATCAAACAATTTCTTCATACAAGCAATTAATTTATCGTTTCCTTCTTATAACTTCCCAAATAAACAATCAATCCTCAATAATCAAATTTCTTCAATCAATCACTTTTTATTTTTATTTTTAATTTTAATTTTTTAATTTCAAGCTTTAATCAATAATTCATTCATTTACTTCTTATCACTTCAATTTAATTCACAAAATTTTAATTTGTCCTTCAAATATCAATGTTACCTTCACTCCACCAAATGACAATGTCAATTTAAATCTCATATAACTTATTCCTCATAACTCCTTTTCATCAATTTCAATAATAAAAAAAATTATAAAATTTATTTCAACCTTGTAACTCCCCTTTCAATAATCAATTATTAAATAATTACTTTTCACATTTTATAACTCCAAAATAATAATATGTACTTTTCACAAATATCCTTTTAAAAAGCAAATATCAATTTCATACCTTAATGCCCTATCATATCCACCATGTTATGCATCAATGCTATGAGAAACCACAATAGACATTACGCTAGGAATCCAAATACTACAACTTTAGCTCCTCCTTGAACGTTTCAAATTCTTCAAATCATTTCATCTCAGGCTTTAGGCAACAAGTTAATTCTTTCATGTGGATTCTTCAAAGACTTCACTTGACTACTTCAAATTATATTTATGATTTTAGGTGCTCTCCTTCAAACTCATATGTCCTTCTAAGCTCTTCAAACATTCACTTTCTCTCTTTGAACGATTTCATCCATTCTTCAAGCTTCTATTCTCACAAGCACCGCTTGTGGTTCTATACTACCCTTCCTTATGGTACAAATCCTCATTGATGCCATTATTTGGACTTCTAGTCCATAAGTGTTGGGTCTCTTCAATCCTTCACAACAATTGGAAAAAAAAATCTGCCTTTGGTTGAAATACAACTTGATTTCTATAACTTTTGCATTCACTTTCTAATACAATAATAATTTATGATGTTATCCATTAATATAGCTCTATTTACCTCCAACAAAATCTAGCTTCTTCTTTAGCCACATTATAATTTTTCTTTAGACTTATCATAGACACTTTATCTTATTCTGACATCTACACTTATCCTTATCAAACCACTAGCCTGATGCTTATCAACAAATAAACTTCATCCAATTCTCCTTTAAAGCGTTCAATATGAGCCACCAACTCAATTTTTTTTTAATTCAAAAAATAACTTCAATAAGAATTTGGGCCACCATCCCTTCAACAAATCCTCTTAATTTTCAACTTCCAAATTGATCAAAATGCAACTCTGATACCACTAATGGATTTTTAGCTAAACTAAATTACAAGTCCCAATATCAAGGATATAATATAAATTAATAATTTTTTAAAGCGAAAAACCCCTTGCGAGGCCACCTTGGTTTGAGAGACCACAACCAGGGGGTTCTACACCATCAAAGTCACCCGGGAGTCATGCCCGACCCTGCCCGCACCAATAGTATCAATTGGATTTTGGGTACCCAATTCAACTTTTTGGTATGATGGAGATTCGAACGTGGGACCTCCCTTGGAGGATTGCCCTCTCCTCTCCAATTCACCTACAACACCTGGGTTATATAAATTAATACTGAAGCATGCAATACTATGATCAATATAAATCAATCACATTCATTAAATAATAATATTTCAATATATAAAACTACAATATTATTGATCAAATATACAAGAGCTTCATTATATTTTTCATAGATTTTTCTCACGATACATGGAGCTTTGTCTCCATAATATTTTTTTCCTGCTGGAGAACAAGGGGTTGTACTTAGGTCCCCCACCTTGACAAATCACAACTCTCTTCTTTAGAGATTGAGAGTTTATAAATGTATTTAATTCTTGTCTCAATTGAGTTGTTATAAATAGAAACCTACATATTTACATAAAAAGTCTTCATTCTTGATTTTTATTTTTTGGATCTTTTTAAATATTCTATGTGAATGCAAATATTCCAAAATTCAACATCCTTCTTGACATTTTCCTACAACCTTCATAATATCAAATCTTCCTATCTATACACTGCATCTTAGTAGAATAATTTTTCCAAAACATCACACTATCATAGTCCAATTTACTAGATCTGGATTGTTAGTTTCCTTCTTGAAGCACAAGTGCAATCACAAAAATTGCAATAAATAGTTTATATGAAAACACACCATAAAATAAAGTAAATATTACTAATAAAAAGCATTAAAGTAAATCTTAATCATTATTTGATTCAGGTAGTCAATATTATCTTGTGAGCTTCAACTAAAATTACTACTTCCTTTAACAATGGAAAAGAGAATTTAACTTCATGATCCTCAATTAAAACCCCTCTATTGGCTAGCCTATCTACACATTTATTTCCTTTCCTTAATGTATGTGTAAACTTGATTTATTCAAACTCTATAGCAAGGTCTTGAATTTTCACAATTATCTCTTATATGTTCTATGGAGCTTTGCTTTCTTCAAAATTACATTTATTACTATGAGTGAATCACCTTCTATTCATACTCTATTTGATTTCATTTGTTTGCATACTTTTAACCCTTCCAAAATTGCCCAGGCTTTAGCTTTATTATGTCTTAAATCCACTATTGAAAGTGTAATAAGATAATTTCTCTCCTCTATTATTTCTAATTATTCCCCCTCCTCTTGTTGTTCATGGATTTCCTTTAGATGCTCCATCAAAATTCAATTCTGGCGATTTTCGCTTTATATTCTTTGCTTCTTTTTATTTCACCTATACCGAACATCATAATTTCATTTGATGACTCGACTCCATATATAAAAGTTATCTACTTCTAGATTAAGAATTAGGTGAGTTGATAGGGTTAATTTAGACTCCTCTATGGTTAAATTAATATTCCTTTTCATTACCTCTAATCTGCTTTCCTTACCTTTAAATATTCTTCTATTTCTTTCTAGCCATAGAGTCTAAAGTAATGTATCTTTTGATATATCCTATATTATCTATAAATTCCAATTTTAAGAGAGCTTTGTTATTGCTTTAGTTATTCTTCAATTCTGCCATTCATCACCATGCATTTACCAAACATATTAAGAATCCATTGCAATATTTTCTAAACTATTGATTTCTAAACTATTGAGCAGTTTCCTAAGAGACGGTCTATACTCTTCTCCCCCTTTTTAAACATAACACATTGTGAGGGACCATGAAAACTCATTTTCATAAGGTTATTCTAGGATAAAATATTTTTATGACCAACTAACCAAACAAATATTTTGACTTTAGGAATGCTCGGGATATCCCAAATATCTCTCCATATTCTTGTGATATTTCTATTTTTTTGGTGCTTTACATTATATACACTTATTGTTGTGAATTCTCCTAAGCTATTTAATTCTCAAATCAACTTACCCTTGGCTCCTCGTAGAATAATCATTGTTGTTATATTTATACTTAATTGCCTCCTAGCATCAATGTCTTGTATACTTGTAAAAAATATTCTTTTGATTTGCATCTTCCTTCCTGATTATTGTACAAAATGTTTGAAACCCTATCACCATATTTATCTTGAAGCAATCTCATCCATGGTTTCAAAATTGGATCTAAATTGAGTGGATTTTTATCACATCAAGTATCCATCCAAATATTTTTTTTTCTCCAATTCCTACCACCCATATTAAATCTTTAATCACTAGATCAATTGATTTTTTTAAACCGTTCCATAGTGCAAAACCATTTTGTAGAGTTACAATAAATATTAAGTTTAGGTTATTGGGATCAACACACTTAGAAGAATTCTTGCCCATTATCTTTGACTCTCTTTGTACAATCTCCAAATTACTTTTTCCCTAAGAGCTAAGTTTGCATCCGTAAGAACTATTAAACTAATACCTCCGCTAATTTTATCATCACACACCTTGCTCCATTTCACCAAAGGAAATTTTCTTTTATCATGTAATATTGACCATAAAAATGACTGCATAATATAGATTAAACTTTTTTATATCAATTTTGGCATAGTATACAAGGACATATAATATATTGGAATGGCATGTAAGATTGATTTAATTAGCTGCACTCTTTTTACTAATGATAACCATCTACCTTTCCTTGTTGCTGGTTTATTATAAACTTTACTTATAAATTGATTCCATAATTCTATCCTCATTTCTCCCCTCAAATAAAGGCATCCCTAGATAAGTTGTAGGTAAATTAACCTCATCTATTTGGAGTAACTTGCATATTCTTGCTTTGATTTTAGTTGGGTGAATAGGAAGTAATTTTTAGATTTTTTTCTATTAACTTTTTGCCCTAATTATCTTTTGTTTTCATTTAATAAGTTATTCAATGCTCTAGCCTTGATTATCCTTGCCTTCCCAAAAAGAGTTGTATCATCTATAAACTATTGAAGGGTGATGATGTTATTACTAGCCTTGAGTCCACTTATAAGCCCATATTTGTTAGCCTTCTTCAAGTTCCTATCCAAAACCTCTACCATAATAATGAACAAATATGGTGATAGAGGATCTCTTTATCTAAGACCTCTCTTGGATTTAAATTATTCTTTTACTAACCCATTGACCAACACTAAATATGAAACTGTAGAGACACAAGCTTTAATCCATCTAACATATTTCTTCCCAAATCTAAACTTTTGTAATACTACAAAAAGAAAATCCCATTTAACCCTATCATAGGCTTTACTCAAATCAATTTTTAAAATAATTACTTTTTCTTTTCTTAAAGCTGCTAATACATAACTTCATGAGCTATTATGATCCCGTCTAGAATTTGTCTCCCTTTCACAAATCCTCCTTGTTATTTTGAAATGATTTTGTCTAACAATTGTTTTAACTAATTTGCCATAACTTTGAAGATAATATTATATGCCATATTACATAGGCTTATGGGTCTAAATGAGTCAAATAATTCTGCATTCTTATTTTTTGGAATCAAGGTAATATATGTTACATTTATTTTATAAGGTATGTATTGTTTTACCCTAGACTTTTCCATTGCCATCAATAAATAATCCTTCACTATATCCCAATTATGTTGATAGAATGTTATATAGAACCCATTCAGACTAGGGGAATTATTCTTATTAAAAGAGAAAAGAGCTAAATAAACTTCTTCTAGAGTATTAGACTCCATCAATTTCCTATTGTCTTCATTTGTTATAACTGAAGGTACTTCTTGTAGAAGTTTATAAAGAAGAACTTCAAACTCCTATGATATTATAATATTATGATAAAACAATATTACCTCATTTTTTTATTTCACTTTGGTTTTCCATTCAAACTCCTACTAATTTAATTCATGTTGATCTCTGTATTTTTATCTCCTTTTAACCAAGTTTATCTTGATTTTAATCTCCAAAATTTCTCTTCCTTAAAATATTATTATTATTATTTTGTGGAAAACATCCTAGAAGGGATGCCACTTTTAGGTGAGACCCAAGGAGGCAGGGGTTTCTATTCTATCAAAATCACCCAGGGCTTGCACCTGGCCTACCACCTTTAAAATACTCAAGGAGAAAACCTGAAACAACAAAAACAAGAACACACAAACACAAACACAAACACAAACACAAACACAAACACAAACACAAACACACAAAAATTTTAAAAAACAAAAAATAAAAAAACATGCTCCTTGAGTGTGTCAAAAATATAAAGCACAACCAAACACACACACACAATAAGATAAAAAAACACAACATGAACCACATAGAAAAAACACAAGAATAACATAACAAAACACAAACATAACAAAAAACAACATAACACTACAAAGACACAACCAACAAAAACATTATAAACAAAAACAACCAAAACCTAAAAAATAAATAAAGTAAAATAAAATAAAAAACAACCAAAAACAGACAATAGAGAAAAATAAAAACATAGAAAACATTCACACACCAAAACACAAAAATACCAATTAACACAAAAATATAGAAACATAAGCACAAGAACATCAAAAACACAAGAACAACAACAAAAAACACAAAACAACAAAAATACAAGAACAACAAAAAACAACACAAAAATACAAAAAAAAAACAACACAAAAAAACACACACATAAATAGAAAATAAAAAATAAAAAATAGAACACAACAATGACCTTTCTAGACCAAAAGACTATTAAGGCAAGAATCAATAGAGGAGACTAAAGAAAGATTAGTTTGAGGTAGGGAACTAAAATACCCTGACCAAACTAAAGAGAAGCAAAAAAACAAAGCAAGAAGAAACTAGGTACCTTCATAACTAGAGCCATCCAAAGAAATGATAGAAAGAAGAGCTTCCATTATTTGTGAATCTCACCATCTAGGAGGGTGGTCATAGCAAGTAAGATCACATTTTTTCAAAGCCCAATTAGCTAAAGCATCAACACTCTTGTTATGATCTCTGACCACATGATTGTAATCAACTTTCAAAAATCTTATCTGGATTAACTGAATCTTCTCAATAATTATTTTTATTCTCTAATCAACCTTATGATTATTAGAAGGAGTCTTCAAAATATTGACCATGAGTTGAGAGTCATACTCAACTAGTACCTTTTCCCATCCAACCTTAGTAGCCTCTTGAAGGCCTCTAAGGATACCATACCCCTCAACAAGGTTATTGGATAGAATACCCAAATTCTCAACAAAAGTAAAAATTAGGGAGACATCTAAAAGTCTACTAATTCCTCCCACACTAGCTTTTCCAAGGTTCCCTCTAGAGGCTCCATCAGTATTGGCTTTTCCAAAATCCTGAGGAGGAGGTTTCCAATTCCTTGTTCTATCCATCTTGCAATTACTCACATTCCCTTTAAGTTGGTTTCTCTTAGAAGAGTTAATCTTCAATATTTGCATCACTTGATCCCATCTTTGGTGGGAGTTTTAAGGGTGATTAAGGAGCTGATGGACTGATTCAACTAAATTGGTAATGGTCTTTTTACAGATGTAGTGAATATACTTCCTTTCTTGATTAAAAATCTGGTTGTTCCTTTTGTTCCATAAATTCCAAAGAAGAATGGTAGAACCCATCCAAACTAACTGCTTAATAAAATGATCAACACCCTCTTGATTGGGCAAATCCTTCCAAATTTGTTCAAAAGTAAAATATTGGACCACTATAAGCCAAGTAAAGTGGCCATTCTCCTCCAAAGCTCAAAGGCTAAATTTCACTCAATAAAAATATGGCTAAGAGTTTCCACATTATCTTCACACATTTCGCATCTAAAAGGGCCATGAAAACCACGCTTCATAAGATGCTCCCCAATAAGCACCCTACAATGCAATAAAAGCCAAGTAAAGAACCTTACCTTAGGCCAGAGCTTTTGAGCCCACAACTAAGAAAAGATGTCAGATGATTGGTTGGGATTATTATCGCATAAGGCCAAATAACCTTGAGCAACTGAATACTCACCCTTAGTAGTGTTGTTCCAGCCAAAACAATCTTTATCATGGGGCCAAGAGAGATCTCTTATGAAGGATGCATTGGATATCTTGTATTTACCTTTATGGGATTTGAATAGGCCAGTCCTCAATAGGGATACAATATCTACCAACCTTTGAATTACCAGTATGGCGTCGACAATAATTAGCCACCTTTATACAATTAGCTCGATGAAGCTCCTCCATCCAAGGCCTCCAATAAAGAAACTGAGTTATCAAAGGCTTGTGACCATCCCAAGAATCTATCCAAAAATTTACTTGTTGACCATTATGAATGATCCAAAATAAAATTTTCTTTATCAAATCCTCACCAGTATTAAGAACTACTAAAATGGGAGAACCTTTGGAAGGTAATTGATAGCAAACAAGGTCTTTAGGACTTTTGTTCTCAGTATATTTAGCACAAAGATTCTTGGCCCAAAGAGCATTGGGGTTATGCAAAATCCTCCAATATAATTTAGCAACTAAAGCTTTGTTGTTATTAATAGCAGACCAGAATCCTAACCCCCCTTCATTCTTAGGAAGACATAAAGTGTCCCATTTCACCAAGGTCCATTTTATTTTCTCCTTAGTACCACTCCAGAGGAACCGATGACTGATTTGATCTAGTTCTCGAAGAACAACCTTTGGGATATTAAAAATGGTAGAAACATAAATAGGAATAGCCAGAAGGAATGATTTTACCAAGGTAATTCTACCCCTAGAATAAAGCCACCTATTGGCCCACTTTCCCATTTTCTTCTTGACTTTGTCCAACAACCAATTCCAATTTTTGTTTTCTGTCTTTGAATATTGATGGGAATACCTAAATAAGTGATTAGAAGGGAGGTATTCTTATATATTAATTTATCCAAGACCATGGAATCCTGTATGGTAGAGTGGTGGAAGAAAATGACTTTAGATTTGTCTTCATTGATCAACTGCCTTGTAGCCTTAGAAAAATAGCTAATGATTTGCTTAATAGTAGAATCTTCCTAAATTGTAGCTTTACCTAAAAGAGTAGAGTCATCAAAAAATTGAAGATGAGAGAGATCTAACTCCATGAGCAATGGTAACTCCTTCAAGGGTTTTGTCTTTTTTTTTTTTTGTTATAGCCCTACCTAAGCATTCAACAATAATGATGAATAAGGGGATAGGGGGTGACCTTGCCTAATACCTTTGGAAGCTAGGAACAACTGAGAAGGCCTACCATTGGTAAGAACTAAGTAGGAGAGTGAAGAGATAAATCCCATAATCCAATCCATCCAATCTTGAGAGAAACCAAATTACCTCAAAAATTTGATAAAGAAATGCCAATCCAATCTATCATAAGCTTTGGATAAGTCTAATGAAGAACACAAGCTTATACTGAGAAGGTGGGTGAACGGTATAAGACCACTTTTTACTTTTTTTTCCCAATCAATATTATGCAATATAAAGATAGCAATATTAACAACAATAATCAAAGCAATGCACAAATCACCACACACAATAGAGACACCAATTTTACGTGGTTCACCCTAATGTGGGCTAATCCACGAAGAAAATATTTCACTAAAATTTTCTCAATCAATATCTTGGGAATCCTTTCCCTATTACAATGTTTATGGATCTCTATCCAAAGGAGACACCAATCCCTTAATCAAGTTTGTGGATCTCTATCCATAGGATAACTCCTTTCTCCTTAGCTCTGATTGGTGATCTTCTAGAAGAATTATTTCCCCACTGCTATGGCTAATGGATCTCTATCCACTGAAGACACCTATCCTCACTACCTTGGCTAATGGATCTCTATCCACTGGATATTGTAGTATTCTATACTCTATCATCTTCAAAGGTTTGTTTCAAATTTGCACTAAAAAAAGTCCTTCGGTCTAGCATAAATATGCTCTATCTCAAACCTGTCCTCAAATATACACCAAAATATTTGATCTATCCTCAATATCTATCCTTAAATCTGTATTGTAAGCTTCCATAAAAGCTCACACAAATCTATCCACAAGTCTTCTCAAAGACTTGCCTTAAATCTGCTCAACAAGTCCTCACTAGAACTTGTTCAATCTCATAAAAACATAAAGAGAATTTTTAGAGACTCAATATGTTTTACACTCATCAAAACTCAACCTTTTTCTCAAATCAATTCATAATATAGAAAAATTTGTTTCATAGAACTTGAACTATCACTTCACACATTCACAACTCTTACTCAACCAATAACTCAATGAAATAATCCTTGCTCACCAATCCTAGTCCAAGCATATGAACTCTCACTCCAAAATGTTTCCAACAATGCTCATAAAGCAATCTTCACATATAGCTCAATAAATCAATAAGGAAACCTAATTAAGTCCTTTTCACTCCAAATTTGTTTTCCAAAAAACCAACCAATAAACTCAACCATGAAAGAATATGCCCATACCTTTTTCTTGATGTAGAATGATCTTCAAAACCTAGTATTAATTCTCACAACTTTCTTTGCCAAGTACAAAGGGTTAGATGACAAGAATTATCACCCTAACACTTTTCACATTTATCTCAAACACAAAGATAAATTAAATCCTAAATACACCTTATTGTTCCATATCAAATAATAAATTTCAACATCATAATTTTCATTAAAAACCCTCTTGTAAAATATAACACAATTTCTACTTATAACTCCTTTCTTAAATTGCACTTGTCAAATAAAAATAATTTATAAAACAATACAATTTATTCTTCTAAGGTAAAAATTAATTACCCTAGTTTTTACTTTATCAAAAACAACTTTTAACCAAACCCAAAAATCACATTTACACAGGTAATTATCCAATTTAATTATCACCTTATACCTCCCAATTTACTCACAACAACCTTAGGGTAAATAAAAATTTAAATAAAAAATTGTACCTTTGCCCTTAGTGGGTTTTGAACCCACAACGTTGCCTCCTCAAGCGCCTTAGCCGCAACCTTGGCTGTCACGTGAGCTAAGCGCTCATGTGGGAGCTAAACTCCCCACGCGCTCCTTATTCCTTCCGTTGGCATCAAAACCAAAATGAAAAGGGGCTTCCCAAAACTGCTGCCATCGGGTTTCAAACCCGTAACCTCCCCTCTGCAAACACTAAGCACTTGCCACCTACGCTAGCCACCGAATGGTGCTAGAATCTAAGCGCCTTGTCTTCTTCAACACCCCAAATTTTGGGATAAACGTAGCACACAAATTTTTGTCTTTCTCCTCCACAAAATGCAACACATTTTCAATTCAAATGCAAGTGTATCTTTTTTGGATTTAGTGAGGCAATATTTATATTGTTAAGTGCCTTGCTTTATTATTTCTTCCAACATGTCAACAGGGTGATTTTTGTCTTGCACGTCGACGGGGTAACCTTAGGGTTATACCATTTCAAATAAATAAATATTTATTTATAAAATTTAAATTCAATTTTGAATTTAAATATTTATAAATTAAATATTTAAACCTTCCTTGGACTTTTTAACTTGGAATAAAAAGTCTCCTTGGGTTTTTATGAAAACCTTTTATTTTTCCAATCCATGGTTTTTAATAAAACCTTTTATTTTGCTAATCCATGGTTTTTAATAAAACCTTTTATTTATGCTTCCTATAATATCAAAAATGAATATTATGAAGCTCTTTTGCCATCAACCTTTTGCATTGCTTCTTTTAACCTTTTGGCATCAATGGCAACCTCATGCCTTGACATCAATGATAACTTTATGGACTCAAAATGTCCAACAATCTCTCCCTTTGTCATTTATGGCAACCCAATAACTTTTTACCCTTTCCTTGACCTTCTATTTTGCTCCCCTAGGGAAATTGCTCTCTTCTTAAACCAAATATCTCCCCCTTACTAAAATACAAAATCTCTCTCCCCTTACTCAAATCTCTTCCCCTTTGACATCAATGGCAAAGGGTCACCTTTGGGTCTCGGGCCTAAGAATGAGTCTCTTAGCTTAGCCCATCCCCCACCTCCTCTTGAGGTGGTTAATTCTGGGGTGGGAGTATTACTCCCAATTTTTCTCGAAGATACTCAAAGGTTTCCTTTGAGAGTGGCTTAGTGAAAATATCCGCTATTTGTTCCTTTGTAGTAACATATTATAACCAAACTTGTTTATTTATCACCTATTGTCTCAAAAAATGATACTTTATCAGAATGTGCTTTGTCCTGGAGTGCATCACTGGATTATTTGAGATACTTATAGCACTTGTATTATCACATAATATGGGAATAGGATGATCATGCTTAATCTTGATTCTTATAGAGTTCGTCTCATCCCTATTACCTGTGTACATCTGACTACTGTAGAAATATATTCTACTTCTGCTATAGATAAGGATACTAAAACCTGCTTCTTACTTAGCCAAGAGACTAAACAGTCTCCAAGAAAGAATGCTCCTCCACTTGTGCTTTTTCTGTCATCAATGTTGCCAACCCAATCTGCATCTGTATATGCTGTGAGTGTGAAATTGTCACTTTTGGGATACCAGAGCCCAAAGTCCATAGTCCCTTTTAGATACTTGAGAATTCTCTTTACTACTGCCACATGCATTTCCTTAGGAGCTACCTAAAACCTTGCCACTAATCCCACCGACTATACTATATCTGGTCTTGTAGCTGTAACATACAACAAGCTACCAATAATAGATCTGTACAACCTCTGATCTTCTTCTGGAGATTCATCATCCTTACTTAACTTACATCCTGTGACCATGGGGGTACTTACCAGTTTGCAATTCTCATTCTAAATTTCTTTAGCATCTCTTTTATATACTTGGTTTGTGAGAGAAATACTCCTTTCCCTGATTGTGAAATATGGAGTCCAAGAAATAAGGACAACTCACCAAGCATAGACATCTCAAATTCATTCTGCACGTTCTTAGAAAATTCTTTACACATCTTATCATTGTTTCTCAAACAAATGATGTCATCAACATAAACAACCACAATTAGTAGATCATTCCCTTAATTTTTGAAGTATAAGTTGTTGTCTGCTATTCCTTTTTTTAAACCCTATTCTTGAAGATACTTATCCAATCTTGAGTACCATGCTCTAGGAGCCTGCTTTAGACCATACAATATATTTTTCAATCTGCATACATGACCTGGTTTATCTGTTAATATGAATCCCTCTGGATGTTCAATGTAGTCTTCTTCTTCTAGAACACCATTTAGAAATGTTGACTTAACATCTATCTAATATACTTTGAAGTTTTTAAAAATTGAGAAGGCTAAAAACATTCTTATGGCTTCAAGTCGTGCAACTGGAGAAAATGTCTCATCAAAGTCAATTCCTTCTACTTGTGCATAACCTTTGCATACTAACATTTTCTTAACTTCTTATTTTTCTTCAATCATAAATAGGACTTCATATTTATCATTATTTAAAAAACTATTATCACTATCGCTTGAGTACTTACTTGCCTTGTATGCATAGTAGCCCCTATTTTATCTTTGGAAGAATTTCTTTCCTTGTATACCTTGTCCATCCTTACCTTTATTTTGGTGTTTGTATCTTTTTTATTTCTTTGATTGTTCCTATTTTTGTTCCTATCCATGTCTATATTCCTGTTCCTGTTCCTGTTCATGCTTGATTTTGGAATGTCTGCTCTACACAACTTTGATGTGTGTCCATCATTATTGCATTATAATACTTAATATTATTATTCCTTGGAGGTCCAAATGTCTTAGGATTTATCCTAGTGAAGCCATATCCCTTTCTGTCATGAAATCTGCAATTCATTGCCTTGTGATCAAACTAATTACATGAGTAGCAACACCCATGGAAAAGCTATTTGTTTCCATATTCTTGTCTTTCATGTGTCATGCACTATGAAGCCATGTGCCCAAATATGTGATATGAGAAACATCTTCCATTTAAGTTTCCTTGTCTTAACATCATTGGTCTCTTAGTCTCTCTTAACCTATTCTGATTGCTGTTCCCTTTGTTTCTCCTTTGTGCATTGTTCCTTTTCTTGTTGAAATTTTTGTTGTCCAAATCATCCTTAGAAGTCTCACTTTCTCTTACACTGTCTTCTTCTGAAGTTTCTTCTTCTTCTAAAGTTTCTTCTTCTTCAGAACTTGAGGTTGACTCTTTTTCCTATTTCTTTTGAGCTTGTTCAAAACCAAAATCTATTTTGTTTGTTGACCTTCTTTGTACCTTGATCATTTTATCCACAATATTTGAACTCTTTTCAAACTTGTGTAGCTTACTCTTGGAATTTTCTAAATATTCCCTTAGTAGAGCTACTTCTTGTTCTAACTTTTCATATTCTAAGATCTTTTCTTCTAGCTTATCCTTGAACTTCTTTATCTTAGCCTTTGATTTGTCTAGATCCTCTATAAGAATTCTTCTCTCTTCATCACATTCTTGAAACTAAAATTCTAGTTTAGAGTTTTTCTTTCTTACCCTTTTTACTACATCAAGAGCATAAATAAGTTTTACCTTAAGATCATATCAATATTTTTATGATTCTTCCTATATTTGTTTGCCTTTGATAACATATTCATTCTTTTCTGACTTGTCTTCTGTAGGATCATCTTATTCTTCTTCTAGCACCATTAGAAGATTTTCTTATGGTCCTTATAGTGCATCCTCATATTCATCATCACTAAAAATGAAACCATTCCTTATAGAACTATCTTCAAGATGTCCAAAATTACCACATCTAAAGCACTTGAGAATTATTGGTGATCAATTGAAGAAAACAAGATTATACTAAGAGGGGGGGTTAACAGTATAAGACCACTTTTTACTTTTCTTTAATAATCAATATAATTTTTATAAAGATAGCAATATTAACAACAGTAATCAAAGCAATGCACAAATAACCACATACAATAGAAACACCAATTTTATGTGGTTCACCCTAATGTGGGCTACTCCATGGAGAAAATATTTCACTAAAATTTTCTCAATCAATCTCTTGGGAATCCTTTCCCTATTACAATGTTTATGGATATCTATCCAAAGGAGACACCAATCCCCTAATCAAGTTTGTGGATCTCTATCCACATGAGAACTCCTTTCTCCTTAGATTTGACTGGTGATCTTCTAGAAGAATTGTTATCCCCACTACTCTGGCTAATGGATCTCTATACATTGAAGACACCTGTCCTCACTACCCTAGCTAATGGATATCTATCCACTGGAGACTATAGTCCTCTATACTCTGTCACCTTCAAATCTCTATCTCAAATATGCACTAAACATAGTCCTTCAATCTAGAACAAATCTACTCTGTCTCTGTCTTTGGTCTAGCACAAACCTATCCTCAAATCTGCACCAAACTCTGTCCTCTGATTTGTCCTCAATATATATCCTCAAATATGTATTGTAAGCTTCCACAAAAGCTCACACAAATCTTTCCACAAGTCTTCTCAAAGACTTGCATTAAATATGATTAACAAGTCCTCACTAGAACTTGTTCAATCTCATAGAAACATAAAGAGAATTGTTAGAGACTCAATATGTTTTACACTCATCAACACTCAACCTTTTTCTCAAATCAATTCATAATATAGAAAAAATTGTTTCATAGAACTTGAACTATCACCTCACACATTCACAACTCTTACTCAACCAATCACTCAATGAAATAATCCTTGCTTACCAATCCTAGTCCAAGCATATGAACACTCACTCCAAATATTTCCAACAATGCTCATAAAAAAATCTTCACATATAACTCAACAACTCAATAAGGAAACCTAATTAAGTTTTTTTCACTCCAAATTTGTTTTCCAGAAAACCAACCAATCAACTCAACCATGGAAGAATATGCCCATACATTTTTCTTGATGTAGAATGATCTTCAAAACCTAGTATCAATTACCACAACTTTCTTTGCCAAGTACAAAGGGTTAGATGACAAGAATTATCACCCTAACACTTTTCATAATTTATCTCAAACACAAAGATAAATTAAATCCCAAATACACCTTATTGCTCCATCTCAATTAATAAATTTCAACATCATAATTTTCATCAAAAACCCTCTTGTAAAATATAACACAATTTCTACTTATAACTCCTTTCTTAAATTGCACTTGTCAAACAAAAATAATTTATAAAACAATGCAAATTATTCTTCTAAGGTAAAAATTAATCACCCTAGTTTACTTTATCAAAAACAACTTTTTACCATGCCCAAAAATCACATTAACACACAGGTAATTATCCAATTTAATTATCACCTTATACCTCCCAATTTACTCACAACAACCTTAGGTAAACAAAAATTTAAATAAAAAATTGTACCTTTGCCCTTAGTGGGTTTTGAACCCATGATGTTGCCTCCTCAAGTGCCTTAGCTGTGGCCTTGGCTACCATGTGAGCTAAGCACTCACGTGGGAGCTAAATTCCTCACACTCTCCTTATTCCTTTCGTTGACATCGAAACCAAAACAAAAAGGGGCTTCTTAAAATTGCTACCATCGGGTTTTGAATCCGTAACCTCCCCTCTACAAACACTAAGCACCTTCCACCTGCGCTAGCCATCGAATGGTGCTAGAATCCAAGCGCATTATCTTCTTCAACACCCCGAATTTTGAGATAAACGTAACGCACAAATTTTTGTCTTTCTCCTCTATGAAATGTAGCATGTTCTCAATTCGAATGCAAGTGTATCTCTTTTTGCTTTAGTGAGGCAATATTTATATTGCTAAGTGCCTTGCTTTGTTATTTCTTCCAACACATCGATGGGGTGATTTTCGTCTTGCACGTCAGTGGGGTAACCTTAGGGTTATACCATTTCAAATAAATAAATATTTATTTATAAAATTTAAATTCAATTTTGAATTTAAATATTTAAACCTTCCTTGGAATTTTTAACTTGGAATAAAAAGTCTCCTTGGGTTTTTATGAAAACCTTTTATTTTGCCAATCCATGGTTTTTAATAAAACCTTTTATTTTTCCAATTCATGGTTTTTAATAAAACCTTTTATTTATGCTTCCTATAATATCAAAAATGAATATTATGAAGCTCTTTTGCCATCAACCTTTTGCATTGCTCCTTTTAACCTTTTGGCATCAATGACAACCTCATGCCTTGACATCAATGATAACTTTATGGACTCAAAATATCCAACATCTAATCGAATGAACATGGAAGGATATTTTTGCATATCCATGGAATGTATGGCTTCATGAGTAAGAACTATCTCATCAACTATTTGATGCCCTTCCACATAACCCCCTTGTTTAGGGGAAATAATATTATGCAAAAGAGGCTTCAACCTTTCTACCATGATCTTAGTAATGATTTTGAGAAGAAAATTACATAAAGCAATAGGTCTAAAAGTTGAGATATGTTCAGCCTCTTGAGCTTTTGGAACAAGAGTAATATAATTTTTATCAATAACCTTCAAAATTTCTTTGGCTTTCCTAGCTTCTTCCACCACCTCTAATAAATCAGGATAAAGGATATCCCAAAAATGTTGGTAGAACTCAATGGGAAAACCATTAGGACCTAGGGTTTTCTCTTTTTATATTTTAAAAACTACCTATTGAAGCTCATTGATAGTAATAGGAGCAGTCAAAATAGAGTTCTCCTCAGAAGTGATAAGATAAGGGATTGCTTGAAGAACATTTTATTGAGAAGCCGAGTCAAGAGGAGTGGCAGTAAAAAGATTGGAAAATTAATTGACAACAATAGATTTCATGTCATCCCAAGTATAGACAACATCTCTATAATCTAATTTTAGGAAAGAAATAAAGTTGTAAGATGTTCGAGCTAGAAGATATTTGTGGAAGAAATTTGTGTTTCGATCACCTTCTTTGAGCCATTGAATTCTAGATTTTTGCTTCCATAAGAGTTCTCTTTTTTCCCATTCCGCTAACTGAGCTATGAGTTTAATTTCATCTGCACTTGTATTCTCTGTGAGGCCATCTAAATGAATTTTCTTATTCAAATTTTCAAGCTAAGAAATAACTTCATATTTTTTTTTATGAATATCCCAAAACTCCTTTCAATTCCAAGTCTTGATTTTGGATTTAATGTATTGTAATATTTTGTCAAATAAAACATATTAGTACCATACCTAGGTTTACCTTCCTTCCACCATTGTTGCACTCGAGGTTTAAAGGAACTATCTCTAAGCCACATTAACTAAAATAGAAAAGGAGAGAAACTCACATTGGTTTTCCACATTTCCACCATGATAGGCTAGTGATCCAAACCAACATTGTTAAGAGTCTTCACTTTAGGAATGTGACCATGGATTAAGAAATTATGAGAGATTAAGAACCTATCAAATCTCTCAATTATACAAGCTAAGCCTTACCTTCTGTTAGACCAAGTCATAATACCATTATTTGGTTGGATGTCCACAAGATGGAGCTTTGTAATATATTCGATCATGAGGTCAGTGCTTCTGTCAAAATTTCTATTTCCCTAAATTTTCTTATCTAGAGAGAGGATAGTATTGAAATATCATCTGATTAAGATCCAGAATTCAAGAAAATGAGAGATAATTTAAGTATTATTCTTCCACTGTCTTCTTTTTTCCTCCAAATCAGTCGAAGCATAAATAGTAATGCAGAGCATAATTTGGTTGGAATGTTTTCTTTGAATATCTATAGCCAAAAGACCCCAACTGCCAACCATATGGTGAATAACTACCTCTTTTGGGTCCCAAAGGCAAGCAATGCCACCAGAAGTCCCCTGGGAACTAAGGGAAACCACTTTTCTAGCTAGCCAAATTTTACTAGCAATTGATTCCATATCCTCTATTGACATCTTCATTTCTTGAAGGAAAATAAGATGTGGATGATTTATTTGAATCATTCTTCTAATTTCATTTTGTTTTGAAAGACTCCCTTTGAGTCCTCTAATATTCCAAGTGATGATCTTCATTAATACCAGGGCTAAAAAAGTTGGTAAGGGCATTAATATTACCTTCTTCTACAAGCTTTTCACCTTCTTTTACCATATGATATTGATTAGTTTTGCGACCTACCTTTTGATTAGAATCCATATATAGTTTTTTTTTCCTAGTTCTTGACTTACTCCAATTGAATTTGATATGGCTTCTAGCCTTGAAGAATGCTTGTACATAGTCAAAATGTTACTAGAAGGTTCAACAAAATCTATATTGGGACCTGCATTATTTGAAGTTTTAACATTTAAAAGATTGTTTTTCTTGTGAATATTGTCTCCCTTCTTTTTTGTTGAAATGCTTTGATTCGTTGGTTTATATCTAAGTTCTTCCCTTTATCTTAATATTGTGTTTCAATATTTTTGTTTCCATTATTTCCTCCTCCTCACTCGGGACCTCATTTGTGGAAAGAATTTCAAACATATTAGCAAATAATTTTGATTGATCCTTCATAATTTATTTTTTCTGAATGTTCTTCTTAGGCATTTGGAAACATGCATAATTTATATCTTCTTCCTTTTTATCTAGAATTTTATTTAGGCAAACACTAGCCAAATGACCATATTCATGGTAAATTCTACAAAGAGAAGGAATGTTCTCATAGTCCACTATTTGCTTCCATGTGTCCCTCAAAATATTATGATATTCACTAAGCAACTCCATTTCATTTGAGCTTATATTATTATGATCTCATTTTTGAAATTTTATCTTTTAGTTCTTTCTTCTCAAAAACATTTCAAAAAGTGTTCTTATTCCATTCTTTAAATCTAGAAGTCATTGATTTAATTTTTTTTGGAAGTGTATACAACCCACTATTTTCTAAAGAATTCCATGTTTGTGCTATCATTTCAAAATATTGAGGATGGTCTTACCACATCTACTCATATTTAAAATTTGATATTTTTTGAATTCACTTACCACCATTTTAGCTCTTATTGACTAGTGATCTGAATCAATCCTTGTCAAGGTATTAATTTTAGCACAAATACCTTCATCTGGATAATGATATAAGAGTATACATCTATATAATTTTTGTGGTATTAGGTTCAAGCATCTCTTGTTGTTGGTCGATTTCTAGTTGTCTTCTTTATACTCAACCTCTCATAGATTATTGTTTTGAATAAAAGTTGAGAAATCTCTCATACTTTAGGTTAATTTCCTAATTCTCCCAAAATTTTTATCCAACTTGGTTATGGCATTAAAATCTCCCAAGATCATGAATTGGGTTTCTTGGTGTTTACTTATCATAAAGTCTTCAACCCCTCTAAAAATTTTAATCTAATCCCTAAATGATTTATAGGTCCATAGACATTGATAAGTATGAAACAAATATCTGCAAAGTAGCATGTGACTAAAGAGGCTATCCAATTATTAGTTTTATGAATGGTTACACAAGAAGTTATAATAGGATTTAAACAAGTTGGAATTCCCCATATCACTCCTTCAAAATCTATAACATCCCATTCACATCTAGCCCATATGACTTTCATAGTTTTGGAAACTTCTTTTATTATTTTAGCTTTTTGGATACAAATAATATTAGGCTTACTACTTAAAAAAAAGTCCCTAATACACCTTTGCTTTGAGGTGACATTAGCACCTCTTATATTTCATAAGATAGTAATCATGTTTCATTAGGTTTTACTCACAAAAACCTTAGGGCAAACAAAAATTTAAATAAAAAATTGTACCTTTGCCCTTAGTGGGTTTTGAACCCATGACGTTGCCTCCTCAAGTGCCTTAGTCATGGCCTTGGCTACCATGTGAGCTAAGCACTCACATGGGAGCTAAACTCCCCACACACTCCTTATTCCTTCCATTGGCATCGAAACCAAAATGAAAAGGGGCTTCCTAAAATTGCTACCATCGAGTTTCGAATCCGTAACCTCCCCTCTGTAAACACTAAGCACTTGCCACCTATGCTAGCCACCGAATGGTGCTAGAATCCAAGCGCCTTGTCTTCTTCAACATCCCAAATTTTGGGATAAATGCAGTGCACAAATTTTTGTCTTTCTCCTCCATGAAATGTAGCATGTTTTCAATTCAAATGCAAGTGTTTCTCTTTTGGCTTTAGCGAGGCAATATTTATATTGCTAAGTGTTTTGCTTTGTTATTTCTTCCAAAACATCGATGGGGTGATTTTCTTCTTGCACGTTAGCGGGGTAACCTTAGGATTATACAATTTCAAATAAATAAATATTTATTTATAAAATCTAAATTCAATTTTTGAATTTAAATATATATAAATAAAATATCTAAACCTTCCTTGGAATTTTTAACTTGGAATAAAAAGTCTCCTTGGATTTTTATGAAAACCTTTTATTTTGCCAATCCATGGTTTTTAATAAAACCTTTTATTTTGCCAATCCATGGTTTTTAATAAAACCTTTTATTTATGCTTCCTATAATATCAAAAATGAATATTATGAAGCTCTTTTTCCATCAACCTTTTGCATTGCTCCTTTTAACCTTTTGGCATCAATGACAACCTCATGCATTGACATCAATAACAACTTTATGGACTCAAAATATCCAACATCTAACCAAATGAACATGGAAGGAGATTTTTGCATATCCATGGAATGGATGGCTTCATGAGTAAGAACTATCTCATCAACTATTTGATGCCCTTCCACATAACCCCTTTGTTTAGGGGAAATAATCTTATGCAAAAGAGGCTTCAACCTTTCTACCATGATCTTAGTAATGATTTTGAAAATAAATTAACATAAAGCAATAGGTCTAAAATTTGAGATATGTTCAGCCTCTTGAGCTTTTGGAACAAGAGTAATATAATTTTTATCAATAACCTTCAAAATTTCTTTGGCTTTCCTAGCTTCTTCCACCACCTCTAATAAATCAGGATGAAGGATAGCCCAAAAATGTTGGTAGAACTCAATGGGAAAACCATTAGGACCTGGGGGTTTCTCTTTTTATATTTTAAAAACTACCTGTTGAAGCTCATTGATAGTAATAGGAGTAGTCAAAATAGAGTTCTCATCAGAAGTGATAAGAGAAGGGATTGCTTGAAGAACATTTTGTTGAGAAGTCGAGTCAAGAGGAGTGGTAGTAAAAATATTGGAAAAGTAATTGACAACAATAGAGTTCATGCCATCCCAAGTGTAGAAAACATATCCAAAATATTATTTTAGGAAAGAAATAAAGTTGTAAGATCTTCAAGCTAGAAGAGATTTGTGGAAGAAATTTGTGTTTCGATCACCTTATTTGAGCCATTGAATTCTAGATTTTTGCTTCCATAAGAGTTATCTTTTTTTCCATTCCTCTAACTAAGATGTGAGTTTAATTTCATCTACACTTGTATTCTCTATGAGGCCATCTAAACGGATTTTCTTATTCAAATTTTCAAGCTGAGCAATAACTTCATATTTTTTTTATGAATATCTCCAAACTCCTTCCAGTTCCAAGTCTTGATTTTGGATTTAATGTATTGTAATATTTTGTCAAATAGAACATATTAGTCCCATACCTGGGTTTACCTTCCTTCCACCATTATTGCACTCGAGGTTTAAAGGAACTATCTCTAAGCCACATTAACTAAAATAGAAAAGGAGAGAAACTCACATTGGTTTTCCACATTTCCACCATGATAGGCTAGTGATCCAAACCAACATTGGTAACAGTCTTCACTTTAGGAATATGACCATGGATTAAGAAATTATGAGAGATTAATAACCTATCCAATCTCTCCATTATACAAGCTAAGCCTTACCTTCTGTTAGACCAAGTCATAAGGCCATTATTTGGTTGGATGTCAAGATGGAGCTTTGTAATATATTCGATCATGAGGTCAGTTCTCCTGTCAAAATTTCTATTTCCCTAAATTTTCTCATCTAGAGAGAGGATAGTATTGAAATCTAATTTGATTAAGATCCATACTTCAAGAAAATGAGAGATAATATAAGTAATATTCTTCCATTGTCTTCTTTTTTCCTCCAAATTAGTCGAAGCATAAACAGTAATGCAGAGCATAATTTGGTTGGAATGTCTGCTTTGAATATCTATAGCCAAAAGACCCCAACTACCAACTATATGGTGAATAACTACCTATTTTGGGTCCCAAAGGCAAGCAACGCCACCAGAAGTCCCCTGGGAATTGAGGGAAACCACTTTTCCAGCTGGCCAAATTTTACTAGCAATTGATTCCATATCCTCTATTGACATCTTCATTTCTTGAAGGAAAATAAAATGTCGATGATTTATTTGAATAATTCTTCTAATTTCATTTTGTTTTGAAATACTCCCTTTGAGTCCTCTAATATTCCAAGTGATGATCTTCATTAATACCAGGGCTAAAAAAGTTGGGAAGGGCATTAATATTACCTTCTTCTACAAGCTTTTCACCTTCTTTTACTATATGATATTGATTAGTATTGTGACCTACCTTTTGATTAGAATCCATATTTAGTTTTTTTTTCCTATTTTTTGACTTACTCCAATAGAATCTGAGATGGCTTCTAGCCTTGAAGAATGCTTGTACATAGTCAAAATATTACCAGAAGGTTCAACAAAATCTATATTGGGACAGTATTATTTGAAGTTTTAACATGTAAAATATTATTTTTCTTGTGAATATTTTCTCCCTTTTTTCCTGTTGAAATCCTTTGATTTTTTGGTTTATCTCTAAGTTCTTCCCTTTATCTTAATATTGTGTTTCAAGATTTATGTTTCCATTATTTCCTCCTCCCCACTTGGGACCTCATTTGTGGAAAGAATTTCAAACATATTAGCAGATAATTTTGATTGATACTTCATAATTGGTTTTTTCTAAGTGTTCTTCTTCTTAGGCATTTGGAAACATGCTGAATTTATATCTTATTTCTTTTGATCTGGAATTTTATTTGGGCAAACACTAGAAAAATGACCATATTCATGGTAAATTCTACAAATAAAAGGAATGTTCTCATAGTCCACTACTTGCTCCCAAGTGTCCCTCAAATATTATGATATTCACTAAGAAAATCCCTTTCCTCCAAGCTTAGATTATTATGATCTCCTTTTTGTAATTTTAAAAGTTTATCTTTTAGTTCTTCTCAAAAATATTTCAAAAAATGTTCTTATTCCATTCTTTTAATCTAGAAGTCATTGATTTAATTTGTTTTGGAAGTGTATACAACCCACTATTTTCTAAATAATTCCATGTTTGTGCTATCATATCAACAAATTGAGGATGGTCTTACCACATCTACTCATATTTAAAATATGATATTTTTGAATTCACTTACCACCATTTTAGCTCTTATTGACCAATGATCTGAACCAATCCTTATCAAGGTATTAATTTTAGCATAAGTACCTTCATATGGATAATGATCTAAGAGTATACATCTATATAATTTTTATGCTATAAGGTTCAAGCCTCTCTTGTTGCTGGTCGATGTCTAGTTGTCTTATTTATACTCAACCTCTCATAGATTATTGTTTTGAATAAAAGTTGAGAAATCTCTCATACTTTAGGTTAATTTCCTAATTCCCCCAAATTTTTTATCCAACTTGGTTATGGCACTAAAATATCCCAAGATCATGAATTGGGTTTCTTGGTCTTTACTTCTCATAAAGGCTTCAACCCCTCTAAAATTTTAATCTAATTCCTAAATGATTTATAGGTTCATAGACATTGATAAGGATGAAACGAATATATGCAAAGAAGCATGTGACTAAAGAGGCTATTCTATTCCTAGTTTTATGAATGGTTACAGAAGAAGTTCTAATAGGATTAGAACAAGTTGGAATTCCCCATATCACTCCTTCAACTTCCATAACATCCCATTCACATCTAGCCCATATGACTTTCATAGTTTTGGAAACTTCTTTTATGATTTTAGCTTTTTGGATACAAATAATATTAGGCTTATTACTTAAATAGAGGTCCCTAATACACCTTTGCTTTGAGGTAACATTAGCACCTCTTATATTTCATAAGATAGTAATCATGTCTCATTAGGGTTTACTTGACCCACCTGTAAATTACCAATATAATTTTATTGTTTGGTAAAGAGAAGCTCAACCAACTTAGTTTGTGTTCCTTTCTCTATGTTTGCTCTTGCTTCCTTAGCTCTCATTTGATAATTTAAGGATTTTTCTCTTTTGACCTTGCATGTATCAAGAGTAGGTTTTATTATTCTATTCCTCAATATTCTTTCACAAATTTCTTTTTTCATCATTATTATCCTCTCCTAGATCTACTATAGAAGCCTTTGATTTGTCCTACTCGTTTTCTAGTATTTCCTCATTAATGGTAGAGGTATTAACCTCTAGGACTGCATTTTCATTACCAGTTCTTTTCCCTTGAACGGTGCATGGTACTTAAATAAAGTCTTTAAAATCTGATGAGACATGTTTCTTAGGTTCATCAAGAATGTCTGTCCCTAAATTAGTATCATATTGAACAAACGTGATGAGCACCAAAAATGCTCATATTTTATACATATTTCTTTGATCAATATGCGATTGTATAATAAGGATTGCATACTTTTATGAATGATTATATAGATATTTGATATAATTATGCGTGTTATCTAATTTGTGTGTTTTTAGTATGTTTTGTGGAATTGCAGTTGATTTAGTTAGATTTGGAATCGTCGAGGTCCTTTTGATGGACCTGGCACTTTATTTCATCGAGGGCCAATGTAGAGAACATAGGCGCCTCCCTACAATCGAAAGGCGCCAAGGGAATAAGCACCTCCATGCAATCGAAAGGTGCCAAACCAAAGATGAGTGCCTCCCTACAATCGAAAGGCACCAACTGATTGTGAGCACCTCCCTACAATCGAAATGTGCCAATTGAATGCGAGTGCCTCCCTGTAATCGAAAGGCACCAACCAAAGATAAGCACCTCCCCACAGTCGAAAGGCGCTAATAGAAGGCAAGCGCCTCCCCACAGCCGAAAGGCGCTAATAGAAGGCAAGTGCCTCCCCACAGCCAAAAGGCGCTAATAGAAGGCAAGCGCCTCCCTACAACTAGAAGGTGCCGCGATAACAAGGTACCTTCCTCATAAGGAAGGTGCCACTAATTCTTTGCTCGTTGACCAGATTTGAACGACATGGATAGTAGCGGCTGGTGCAGTTCCAGCTCTGCATCATGTAGAGCTAAATTGGAGATAGCACCAATGTATCAAAACATCTTACTAATGCCAGGCAAAGCACGAACCAAAATGAACATGTCGCCATCAAAACAAAATGCCAGACGTTGATTGCATTTGCTAGACTGTTCTAATTTATTCTGGGAAGAATCGACTGTTGTAACCACTTCTGTAATAGAAGTTCTATAGGTGTGTTATATAAACACACGTAGATCATTCTGGGAGATATATAGAAATAATTAATAAAGATCCATTTAGAGTTATAGAAGATAGATTGTAATACGTTGATAAATATATTACAGTTCCAAAAGTTCTAAGCGTGTGTTCGATCGAGAAGAAGCTGCTGGAGCCTGGGCCCACTCCAAGCCAGTATTTCTTCCCCATTTCCTTTTCATTTATTTATTTTAATTAGTTTATTGCTTTCATAAGAATGTTCATTAGTTTGCTAGTTCCAGTATTTGTAGTAGATTTATTTTTAGGAATGTGTACATGATTTATTTTTGTAGATTTAATTCTGTTCTTCTTACGTAATTTATTGAGGAGTGTGGGAATGATTGACAACCATTTCAAGAACACCCCCCAAATGTAGGATTAGCAGATTCACCTCCAGTGGTATTGTAGTAACCTAATTCTGACTCTTCGCATGTTTACGAAGCTCCCTGGGTTGATAATTAAATGCACGGGCATGTGACAAAAATAGGAAACCATTCACCTTGTTTGGCCTAAAAAATTTTGGTGCTGTTGCTGGGGAAGCATCTTAATTAGATTACTTACAATACCCTGAAACCTTCCATCTGACCTTGTATGAGTTCTTCGAGAAGACGAGGACCTGACGGTCGATTTATAAGAACTAATCCATCAGGACCTGAGTCAGTCGAGCATTTTGGATTTGAGTTAGACTCTCCCGACCTACCAGCAGTCCATTGGAGTGAGGAACCATACTTTGTGCAAAGTGTCACCTCATCCCATAAATAAGGGGATGAACGAATCATCATAAATACCCTATTTAATAGGACTCCTCTAGAGGAAGCCCTGTTGTGGAAGGCTATGGAGGATCAGACAATCTCGCCAGACAACCTTAGAGCATTGACTCAGAAAGTTTTAAACAATCGAAAGGCCATAAGCTGCATTAGAAACCACATTTCCAAAAAAAATGGTAGATAATGATGAAGTCTCATCTGGCTTTAGTTTCCCAATAGAGGGAGTAGGAGATACCAAAATGAAAAACATATCCCCTGCTCACCTTCCGTCCTTCAGAGGACACCCGAATGAGGACCTTGACCTATTTTTATTCAAGTTTGATGTTTTGTGCAGGTCTGTGGATTACAAATCAAACATGCAAAAGTTGAAATTATTTCCTTCTACATTAGATGATGTAGCTCTATGATGGTTCATCGGTCTGGGAGACAAACACATCACCACCTGGGACTAGATGAAGAAGCTCTTTCTAGAGAAATATCAAGATTTTAGGAGAGCAAGAGACTCTAGGGAGGAGGTCCTGAGCATGAAACAAAGAGAATATGAGTCTCTCGAGGAGTATTGGGAGAGATTCAGATTTAATCTTCAACGGTCCCCTCACTCGAAGCTATCTGATAAGTCCCTCAAACGCATCTTATTAAGGGGAATTACCAATGAGTCACTGGAGGCTCTCAACATGATCTCTGGAGGTGATGTCTATCAACATGCTATGGACGACATCTAGAAATTATGTTGGAACTACTCGAGAAGGCGAGGCAAATTCATTTCCAGGACCATGAAGGCGACTGCTTCAGTCACCAAAACAAAAATAGGCAACATGCTAGAGGATTTGAAGAGCGAAATGCTCTCATATCTAGCACTACAGATGGATACGCTACTGTTAGAAAATAAGAAACAAGAAAATGATGCAGCATTATCCTATTTCTACCCAAAATACAGAGGAAGGCATGCAAAGAATGCATGTCCAAAAAACAAGGTCAGAGTATGCATAGTTTGCAGGCTGAATCATAAAACTTGATTGTGTCCACAACTGCCCAGTAACCAGGAAGCGGCTGAGAGCACAGAGGCCTACTTCATAGGCAATAGAAAGAGTTGGCCACAACCCCATGTGGGGAATATACCAATCGGAATGCCATCATATGGGGGAGGGCCATACATGCACCAAGGACCCCCTCAACCACCTAATATGGGGTGGTGGGGACCATTACCTTGGACTAACACACCCCCAATAGCATTTTCAAATCAGTGGCCATGGATGCCATATCCATATCCTGGGCAGCAGTGGAGAGACCACAATGCATGGAATCTAACTCCATAGAGTGCAGCGCCTGCTCACATCCAACAAAACTTACTAGCATTGCCAGCAACGAGACCTGCACAACTACCAGCACAACTGACAACAAACCCGAACAACAGAGTAAATCAGCTAGCATACAACTTAGAAGGTGAGATGTATCATATGTACAATATTCAGCTTAGATCAGGTAGGCAGCTAGGAGTAGAGACACCGCCTTTGGTAGAAGAGGAGGAAGAAATAGTAGAGACACCTCCACTGGTAGAAGAGGAGGAAGAAATAGAGACACCTCTGGTAGAAGAGGGAAAAACACTTGAGAGAGCAGAGGCTCCATTTCCTAGCCGACTGTAGGAACAAAGAAAAACAACACAGCCAAAATTTGACATCTTGTCGAGCTTGAAGAATCTCACGATGATAATCCCATTATTTTAAGCAATTCGAGATGTCCCCATTTACACCAAGGCAATCAAAGAAATGTATCTAAGGAGACTGGGACGAAAAGCTACCCAGACTATCAACATCATGGGTAAACTAATAGATCTAATGATGGGTAGAACACGTCATCCAAAGTATGCAAATCTAGGCAGCCCAATGCTGACCATAAAAATTAGAGGACATTCCCTGTCCAACACATTGGTTGACCTCGGGGCAGCCATCAACGTGATGCCTCAAGAGACCATGCAGAGGCTGCAGCTCACGAACCTGAAGCCAACCACGATAGTGCTGCAGTTAGCCGATCGATCAACCATGTCGTCGAAAGGGATGCTGGAAGATGTGATCATAACAGTCAGTGCATGGGAATATCTAGCCAATTTTTTAGTTTTGCAAACCAAGAATAGGCTGGGCGGTTACCCACTCATTTTGGGGAGGCCATGGCTAGCAACAGCTGACGCTTACATAAGCTGTCGGGATGGGCTAATGACCATCTCCAATGGGCAAAACATCAAAAGGCTGACCATTTCACCGCCAACTCAGTCTATGGACTTGACAGAAGAACCCACGATCATCGAGCATGGAACTACAGAGTTGTCCATAATCCAGCCGATGATGACCTTGGAGGAGGTGGCAGAAGAGGACGAGGATGGTGCTATCATGGAGTTTATCCATGGAGAATCATCCACCCCCACACTTGGATCGTCATTGACTGGCGCCTAAGATCAGCACATCCGACAAATACACATTGGGCTAGGGAGGATATTAAACATCAACAGCAGGTTGACGCCCACACAACTAGAAAAATTGGAAGATCTTCTGGTAAAACACCAGCAAGAATTTGCATGGGACTACGCAGATATGCACGACATCAGCCCAGAAATGTGTACCCATCAGATTTATTTAGATGACCAGGCAACTCTTAGTCGGTAGCCACAGAGAATGATGAACCCAACAATGAAAGACATTGTCAGAGAGGAACTGCACAAAATTCTGGCTACCAAACTCATATATCTGATTTTTGACAGTGAATGGGTATCACCATTAGTGGTGTTCCCCAAAAAGAGCAAGAAATGGCGAATCTGCGTGGACTACCGGGCGTTGAACAAGGTGACTAAGAAAGACCACTTCCCACTCCCATTCATCGATCAGGTCTTGGACACACTCTCAAGAAGAAAATACTTCTCCTTTTTGGACGGTTTCAGTGGTTACAACCAGATTCAGATAGGGGAAGACAATCAAGATAAAACAATGTTCACCTGTCCATGGGGAACGTTTGCCTATAAGGTATTGCCTTTTGGACTGTGCAACGCACCGACCACATTTCAAAGGACGGTGCTTAGCATATTCTCTGATATGATAGGAGACGGGGTGGAAGTATACATGGACGACTTCACCACCTATGGAGAAACCTTCGAGGAGGCAATGAAAAATATGGAAAGAGTGCTCGATAGGAGCAAGGAAAATCATTTGTCCCTAAGTAATGAAAAATGTTTTATGATGATGTAGGAAGGCATCATGTTGGGACACCACCTCTCTGCAAAAGGAATAAAAGTAGACAAGAGGAAGATCAAGGTCATCAGAGACCTACCTAGCCTTAGAACACAAAATGAGGTAAGAAGTTTCCTTGGATCAACCGGGTACTACTGGTGATTTGTTGCCAAATTTAGTAAGATTGCCAAACCATTGCACACCCTACTTTCTAAGGATGTAGAGTTCAATTGGACGGGAGACTGCGAAGAAGCGTTCCAATTGTTGAAAGAAAAATTGATATCTACATCGGTCTTGAGAGGACCAAATTGGGCCATACCATTCCATATTTATGCGATGCATCTAACGGTGCGATCGGAGCAGTCCTCGGGCAAAAATATGGTGAAGGATTTTATGCCATCTATTATGTCAGTAAAAACTTAGCAAGAGCAGAGCTCAACTATACAGTGACAGAAAAAGAATTCCTTGTAGTTGTCCATGCAATAAACAAATTCTACCACTATATAACGGGATACAAGGTCTTCATCCATACGGACCACACGGCTATTAGGTATCTGATGAGCAAGCTGGCCATTGGTGGCAGAATTATCAGATGGCTGTTGCTATTGCAGGAATTCGACATCACTATAGTTGATAAATCGGGCAAGGACAATGTCGTGGTAGATTTTCTATCTAGATTGATAGTAGCAGATCATTAAGCAGTGGAAGATTATTTTCTGGATGAACATCTATTCGCTATTAGTGAACAAACTCTGTGGTATGCAGACATAGCCAATTACTTGGCCACCAGAAGGATCTCACCTGCTCTCTCCTACCGAGAAAAGCAGGTGGTCATAGAGAAGAGCGCATCATTCCTTTGGATGGATGGTCTCCTATTTAAAATAGGATGGGACCAAATTATAAGAAGATGCGTAGCAGAACATGAGTTTTCAGAAGTGCTTAAGGCATGTCACGATGAGCCATGCAGAGGACACTTTGCAGAGAAATGAATTGCCTACAAAATCCTGTAGGCTAGGTATTTTTGGCCCACTCTGTTCAAGGACGCGGCAACATATACCAGCAAGTGTGACGAGTGCCAGAGGATGGGTAGACCAACCCACCGAGATGAAATGCCCCTGTAGCCCCAGGTACACCTAAAACCTTTCGATAAATGGGGCATGGACTTTGTGGGACCATTTAATCCACCTTTGATGGGAAGGAGGTTTATTTTGGTCTGCATGAATTACGTCACCAAATGGGTGGAAGTGCAGGCATTAAGGGACTCAAAGGAAAGAACGGTCACCGATTTCTTATTTGCCCATATTTTCACAAGATTTGGGATTCCTCGAGAGATAACAACAGACCAAGGGCCCCAATTCACCTCCAAATTGATTGAGGAGCTGATGGAGCAGTATAGAGTTTGGCACAATAAAACCACACCCTACCATCCGTAGGAAAATGAGAAAGTAGAAGTGACAAACAAGGAGATAGAAAACATCCTAACCAAAATCGTGTAGCAACACAAGAAAGATTGGGCCACACGGTTGCAAGAGGCATTTTGGGCATACAACACCACGTGGAAATCCACCACAGGATGCACACCTTTCCAACTGGTCTATGGAAAAAATGTGATGATGCCCATCAAGTTTGAAATCAAAACTTTGAGGATGGCTTCAGAATTAAATTTGAGCTTGGACGAAGCTCAAAAGCAGAGGATTCACCAGCTAGATCAGCTGGACGAAATTCGACTAGATGCTTTGCAGAGGACAGAGATTATACAAAAGTAGAGAAAGAAGTGGCATGATAACCACATCAAGCTGAAGAAGTTCTAGGTAGGGGAATGGGTACTATTGTACGATTATCGGTTCTAGGAAAGGAAGGGCAAACTTATGCAGAGGTGGATGGGGCCGTATGAGGTGGCAAAGCTCATTAGGAATGGGGGGGTGCACGTTAAGACAATTGATGACAACAACACCATGTTCACAGTCAATGGCCATCGACTACGCCCCTATAATACGTCCAAAATGTTACAGGTGGAATCTAGAGTAGGCATGGGGGAGACCCCATCTTGCTAGATCTGGATCAAAATCTCACAGGTGAAATGGTGGGCACGAAAGTGCTCATCCAAATTTTTTTAGTTAATATAGTTTTTTTTGTAATGTGTGTTTTTGTAGGGACGACGCCCGCATGCAAGCTATAGGCATCCTAATCTAGGGCCTAACAGGCACGAAACACGTCTAACTGCCTTTATTTTCCTTTATTTTTTGGTTGCTTTTTGCAGGTGGAGGACCTGACAGCACAAGGGATAGGTATCTGGTAAACTAGGCCTGATTCGGATCAGCATTTCGACACCGGCTCATAGGTAGAATCTGGGCAGCGTGAAAAAAATTGGGAAGTCTTGATCACCCTTTTTCTAGTCAAATCACCATCCAAAAGAAGGTGCCAAGTCCAGAAGAAGGCGCAAACTCTAGAAGAAGGTGCCTTACTACATCCAGAAGGTGCCAAGTCCAGAAGAAGGCGCCTTACTGCATCTAGAAGAAGGCGCCAAGTCCACAAGAAGGCACCTTACTGCACCCGAAAGGCGCCCATACAGAAGAAGGCACCTTATTGCATCCGAAAGGTGCCAAATCGGAAGACAACGCCTTCCATCCATTCAGAAGTTCTAATAAAAAAAAAAAGAAAAAAAAAAAGAAAAAAGAAAAATATATATATACATATGTAGGCACCTTCCGTGGCAGGAAGGCACCAAGTCAAAAAAAAAAAAAAAAGAAGCCAGTCGAATACGCCTTCCAACATCAAGAAGGCACATTCATCCAGTAGAGACGCCTTCCAACATCAGGAAGGCGCATTCATCCAGTCGAATACGCCTTCCAACATCAGGAGGGCACATTCTTCAAGACAAACACCTTCCAACATCGAAAAGGCACGAACTAGGAGGTGCCTCCCACATTGGGAAGACACATGCAGGCAAAAGCGCCTCCCACAAATTAGAGGCACCTCATAGCATCGAAAGGAGCATTCGTTCGAAGATGAGCACCGACAATGTCGAAAAGGCACTACAAGGACACCATCCACATGGGAAAGGTACCAAAGAACACCTCCCGCGTGCAACATTTACATCTACTGGACACCTCGAGCGGAATGAAGCATCGCACGAATGAGCGGCATCAAAGGACCATACCCCTCCCTCATGTCACAAGTCAGCAAATCAGTAGCTACCATGACGACTGGAACGACGAATCAGGTACACGCATACTAAATCAAATCGTTTATATAATTATTTATAAATACGCAGTACCAAAAAAGATATCGCCGTCATAGAGATCGTATCCCCCCATAGCCAGAATCACATGCCAATGATAGGGCATCTTCCATAACTGCTAGGGTTAGGCATCTTTTTTATAAGAAGGCGCCTTCCTGAAGAAGGAAGGACAAAAAAAATATACAGTAGCAGAAGGTGCCATGGGAGGAAGGTCCAAGAACCATGCGATCAAGAAGAATGAACCTAGTGATACTGATGGGATCAGAGGGGCAGTGAAGACCCAATTCAAAGCCGAGGGGTGGATCGAATACTACACCCTGGTCAGTCAGGGCCAGGACATGGAGGTAGCTAGAGAATTTTTTGCCTCTTTGAGGGGCAATGCGGCCCAAGTACGAGGGGTGGAAATTCTAGTCACCCTTGAGTTCATCTCACAGGCGACTGGATTGCCTCTCATGGGGGAATGTACATACAAGGGAGTGTTAAAAATATACGTTGAAATACTGCTGCCAGGAGGAAATGTGCAGATAGACAGGGAGGGGTTACTCAAAAATAGTCTCCCCATGAATATGTGGAATATGTTCAAGCAGATTGCTCGATTCTTCACATGCACAGGGAAGTATACCCATCTGCACATTAATCATGTGCACTTCCTCAATAACCTAGTGCATGGGAGGAAATTAAATATACCTTTCTACCTGGAGAATGCTCTGAAAGATGAAGCGGCTCAATACCAGAGAGGGGCACCGTCCACCTTAGCCCACCATGGGCTAATATCGGCATTGGTTCGCCACGTAGAAGCACAAGGACAGAACCACGATGCAGATGGAGATGGCGGCAAAATAGAGGAACACAATGCGGTTGTCAAATTAGGGCAAGATGAAGCATCCCTTATAGAGGAGATAACAAACATCAGGCAATTGGCGTTGCCCTATTTTTTAGGAGGAGCAGAGCAATCACCGGTGCCAAAAGACATAGAGGACAGAGGGCATTCCCCAATGCTCGAGTATGAGGAGGAAGGAGCGCCACTCGCTAGTGGTGAGGACAAACCAATCCCCAGAAGGAAACATCTACGGTGATTCCTCTCGATAGAGGAAGGACAGAGTGACCCAAAGATAGATGTCGCCCAAACCCTTCGAGAATTAATGAATCAGAGCCCACAAAATGAAGGAACTTCCAAGAGTAATGACCATATCAATGCGGCCTTGGAGGAGGCGCTCGAATGGAAAACCGATTGCTGGATAGCACAATAGATTATGGAAGATTGCCAAAACCAGCATAAAAGGGAATTGGAGGAAAGAGATAGGCGAATTGCTCAACTCGAGTAGCTAGTACGACAGTTGCAGGAGGAGAATCAAATGCTCCAGGACAAAGGAACAACAAGACAGGAGGCGTACACTCAGACTAATTGGGCAGAAGAAGTGCCGACGAACTCTCCCACATCCATCGAACGAGTATTCTCTTCAGGGGAGATTTGATCGGACACCCGACAGAGTAGCCCGAAGGTAGGGGAGGATTCCTTTGTTTTCAGGGGTGAAAAGAAAAGAAGTCCTACCATGCCCCCTATCATTATCCTGAGTGACACAGAGCAGGATGAAGGTCTACAACAACAGATAAGACCAGAGGATAAGGAGGACCTCCCCAGGCCTGAAGAAGGAGAAGAGCCTGAGGGGTCGACACCAGGTAGACAGGCGAACAAAGGATCACCCTCAGAGATAGCAGCATAGCCGATCCTTCAGAGCAAGGAGAAGTCCTCGAAGGAGAAAGGAGAGACCCCTGTCCAAGCCGTTGCATTTTTTATAAAAGCCAAGGCAAAGAGGCCCAAGACGGCTCGATAGAAGGCAAAAGTGACCTTCGTCGACTTCGAAGAGGATGAATGGGACATGCAACTATTCGTCGAAAGGCAAAAATATTTTGAGCAGCTGCGTAACGAAATGAAAGTAGCCAAGGAGGCCAGGAAGGCATCCTCGAGGGTAAAAGGAGATTCTGGCATCTGCATCAATCCGACAGAAGACAACCAATTTTGGGACATCTATGGTTCATCCCTATGGCTGCCTTCCATGATGAGGAGGTACTTGGAATGGTGGGGAGTATATGGCCCACAATTGGAGGCCACTATAATTGCAAAGGAGAATGCAGGGCTTACCCCTGAAGCAACCAGATTATACAAGGCCCAAGTAGTGCCTTCTAGAGGGGATAACTCGGATATCCCTTTGGCAGTGGTCAGACCTCTAGACGTCGACCTCTGGCAAGTTGTCAAAGCTGCATTTCAATCGACAGGAGCAACGCTGGCTAGACCACCACCAATAGCGGCCAGAACAAGAAGAGGACAATTGATAGCCACAGTTTCCCATAGGCAAAGGCAAACCACATATTCAAATGCTGGCACGAAAAGACAGACTCGGGCCGCAGGGGCAGCTGAATCCTCCAATAGATGGCAACGATGAAAATTCAGAGGGCTACCTGCAGTTTGGATGCCATGAGGGCATGGCATATGTTAGGTGTGGGGGGATGATGAGCACAAAAAATGCTCATATTTTGTACATATTTCTTTGATCAATATGCGGATGTATAATAAGGATTGCGTACTTTTATGAATGATTATATAGATATTTGATATAATTATGCGTGTTATCTAATTTGTGTGTTTTTAGTATGTTTTGTGGAATTGCGGTTGATTTAGTTAGATTTGGAATGGTCGAGGTCTTTTTGATGGACCTGGCACTTTATTTCATCGGGGGCCAATGTAGAGAACATAGGCACCTCCCTGTAACAAAAAGGCACCAAGGGAACAAGCACCTCCCTACAATCGAAAGGTGCCAAACCAAAGATGAGTGCCTCCCTACAGTCGAAAGGCGCCAACTGATTATGAGCACCTCCCTGCAGTCGAAAGGTGCCAATTGAATGCGAGCGCCTCCCTGCAACCGAAAGGCGCCAACCAAAGATAAGCGCCTCCCCACAGTTGAAAGGCACTTATAGAAGGCAAGTTCCTACCCACAGCCAAAAGACACTAATAGAAGGCAAGCACCTCCCCACAGTCGAAAGTCGCTAATAGAAGGCAAGCACCTCCCTACAACCAGAAGGCATCGCGATAACAAGGTACCTTCCTCATAAGGAAGGTGCCACTGATTCTTTGCCCGTTGACCAGATTTGAATGACGTGGACGGCAGCGGCTGGCGCAGTTCTAGCTCTGCATCATGCAGAGCTAAATTGGAGATAACACCAATGTATCAAAATGTCTTACTAATGCCAGGAAAAGCATGAACTAAAACGAACACACCACCATCAAAACAGAATGCCAGACATTGATTGCATTTGCCAGACTGTTCTAATTTAGTCTGGGAAGAATCGACTGTTGTAACCACTTCTATAATAGAAGTTTTGTGGGTGTGTTATATAAACACACGCAGATCATTCTAGGAGATATATATAAATAATTAATAAAGATCCATTTAGAGTTACAGAAGATAGATTGTAATACGTTGATAAATATATTATAGTTCCAAAAGTTCTAAGCGCGTGTTCGATCGGGAAGAAGCTGCTGGAGCCTGGGCCCACTCCAAGCCAGTATTTCTTCCCCATTTCTTTTTCATTTATTTATTTTAATTAGTTTATTGCTTTCATAAGAATGTTCATTAGTTTGCTAGTTCCAGTATTTGCAGTAGATTTATTTTCAGGAATGTGTACATGATTTATTTTTGTAGATTTAATTCTGTTCTTCTTACGTAATTTATTGAGAAGTGCGGGAATGATTGACAACCATTTCAAGAACACCCCCCAAATGTAGGATTAGCAGATTCACCTCCAGTGGTATTGTAGTAACCTAATTTTGACTCTTCGCCAGTTTACGAAGCTCCCTGGCTTGATAATTAAATGCACGGGCATGTGACAAAAATAGGAAACCATTCACCTTGTTTGACCCGCAACAAAACGGTTCCTTGTTAATATGTTGAACTTGTTGTATTGTGTCCTATAAGCTTTGATCTACTTTTTTTTCATAGGCTAAAGCCTCAAAAGAGTTGGTATTTATTTCAATATCCTTCCTTATTGGTCTCCACTATTTATTTGCTTTCATTTTTGTAGATATATTTTTAAATATTGAAACCATCTTCATCCACATCCATTTGTAAGTTTCTCTTACAATTTTTACATATAATTCCACTAGACTCTTCTTAGGGCATGATCTCTCAATATACCCTACCTCATGACATATTCTATATCTAAAATATATATTTTTATAATATATGCTTTGGGTCTACATCTTATTCCCATACTTAAGAATGATTTATTCTAGTAAAGGTTTACTTATATCATTTATGAACAATATCAAAGTATGGGTCTAAATATTATTCCCATACTTAAGAATGATTGATTCTAGTAAAGGTTTACTTATATTATTTATGAACAATATCAAAGCATAAATAGCCAAGAATCCATATTTTTTAGTTTCTAAAATATCAAGGAATTATATCAGTGTTGCCTATTGCCTTTAAGGTATTAATATACCAAATAATAGGTAACCCATACATCCTAACACAAAATTTTACTAGGGATATATTTACATTTTTAATGGGTAAGAAAGAGTCTTGATCTTCCCATAAACCGAGGACCCCCTTTTAGAATTCTATCTCTTTCTTTCCTAGAACAAAAATTATCTAGAAAGAAACCTTTGGGAAGAAATGACATACTCACTCTTGGAGACTTCCAACTTCTATCAATCCATTTTATCAAGGTTGAAGCAACAAGGATAGATCCTTGTAGTTCCCTCACTAACCTCTATTACTAGAGATGATTCTAAGGATTTAGATATAAACCGATCAATGGAAAGGAAACTAAAACTAAAAATCTATTGAAATTTACCAAAATATCCTTTAACAAATATAATACTAAAAAAAATTATAATAATTTTCATGCAAAATATCTAAGATAAAGGAGAGAAAAAGAAATTTAGCTAAAATATTCTATGACTAGAAAGAAAGTATTTCCTCACTAAATCCCTAGCCCTCCATTGCTCCTCCCATCATCTAAACCTTAGCTAATCGATATTTATAATTTTATTTTTCGCAACTTGAAAAGTTATCATCGCCCTTGTTTCAAGTGATTGACTTTATAGGGTTTTATATCTCTTAATATTGCTAAAATTCCTTCAAATGTCCACTTATTTTAAAGATCTTCAATTTCCACACAAATTGATCTTAGAATCAATTGAATTAGACAACCCTTCATGAAGATATGGCTCCTAAAAGATGAGATATTTTTTAGAAAAAAATACCCTAATCCTTTAGGAAATAGAAGAGGTCAAGTTATTCCAAATTTTGTCTCCATAATATCCTGACACGAACACCACAATGGAAAAAGGTATTGGACTTTCCTAACGAAGATCCAAGTTCAATTCACAGGAAGGGTGGCCCTAATATTGCCCCTAACTTTTTGACCTATTAAGTTTTTTTTGTCTCCATAATATAACCTTAGAAGATGACTCTTCAATACTTGACTATTGCTCTCTTCACATATCTAGGAGATGCATTATTTCATATTACTCACATATGAAAAACCTCTCATGTCTCTTGACTTTACATCTTCATTTGTATCCTTGACACCTACACATATGACCCTTGACTTTCTATACACTTGCACTCTTTATTACATGACAATTGCACACTCTCATGCTCTACACACTTGCACTTTTTATTACATGACACGTGTACTCTTTTCTCCATTGACACATACTTTAGGTAAATATAAAACACACACCTTAAACTAATAACTCACATCCTAGACTAAGATTTACAAATATACAATGGTAACATGGGGGTACTTTCACATCTACCAAATAATGTAATATTCTCCAACACAAATGACCACTCGTTTCAAAGATTTTCAAATTCTACACAATATAGCACGAGAATCATTTGAATAAAAAAACTCTATGCAAAGATATGGCTCATGAAATATGATTCATTTTTCAAAAAAATGTGCTCTAGATATCCCGATTCATAATTTTCCATTTGTATGTTCTAATATTTAATTATTAACTTTAAATATATTAAAATATTGATGTAATTATTTATGGGTCTAGGATAATTGATAGGAATTTGGATAATTTTGTAATAATAAGAGGAAAAGTTTGAAGTTTTAATTTAATTAAATTTGAATATATTAAAGTATTGATGTGATTGTTTATGGGTTTGGGGTAATTGATTAGGACAGAAGAATTTTACATCATACAAACCAAGATTTAAATCTTATGAGTGATCCTTAATATTTGATCAAATGATATTAGTTCAACTTGTTATATTCTTCAAGTTTTAATAAGACGATCCAAGTTCTAATCTTGTAAAAAAATATAGACAATTAAATTTTATATTATTAAATGTCTAAATTGGATTTAAATTTAATATACAAAATATATCAACAAGTCTCTTTTTCAATGAGTTTACATAGGTTTGTATGAGGGGTCATGGTCACCTCATACTAAGTAGGGTTTGAACCTTGGACTTCTCAAAGAGAGGCCAAAGTCCTTACCACTATAGTAAGCTTGTAGCTCTTCTCAACAAGTCTTTTATCTAAATATAAAATTATAATTAACCATGTGATCTAAAAATAATTAGTATATATATATATATATTTTAACATGGTGGAATTGTTAGCTGCCATGAATCTGGGCAGGCTATCCAGATTTTATGGCCACCATAGTATTCTACGCTTTCTACTTGGAAGTCGCCACACAGATATTCATGTAGTCTAATCCTATAACCACCATGCCACAATCATTTTAAACCTTTTACGCCACTGAAAGCACCAGGAAAGGGACAAGCGTTCAATCCGGTGAGGCTCGAGATTTGAACCTTGGACCTCCACCCCCTTATGGGGTTTGGATGAACCAATTGGTCTACACCTCGGACCTAAAAATAATTAATATATTAGTAAATTAATTTTTATATTATTAAATAACACACACATTTCAACGAGGCTAGGGCATCGATGAGGCATGACATACTGTTTGGGAAAAGAAATTTCTAGCTAAGTTTTTATTTATCTTTTTAATATCTTCGAAGCTCTACATGTAGATTTTTGTAGGTTTATTATAGAGGTAATATTATCAAAAATATTAATTTTTGGGAGATGTAAGCTCTAGTTAAAAATTATAATCACTATAAGATATACTAGTAAATATCAATAGATATCAAGTTATAGTGTCCATTCCATGGATCAATTTATAACTAAATCCTTAGAATCATCCCTACTATTAGAGGTTAGGGAGGACCTCATAGAGCAACAATCCTTCTTGTTTAAAAATAATATAATCATTAGTGAATTTAATGGATCCTAGCCAGAAATTTCAACTTTAAGAAAATAAATTGATAGAATATGGAAGTCTCTAGGAATGAGTCTATCCTTTATTCCCAAAGGTTTCTTTCTAGCCATTTTATGTTCCAATGAGGAAAGAAATAGAATTCCAAAAGGGAAACCTTGGTTTATAGGAAGAACAATACTCTTCCTTACTTGTTGGTATAAAGGCTTTACAACTAAAAACGTAAATCTATATCTAATACTAGTCTAGGTTAGGATGTATAGGTTACCCAATGAATTTTGAGAAATTGATACCTTTAAGGCAATAGGAAACACTCTAGGAGAATTGTATGATATTTTAGGAATTATAATAGATGGAGTCTTGGCTATTTATGCATGGATATTAGTCATGATTGATATCAGTAAAAATTTACCAAAATGAATAATTCTTAAGTATGGGGATAAGTTGTGGACCTAAACCATTGATTATGAAAATATATATTTTAGATGAAGTAGATGTAATGAGGTGGGACATATTGAGAGATCATTCTGTAAGAAGAGTCCAACAAAAACATATGTAGAAAACCACAAGAGAAACTTACAAATGGATATGGATGATGATGGTTTTTAATTTCCCAAAAATAGTTCCAAACATATAAAAGTAAATAAATAATGGAGACTACTACGGATATTGGAAGGAAAACCAATTATTTTGAGGCTTTAGCCTATGAAAAAAAATAAAATCAAAGTTTAGAGGACATGGGACAATAGGATCATAATATGAATAAGGAATAGTTTGCTCAATTTAAACCCAATTTAGAGATGTACATTCTTGTTAAACCTAAGGATTATACCTCATCAAACTTTGAAGACTCTCTTGAAGTACCATGCACCATTCAAGAGAAGGAAAGTGCTAGAGAAAACATAGTGTTAAACGCTAATACCTTTACCACTAATAAGGAAATACCAAAAAATGTGCAAGATAATTTAAACGTTTCCTTAACATAGCTAGGAGAGGATAAATCTAATGAAAAGGAAAATTGTGAAAGAATATTAATGAATAGAATAATAAGACCTACCCCTGATCCTAACAAGGAAAAAAAAAAAAACCTTCAAATTATCAAGCAATATCCAAGGAAGAAAGAACAAACATAGAGAAAGGAACACAATCTAAGTTGGATGAACTTCTCTTTACAAAATAACAAAATAAAGCTGGTAATTTGTAAGAGGAGCCACTAGTCCCTAGTGAAATATCATTACCATATCATGGAATATAAGGGGTGCTAATGCCCCCTCAAAGAAGAGGTGTATCATGGACCTTTGTTTAAGTAAGAAGTTTCCAAAACTATAAAAGTAGTATGGGCAAGATGTGAATAGGATGTAAATTTTGAAGGAACAACAAAGGAAATCCTAACACATAGAAATCTTGTTAAAACCTCCTATGCAACCATTCATTAAACTAGGCATCTAAATATTAGCATATAAAATAAGTAGAATTAAATCAATAGAAGGGATTTGGATTGAATACTAGAGCAAAATTAGAAAGGAGGTAAGTTTTTTTTACCAGAATATTCTAGGATTGAAGGAGATCGAAGTTCTTAGTGATAAACTATTGCAAGAAGTATATTTAGTTATAACAAATGAAGATAATAGAAAGTTTATGGAGCCTATTACTCTAGAAGAAGTTCATTCAAATCTTTTCTCTTTTGATAAATATAAATACCCAGGTGTGGATGGACTCTCACAACATTCTATCAACATAACTAGGAAATAGTGAAGGACTATTTATTGGTGGTAGTGGATTCGTTTAGGGTAAAACAATACATACCTTAAAAAATAAATGCAACATATCTTACCCTTATTCAAAAAAAGAAGGATGTAAAATTGTTTGATTTATTTAGGCCCAAAGCCTAGGTAATATGACATATAAGATAATCTCCAAAATGATAGCAAATCAGTTAAGAACACTATTAGACAAAATTATTTCAAAATAACAAGGAATATTTATGAAAGGAAGACATTAGGGATAGGATTATAGTAGTTTATGAAGTAATGCATTCAACTAATTCTGTTGGACATTTTGAGTCCTCTAAGTCAAAGTTGTCATTGATGTCACCTGATAGAGTTATCACTCTTATCAAAGAATTCGGCAAGAAATAAAGTCATTCAAGGTTGTCACATTCATCCAGGAAAAAGCTTCATCAATGCAAAAGTGAAAGGAAAAAGGCTCCATAATATTTTAATATTAATGGGAGCACAGGTTAAGCGATTGGTCCATAAAAACCCAAGATGGGTTATTGCAAAAGTTAAAAAGGAGGTTTAATAATTATTTATAAATTATTTAAATTCACAAGGAATTTAAATTTTATAAATAATATTTGATTTCGCCAAGGTTGTGCATTAAGACAAGGCTCCAAGGTTTATTTAAACTAAAACCTAAGGTTGGTTTGTTTTAATTTATAATATTTAAATTTTAATTTAAATTTAAATATATTATAAATTAAAACCACGCCGACGTCGAATTTATTCGAAGCGTTGACGTGATTGCATAAGAAGACAAGGGCATTATATATAATGCCATCAAAGACATTAATCACTTACCCTTACATTTTGTTGAGGGCGTTGAGTGCATGCGAAAAGGCTTGTGATTCTTAAAGGCTTGATGATTTATGAAAAGTGGAAGTAGAGAACATGCGGAGTTGTTGAGCACATAGGCCAGCGTGGCTTAGTGGTGTGTTGGATTGGCAAGAGAGAGGAGGTCCCACATTTGATTCACTTGAGGTTTGCTTGCAAGGACAAAGTGCTCGAAGCACATTTTGATTATTTTGAAAAGTGTTGGTTTGTGAGGTATTTGATGTTGGTCATGCCTTTTTAGGCACGTGAGGGCGCATGGCCCAATGATGGCTTGGTTGCGGCTAAGGCATTGGGAAGGAGGACGTCGGGGGATCGAATCCCTTCGAGAGGCAAAGGCAAGTTAATTTTTTTATGTTTTAATTTTTGTTAAATAGCCTTAAGGAGAAATAAGGGTTATGTTATGCCCTAGAAAATTGGGAAATTTTTGATGGTTTTATTTTTGGAAGGGTAGCATATTATATATCATTGGAAAGCATTTTTCAAGGGCTATTTGATTAACTTGCTTAGAAGGAGAAATAAGGTGTGTGTAAAGAGATATTTCTAGTTTTGTAAAAGAGGTTCAAAAGTGAGTTTGATTTATTCTTTTTCAAAGGGGATTATTTCTTTCATGAGAGGACATGGTGAATTTTATTGAGTAGGAGTAATAAGGTGTTATTGGGATATTATTTTTATTGTTGTGATATTACTCAAGTCCTCTAACCTCCTTGTGGTTGATAAGGAAATATTTGAAAGTGTGTTGAGTTTGATAGATTTTGTGGACAACTACTTGGCATCAAAAAGGTATGGGCAATCTTCTCCATTGACTTGTTTGGGTGATTGATTTATGAAAATATCATTGGAGAGAAAAGGATTGATTGTGGTTTCCTTTTCGAAAGTGGTTGGTTTAATGCTTCAAGGTTTTTTGGATTGAGAGTTGTGATTAAACCTTGTTTTATAAGCATTGTTGTTGAAGCCAATTGGTTATGCAAAGAACTTGAACTTGAGTTAGAAAAGAACATGAGTATCATTGTTATGTGAGATTTGTGGTTGAGCATTGTTGGAAATATTTTGAGTTGGTTGATACATGCTTGGACTAGGGTTTGTGAGAAAGGGTTGTTCCTTGAGGTGATTGGTTGAGTAGAGTTGATTGAGCCTAGTCAAGTGTTTGTGTGAAGTGGTTGTTCAAGTTCCATGAAACAAACTTTTCTATATTCTGATTTGAGTTGAGATTTGAGTATAGAACATATTGAGTCTCTAAAAATTCTCTCTATGCTTCTATGAGATTGATTTGAGTTGAGATTGAGATTTGAGTATAGAACATATTGAGTCTCTAACAATTCTCTCTATGCTTCTATGAGATTGATTTGAGTTGAGATTGGGATTTGAGTATAGAACATATTGAGTCTCTAAAAATTCTCTTTATGCTTCTATGAGATTGATTTGAGTTGAGATTGAGCTTTGAGTATAGAACATATTGAGTCTCTAACAATTCTCTTTATGATTCTATGAGATTGAACAAGTTATATGTGGACTTGTTAAGCAGATTTGAGGTAAGTCTTTGAGAAGGCTTGTGGACTGATTTTGTGTAAGCTTTTGTGGAAGCTTGCAATGCAGATTTGAGCAAGTCCTAGAGAGGACTTATTGAGAAGATTTGGACAAGTTCTGAGTGAGCTTGTTGAGCAGATTTGGATAGGTTATGTGTGGACCTGTTGAGAAGATTTGGACAAGTTTTGAGTGAACTTATTGAGCAGATTTGGACAAGTTGATTTGAGCAGGTTTTGAGTGGACCTATTGAGCAGATTTGAGCAGGTTTTGAGTGGACCTATTGAGCATATTTGAGTAGGTTCTATGTGGACCTATTGAGAATATTTGAGCAGGTTCTAAGTGAACCTATTGAGCAGATTTAAGAAGGTTTTGAGTGAACCTATTGACAGAGCTTTGGAGGTGATAGAGTATAGAGGATAGAGTCTTAGTGGATAGAGATCCAATAGCCAAGACAATTGAAGACAGATATTTTGAGTGAGGAGTCTTCAAGTGGAGAGAGATCCACCAATCAGTGCAACAGAGAGACAGAGTCTTCTAGAAGATCACTAGCAAGAGTTGAAGGGGAAAGAGTTCTCCTATAGAAGAGATCCATGAACTTGAGATTTAGGGGATCAACATCTCCTTTGGATAGAGGTCCATAAACATTGTAATTGGGAAGGATTCCCAAGAGATTATTTGAGAAATATTTAGAAGAAATATTTTCTCTATGGAGGTAGCCCACATTGGGTGAACCACGTTAAAATATGTGTCTCTATTGTGTATGGTGTTCTATGCATTGCTTTGATTACTACTATTGATATTGCTATCTATACACTACATAATATTGAATTGAAAAGAAAAGTAAAAGTGGTCTTATACTGTTCACCCCCCTCTCAGTATAAGCTTGTGTTCTTCAATTGGTATTAGAGTGGGTTCCTTCAGAAGAGTTTGATAGCTTGAAGGAAAAGTGGTCTAAGAACACAATGGATCAAAAGGATAAAAAATATGGGTCCTTCAATAATGCAGTACCAATATTTGATGGAAGTGACTTCTTGTATTGGTGTGTGTTGATGAGATTTCACCTGATGGCACTTGGCAATGAAGTTTGGGATGCAATGGAATTTGGATATGATTCAGTAGCCAATCCTCCTACAGATAAGGAAGGTAAGCTTCTAATGCATGCAAATTCAAGAGCTATGAATGCAATTATAAAAGGGTTGCGTAGATCAGAATCTATGAAGGTTATGGAATGTACAACAACAAAAGACATGTGGGAACTATTGCATACCATATATGAAGGTGATAAAAGTGTCAAGAAAGCTAAGATCAAAAATCTCAAAGGAGAATTTAAGAACCTAAGAATGAGGGATGATGAAAACATTCATGACTATCTCAACAAGGTTGACGAACTTATACATGAGATGAAAGGTCTTGGAATGAAGGTTGATGAATCGATGCTTGTGATAAGATCTTGAGAACTCTTCCAAAAAGGTATAGTGAAAAGGTTTCTACTATAGAAACATCAATTGATAGTGATTCTTTGACAAGGAATTCTTTGCTTGGCATGCTTACTACTTTTGAGATAAGAACAAAAGATCCTATTCCTTCGAAAGAAGTTGCATTCAAAGTGGACAAAAAGAAAAAGGGTAAGAAGATAGAATCAAGCAGTGAGTCATCTAGTGATGAAGAAGCAAATTATGGTAGAAGAGATAAAGGTTCCAGAAGACCTATAGATCTAAGATCTATTAAGTGTTTCAATTGTGGAAAGTATGGACATTATGCAACAGAGTGCAAAGAACCAAAGAGCAACAATGATGAAGAAAAATAGGATCACAGGTACAGGGAATCAGAAAGACACAGGTACCAGAAGAAAAGCAAGGATGGACAAAATAGACAAGGGAAGAAGTTCTTCCAAAGGCAAAAGAGAAGCTACTATGCGGATAATGCAAGTAAGTACTCAATTGATAGTGATGCTAGTTTTTCAGATAATGATAGAGATGAAGTCCTATTTATGGTTGAAGAGAAAGAACCAGTCAAGAGAAAGACTCCAATTATTCTCAAGTGTTTTAGATGTGGTAGATTTGGACATCTTGAAGATGATTGCACAAGGGATGGTTATAGTTTCAGTGATGATGATTTTGAAGATGCACTTGATAGACCAGATGAAAATCTTCTAATGGCATTAGAAGATGAAGTGAGTGATCCTATAGAAGACAAGCCAAAAGAAAGAAATGATATGGACAAAGGTAAACAAATAGAGGATTATTCAGTAGAGAATGGCTATGATCTCAAGGGAGAACTTATCTATGCCCTTGACATAGTAAAGAAGGTAAGAAAGCAACACTCTAAGCTTGAAAGTCAGTTTCAAGAATGTGATGAAGAAATATTATTGCTCATAGAGGATCTAGAAAAGTCAAAGGCTAAGGCAAGCAAGTTCAAAGATAAGTTAGAAGCAAAGATCTTGGAATGTGAAAAGTTAACACAAGAAGTGGCCCTACTAAAGGAAGATTTAGAGGATTCCAAGAATAAGCTATACAAGTATGTAAAAAGTGCAAAGAGTGTGGATAAAATAGTCAAGATACAAAGAAGAGCAACAAACAAGATAGGTCTTGGAAGCAAACAAGTTCAAGAAGATAAGTTAACTACCAGTTCCAAATACACTTTAGAAGAGGGTTTCTCAGATGAGAGTGGAAGTGAAAGTGAAACTCCTAAGGATGAGTCAGATTATAGTGAGTCCAGCAAGGAACAGGGACAATGGGCAAAGAAGATTCAGATGGAACAACAATCAGAATAGGTCAAGAGGAACTAGAAGACCAATGGGGTCTAGGCAAGGTTTCTTCAATGGAAGATGTTTTTCATGTCACAGGTTTGGGCACATGGCTTCACAGTGCAGGACACATGAAAGACAAGATTATGGGAAAGGACAACTTTTCCAAGGATATTGCTACTCATGCAATGAGTTTGGTCACAAGGCAATGAATTGCAGGGTTCATGACAGAAGAGGATATGGCCTCACTAGAAGAAGTCCTAAGATAGTTGCACCTCCAAGGAATAATAACATTAAGTGTTATAAGTGCAATAATGATGGTCACATAGCAAGATGGTGTAGAGAAAATATTCCAGAATCAAGCATGAACAAGAACAAGAATATGAACAGGAACAGAAATGTGAACAGGAACATGAACAGGAATAGGAACATAGATGAGAACAAGAATAAGAATAGGAACAGGAACAAGAACATAGATGAGAACAAGAACAGGAACAAGAATAGGAACATGGATGAGAATAGGAACAAGAATAGGAACAAGAACATGGATGAGAACAAGAACAGGAACAGGAACAGAAGTGATGATAGGAACAAGGATGATGACTTGGAAAGAAATAGTGAGAGGATTCAGAAGACTCAGAAAAGAAGAGAGAAAGATAAAGACAAAGAGCAGTGCTTTTAGGGAGTAGAAATACTCCCACCCTAGAATTAACCACCCCATGAGGTGGTGGGGGAGGGGCTAAGCTAAGAGGCTCATTCTTAGCCCCAAGCCCCAAAGGTGACCCTTTGCCATTGATGTCAAAGGGGGAGAGATTTGTGTATGTTGGGGAGAGATTTGATATGGGGAGAGACTTGATATTTGAGAGAGCATTGAGCCAGGGGGAGCAAAGTCCCAGGGGGAGAAGAAAAGAAGGTCAAGTTTTAGTAAAAGGATATGGGTTGCCATCAATGACAAAGGGGGAGATTGTTGGACATTTTGAGTCCTCTAAGTCAAAGTTGTCATTGATGTCACCTGATAGAGTTATCACTCTTATCAAAGAATTCGACAAGAAATAAAGTCATTCAAGGTTGTCACATTCATCCAGGAAAAAGCTTCATCGGTGCAAAAGTGAAAGGAAAAAGGCTCCATAATATTTTAATATTAATGGGAGCACAGGTTAAGCGATTGGTCCATAAAAACCCAAGATGGGTTATTGCAAAAGTTAAAAAGGAGGTTTAATAATTATTTATAAATTATTTAAATTCACAAGGAATTTAAATTTTATAAATAATATTTGATTTTGCCAAGGTTGTGCATTAAGACAAGGCTCCAAGGTTTATTTAAACTAAAACCTAAGGTTGGTTTGTTTTAATTTATAATATTTAAATTTAAATTTAAATTTAAATATATTATAAATTAAAACCACGTCGACGTCGAATTTATTCGAAGCACCGACGTGATTGCATAAGAAGACAAGGGCATTATATATAATGCCATCAAAGACATTAATCACTTACCCTTGCATTTTCATTGAGCGCATGCGAAAAGGCTTGTGATTCTTAAAGGCTTGATGATTTATGAAAAGTGGAAGTAGAGAACATGCGGAGTTGTTGAGCACATAGGCCAGCATGGCTTAGTGGTGTGTTGGCTTGGCAAGAGAGAGGAGGTCCCGCATTCAATTTGCTTGAGGTTTGCTTGCAAGGACAAAGCGCTCGAAGCACATTTTGATTATTTTGAAAAGCGCTGGTTTGTGAGGTATTTGATGTTGGTCATGCCTTTTTAGGCACGTGAGGGTGCATGGCCCAATGATGGCTTGGATATGGCTAAGGCATTGGGAAGGAGGATGTCGGGGGATCGAATCCCTCCGAGAGGCAAAGGCAAGTTAATTTTTTTATGTTTTAATTTTTGTTAAATAGCCTTAAGGAGAAATAAGGGTTATGTTATGCCCTAGAAAATTGGGAAATTTTTGATGGTTTTATTTTTGGAAGGGTAGCATATTATATATCATTGGAAAGCATTTTTCAAGGGCTATTTGATTAACTTGCTTAGAAGGAGAAATAAGGTGTGTGTAAAGAGATATTTCTAGTTTTGTAAAAGAGGTTCAAAAGTGAGTTTGATTTATTCTTTTTCAAAGGGGATTATTTCTTTCATGAGAGGACATGGTGAATTTTATTGAGTAGGAGTAATAAGGTGTTATTGGGATATTATTTTTATTGTTGTGATATTACTCAAGTCCTCTAACCTCCTTGTGGTTGATAAGGAAATATTTGAAAGTGTGTTGAGTTTGACAGATTTTGTGGACAACTACTTGGCATCAAAAAGGTATGGGCAATATTCTCCATTGACTTGTTTGGGTGATTGATTTATGAAAATATCATTGGAGAGAAAAGGATTGATTGTGGTTTCCTTTTTGAAAGTGGTTGGTTTAATGCTTCAAGGTTTTCTGGATTGAGAGTTGTGATTAAACCTTGTTTTATAAGCATTGTTGTTGAAGCCAATTGGTTATGCAAAGAACTTGAACTTGAGTTAGAAAAGAACATGAGTATCATTGTTATGTGAGATTTGTGGTTGAGCATTGTTGGAAATATTTTGAGTTGGTTGATACATGCTTGGACTAGGGTTTGTGAGAAAGGGTTGTTCCTTGAGGTGATTGGTTGAGTAGAGTTGATTGAGCCTAGTCAAGTGTTTGTGTGAAGTGGTTGTTCAAGTTCCATGAAACAAACTTTTCTATATTCTGATTTGAGTTGAGATTGAGTATAGAACATATTGAGTCTCTAAAAATTCTCTCTATGCTTCTATGAGATTGATTTGAGTTGAGATTGGGATTTGAGTATAGAACATATTGAGTCTCTAACAATTCTCTCTATGCTTCTATGAGATTGATTTGAGTTGAGATTGGGATTTGAGTATAGAACATATTGAGTCTCTAAAAATTCTCTTTATGCTTCTATGAGATTGATTTGAGTTGAGATTGAGCTTTGAGTATAGAACATATTGAGTCTCTAACAATTCTCTTTATGATTCTATGAGATTGAACAAGTTCTATGTGGACTTGTTAAGCAGATTTGAGGTAAGTCTTTGAGAAGGCTTGTGGACTGATTTTGTGTAAGATTTTGTGGAAGCTTGCAATGCAGATTTGAGCAAGTCCTAGAGAGGACTTATTGAGCAGATTTGGACAAGTTTTGAGTGAGCTTGTTGAGCAGATTTGGATAGGTTCTATGTGGACCTGTTGAGCAGATTTGGACAAGTTCGAGTGAGCTTATTGAGCATATTTGGACAGGTTTTATGTGGACCTATTGAGAATATTTGAGCAGGTTCTAAGTGGACCTATTGAGCATATTTGAGAAGGTTCTATGTGGACATATTGAGAAGATTTGAGCAGGTTCTATGTGGACCTATTGAGAATATTTGAGCAGGTTATGAGTGAACCTATTGAGCAGATTTAAGAAGGTTCTGAGTGAACCTATTGATAGAGCTTTGGAGGTGATAGAGTATAGAGGACAGAGTCTCAGTGGATAGAGATCCAGCAACCAGGACAATTGAAGATAGATCTTCTGAGTGAGGAGTCTTCAAGTGGAGAGAGATCCACCAGTCAGTGCAACAAAGAGACAGAGTCTTCTAGAAGATCACTAGCCAGAGTTGAAGGGGAAAGAGTTCTCCTATGGAAGAGATCCACGAACTTGAGATTTAGGGGATCAACATCTCCTTTGGATAGAGGTCCATAAACATTGTAATTGGGAAGGATTCCCAAGATATTATTTGAGAAATATTTAGAAGAAATATTTTCTCTGTGGAGGTAGCCCACATTGGGTGAACCACGTTAAAATATGTGTCTCTATTGTGTATGGTGTTCTGTGCATTGCTTTGATTACTGCTATTGATACTGCTATCTATACATTGCATAATATTGAATTGAAAAGAAAAGTAAAAAGTGGTCTTATACTGTTCACCCCCCTCTCAGTATAAGCTTGTGTTCTTCAACTTCTAGGAAAGAGAGATAAAAGATCTTAAAACTTGATATAAATAAAGCCTATGGTAGTGTTAAATGGGATTTTATTTTTTTAATATTAGAAAAGTTTAAATTTAGGGAGAAATGGATCTAATGGATTAAAGCTTGTGTCTCTATATGATAAAAAATGATTCTTAAAAATTGACATATGTTGCACATGAAATAAATTAGCACATGGTAATAGAACCTAGGTTTATGAACCATGGTTTTAGACCACCATATTAGCACATAGGACATCCAATATTAAATACCACCTTATCATGTATAGACATGAAAATATACAATATTAAATACCACCTTATCCTTTACAAACATGTAGATCTACATAATTAGAAATCACCTTAACATGTAAAAGCATGGGAGATGCCTATAAAAATATTACACATGGAATAATAAAATAAGATTTATGGGAGTCCATTAATTTATTATCCAAAAAGGACAAGGATATAAGGAGAGAATTTTTTCCAACCAAATATAGCAACTAGACTCGAGTAAAGACTTGGAAGTTGGTTAGATTGAAAGTTGGGATAGGAGAAGAGATTGGAGAAACATTTACGATAGTAGAAGTGATTCACTTAGCAAATTATGAGAAGCACATTTCTTCTAGTTTGTTGTAAATCCTCCATATATAAAAAGACTAAAAGAAAGAGGTTCACACCATTCCCCTTGCTAGAGTTTTACCTCATTGAGAGTTTCTCTAGGATAAATACTATCTTAATGAGTGTATAAATTTTATTTTAGCATTTATCTACTTTTGCAAAATTAACTAAAATAATAATGTATTTTAGGATCCCGAAAAACATAGTTGATGGAAAATTATGGATGATAATTTGGTATTGGAGCTTCATGTTTTTGATTCCATGGTAGTTTCCTTTCCTTATCATTTGTACTAGAATCTATTTTTTAGCCACTTTTACTTTATTTTTCCTTGCAATTTTTTTCAAGTGCAAAAATAGTCATTGTTTCTCCTATGGTTTTTCAAGAATGAGAACTATTGTTTTTCAAGTGTGAGGATAAATAATTTTTAAGCATAAGAAGAAACTAGTTCTAAATTTTTTGACTTGAAGATCCCTACAGTTGCATGTCACTAACTCAATCCTATAAGGAGAAAGAAGCGGGAGAGTTAGAAGAATATCAACTAGAGATTGTTACCTAGAGGTGGATAAAAATAACACATAAAAAATGGTTGTAAAATAGACACAAAAACTATATTCACACAACTAGAGGAATGTGTAGCAAAGTTGGTTGAAGACACTAGGGTTTTGCAGAACACCATAAACTAATTAATGGACATGATGGCTAAAAAGTTTGATATGAAACAAATGCCAAAACCCTCTAAAACTAAGGGAAAGTAGAACTGATAGGAAATTTCAAGTTCCAAGGGCTTGTTTGAACAAGGAGAGAGTTTAAATACAATCATAACATCATTCAAGGTGGAGGTAAAGATATTTATCCCTTCTTTTGAAAGAGATAAATAATAAAAAATTGAACCACTGGCTATGACAACTTGAACTCTATTTCAATGTGCAAGGAACATTCACCAAAATCATTGTCAAAAATAGTATCCATTGCCCAATATTGATGATATAAAGAATCAATTTTAAAACACCAAGTATTTCACAAAGTTGGATTTGAGGAGTGGATAAAACCAAGTAAGAATGAATGAAGAAGACAAAAAATAAACTAACTTTATGAGTAGCTCATACTTCCATTTGGCTTGTGTGATACACGAACCACATTCATGGGTGTACTGAATGATGTACTTTGCCCATATCTAGATAGTTTTGTCATTGTCTACTTGGATGACATACTCATATTCAACCAAACATGGGAGGAGCATATGAGGCATCTACAAAAAATACTACAAACTTTGAAGGAGAACAACTTGTCAAAAATTTATAAGTGTGAATTTACAATTTTTTTTCTAAACTATTTAGGACATGTGGTTGGAGGAAAGTTGAAAATTGGTCTGGAAAATATTGAGGTAATTTGCAAGTGACCATCCACAATAACTAAAGCAAGGATTTTCATAGGTGTTATTCAATATATAAGAAATTTTATTATAGGATCGTATCAATAACAACTCCATTGAACTCCATCATTACTACAAGAAAATACTTTCATTGGGAAAAACACAACAAAGGGTTTTTGACACTCTAAAGAAGAAGACCAATAGTGCATCAATGTTGGATTTGCTAAAATTATAAGAGACATTTGAAATTGAGACAAATGCAAGTGAATATGCTATGGGGGCAGTCTTGATGTCGGGGAAGAGACCTATTTGTTATCACTCAAAATTGTTCAATGGGGTAGTCTTGAATTATCCAACCTATGACAAAGAACTTTATGCATTGTTTTAGTCTATGAAGAAATGACAACACTATCTCCTCAAGAAAGAGATAATAATTCACCAAGATCAACCCCTAAAATAATTACAATCCCAAAGTAAACTACAATAAATAAAATACTTTAGGTGGATGAGATGTCTACAATGGTTCCATCTCATCATAAAGTATAAGAAAGGTGTCACCAATAAGATTGTCATAATTATTTCAAGGCCACCTATTCCCAATGTATCAACCATTAGAGCAATCATAGAATTCTAACCTTTTATGCATAAGTCTTATGAGGAAGAGTACCATAAGATTCATAACTCAAAGAGGTGTACCAAAGGCTGTTGAACACTCCATATGCTAATCTAGAGGAGACAATAGATTTTCATCTGCAAGATGGGTATATCTATTGGCCAAAGCAAGAATAAGTAGCTAGTTACATTAGAGAGTTTGTACTCTATAGCATGAGTAAACCAAGTAATAAGAAGTTGGGACTGCATATTCCTATATCAATACCCAAAATGCTATGCAAGAGTGTATCCATGGATTTTATAGGAGGTTTACCATGAACCAAGCAAGGCCATGACTACTTGTTTGTGGTTGTGGATAGGTTTAACAAGATGTGCATACTTATTCCATGTAAGAAGACTGTCATAGGTCAAGAAGCAACAAGATAATTTTTCTCACAAGTATGGCTGCATTTAAGATTACCAACTTTTATTGTATATGTTATTGGACAAATTTTGGACCACATTATGGAAAAGGATGGACGTAAAATTGAAAAGAAGCACAACCTTCCATATTTAGATTGATGGTCAAATTAAAGTAGTCAATCACACTTTAGTACAACTCTTGAGGGGATACCATAGGAAGCATCCAAAGTCATGGGATGAGCACATCACATATATACAACATGCATACAATAGAGTTTTTCATTCCTCCACTCAAAAATATCTATTTGAAACCTATTTTGGATATTTACCTCTTTCACCACTAGATGTGATGTTTGACCAATAGGAAAATAAGGAACAACTAGAGCAAGGAGAAGAGGATAAAACAATGAAGTTCATTAAGAGAGTAAGACAAATCCACCTAAAAGTGCATGGACAATTGAAAGTTAGGTAAAATATAAGTCAAGGGATGACTAGCATCGTGTTTAAAACAAGTTTAAGGTGGGAGATAAAGCTTGGTTGTATCTTAGTAATGAACGATTACAAGGCAATGTCGAAAAGTTAAAATTGCTTAGGTATGGACCATTTGAGATCATAGAGCAAGTTATTCAGAATGCTTTCTAGTTGAGGTTACCTTCATATATGCAAATGTATTTAGTAGTCAGCATGGAGAATCTTCAACTATTTGAACCATCAATTATTTATTATAGGGAAAACAAGGTTGTCCTACCATTAATTGAGGATTTTGCACTTAGTTCACTAAAGGAGATGGAGGAAGACTCAATACTATAGAAATAGGTTTGCACCACTCGTATTGGACAACAAGAATACTAGAAAGTTTCTCAAAAAGGAAAACTACCATCCAAATCAAAATGGTATGATTAGATAAGAATCAAGGAGTTTTTCCCTCATATTCTACCTAATCTATAGCTTTTGGGGACCAAAATCCTCTAAACATGGGAGGTATGATTAGAAATAATTTTTAGAAATTGGCATATGTTGTAAATATGCACATGTTGCACATGGTAATAGAACCTAGGTTTATGAACCATGGTTTTAGACCACTAGATTAGCACATAGGACATCCAATATTAAATACCACCTTATCCTATATAGACATGTAGATGTACAATATTAAATATCACCTTATCCTTACATACATATGCACACTACTAAAAATCACCTTATCATATAAAGGCATGGGAGATGCTTATTAAAAAAATGCATGTGGAATAATAAAATAAGATTTTCAAGAGTCCACATTAGTTTATTATCAAGAAAGGATGAGGATGTAAGGATAGAAAATTTTCCATCCATATCTAGAAACTAGATTGGAGCAAAGACTTGGATGTTGCTGAGTTTGAAAGTTGGGAGACAAAAAGAAGGGGCTAGAGAAATATTTATAGTATTATAAGTGATTCACTTAGCTAAGAACCACATTGCTTCTAGTTTGTTGTAAATCCTCTATCCTTACAATGATTAAAAAAAAAGAGGCTCACAACATTTCCCTTGCTAGAGTTTTACCTCATTGAGGTTCTCTCTAGAACAAATACTGAGTTAACGAGTGTATGAATATTTCTTTTATTTTAGCATTTGTCTACTTCTAAAAAATTAACTAAAACAATAATATAAATTTATGTATTTGAGGATCCCAAACAACATAGTTAATGGGGGATTACAAATCACTATAGAATCATATTCAATGTTAGTTAATGGGCTAGTAACATAACCATTTAAATCTAAGAAGGATATTAAAAAATGAGATCCTCTACCGCCATATTTGTTTGTTATTATGGTAGAGGTATTGGAAAGAAACCTGAAGAAGGCATACAAATATGGACTAATAAGTGGACTTAGGACTAGGAATAATATCGACATCATATATCAATAATTTGTAGATGATACAACCCTTTTTGGGAGGGTAGGAAAAAATGAGGGCAAAGCTTTGTATAACTTATTAAAGAAATATGAAAGTGCATTGGGACAAAATTTTAATAGGATAAAATCTAAATTTTACTTCCTAAATACTTCAAATGGAATTAGAGTAAGGATATGTAGGTTACTTCAAATGGAGGAGGCAAATTTTCTAGTACCAATCTAGGGATGCCCTTATTTAAGGGGAGAATGAGGATAAAATTATGGAATCCGATTATAGGTAAAGTTTAGAATAGACTACTAGCATGTAAATGTAGATGATTATCATTAGTAGGTAGAGTGCAAATAATTAACTTAATATTATAGGCCATTTCAACATATTATATGTCCTTGTATATTATACCAAAATCAATAGAAAAATATTCAAAATATATTATGCAGTCATTTTTATGGTCAAGATTACATGACAAAAGGAAATTTTCTTTAATGAAATGACCAAGGTGTATGATGATAAAACTAGGGAAGGTTTTGGTTTAAGAGTTCTTACGGATGCAAACTTAGCTCTAAGGGGGAAATTAATTTGGAGATTGTACAAAGAGAGTTAAAGACAATGGAAAATAATTCTTCTAAGTACATCGAGTCCAATGAACCAAGATTAAAATTTCCTACATTTCACTACCAAATATATCTACACTATGGAATGGTTTAAAAAAATAAATCGAGGTGTAACATTCTTCAATCACTAACCAATTCTAGAGAGATATTTTTTGTCATTTATAAATCATACAATTAAGTTTGTGATCAAGGGGTTACTTAAGAAGAATCTCCATGTGGTTCTCTTAAAGACGAGTTTCCAAGTAAGTCCAAGGCTGCACTTCACAAGAATCAATGTGGTCAGTGTCTATCTCATGGATAGGAGAGACCACCCCCTATAATTAGACCAATGGGTATACCCTTATACCTCACATTTGGGAATTTTCCTATCTTAACCCAGTCAAGAATAGGAACACCAATTTTCCTTTACTAACTTAAGTCCAAGTTAAGCCAGTATCCTCTTGGGTCCAAACATACCCAAGATTAGGTGTATATCTTGTAGATCAGATAATATTCCTCCAAGGTAGAGTATCAATATTTTTTAATGCTTAACTATCCCCATAACCATAGTGGGTAGTTAAGGTGGTCATCACACAGACCCACATAGACATCCAATGTCTATCACTTACCTTACTTGCTCAATTCACCATTAACCTCCACGATGGGAGATAAAATCCAAGCCTTACACTTGATCAATCTTACATTTGTTCTTCTTAAGGTTACACTAGTGATCTATCTTTAGGTACTATTTTGAGACCCACTAGTTTACTCATAAATTAATCTTTTCTCTCTTTAATTAGGGTTGTATTTTGTTAATTAAACAATATATTTAATTCTTGACTAAAGAGTTGAACCCTAACCATAAAAATATATGATAACATCATAAATCAAAATATAAATTGACTTTATTTTCCATATTTTCTTATAATTGGAGATTATATTGGTTACATATTCTCATTGAGAGTGAAAAAAATACATTCTATTCCAAATTACAAGTAGGTCTCAAGTAGAGATATGTACATTCTATTTCAATTTAAAAAGTAATCCTCAAATAGAGATATCTTCACAATAAAGGGGCCTTCCATCATGGAAGCCTTAGTATAATATTTAACAATAAAATATGAATAAGTCTAGTCTTCATTTGATTCATCTTGAACCACCAGTACTAGTGATGATGGTAGTAAGGGATCAAGACAACCCATTACATGTATATGATTATGCATTCTATATGCAACTTTTCAATTGAATGCACCCATGCACAATACATTCACCATAATGTAATTTGCATTTAAACATTTCATCAATCAAAGGAAGGAAATCCCATAACTTTCCTAAGAATGAAATCCATACCCATTTTCATTCCATATCATTTTCCACAAAAGATATTCCTTTGATAAAATATTATTATAATTACTTCTAATCAACTCAAGAGAGAACCCCATAGTTCCCTCAAGAATGGATTCCCTATCCATTCTTCCCATGCATGATTAGAAGATATTTTCATAAATCAAAACCTATTTCATTCACAATGAAATAACATTTAAACAATTGGAATCAAACCATTCCATTCCATAAAATTATTTGTAAGCAAAGCATTCATTTTTTTCATAAATGCACCAAAATATTTTCATAATATTAGCTCTTACAAATTTACCAAAAAATTGCACGAAAATATCCTTTCAATATTCCACTATAGTTTTTACTAATTTGCCACAAATTCGTATCATAATCCACTCACAATATTTCACTAAAGTTTTCACAAACTTTGCCACAAATTAATCTCATAATTTATCAAATGAGATAACACTATAGTTATCACAAATTAGGTCACAAATTTGTCTCGTAATCTATCAAATAAGATTACATTATAGTTCTCATAATTTTTTGCCACAAACTTGTCTCATAATTTACCAAACAAGATTACACTACAGTTCTCACAAATTTATCTCATAATCTATCAAATAAGATTACACTATAGTTCTCACAAGTTTTGACACAAATTTGTCCCATAATACATTAAACAAGATTACACTATAGTTCTAAAATTTTTTGGCACAAATTTGTCTCATAATCTATCAAACAAGATTACACTATATTTTTCACAACTTAATCACAAATTTGTCTTGTAATCTATCAAACAATATTACACTATAGTTTTCACAACTTTATCACAAATTTGTCTTGTAATTCATATAACAATATTACACTATAGTTTTCACAAATTTATCACAAATTTGTCTTGTAATCTATCAAACAATATTACACTATAGTTTTCACAACTTTATCATAAATTTATAATGTAATCTATCAAACAAGATTACACTATAGTTTTTATAAATTTTCAAGCAATATCACACTATAGCTTTCACAAAATTTACCTTGAATTTGTATTATAATATATTAAGCAAGATTACACTATAGCTTTCATAAAATTTACCATAAATTTATCTCATAGTCTATCAACAAGATTCACAAATTTGTTTCACTATAGTTTTCACTAATTTTACCACACATTCCTTTTTAAATCCCATAGATTTAAACCTCTAAGTTAAGGCTAGATAAAGGAAATATGGTTTTTAATTACTTATTCCTTATTAGCATGAGGTGGAGTGTTTATCCAAAAGATGTCTCATCATCATTTGAGTTAATAACCATACAATGGTCAATAAAGGTTTATCATAGTTTTTTCCCTTTTATTGGTGATATATTTTCAATTGGTCACTTCAACCTCCAATAACACCTTTGAATTACGTATCCTTAGCTATAAAAAGGGATAATCCAATGAAGTTATAAAAAAACCTCGATACATGGAATACAAACCATCATTTTAAGCAACCCATTGGTCAAGTTAGTGCCAAGCCACCGATGCCTAGCCTTTCAGCTAGTGTGGCCACTACTAGGTGGTCGATTCAATATGAGAGCATTCTCTTATTTGAAGTCCCCATATGCCCCCATTGGGTGCATGTGGGACTAATTTCACATTAGGATTTTATGTTATGACAACCACCAATCCAATTGGCGGAAAGCGAACAATCTACCAATTAATGTAAGATGAAAACCAACCAATCAAAGTAAGCTACGTGGTGGATCAACAATCAACTAGGGTCAAATGGTGAAATAATCCTCAAGGGGAGTGCCCCCAACTGGCACTATCGACCACCAAGTGGTGTGGCTCTTGACCACCACTTGGTGGTCTGAGTGTTGATGGGAGACTTACTCCCTATAAACAAATCATGGGTTCGAGCAAGTCCCATGTGGGATAAAGATCTAGAGTCTCTTCATTATATTTTTACCTACTCTGGCTTGAGTGTGATCTAGTGCATTTCGACTGCACATATTACAAAATAAATAAGGTATGGAACCTTCTATAGGACTGTAAGAGCTAAATGCAGAACCATTAACTATTAGGGTAAAATAGTGTTATTACATTATTACCATAGTTAGACATTATTCTAATGTTAGATTTCATAATCAATTTGATTATGTTAGTACGTAGATTTTTAGTTGTTAGCTACAGTTAAAATTTTATTAGCGAGATTTCCTATTAGGCTATTTTAAGCCTAAGTCAATTGTTATTTAAACCCATACACTATCAATTCTATTGTTAATGGTTTTATGCTCTATATTTTTATATCATTGGTATCAGAGCTTCAACCTACCTAGGTGAGCAAACTTTTAGGTATGGTTTATGAGGTGGGGCACACTTATTGAGGTGGGACCCTTTCACCTCCACTAAATATTTTTCATCCAACATGCTTCACGAGGCACTATCATCTGACATTCTTCCCAAGGCTTGGAACTACATGAATCCTGAGGTGATTGGATCTGGCATTCCACATTGATACTAAGGTTATTAGATCTGATATTTCGTATGGATATCGAGGTGACTAAATTTTGTGTTTTGCATGGATCTTGAGGTGGTTTTGCACTGCACGTGATCTATTGACCAACGTTGAATTCCACATGATCTGCTAACAGTATCTAACACTTGGCTTGGATATTGAGGAGGATATAATAAGGTTGATGTCATCTGGTACTCAAATTAGATCCTAACGAGTATTTGACAAGGCTAAAATCATCTAGTTCTTATCTCAGATCCCAAGGAGGATCTGACAAGGTTGACGTCATCAGGCGCTTGACTCAGATCTCAAGGAGGATCTGACAAGGCTGATGTCATCAAGCTCAAACTTTGAGGCACATCTACTGACCTGGATGACACGACCCCTGAGGTCCATTTGGAAAACATGTGGTACATCTACTAATTGGGTAGGCATGCAAATCAAGGTAGATTGCTAATGTGGCATCTAAATCGATAAGCTGACATGACATGAGTATGAAATTTGAGACCAATTATTGATGTGGTGAATGATCTGGGCATCTAACGTAGCACAAGATTACATTTTGAGGTGTTAAGTTGGCAAAATTTGGTTGGGACACATGGCAATGATCGTATTTACCATGTGGTACCCACGCATGAGACCTCTATCCGACAAAAGATCATCTTTGACTGTCCACAGGTAGTCGAAAGATAAAGGGTGAATTCACCCTTCTAAACCGTTAAACATTGCCTGTAGGGGCAATGTGGGACTAAAGTCTCACATTATTTTTGTGTTTTGCATAGGGCACAAAGGAAGAAAGCACATATTTTGTGCTTAAGCTTCCAAGTCAGAAGCTAGCTTGACTAGCTCGAGGAGCCAGCATAGGGCAGACACCCGCAGGGTCATGTGTTCAACTCCCAACGGGGTTGAAAAATCCCTTTTGCTCAAGAAATTTTTTTTTTTGTAAAGTAATTTTTTTCTTATTTTTTAATATATTTTTAATTATTTTTTTAGCATTTATTTTAATAATTTAATATAATTTTGATTTAAAATCATTTTTTTTTAAAATTAAGTGATTTTTTAACAAAATTATTTTATTATTTATTAATTAATGCTGAAATTAATTAGAATCTTGCATTAAATTTGAAAATTAAAGGCCTATTTCTTTTGCAAAATATAAAAACTAAGTGTTTTTTTGTTTTCTTCAAAAAAAGGGAGATAAGAGACAAAAACCAAAGCACTATTTTTTTTGTAAAAGTGAGATTTCTAACGCTTTGCTCCAAATTTTTTTCTAATCAATTATTTTGAGAGTACAAGTTTTATCTCATGAAGAAGAGGTCTTGGATCCAAAAATATCTTTGTCGTCTAAGAGTCATTCAATAGAGAAACAAAATTTGTCGTCAAACCACAAGATCCAATTTTTGGTGGATGCTTAGAAGACACATAAAGAGTTTACCTCGTTTCAATAATCACACAAATCCTTGGAAGGATTTGGATCAATGCTATGGTACCATGAGGATTAGAGAACCTTTTAATCCTAATGCACCTCCAATTTTTGAGTATTGAATAATTAAGGGTCCAATAAAACCAAGTCGTGTGTTGAATGGTTTTGGATAGCCTTTCAAAAGCTTGTCGTGTGTCGAATTGTCTTGAAAGGTGTGCTACTTTGTTATTTTTGTAAAAAAAAGGGAGGATAATTGTCCTTTTGCAAAAATTGTAACACAAAGGGAGGAGAATTTTAAAATCAAGTTTATTTTTTTTGCAAAAAAAATCAATATTTTTTTGCAAAAAATTGTAATAAGCTGCATTTTCGATATTACTCGACACCTTTATTAAAATTGGCATTTCTAAATCAGGTGCATTTTCGGTTGTATCCAACACCTAAGTGATAAAAGTTTTGTGGGCACTCTTTGATTGATTATTGCATTTAATTTCTTGTTTTCTACAATTATAAGTCATCAAAATCAAGAGCACTTAAAATCCTAAAATTTCACAATAATTTGTGTAACTCATTGCATAGGTATAAATCCAAATTTTCTTGATTATTCTCTCCTAAATAAAAAACCCTAATTCACTCTTCTTTATTTGGCTTAATTCCCTCAAACTAACTATCCTTCTTCAGGGGGATTTTTAGGCAGGTGCCATTAAATATCAATTAGAGTGAATTATCTCTAATTTCTTCTTGTTTGGCTTAAATTTCCTCAAAATGACCATTCTTCTTCAAGGATTTTCAGGAGGTGCCATTAAATATCAAGTAGAGAGAAAGAGAGACCATATTGGAACCATAATAGAACCTTCATCATGGCAACTATCAACAAATTCCTAAATGATACACAATTGCTTAAAGGTTCTAATTTTTATGCATGGAAAAATAAGATGAAGGCCATTCTTATTTTTGAGGAAATGTGGGATATAGTGGATGGCACTATTCAAAAACCCACTACAGCAGGAGTAGATCAAATTACATAAGATAAAAATAAAAATATACTTCTCAATCTGATTTTGCTCGCTACTATTGATGAGATCCAGCCTCACATAAGTGAAGCCAAAAATGGTAAAGATGCATAGGATGCATTATTTAACATTTTTGAAGGTAAGAATAAATCAACTATTCTAAACCTTAAAAATCAACTTAATACACTCCATATGAAGTCATGAGAAACAGTAGAGCTATTCGTTTGCAGAGTGGCAGAAATGAAGTCAAAGCTAAATGCTTTAGGAGAAAAAGTAAAAGATACTATCTTGAATTTAGTAATATTGAGGGCTCTTACAGAATCCTACAAGATGTTAATAACATTCCTTCATGTATTTCAAAGAATAGTAACCTTTTTAGAGTTAGTCAATTTTCTTCAAATAGAGGAAGCAAATCAGCTCCAAAGTGATGAAGTGTCAAACAATGCACTTTACTCAAACAAATAAGGTGGAAAGAAGAAAGGTAACTTTCAGAAGGGAGGATCATATTTAGGATCATCTTCAAGAGATAAGGGTAAGCAACCTCAATCACAAAGGAAGTATTGCACAAATTGCAAAATGGACAACCATGACACCAATTGATGTTGGTTTAAGAACAAACAAGACAAGAAGGACAAGAAAAAGCCACAGAGGAAAAATAGACAACAAAAAGGACATGTTGCTATTAAAATTTTTGATTCTGATTCGGATATAGAACATAATGTGCTCATGAACCATAAAGCTTCTACACAAAAGGATTATGTTTGGTACATTGATTCAGGTGCCATTAAACACATGACTGGCGACAAACAGTGGTTTGAGATATTTGAGGCAAGAGAAGGTAAACCAGTAACAATTATTGATGATAAGACCTATCGTGTCTATGGAGAAGGCAGTGTATCTATTTCCCTTCCAAATGGAAAGTGTCACATTCAAAATGTCCTTTATGTTCCAATATTGGCAAACAACTTGTTGTTAGTTCCCCAAATCTTGGATAAAAATATGGTTGTCAACTTCAAAGTGGAAAATGGACTGAAATGTTGCTATATCACCAAGAAGGGTAAACACATAGCAACCGGTTCTTACAAGCATGGCTTGTTTACACTAGATGTTGTTTCAATGCCTCATGTTGCCATGGTAGTCAACACAAAGGAGACCACTTCTCTTTGGCATAAGAGATTTGGGCATCTTAGTACTAGGTATTTACTTGAGCTAAGTAAATATCAAATGGTGAAGGGACTTCCCACCCTTTCATCTAAATTGCCAATTTGCTCGGATTGCTTAGCAGGGAAGCAACATCGAGCACCATTTAAAGCTAGCTCTTTAAGAGCTAAGAGACCATTGGAGTTAGTGCACACAGATTTATGCAGTCCTATACCACCAATTGTTTATGGATGATCACTCACAAAAAATGTGGGTCTTCTTCCTCCAACTAAGATTAGAAGTATTTTTCTACTTTCAACAGTTCAAGAAATTGGTTGAAAAGGAATCAGGGTGCTACATAAAAACCCTCCACTCAGATCAAGGAGGGAATATACCTCAAATGAATTCTCTTAATTTCTAAAATCACATGGGATAAAAAGGTAGTTAGACACAACCTATACTCCAAAATAAAATGGAGTTGTTGAAACGAGGAATTGTTCCATCATGGAAACAGTTTACAGTATGCTTAAGGGAGAAAATATTGAGCAACACTATTGGGCAGAAAATATCACAATGATAATATATATTTTGAATAGGGCACCCATGAAGGTCCTTAAAAATATAACTCCATAGGAAGCATGGAGTGATATGAATCCTTCCATATCTCATCTAAGAGTCTTTGGGTGTAAGGCATTTATGCATATACCTAAAGAAAAGAGAAAGAAACTAGATGAGAAAACCTTGCAGTGTATTTTCCTTGGATATGATGAATATTCTAAAGGGTATTGATTGTTTGACCCTAGAACAAAAAAAATATACATAAGTAGAGATGTGGTGTTCGATGAGGCTTTCACACTTGACATAACATCCTATGTATACCTAGAAGATGAGGAGCCATAGAAATAAACTCCTCCACCTCAGAAAAAGGTGCAAAAATGGTATAAAATTATGGTGAGAGATTCAAAGTTGACCTCACCTCTTGATCTTACTATGAATTATCCTCGAAATCATAGCGTGTCTTAGCAGAAGAGATCATAAGCATCATCAATAATTGATGACCTTTTCCAATATTTCAAAGGGCTATTTGTAGATAGAGAAATTGATAGTGGAGAAGAAATGGAGATTGATGATGAGAGGGTTTATTTGTCTTCATATGATGAAAATGAACCCACCATGGTCAAAGAGGCACTTAGTGAGCCATAGTGGAAGGCATCTATGGATGTTGAATATAAATATCTCATTAAGAAAAATACATGGAATTTGGTTGATTTACCTTCAGGTAAGAAACCCATAGGCTATAAATGGGTTTACAAAATGAAATACAAGGCATATGGAACCATTGAAAAGCATAAAAATTGCCTTGTGGCAAAGGGCTATGCTCAAAAGAAAGGCATCGATTATGAATAGACCTTTGCACCCATTGCAAGGATAACTACAATTCATGTTCTTTGTGCTATGGCAAAACAATACATATGGAAACTTCTTCAAATGTATGTAAAGAGTGCCTTCCTGAATGGTGATTTGAATGAGAAATTATACATGATTCAACCACAAGGATTCGTTGAGGAAGGCCATGAGAAAAAAGTTTACAAATTGGTTAAATCCTTGTATGGGTTGAAACAAACCCCTAGAGCATGGTATATAAAGATATACAATCACCTTCTGTAGCATGGATTTAAGAGAAGTCCTTCAGATGTAAATCTCTATGTTAAGAACATTGGTTTTGAGATAGTGATACTTGTACTCTATGTGGATGAATTTATCATGACTGATAACTCAAAGACATTGATAGACGCTGTGAAGAATGACTTGATGGAGTCATTTGATATGATATATTTGGGACTTATACACTATTGTCTTGGTCTGGAGATTGAATAGAAAAAGAATCACCCAAGGGTGACTCAAAAGAAGTATGCCACTGATCGAAAAGTATTGTATGATTGATTGTAAGACAAAAGCAACATCGATGGAACAAGGGCTTTAGTTGTCATGATACGATGATTCACCTTAGGTAGATGGCACTCTTTATTATTAGATTATTGGAAGCCTTATATACCTAACAAAAACTAGAGAAAATATCACATTTGCTATGAATTATCTTTCTCGGTTCATGCAAGAACCAAAAGTTACTCACTAGAAAGCAAAAAAGCGTGTTCTCCACTATATCCGTGGTAGTGTGGAGTATGGTTTAGAGTATAGGAAGAATGAAAAATTCTTCTTACAGGGTTTCACATACTATGACTATGCTAGATTAGTAGATGATCGAAAGTCAACATCTGGATATGTTTTTCATCTAGGATTTGGACCTATCTCATGGCATAGAAAGAAGCAACATGTGGTTGCTTTATCTTTAATAGAGGTAGAGTATCACACAACACGAGGAGCAGTGTGTGAAGTGATATGGCTGAGTCACATTATGGTAAGTATGGGTTTACCCAAGAAACTTCCAATTCACTTGTACTGCAACAACCAGGGTGTTTTGAAATTAGTTAAGAATCCAGTTCACCATGAGCGCACCAAACATATTGACACATAGTGTCATTTCATTTATGATGAAGTGCCTAAACACAACATCAAGCTCCAATACATTCACATTGATGAACATGTTGCAAACATCTTCACAAGGGCACTTGGATGTGTCAAATTTGAGTTGTTTAGAAGTACACTTTGTATTTCAAAATAATGTAATAAAGGGGGCATGTTAGGGTAAAATAATGTTATTACATTATTACCATAGTTAGACATTATTCTAATGTTAGCTTTCATAATCAATTTGATTACGTTAGTACTTAGATTGTTAGTTGTTAGCTACAATTAATATTTTGTTAGCAAGATTTCCTATTAGGCTATTTCAAGCCTAAGTCAATTGTTATTTAAACCCATACACTATCAATGCTAAGGTTAATGGTTTTATGCTCTAAAAATTATTTTTATATCATTAACATACCATGTAACAATATTTCCAGTGTATGTCTACGAGGGTTTTAGGGTTCTATTTTTTGAAGGATGTCTATGACCATAATCCAAGAGAAGGCTTCTAGCATTATTTTTCAATGGCTAGAGATGAAAACAAACCATCTACATTAGCTCAATCAAACATTTCATAATACATTCCAACGTATGCAAGTCATCGCTAATCAAAGGCTTCAAATTTCTCTAAAAAATAGCTCGAGTTGAGTACAATGAGATGTCCAAATTTAGATGATAGTAGAAGAATCGTCTGCCTATACTATGGCATGAACAAAACTAATCCAAAAATGATTTAAACATGAAAAAATATCATGAATAAAAATATCACCTAAAGTGAATTACATGTTTAAATCAGCTTATGGACTTATTACAAACATCAATTCAATGATAAATCTAAGCCTAAGATACACACATGCTTTCACCCAAACATAGCATCAAACTGAGACAAATCAATGTCTCAGGTAAAAATACAAATGGTTCAAACATTTTTAATAAATGATAGAGTAATAACATCATTCTAAAATAGATAAAGCATTATTTCATTTCATATTCAAGGTAAAAAAAGTGTGGGAAACCCTTGACCTGTCAAATTTCATAGAATGGAATCCTTTCTCCTCGATCTCTTCTTCCTTCAAGCTTTTTTCCTTTTATGTCTCCCAATCCTTCCAAGCTTACCTCTTTCCTTTCATAATGAAGTATTTATAAACTTACTAGGGTGTCCTTTTGATCTAAGGAATGGGTCAAGTTAAGTGTGTACCAAAGGAAGGATTCAAGAAAAGTCCTACTAAGGAGGATAGAAGGAAAGTTCTTAGCAAGATAATTTTCTACCATTCTAGGACTAAAATGACCAAGGCTTCATTTTTTATCCCTCCTAGTACCTCTTGGATCAGTTTTTCCACCCCTTCTAGAACTTAGGCCACATTTTTCTTCTCTTTGTAGAACCTGACCTTATTTTTCTTCTCCTACAATTTAGCTTATCATTATTAGGTATATCGTGCAATTAATTAGTTCATAAGTGATTTTCTTTTTAAATATATTTCCCTAGAATATATTTTTACAAAAATCATTAAATAAATCACCAATATTTTCAAAACCAAATATTAGAACCTTATTCATTAAACAAAAGGGTAAGGTTAGGGGTAGGTTGTGAAATAATCTCCCTTATATTAAACATAGTTCCTTGTGTTTCTAAGGTTAGAAAGCATGAAAAACATATATTCAAAAATAAATATCTCAAAGCAATGCAAAGTAGCAATCAAACATGATACTTCAAATCAACAATCACAGACATCCAATGCAATCTCAAGTTCACACCATTGTTTTATTCTTTTGTGGATGATATCTGATAGCTCCTATAACATTGCCCTACTCAGGAGACTAGAATAATCATCATGGTCCAATGGTGTAAACTTGAGCATAAAATGCACCTATATGAGGGTAATGATTCATGTTACCCCTGAGCTGTATTCATCATTATTTCCATTTTTCTAGTATCCCATTCCTAGTGGTTGATCAACTTCTTCCACCCACGAGAGTACCTGGACCTGTGATGCAACAAAATATCAGTAGTACCATATTCTCAAAAGAATAAAACATCTATACTACATGAATTAGTATTGAACCATCCATCAATACATAAATCTTATGATAGAGTCAAAACATCAAAACAATTATCAATGCATAAATCCTATCATAAAGTCAAAGCATCGAAACATCCGTCAATGCATAAATATTATCATAAAGTCAAAGCATCGAAACATCTATCAATGCATAAAGCATTGAAACCTCTATCAATTCATAATCAAACATCAGTAAAATCCTATAGTAATAACAATATTACAAATTATTATTAAACAAATAAGGAATATGTTTTCTTATGTCCTCCACTTTCTCCCAAGTGGTATTTATTTTCTAATATAGGTCCCATTGGACCTTGCATTGCTCTATATTTCACTTCCTCATCATCTTGGAGTGAAATTATAGGATCTTTATTGGTCTCACCTCAATGACCATGGGATCCACCATCTGTAGTTTGGAAACATCCAATACATGATTAGGATCAATAATATATTTTTTAAGTAGGGACACATGGAAAGAGTCATGGATATTTTCCAAATTGGATAGAAATTCAAGTTGATAAACAATAGGACTAATCCTTTCTAGGATGGCGAATGGTCCAACATATCTAGGATCTATCTTAGTTGACTTGATGGTTCTTTTCATAGGTTTCACCCTCAAGAACAATCTGTCCCCTACAGATAATTCCCTAGGTGTCCTCTTTAAATCAACATATATTTTATGGTGATTAGAGTATTCCTTAAGCCTTTTCCTGATTACCCTAAGCTATTCCTCCATCTCTTTAACCATGTTGAGTTTAATGATAACATGATCCTTTGGATTATCCCATGATAATGGTGTTCTGCACATCCTACTATACAAGCCTTCAAAAAGGGACCATCTTCAAGGAAGCATGATGCCCATTATTATAGGTAAATTCTACTAGATGCAAATAGTCTTCCCATATAGAATTTTGGTCCATGCAATACATGTGTAACATGTCTTCCAAGACTTTGTTTACCCTTTTTTTTTGCCCATCTATTTTAGTATGATAAGCATAACTTATATTTAGAGTTGTACTAATTGCACAATGGAGAGCATGTCAAATATCTGATGTGAACTTAGAATCCCTATAAAATTTTTTTACTTTTGGAAATCCATGTAATCTGAATTTTTTTCAATGAATCTATTGGTTACTACTATAGTATCATCTTTAAACTACCTGGTATGAAATGTGCCATCTTGGTTAGCCTTTTAACCACAACAAGTATCATATCATACTGGTACCTAATATTAGGCAACCCCACTATGAAATCCATAGATACAACTTACCACTTTTGCATAGGTATTTCCTGTGGATATAGTTGTCCTATTGGATGTCTATGCTCAACCTTTACTTTCTAGCATTCCAAGCATCGAGCAAGAAAATCAATAATGTCCTTCTTCATACTAGACGAGTAAAATTTTTCTTCATATTTTCCCTCATCTTGGCCCCTCTAAGATGAGCAAAATATGGAGATATATGTGCTTCCCACATTATTAGTCTCCTTAGATCACCAATTTTGGGTATAACCACCCAATACTTGAAGCATAGAAGTCCATCCTTGATGCTATAATATTGGTTTTCACTAGTATTCCTTTCTACTTTAGCTCAAATATCATTGCAAAACTAATCATGAGTTTGTGATCTTCTGACCTGATCTATTAGGTCTACATGACTTTGGGTTAAAGTAGCTATATGCCTCCTTCTACTTACTGCATCAATCACTTTATTCTCCTTTCTTTTGATATATTCAATACCAAAGTCATATTTCATCAAGAACTCAATCCATCTTCTTTATCTCACATTTAACAAAGGTTGAGTAAATATGTATTTCAAACTTTGATGATTAGTTCTTAGTTCAAAATGTATACCAACTAGATAGTATCACCAAATATTTAGGGCATGCATGACTGCAACTAGATCTAGATCATGTGTAGCATAGTTGACTTTTTGCTTCTTGAGTTTCCTTGACTCATATGCTACAACCATACTATCTTGGGATAACACTCCTCCCAATCCTTCTAAAGAGGCATCTATACAAACTAAAAAATTCCCTTGAGGATCTAGAATTTTTAGTATAGGGCCTAAAGTGAGTCTTTGCTTAAGCTGCTCAAAGGAAACTTCATATTTTTCAGTCCACTTGAATTCATTTCCCTTTTGCAAATTTGTTATGGGGTAGGCTATATTGGAATAATATTTTAAAAAATACCTATAATACCCTAACAAACCCATGAAACTCCTTGCTTTAGTCACATTTGTAGGAGGTGGCCAATTCAAGATGGCTTCAATCTTCTTGGGATCCACTGCAATCCCATCTATAGAGATAATATGTCCTAAGTATTGCAATTGAGGGATGTAGAAGTCACATTTGGATATATTCCCATAGAGTTGGTTCTTCCTTAGAAATTATAGCACATTCCTCAAATATCTATCATGCTCTTCCTTATTACAAGAATAAACTAGGATATCATCTAGAAACACCAAGACAAACTTATCCAGTTGTCTCCTAAACACACTATTAATCAAATTCATGAAGGCTACTAGTGCATTGGTCAACCCAAAAGGTAGAACTATAAATTCATAATGACCATACCTAGTTTTGAAGGTAGTCTTATGAGTATCCTCTTCTTGGATTCTCAATTGATGATATCCTGGCTTTAAATATATTTTAGAGAATATAGTGGCCTCCTTGAGTTGGTCAAATATATCCTCAATCCTTGGCAAAGTATATCTATTCCCGATGGTTGCTTTATTTAACATTTGGTAATTTATGCACAACCTTAGCGAACCATCTTTCTTCTTTGAAAATAGTACTAGTGCACCCCTTGAAGATACACTTGGGTTGATCAATTCTTTATCAAGTAACTCTTGATGTTGCACCTTCAACTCCTGCAATTCATTAGGGTTCATCGTGTATGGAGTTCTATGGATAGGCTCTATGCCTTGTACTAAATCAATGGTGAAATCAAATTTACGTTTAGGAGGTAGTCTAGGAAATTTTGAAGGAAATACATCCCTATATTCTTGTGGAATTATAAATTTTCTAAATGCATCTTCCTTAATTTCATTCTTGATTTCTTTGAGTTTGACCACATAGACCATTCATCCTTTCCTAATGGCCTTCTTAAGTTGCATTGCTGATAACAACAATGGTTTAAAAGATCCTTACTCACTATACAACCTCAATATTTTCTCATATTCATTTGTAAACTCCATCCATTGATCTTGAAAAGTGATCAAATATTTATGGGCTTTTAACCAATCCATTACTAATATTATATCAAAGGCATGTAGCAGTGATATAGATTCCAAATGGGGAGTTATTGGGTAGGGTAATTTTGGTTGTAGAGAAACATTGATCCATGGAGTAGGTCTATCCTAACTTGTACTCAACTTTACACCCTTGTGCCAAATATCCTAGTATTTTTGGCACATAATTAACTAAGTTACAAGAAATTAAACTATCAATAATTCCCCAATCAAATCTCAAATTTCTCTGTAATCAACTTAACATTTGGAAACATATGGGTAGCTTGTCCATCCAAACTTTGGCTTCCTATGACTATATAAATATTAAGATTTGGACCATCCATCCTTGTACTCAATATTACTCTAAGTAAACATTCTATTTCAAAATGAGGTCCTCCATAAAGATAACAACCATCTTTGGGACCTAGATTGCCTTCATGTTTCTTTCCTTTGGTCTGCTCAGTGTGATATGGTTCCTGTTGATCCAATGCCTAAGGGAATTTATTATAATTTTACCTCTTTCTTTGGTTTTGATCTTGTTCCCATTTCATAAACCCAATGCTATTCCTATTTATTAAGATTTTTCGTTCTTCTTTTGACAAGATTGCATAGTTAAAAATAGGAATTTTCTTCTGTAAGTTGGGCTTGGCTTGCATCATCTCAGGCTTACATTTTTGAGCATTTTGTCTTGTGAAGGTTTTTAATAGTTTCTCATGCTGAACCAACTATTTCCTCTGATGTTCTATTTGTCCTTGTAAATCATAAATCATTGCAAAGAGGTCCTCTACCACTCTTCTTAACATTTTTAACTTTCTTCCAAGAGGCCTAGTTTGTCTCCTTGTTCGAGATGTTACACTCTTTTATTACACCATTATTCCTGGTATAAAGGGTATTGTGAGATTACAATATTTCCTTGAGTTGCAATTCTAGTTTCTAAGATCATATATATAGGTGATACACTTTTATATCATCTAATACCATTAATACCACATACGCTATGTTGAGGTACTATCTAATATTCAAATAACGACATGTAATTGAAGTCGACCATCATCGGATGGTCAAGTGGTATTATTTAAATGATGATTATTGGCATTTCAACCATGGTAAATTTTCTATTTACCTTTATTATAGGGGCATGTTCCAAGACATCACACTGTCTGGTTAAGATTTCATCCAATTTCTAAATCTAGCCAATAGCCAAGTTTGTATTGTAATATGAATTAAAATGTTAATAAAGGAATAAATTATTTTATCATTTCTTCTAAACTTGAGAGCCCTAAGCATCAAGTTTGTTAATTATAGGTTTATTTTATAACTACTAATAACTCTTGTTGTTCATTATATAATACACAAGTAGGGAAGAAACTTAGCTTAGAGCTATAGATGCCAAGTAGAGTTCCCAAAATAGTCCCAGGTACACCACTTAATACCCACAAGTTGTGGAGGGTTTTCTTAACTCTTTCAATCTGATTCACCAGTGGTTCAACCATGGGAGAAAATAATTGATAATCAGTAACCTTCAAGCACTTACTCTTTCCTTACAAAGCATGTATTGATTTAGAGTTTATCTATGAAGTTATAGTCTCACAACCTAAAATTCTTTCATGGAAGATTTTAGGCCTACAAATGATCTCTAATAACAACTGTAACATTCCTCAATCACCAACCAATTCTAGAGAGATTTTTTTTGTCTTTTATAAATTATACAATTAAGTTTGTGATCAAGAGATTACTTAGGATGAAACTCCATGTAATTTTATTAAAGATGAGCTTCCAAGTAAGTCCAAGGCTACACTTCACAAGAATATATGTGGCCAATGTCTATCTCATAAATAGGAGAGACCACCCCCTATAATTAGACCAACGGGTATACCCTTATACCTCACATTTGGGAATTTTCCCATCTTAAACTAGTCAAGAATAGGAATACCAATTTTCCTTTACTAACTTAAGTCCAAATTAAGCCAGTCTCCTCTTGGGTCCAAACATGTCCAAGATTAGGTGTATGACTTATAGATAAAATAATATTCCTCCAAGGTAGAATATCAATATTTTGCAATGCTTAACTGTCCCCATAACCATAGTGGGTAGTTAAGGTGGTCATCACACAGATCCACATAGACATCCAATGTCTATCACTTACCTTACTTGCTCAATTCACCATTAACCTCCACGATGGGAGATAGAATCCAAGCCTTCCACTTGATCAATCTTACATTTGTTCTTCTTAAGGTTACACTAGTGATCTATCTTTAGGTATTATTTTGAGACCCCTATAGTTTACTCATAAATAATTATTTTCTCTCTTTAACTAGGGTTGTCTTTTATCAATTAAACAATATCTTTATTTCTCAACTAAATATTTGAACCCTAACCATAACAACATATAACAACATCATAAATCAAAATATAACTTGAATTCATTTTCCACATTTGCTTATAATTAGAGACTATATTGGTTACATATTCTCATAAAGAGTGGAACAATACATTCTATTATATATTACAAGTAGTTCTCAAGTAGATATATATACATTTTGTTTTAATTTATAAAGTAATCCTCAAATAGATATATCTTTATAATAAAGGGACATTCCATCAAGGAAGCCTTAGTATAATATGTAAAAATCAAGTCTAAATAGGTCTAGTATTTATTTGATTCATCTCGAACCACTAGTACTAGTAATGATGGTAATAAGGGATGAAGACAACCCATTACATGTATATGAATATGCATTCTATATGCAACTTTTCGTTTGAATGCACCCATGCACAATACATTCACTATTTTTCATTTAAACATTCCATCAATCAAAGGAAGGAAATCCCATAACTTTCCTAAGAATTAAATCCATACTTATTTTCATTCCATATCATTTAACACAAAAGATATTTCTGTGATAAAATATTATTATAATTACTTCTAATCAACTCAAGAGAGAACCCCATAATTCCCTCAAGAATGGAGTCCCTATCCATTCTTCCCATGCATTATTAGAAGGTGTTTTCACAAATAAAAACCTATTTCATTCACACTGAAATAGCATTTAAACAATTGGAATCAAACCATTCCATTCCAAAAAATTATTTGTAAGCAAAGCATTCATTGTTTCCACAAAAATGCACCAAAATATTTCCATAAGATTAGCTCTTACAAATTTACCAAAAATTTGTACTATAATCTCCTTTCAATATTTCACTATAGTTTTTACTAATTTACCACAAATTAGTATCATAATCTACTCACAAGATTTCACTATAGTTTTCACAAATTTTACCACAAATTTATCTCATAATTTATCAAACAAGATTACACTATAGTTCTCACAAATTAGGTCACAACTTTGTCTTGTAATCTATCAAACAAGATTACACTATAGTTCTCACAAAATTTTGCCATAAACTTATCTCATAATCTATCAAACAAGATTAAACTATAGTTCTCACAAATTTGTCACAAATTTATCTCATAATCTATCAAACAAGATTACACTATAGTTCTCACAAGTTTTGACATAAATTTGTCTCATAGTCTATCAAACAAGATTACGCTATATTTATCACAAATTTATCTTATAATATATCAAATAAGATTACACTATAGTTTTCACAACTTAATCACAAATTTTTCTTGTAATCTATCAAACAAGATTACACTATAGTTTTCACAACTTTATCACAAATTTGTCTTGTAATCCATATAATAATATTACACTATAATTTTCACAACTTTATCACAAAATTATCATGTAAAATTACCAAACAAGATTACACTATAATTCTCACAACTTCATCACAAATTGTTATGTAATCTATCAAACAAGATTACACTATAGTTTTCATAATTAATCAAGCAAGATCACACTATAGCTTTCACAAATTTTACCTCGAATTTGTCTTATAATATATTAAGCAAGATTACACTATATCTTTCACAAATTTTACCACAAATTTGTCTCATAGTCTATCAACAATATTCACAAATTTGTTTCACTATAGTTTTCATAATTTTTGCCACATATTCCTTTTATAAATCCCATAGCTTTAAACCTCCAAGTCAAGACTAGATAAAGGAAAGGTGGTATTCAATTACTTATTACTTCATAACATAAGGTGGAGTGTTTATCCAAAATATGTCTCATCATCATTTGAGTTAATAACCATACAATGGTCAATAAAGGCTTAACATAGTTTTTTCTCTTTTATTGGTGATATATTTTCAATTGGTCACTTCAACCTCCAATAGAAACTTTGAATTACCTACCCTTAGCTATAAAAAAGGGTATATCCAATGAAGTTATCAAACAAAATTGACACATAGAATACAAACCATCATTTTAAGCAACCCATTAGTCAAGTCAGTGCCAAGCCACCAGTGCCTAGCCTTTCAGCTAGTGTGACCCATACTAGGTGGCCAATTCAATAGGAGAGCCTTCTCCTATTTGAAGTTCCCATATCATCCTATCCAGTGTATGTGGGACCAATTTTAAATTAAATCAAAAGTATTTTATGTTATGACATCCACCAATCCAATGGACGGTAAGTAACCAATCAACCAATCAAAGTAAGCCAAACAACCAACCAACCAAAGTAAGCTATGTGGTGGGTCAATAATCAATCAAGGTCAAACAAGTGGAAAAATCCTCAAGGGGAGAGCCTCCAACTAGCACTATCGACCACCTAGTGGTACATCTCTTGACCACCACTTGGTGGTTTGAGTGTCTATGGGAGACTTACTCCCTATAAACAACTCATGGGTCTGAGCACATCCCATGTGGGAAAAATATCTAAAGGCCCTTCATTATATTTTTACCTACACTGGTCTGAGTGCAATCCAACATGTTTCGATTGCACAAATTACAAAATAAATAAGTCATGAACATTTATATAGGACTCCAAGAGCTAATGTAGAATCATTAACGTGTCATCTAACAACATTTCCAGTGTACATTTGTGAGGGTTTTAGGGTTCTATTTTTTAAAGGACATCTACAACCATAATCCAACAAAAGGCATCTACCACACTTTTTGAATGGTTAGAGATGACAACAGACCATACATATAATCTTAGTTAGCGATTTCATAATAATTTCCAATGTATGCAAGTCATCTCTAATCGAAGGCTTCAAATTTCTGTAAAAAGGAGCTCAAGTTGAGTAGAGTGAGATGTCCAAATTTAGATGATAGTAGTAGATACATTTGTCTATACCATGACATGAATAAAAATAAGCCAAAAAAATTTAAACATGGACATATATCATGAATAAAAAAATCATCTAAAGTGAATTATATGTTTAAATCAGTTCATGGACTTATTACAAACATCAATTCAATGATAAATCCAAGACTGAAACACACACATGCTTTCACTCAAACATAGCATCAAACTGAGACAAATCAATGTTGCAGGAAAAAATACGAATGGTTCAAATATTTTAATAAAATACAAAGGAATAATATCATTCTGAAATGGAGAAAGCATTATTTCATTTCATACTAAAGAAAAAACAAGTTTGGAAACCCTTGACCTCCCAAGTTTTGTAGAATGGAATCCTTTCTCCTTGATCTCTTCTTCCTTCAAGCTTTTTCTCTTTCATGTCTCCCAATTCATCCAAGCTTGTCTCTTTCCTTTCATATGGAAGTATTTATAAACTTACTAGGGTGCCCTTTTGATCTAAGGAATGGGTCAAGTTAAGAGTGAACCAAAGGAAGGGTTCAATAATAGTTCTACTAAGGAGGATAGAAGGAAAGTTCTTAGCAAGACAATTTTCTGCCATTCTAGGACTAAAATGACCAAGGCTTCATTTTTAATTCCTCCTAGTACCTCTTGAATAAGTTTTTATACTCCTAGAACTTAGGCCACATTTTCTTCCCTTTCTAGAACATGGATTTATTTTTCTTCTCCTACAATTTAGCTTATTATTATTAGGTAAATCATGTAATTAATTAGTTCATAAGTGATTTTATTTTCATAAATATTTTCCTAGAATATATTTTTACAAAAAGCATTAAATAAATCACCAAGATTTTAAAAACAAAATATTAGACCCTTATTCATAAAAAAAAAGGGTTAGGTTAGGGTCGAGCTGTGACATGAGGTAGTGATTAAAGGTCTAAGATGGGTGGTGGAAATTGGAGAAATTTTTTTGAAGTGATACTTGGTGTGATAAAAAACCACTGAATCTAGATCTAATTTTTAAACCATGGATAATATTACGTCAAGATAAATATGGTGATAATGTTTTAAACATCATGTACAAGGATTAGGAAGGAAGATGCAAATAGAAAGAAGATTTTTTTACAAGTATACCAAACATTGTCATTAGGAGGCATCTAAGTAAAAATATAATAATGATGATTATACTGAGGGGAGATAAGTATAAGTTGATTTAGGAGTTGAATAACTTAGGAGAATACACAAAAAGAAGTAGATATGATGTAAAGCACCAAAAAAGTAAGAATACTATAAGAATATAGAGAGACATTTGGGATAGCCCAAGCATTTCAAAAGTTAATGTTTGTATGGCTAGTAGGCCATAGAAATTTTTTATCCAAGGATAACCTAATGAAAAGGGGTTTTCATGGCCCTTCACAATGTGTTCTATTTAAAAATGAGGAGGATAGTATATAACATATCTTGGGATATTTCTCAATAGTTTGGGAACTATGGCAATGGATTCTTAATATATTTGGTAAATACATGGTAATGAATGACAAAATTGAAGAACGGTTAAATTAGTGATAGAGCACTTTTAAAAGTGAGGCATTATAGACAATCTGGGATACATCAAAATATATAATACTCTAGACTATAGGCTAGAAAGGAATAGAAAAATATATAAAGGAAAGAAAAGAAATTTAAAGGCAATAAAAATAAATATTTTTTTAGCTGTAGAGGAGTTTAAACTAGCCCTATCAACTCACCCAACCCCTAATATTGAAGTAGAGAGCCCCAAAATATGGAGACAATTCATTAAATGGAATTATGATGTTGGTTATAGGAGAAATAAAAGGAAGGCAAAGAATATAAAGTGGAAACCACTAGAAGTAGAGTTGGTCAGATTAAATTGTGATGGAGCATCTAAAGAAAATCCAGAACCACCAAGAGGATGATCAATAAAAAATAATAGGTGTGATATTTTTATCACAATACACTTTTAGTAATGGATTTAAGATAAACAATTTTGCTAAATATTGGGCAATATTGGAAGGATTAAAAATATAAAAAAAAATGAAATAAAATAAATTATTGGAAGGATTAAAAATATATAAATAAATGAAATAAAATAAATTATGTATGAAAGGAAATTCACTAATAGTAATAAATGCTATTTTGAGGAAAACAATGGCTCCATGAAACATTTAAGATATCATTGTGGAAATGCAAGACCTTGCTACAAAGTTTCAAGAAATCAAGTTTACACATATATTAAGGGAAGGGAACAAATGTGTAGATGGGCTTGCTAATAGAAGGGTTTTAATAGAGGATCATGAAGTTAAATTCTCTTCTCCATGGTTAGAGAAGTAATAAGTTTAGCTAAAGTTGACAAGAAAATTTTACAAGGAGCAAATTCAAAATAATGTTCCAAAGGACTATAAAATATTTTAGGGGATCCATTTATAGATCAATGCGATGGAGAAAACTAGCAATCTAGATTTGGGAAAGTAGACTATGATTTAGTAAAGTGAGCATAAGTTTTGTATGCTGAAGCAAAAGAAGATAAATTTGGATGGACTTCATGGTTGAATGGATTATTTGAGTTGTTGGTTGAATTATATGATAGATAATAGATTGGAACTTTCAACTTTTTGAGATTGCTAAACTATTTGCACTTATGCTTTAGGAAGGAAAGTAATAATATAAATCTAGTAAAGTGGACTATGATCAGTTTTGGAAATATTACTCTACTAAAATACAATGTGTCGAAAGTAGAGGTGGATTTTTGGTATTATGAAGGCTATTGCAGGAAATATTAAGAAGAAGGATGATAAATTCAAGAATATTTGTATTTACAAAGAAAATTGAAGATCCATAAAATGGAAATCAAGAATTCAAAATTTCTATAAAAAAGATGTAGATATCTGGCTATAGCAACTCAATTGAGATGAGAATTGAATATATTTGTGAAATCTAAAGCTCTAAAGGAGAGAGTTGTGATTTGTCAAGGGTGAGGGACACTAGTAATACTCATTTTCTCTAGAAATATATATATATTTTTCTCAAAAAGGATAATCTAGTTGTTAGCCATCGAGTGCTTCCCAATGGACTACCCTAGTTTGATTCCTTGGAGGGTTAGGGGTCTTGTTGAGTTCATATTTACCCAATGAGCTAGGTATTATAGAGGTTTTCTACACAATAATATGTGTATGGGTGTAATTCATTACTCCCAACCAATTGCTCTAAATCTTATGGGTGTAAATAATAATATTTAAAATTTTAATACTTTTTATAAAAATTGATTGCTTTCTAAGACTTATACTACCACACTCTATCACAGATAATCTTAAAATATCACAGAATCTTAAATATGAAATAGCCATAATAATAAAAATCAAGATAATAATATGATTCAACAATACAAAAATAAACTTACAATATTATTCTGAAAGAATACAATCCAGATATTTTTATTATACAATCTCATACATATGTTATGGAGCTTTGTCTCCATACTATAGCTTTACAAAATAACTCTTCAAATTCTAAATTACGACCTTTAAATTCTTATCTTTCCACTTACCTAAGAAAATCTTAATCTTTTGTCATGAATCATATGCATATATTGCATATTAATGTAATATGCTCTAATACCCCCCTATAATAAATTATTTGATGTGTGTTTCTCTTGAGATCTACATAGATGACTCCTACATATCTAAAGTTTGCTTTGACCAAGTGCCTTTGTAAAAATATTTGCAATATTATATTTAGTAGAAATATTTTTCAACTGAATGTGATGATTTTGAACATGATCTCTGATAAAATGACATTGAGCTTCAATATGTTTTGTTCTTTCATGAATAATTGGATTTTTGATTAGATTAAGTACTTCTTTATCATCACAATTTATTATTATTGGAGTTTTTATTTCCATATTTGACAATATGTACTACAACCATAATCCTTCATAGATTGCATCTTTAGTTGCATGATATTCTACTTTTGTAGATGAAAGTGCTACTACATGTTTTTTACTATACAAAGAAATTGACCCCAAACCAAGATAAAAAATATAACTTGATGTAGATTTTCTATCATCTATAGATCTAGCATAATTAGAATTTGAATATCCTTGTAGATAGAACCTCTCATCATCCCTTTTATATGTAAGTTCATATTTTGTAGTCTTCTTGATATATTGTAATATTCTTTTTGTGGCTTTCCAATCACTCTCTAGGTTCTTGCATAAATATTAAAATATAATTTACAAAAAAAACTATATATAGTCGAGTATTTATCAAATATAAGAGACTTCCAATTAATTGATGATAGATTGTAGCTAAAACTAAATATGTCTCATCATATCTTGACAATTGCAATCCTTGCTCCACATGAGTGTCTTTGAGTTTACAATTGTTCATCTTGTATTTCTCAAGTAAATATTTTGCATACTTTGTTTATGTTATCCTGATATTATTTTCATTTTGAAAAATTGCTAATCCAAGACAATAATGAAGTAGTCCCAAATCTATTGTTTTAGTCTTTTTCTAAATCTTTCTTAACTTTATCTATCAAAAATTATGAGTTCCTTGTGATTACTATAAGTATTATTCTATCATTTCCAATCCTTTTTGTGTAGAAATCTAGATATGATAAACTTCTTTTTAAATTATAATGTAGTTAACAATTATTAATCTTTATATACCATGCTCTTGGTGCTTGCTTGAGTCCATATAAATATTTTTATAGCTTGTAAATTTTTTATTCCTATCCTTAACTATAAATCCTTCTAGTTGTGACATGTATACTTCTTCTTCTAGATCACCATTGAGAAATGCACTTTTTATATGTGATGAAGTTTCCATCTATATTGTGCTGATAAAGCACAAATTGTTCTAATAGTAGTCATTCTTGTAGTCAGTGCAAATGTTTTCTCATAATCAATCCCTTTTGTTTGTTTAAATTCTTTTGCAACTAATCAAACTTTACATTTATCAAGAGATCCAGTTGCTTTGTACTTTATTTTGTAGACCCATTTGCATCCTACTACTTTCTTTCCTTATGGTAAATCAATAAAATTCCATGTTTTATATTTCATTAATGTTGCATATTTTTATTCCATGTTTGCCTTCCATTTTGGATGTATTAAAGCACTTAAAGTCATTATAGGTTCTGTCACAAAACTCATCAATTCCCTATTTATCCTTGTTAAAATTCAAGTTTGAGATCTTGTTATAGTAAGATTTGGCATTTGTTCTAATTTTGAGTCCTTAATTGTATCTCTAAACCATATAGATTCTTTCCTTTGAATTGATGTAGTAGAGTATTCACTATTTATTTGTTCATCATCTGAGTTTGATTGAAAATCTTCTATTGAAAAATCTTCTTTTGATGAATTTAAAATAATTCCTGAATTAGTTCTCTTTTTTGAATAACATTATTGTTTGCTTAATTAGATATTACATCTCTACTTATGTAGATTTTCTTTGTTGTAGGATCAATTATTCTGTAACCTATTAAAAAATCATCATAACCAATAAATATTCCATACAATTTTGCCATCTAGTTTAGTTCTTCTTTACTTTAGAATATGCATGTAAGCCTTACATCCAAAGATTCTCAGTTTATCAACAATTGGTTTTTGTCTTGACCATACTTCTTCAGGTGTAATATTTTTTAGTATTATTGTAGGTAATCTATTTTGTAAGTATACATCTCTTTTAACTTCTTCAACCCAATACATATGGTCAAGATGAGCTTCTTTTAGCATACACCTAATCATTTCCATGATAGATCTATTTCTTCTTTCAACAATATTATTTTGTTATGGTGAATATGTTGTAGTAAGTTGTATTTTTATTCCATATTCTTCTAAAAACAAGTTGAATTCCTTTGACAAGAATTCACCTCCTCTATCTGAACAAAAATTCTTGATGGTTTTTCTTGATTCTTTTTCAACTAGTAGTTTGAATTATTTGAAACAACTAAATGCTTCAAATTTGAATTTCATAAAATACACCCACATTTTTTAAGAATAATCATCAACAAATAGTTGAAAGTATTTATGGTATCCAATACTTATAACATTAATTGGTCCACATAAATATATATATTAATTACAATGGTTCTTGAGTTCTATGTTGACGAAGTTCAAAGGGTATTCTATGTTGTTTTCTTGCTATACAGTATGGACAAACTATAGATTCCCATGAAATTTTAGGTAAATCTTTAACCATTTGATATTAGTCATATCATTCAATGACAATGCACTTATATGTCCTAGCCTTTTATGCTAAAGTTATCTTGTTTCTGAAATTCCTACTGATAGAGCTATATTTGACACTATATCTAGAGGGAACAAACTATCTTTATAAGAGCCTGAGTCTATGAATTTTCCTTATTTTAATAAGACACTATTTTTTTCCCTTTGATAGCTTTAAAATCAACTACTAGATTTTGATCCATAAGCTGAGACACTAGAAGGAGATTAGTAGTCAATCCAAATACATATAACACATAATTAATTAATCCTTTTCTATTTTATAGATCATTTAATACATCTCCTACTCGTTTGACTTCATAAGTCATACTATCTACTATGACAACTAACTTTTCATATTTTTCATGAAAGGTATTAAACCATTATTTATTTCTAGTCATAAGCCTACTTGCTCTAGAGTAAATATACCAATAATCCATAGTAAGTTCCTTTGAAGTAAACAACCTTATAACTACTAGATTTAAATAGTTCAAATTTAATTCTTATGGAGTAGCCAACCTTATGACTTCCTAGTTTAAAAAATAACTCAAATATAAAATTTTGCAATTTTCTATTTTCCTAATCCTTTGATGTTGAAAACCTTTTAGCTCCCAAATATTTATATTTGCATCAGAAATTTGGTTTTCATCATGATTGGATCAAGCTTTTGGAAGGATGTTTTATGAATCCTTGGTTTTCAGTCCTTGTTAATGGTGCTCCTGCTGGATACTTTCAAAGTAAAAGGGGCCTAAGGCAAGGTGACCCTATCTCTCCCATGTTGTTTATCATTGTGGCTGAAGCCCTTGGGAGGACAATCAAAGTTGCCTGTAATATTGGTCTTATTTCAAGAATTAAAGCATCATCACAAACACAGGCAGTTACACATGAACAGTTTGTGGATGATAATTTGTTGTTAACTCTTGCATCAGTTTTTGAGGCTAAGGTCATAAAACATATTCTAGAGCTATATGAGGATGTAGTGGGGCAAAAGGTAAATTTTGAAAAAAGTAAAATTTATTTCTTTAACACTCCCATTCAGAGGCGGATTAAGATTGCTAGGATTCTTGGATGCTCAGGGTCTACTCTTCCATCCACATACTTAGGCCTTCCTTTATTTACAGTGCGAGCTGTTGATTCCATGTGGACTAATGTAATTGAAAGAATTCAGAGGAAGTTGGCTGGATGGAAAGGAAATTTGTTATCTCAAGTCGGCAAGGCGGTTCTCACCGGGTTTTCCATTCAAAGCATCCCCTGTCTACTTTCTCTCTGTTTTTAAAGCTCCTACAAGTGTCTACACTAAAATTGAACAGATCCGGAAGAGGTTCCTATGGACTGGTTCTGAATCTAAGTAGCATTTTCACTTGGTGTCCTGGGATAGGGTTTGCAAACCAAGGGAGTTTGGAGGTATTGGGCTAAGGAGAATACAACATTTAAACATGGCCCTCCTGGCCAAACAAGCATGGTGTCTTTTGACAAATGCAAATGCAGAATGTATTACTATAATCATAAGAAAGTACTTGCAAGAAACTGAATTCTTAAGCTATTCCTTTCCTCCCAGGGGATCAATTTTTTGGAAATCAATCCTTCAAACTAAAAACCTGCTAAGCAAAGGGCTACGTTGGAAACTGGGAAATGGAAGAAACATTGATTTTTGGGACCACAAATGGTTAAAGGACTATCCCCTCTCTGCAAACCCCATCCTTTCAACCCTTAGAGCTTGGACAATTGAAGTTTTTGGTACCAAAGTTGCAGATTTTATTACTTTGTCAAACAATAGAAGGGTATGGAAGCCAATAATGAACAATGATCTACCAGGGGCATCAATAATACTGGAAAATGAATTAAGACAGTCTTTAATCCCTTCTGGCATTCTTGAGGACCAGATTATCTGGGAAGCTTCAGACAATGGGGAATTTTCTGTCAAGACTGCTTATCTGATGCTTATTGATAATGATGAACCTACTTTCCCTCACTTGGAAGTTTGGCCCAAAAGCATTGTTCCGAAGGTTGGGTTTTTTGCATGGATGGCCATCCAAAATAAGATCCTCACCATGGATAACTTAATAAAAAGAGGTGTGATTGTTGTTAATAGGTGTTATCTCTGTATGTCTGAGTGGGAGTCTATTGATCATTTGTTTCTATATTGTAATTTTTCTGTCTCAATCTTGTTAGGTCTGTTACAAGTGTTTCACATTTATTGGGTCCATCCTCAGTCCATTTTTGACTTATTTGTCCAAGTGGCCTTCTCCCTTTTTGAATAGGCATCTTAGGTATATGTGGAAGATCTGCCTTCATCACTACTTGTGGCAGATATGGTTGGAAAGGAATCGTCGGGCCTTCTTGGATAAGGTTTCTCAGTCATCCTCTGTCCTGTCAAAAATTTTAGTATATGCTAATGAGAATGCTTGTTTAGTGCCTGCAGCATCTAGACCTCCAAATCCTTTTGAAGCTTCATTATGCCAGTCATTAAACTTACCTCTCACTGATGGCCTCAATCATCCTCTAGTCTGTCCTAGAACCATGATCACATGGACCCCACCCCCCCTAGGGTGGATTAAGTTAAATTTTAATGGGGCATCTAGGGGCAACCCGGGTGAAGCTGGGGCTGGTGGCTTACTTAGAGACCACAAGGGTGAGGTGCTTGTAGCTTTTGCTAAACATCTTGGAGCTCAAACTAACAATGTGGCTGAAGCGAGGGCAGTTTGGAGGAGCCTCAAGGTGGCAGAGAATTATCCAGGGAAACTGTTGGTGGAAGGTGATTCTCTTATTATTATAAATCTTCTAAAGAACACTAAGAGAGCTCCTTGGAGATTTGATGACTACATCCACGAAGCAAGGGCTCTAATTCATGATCGACCTGAGGCCATAATTTTGCATACCTTCCAAGAAGCAAACATGGCAGCTGATAGGCTGGCAAATGAAGGCATTGTAGCAACAAATTTGATCACGTGGATTGAAAATCTTCCTCATGCAGTCTCAATGGTGATAGATAATGAAATTTTTTATATTGGAAGGCTCAAAGTGGATCAATGACAGAAAATGGGGGCATTTTTAAAAATATTTTTTGAACCTTATAATGGCTTTTGTCATATTTATTTTTTTTGTTCATGTGACTAGTGTTTTTTGCAGCTGGTGGGGCACTGATATAGGTTTTTTATCTACAAATTCATGCATGGGAAACATCCGCTTTGGCCTCAAGTATTTCCCAAGGTGTGTTTGGATTCGATGTCGCAAAAATGCCCTAGCAAGAAATAACAAAGTGTTGGAGATCCCTGACAATGAGGTACCAGACCCCACCATAATAGTCTTGGAGAAGATGACAATTTCATCAGCCTCCAACAGTATCAACCAGTTGAAGAGTCTGTCTGGCCTCATCAGTGCAAGCTGCTGATTTGTGTGATTCTCTAAATCTTCTGTTTTATAGCTAGCAGTTCCAGGGGCACAAGGAGTCGAAGGCAAAATCTAAAGATGATGGCAAGGAAGATGATAAGAAGTTAGATGAGGACTACAAGGAAGACTGCTTGGCCTCTTGGCTGTCCATTCTATGGGATGTTTTTTTTTTTGACCATATTCTATTATTTTATATGGGCACAAGCTACTCTGCATGGTTCTTGCATGATTAGTTTTTGTCTTTGTTAGTTCTATTTTGCGTCTTTCTTTTCTGATGGCCATAATATTAGGCTTCCATAGTTTAGTTTGGTTGTATTCTAATGGAAGAGTAGGTCTTGGCCCTTTTTGTTGTCAGTTTAAACTTTTAGGGCTTGGCCTTTGTCCAGTTGGTCAGTGGACCCTATTTTGTAAAATGGTTTTGGGTCAACCAGTTAAAACCCGGTGTTAATTATAATATTCTCTTACTTACCAAAAAAAAATATTTGCAAAAATATAGAAAATATCAATTTTGTGTTTTCTCAAGAATATAACTTCAAATTTAAAAATTCTTCAAACTTCTTCACAAACTCAAGAACTTTAAAAAAATCTTAAACAAACAAATTAACTAGTTGAATTCCTTATCACTCCAATTTTATAAAACTTAAACAAAAACTCAAATACTATAAAAATTTATCTAACCCTTATAACTCCTAAATCAAACTTAAATAAAATCGAATTAAAAATCTTAGCTAAATAAACCTTTTAACTCCAAAATCTTAAATATCAAATATAGCTAACCATACAAAGCCTCCACACTTTGATTATTGGTTCATCCATGCACATCCTTGCTTCACTATTCTACTGCTCCATTGCTTCGCTGCTCGTGTGAGCTTCTTTACCAAATGCACCAAATAGTGATTGTTGTCAACATGGATGCTTGTATGAGAAAATTTTTAAAGAATGTTTTACCTTCCTTGTTTATAATATCAAGAAAATTACTCCAGGAAAATAACATAGGCAATTTCTCCTTGTTGTTGTTAATTGCCGCAATGGTTAGTTATCTACCTTCCTAACTTTGGTGATTGCTTGACATTGGCTTGATATTTTGGCTTCCAACCTCAGATTGCTCTAGCTTATATGTTGGCTTGTTGTTACAACTTCTAAGTTCTCAAATTGCTCCAACTTCCACTTTTTCTTGTTCCTTATGCTGGTTTACTTTAATCTCTATTGATTGCTTCTATATTTGCAAGTTTCTATATACAATACAACTTTGATGTTGCTATTGTTATAGCACCTTAGTTGTTATAACATTGCACTACTTTAAGACATTGCTATTGTTATAGTTTTTTGATTGCTATAATGTTGCACTTGTTGCAATACTTGCTATTCCTGAAACACAACAACCTATTTTCCTTTTTCTTTGTTGTATGCTGTATACTTGACTGAATTTTATACCATGAGCTTGTAAGTTCCTCTGCTATCTCTGTTATGTTCTTCTTCTATTGTATTCTTATTTTATATTGAGTATACATTCTCTTTTATTTGCTATATATCCAAATCATATGCAATATATAACTCTTTATTGTCCCTGGCTTCTTGATCCAAATCTCTAGATTTATGATTCTTTTATATTATTCTATAAGAGATATTTCCCTTTTCTATAAGAACCTCTTTTATTTCAATATTGGTCTCTTGAGCCTATGTCAAGGCCAATATAACCTACATTTTTCTCTATAACTGTAGATTCTAATCCAATGCTTGAAGCTATATAAAGTAAGATATGTATGTTTCTTTACCCTTCTTCAAGACTAATTAATATATATAAGATTGATATATCTATTTTTTTTTTATTTCTTCTATTTTTCTTAGGAAGCTTTGAATGCTTCTCAAGCTGTTGTAACTTTTAATTCTACTACTTTATGCAATTGCACTCTAGTGCTAATTTTCTTTTGTTTGCTTTCTTGAAATCTAAAATTTCAAATATTTAATCTTTAATGTATTAGGTCATTCCTAAGAATCCAATGTACTTATCTTCCTTGCTAGAGAACCCAATATATTGTAAAGGTGACTTTGAATGTCCTTGAATCCCTATCTTTATTCTGAGTTGGTTGTCATCTCAAAATTTAATGTCAAATGTTGTTTATATCCCTGAATGATCAACTATCTCAAAGTTGATTCACCTTTTAATCAATATAAGTGAGTCCTAGTATTTATTAGTTATTATTAAACATAGAAAGACCCTAGCCTCTCTACTAAATATGACATTTAAAATAGATTCCAAGTCTCACTACCTTCAAAGTGGACAGACTCTATCGACTTTATCAAACTAGATAAAATCAATTAATAATGATGGCTAATAAAATAACATCTATCAATATGGATAGATTTTGGTTGTAGCTCTAATACCACTAATGGTTTTTTAAGCTTCATACTACCACAATATATCATAAATAATCTTAAAATAGCATAGCATCTTAAATATGAAATAACCACAATAATAAAGATCAAGATAATAATATGAATCAACAATACAAAAAGAAACTTACAATATTATTCCAAAAGAATACAACTAGAGATTTTTACTATACAATATCATACATGAGTTATGGAGCTTTATCTCCATAATATAGCTTTACAAAATAACTCTTCAAATTCTATACTATGGCCTTTGAATTCTTATCTTGCCACTTGTCTAAGAAACTCTCGATCTTTTATCATGACACATATACATATCCTGCATATATCAAATAATGTAATACCCTCTAATAAAAATTAAATTAAACTATATTTTAAATTATTTAATTTTTATATAAATTAAATTATTTGATAATAAATTTAGATAAAATATAATTAAATGTCATTAACTCAATCAGTTGAATTTCTTAAGAGACTCAAGTTGAAATCTTGTCAAGCAATAATATCTAAATTATTGTAAAACCATTGTGGTCATGATATAATACATGTGGGCCAACTTTAATTCTCTATAATTAATTAAAAAATAAAATAAAATATAAGTTTTATATATCAAAGTGTGAAATTAAGTGGTTAAAAACATGGACATCCAATATGAAGTTCATGGTTTATATCTCTTGTCATGCAACATGTATAATTATAATGCAATTTGTTATGTTGTAATAAAATTACTCTATGGGTATATAGTAAAGGCAATATAGTGAGTGATAGAATTTATTTGAAGGATCATTGTTAACATTTGAGAGAGAGAGGTAGTTGAAACCAAGTGCCTAAAATCCTAGCTATTGCTCAGTTGATCCTCATGATAATCATGGGTTCCTTCAAAGAAGCCCTTTGTGAGAAAAATGTAATCCCAACTAGAACTATCAAATCGCTAATAGTAGAAGTGAGGCATAAAAAATGCCCTTAGAGACCAAGGATGAGTTGAAAATGGTCAAAATATGGGAATAAGTTCCCACAATGGAGATAAAAGATGAAACTATTGTAGAAGGAATTTATGGTCTCTTGGCATTAGTTGTTATATGTTAATTTATTGATTCATGGTCTTAAAAAAACCATTGAAGTCTAGATTGAAAAATAATGGAGAGCTAAGGTAAGAGGGGGAATATAAATCAAACTATGTAGAAGGGATTTTTTTACCATAATATTTACCTTTGAATAGGACAAAAATATGGTTTTCAGATCTAGTTGATGGTTTATGGGTCCTTGTGGTCTATACATAAATTTGTGGAATCCTCACTTTGACTGCTTAGAAGATACTCCTAAAGTCCCAGGATGGGTTCATCTTCCTTTCCTCCCATTTTATGTTTGGAAGGAAGAAACATTGAAGGCCATTGGAAATATTATTAGAATCTACAAAATGAAATCTAAGCTAAAAGATCAGAATTATACAATAGCTTGAATATATGTTGAAGTAAATCTAGCAAAGGGTCTACCAAAATCCATCATGTTGTCATTCAAGAGACTACAACATACCCAAAAGCTAGACTATGACTAGATATCTTTCAACTATTCCAGATGTCATAAACACGTTAACTTTTAGAAATATTGCACTACAAATCCCATAACTCAAGCACAAAAATAATATTACTTTACAAAATTTCCAAAGGAAAAGAGGAAATAATATCTATATCCCTAAAAATAAAAATTCTAAAGAGAAAATACAAGTTCAAAATAAGTTTAGTCTATTTTTTTTTTTGAATTTACATGGTGGAATCGGTAGCCACCATGAATCCGGGTAGGCTGTTCAACTTTTATGGCCGCCACAGTATTTTGCGCTAATAAGTTTAGTCTATTAGAAGAAGATTTGGAGGAAATAATAGTAGATGCTTTTAAAAATTAGGAAGAAGCCTCCAAATAAGACCTCTATTAAACATGGTAGTCCCAAAATAATATAAAGAGGAATCGATTCAATCTTAGCTTAGAAGGAGGGGAATATGAGGAAGAAAGAGTCTCAAAAATCCTAAGGCAAAAATAGGAAGCACATACCCAAGAAAATAAGGACAACACATCTTCTCCAATAGTAAAAACCAAAACCATATTAGGACATATTCCACACATATAGCTCAAAGAGAGAAGTTTCAAAAAATATAGTGGAAGGGAAACATACCACAATTGAGGACACATTGAAGAAGATAACAAAGAAAAATTCCAAAAAGAGGTATAATATTTTTACCCTTATTTCATCTGCAATATCAATGATGATATTTTTTACTTAGAATATTAGAGGGTTAGGATAAGAAAATAAGAAAATAGGAGTAAATAACTTGGTCATCCAAGAAAGTCCATATGTACTTTTGGTCCATGAAACCAAATTGGATCTAGAAATAGTTAATACAACAATGGGATTTTATTGGCCCTCATGTAAATATTTATCCATATCAACCAAGGAGAGTTATGGAGGTGTTTTAATAGTCTAGAAAACTATTTGAGAGTTAATTGTATTAAAGGCCACAAAGCATTGGCTAAAAATAGTGTTTAAAAACCCTGTTGGTGAAGTTCATACTATCACCCATATTTATGCTCCTAACGGTCTGGATTAAAAGAACTAATGTTGGAAAGCACTGATTAATATGTATTCTAACTAAAATAATAAAATTTGGATAATTTGAGGATATATCAATTTAGTTTTGAAATCCACTTTAAAAAGGGGTCTACATAAGAGAACCAAATAGAGAGTTAGTAGATCTCATGCAAAAACACAACTTAATGGATGCATAACTAACAAGGGATAAATATACTTGGACTAATAAAATAGCTTCTTATTTATGACATCCTATTAGGTTATAGAAGCAAAATTTTTTAAGAAATTTTTGTCTAATAATCATTTTGACCATATACTAGTTATTCTAGGGTTTGAACAACAAGCCAATCAGGATCCCTCCCTTTCAAATATAACTATATTTGTTCTATAGAGGTTAGATTTAAAGAGTTAGTTTAGTAAGCATGGGAAGACAAGATAAAGTGGAAGTTATGCCTAATGGTGGGTCAAAAAGATACAAACATTAAAATGGTACATTAAAATCTAGATAAAAATGAAAGCAAAGGACAAACCCTACTTCATGTTGAAAGTATTACTGGATGAAGTTCAAATCACAATGGAAAATAGAGGAGGAGAGTAGAGTTTAGTACAATAAAAATAATATTTCACAACCTAGCTATTTAAACTAGAAAGAGAAGAAAATAAATATCATATAAAATCTAGAATGATATGGCTTAAGGAAGGTGACAAAAACACCAAATTATTTCACAAGAAAGTGTAGCAAAGGAATATGTACAATGCTATAATGAAGATAAAAATAGATGGGACAATATCAAGTGATGTGTAACAAATGAAAAATATATTTTTTATTACTTCAAATATTTTTTGAGCAAATATGGAGAAATCAATGTAGCTAGTTAGCAAGCACTTTTAAATCTAATTTTCTACTCTTTAAAGCAAGAGAAAAATGGAAAAATAACACAACTTTTCACCATGGATAAGCTCAAAGGAGTGGTATTTTCTATACAACATGATAAAACATTAGGGCTTGATGGGTTCGATGTAAAATTTTATCAAGACTTTTGGAACATCATCAAGAAAAATATTCTACAAATGGTTGAAGAAAGCAAGAACAAACAACAAATACATGTGGGAATCAACTCCACATTTTGGATCGAATATCCAAAGAGAAACATGCCCATTCATTTTAAATATTTAATATTGTATCACTTTGTAACACATCATGCAAAATAATATCCAAAATCATAAAAACAAAATGCTTTTATTGTTGGATAAAATAATCTCCCCTAACCAATCTGGGTTCATTAAAGGATGAAGGAATTATAGTATTTCAAGAAGCAATTCACTCTAGCAGGGATGAAAAATCCAATAAAATGGCTCCTAAAGTAGATATGAAAAATGCTTTAGATAGAATTTATCATAACATGATCTTAAAAATTTTAAGCAAGGTGGGGTTCCATGAAAAATTAGAAAATAGATAGTAGATGATCTAATATTATTGAGTAAAGCCACAAAATTAGTTGCCATAAAAAAAATATTTTCAAAACATATTAGGAAGCAACAGGAAATAAGATAAACTAAAATAAGTCTATAATATATTTCTCTAACAAAGATAATAAAGAAGTCAAAGATGTAGAGAGAATATTGGGCTATCAAAGCAAGACTAATAACACTTTCAAATATAACTTCAATGGTGGAATATTTAGAATTTGGATTCGATGGTAGTGGATCTAGGATTTAGCTTCAATGGTGGCAGATCTAGGATTTGGTTTCAATGGTGATAGATCTAAGCTTTGGCTTTGATGACAATATATATGGTCTTTGGCTTTGACAATGATAAATATAGGCTTTGGTTTTGGTAGCAATACATCTAGGCTTTGGCTTTGCCAATGATAAATATAGGATTGAGCTTCAATGACAATAAATATGGGCTTTGTTTTCAATGGTTGTAGATCTAGGATTTGGCTTTGATGATATATATAGGATTTAACTTCGATGATGGAAGATCTAGGATTTGGCTTCGATGATGGTAGAATTATCTTCACAATGGAGCATGCAAAATAGGAGAATTGGGTGAGTTCACAAGGTTTTGCAGGAGGATTGGGTGGTAGCAATGGTGAAGAGGTTGAAGGGGCCCAAGAATTTTATGCTCTAAAGGAAATTGGAAAGGATTATCCTAGACATTTTGACCCGAGGATCCATTCATGGGTCAAACGTAAGCAAAAAATTCATGAGGGTTGCTTTAATCTCCAACCAGTGAACATGGAGCTAGTAGTTCCAAATAATTTGGTAGACTTGGTTGTTGATCAAGGAAATATATCTCTAGTGGAGAAATTCCTAGGTTTTAGGCTTGAACATGACACTATCAAGAAGTGAGCTTGGGATAAATGGAAGTCTATTAAACATATGGAGTTTGTTTCCCTTCTTAGAAGGTTTTTTTGGATGAAAATGAGTTGTCTTGTGGATAGTGATAGGATTTTATAATGAGGACCATAGTTTTTCAATCACAAGGGTCTCTTCTTGAGGATATGGAGCCCCAAATTTGACCATTTTTCTCAAGGGATTGATTTCACATCTATTTGAGTCTACCTTTTGGGATTATCGATTCATTTCTGGCATGAAGACATCCTTGCTAGAATAAAAGTAGGTGGCTATGGATTCTACTACTCTTGCTTATATATATATGTTACATGCAAGACTTTGCATGAATGCCAACCTAAGCTAGGAACTGCCTAAATTGATAAAGTTGATCTCTAAGTTTGGCCCATATAATCAGTTTATTGAATACAAAAACATGACAATAAATTGTGGCTATACCATAAATTAGGGCATCAAAGTATTTATCACATTACCCCAAATAAATAAGCCCCAAAAGAATAGAATATGGGTGCAATGACAAACAAGAGAGAATACAACAACTAATATGCCAAGTAAGGAAGGCAATGCTGAAGTTACATAAGGAACTAGTGGTGGACAAGAACAAAATAAAAAAGATAAAGAACAATTGGAAGAAGAAAAAATCAAACCTATGAGTTTAGAGGTAATTCTCAAAGTAAAATATTTACTGGATAAATAAACCATTCCCATTTCTAATTCCTTTTCTATTTTAAATGTGGTTGATGAAAATGGTGAACAAACATATAGCCTAGTAACCTCTTTAATGCCAACTTCAAACCATCCCCATTTTACTGGGGAACTTTTAGTAATCCTAAACCCTAAATAATTAGAGGTTCCTTAGATTGAAAAATATTAAAATACAACAAAGGTCAACCTCATGGTAAAATATGGTTCAAAAGGGATAAACCCTGAGAGTTCAACTCATAAAGTAGTCACTCGTAGTCATTCTAAAATCTTAGTGGATGTAGGTCCAAAAAGGGGCTTTGGTAGACCTTCCATAGTAGTAGTTATCCAGAAACAAATAACCTAGAAAGTAGCCAATGGTTCCCAAGTATTTTTAAACTTTGGAGGAAAAACATCCCACAAAGAATAAAAGATGAAGATTTTTTCTTGGAACATAAGGGACCTAAATGCCCCTTCCAAGTACTATCTAGTGTATGCTCTCAAAAGGGAACAAAATCTAAATTTGCTACTTTTGCAGGAGACTAATCTAGATGAAAAAAAAGTGGAAAGAATTATAAACATTCTTTGGAAATATGGGGAAATGGTATTCAGTAAGGCTAAGGGATATTTTGAAGCCTGTTATATGTATGGAATAATAAGAAAATTGAGGGGAGGATAGTGGTCATTTTGATATGGTTCATCACATTTTTTTGTCATAACTTGGAGTCTAAGGAAAATTGGATTCAACTAATGTGTACATCCCAAACACAACTACTGGTAGAGGATAATTATGGAATGATCTCGACAAAATGAGGACTACATTCAAAGGGATCTTGTGGATCTTAGTGGAGGATTTCAACTTCCCTCTAAATCCTTTAGACATAAAAGTAGCCTCTTTTATCCCTTTATAAGGTATGCAATATTTTAAGAACTTATTAAATGCTAATGAATTGATGGATATAAATTTAAGAATATTTCAATTCATGTGAAGCAATAGGAGTTTATGAGATCAATTAATTAGAGTATGATTGGGTAGATTTTTGGTCTCTCAAGGGGGGTTAGCAAACTTTGGGGATTCAACCTTCATTGTCCTTCCAAAAATTAGATCAAGTCATAAACCAATAGTTTGGGAGGTAGTAAATTATGGAAGAAATTTCAAAAATCCATTTAGGTTTGAGCTAATGTGGCTTAGACATGAAGACTTAGCTCTAAAAATTAAAAACTAGTGGAAGAAAACCTTTATTGGTTTCAAACTGAGTCAAGTAGCAGGGAAATTGAGATATATCAAACAAAATTTGAAAGCATGGAACATAAACACCTTTGGTAATTTTTTTAAGAAGAAAATAGAATTAAGAGCTAAGTTATGAGAGATTAAAAAAAAATCACTAGAGAGGTATTGACTAAAGACATCAGGTTTAGGAAACGAGAGCTACTTTCAAAGTATCACAATGTCCTTGCTTGTGAGGAATTCCATTGGAGGAAAATTTAAGATTAATTGGCTAAAAGAGGGGGACATGAATACAAAGTTATTTCATGTGTCTACCCTTCACCATCAAAGCTACAACAAGATCAAAGAAATAATTAAAAGATATGGAGCCTTCACTAGCAACCTTGATGAAATAAGAGAAGAGATAGTGGGTTTCTTTGAAGAGCTACTTGGGATTTATAATATTAGAGAACCAGAGGAAGAAGACTTTCTACTTAGGTATATTCCAAATTTGATCAATGATGACATCGATACTTACCTTCTTAGCTATTTATTTGAAAAAGAGACCAAGAAGGTAGTTTTTGACTTGGGAGGGGACAAATATCTAGTTCTAGATGAATTCTTGATTGCTTTCTTTTAACACTTCTAGAAAATTATGGGATCTGATGTTGTGGAATCCATTAAAGAAGTATAAGTTTCTCACCAATTTTTACATATGTTAATTCTATTTTTTGGCCTTGATCCCCAAGATCCCTGGTGTAAGAGACTTTAAGCAATTCCATCCTATAATTTTGTGTAATACACCATATAAAATTATTACAAAAATATTGGAAAAATATCTCAATATCATACTTCCCTTCATCATCGAAAACAATCAAGGTGGGTTTGTGAGAGACCATCAAATTTGGATGGAATTGTAACTATCCATGAGGTCATCCATAATATGGATAAAAGTATAATTATCTATGAATGAGGCTAGAATGCTTTTAAAATTAGATATGGATAAAGCCTATGATCAGGTTTCCTAGGAAATTTTGGGTAAGATTATGAGAAAGTTTGGGTTTCATAATGATTGGATGGACTTGGTCTTTAGTTGCATCTCTACTGTTAGGTTTTTTGTTTTAGTGAATGGTGTAGCAACAAATTAATTTGGATGTAAGAGAGGATTACGACAAGATGATGCCTTGTATTATTTTATTTTCATCATCTTACTAGATGCCCTTGGTCATAACATTACTATAATAGTAAAGGATGGAAGGCTAGGGGGATTCAATCTAGATTCAACAACTGATCTAGCACATCAACAATTTGTTGATGACACTATAATAGTTTCCAAATCTTTAGTTCCCCAAGCATGAACTTAAACTTATCTTGACAAAGTATGAACAAGAGGTAGGATAGAAAGTAAACTTTATAAAGAGTAAAATTTACTTCATCAATACCCTTGAGATAAGGCAAATAAGAATCTCTCAAATATTCAAGTGTGAAGTAGGTGATATCCTTGCTACCTATTTAGGCATGCCACTTTTCAAAGGTTGAATGAAATAAGAAATATGGAACCCAAGGATTGATAGGTTCACAAAGAAATTGATAAGGTGGAGAGGTAGCCTTATAAGCTAGGATGGGAAGGTGCAACTAGTACAATCAACCTTACAAGTATTCCCATATACTTTATGTTTGAATTGGTCAAGATCAAGAACAAACTAGAACAAATACAATGATCCTTCCTGTGGTCAAGACCTAAAGATAAGAAAAGACTACCTCTAGTGGCTTTGGAGCAAGTGTGATTCAAGAAAGGGTATAGAAGTTTAGGTTTTAAATGGCTATAGGGGATGAACAAGGATCTTATTGGAAAGATGAGTTGGGAACTACTAAAAAATGATCAGTTAAGCTAAGTCAAAGTACTTAAAGCTAAATACATGGGAGATAGACAAGACTTTCTTAATTCAAAGGATCTTCCAAGAGGATCCACTTTTTGGAATAGCCTAATGAATTACATGGCATTTTTGAGGAGAGAGATTGAATGATGCATAGGGAATGGAGAAAGAGTGGACTTTTGAAAGAATATTTAGCTAAAGCAAATACCTCTTAAATGTGATCCAAAACTGAACACCCTAAAGCTAAAAATTATAAAGCCTTTGGAATAAAGGTTAAGGAGTTCTTGGATTTTAGATAGGGGAGATGGCACTAGAAAGGTATAAATTTGGCAAGTCTAAATGAAGCCTAATCCAAGGCTCAAAAATCCTTGATGGACTAGTTGAGGGTGTTCCCCACTAACCTTGAACGTGGGAGTGACTCAATGATTTGAAGCAGGGATAGTGAAGGTCTATATAGTGAAAATTAAATACTCTTTGATAGATAAGGATGGGTTGGGTTGGATTTTGATAAAGAAGATTTGGTTTAAGAACTTAATTCCTAAAATAAACATTTTTTTTGGCTTGTTCAAAACAAAATACTAACTATTGACAATTTTTGTAGAAGGGGCTTCAACATTGTCAAAAAATGTGCTCTCTATGAGAAAGATGTTGAAACTGCTCATCATTTATTTATTGGGTATGATTTTTCTTATGAAGTAATATCCTAATCATATTTAAGATCTCCTAGTCTTTCCCAAATAATATGGCTTATGTGTGCCTTTAATGGATATTGCCCTTCAATAGTAAATATCTAGTGGACTTGTGGTAACTTTGTCTTCCACACTTCCTTTGGGGGGTCTGGAGAGAACACAATAACTGGATATTAAGGATAAGAGAAGAGATGCCTACTCAGTTGGGGCCCGTATTAGCAATCATTAGTGAAAATATTAAAATCATAAAGTATTATCAAGAGAATGTTTCTATTCAGGAGTAGGATATTTTCAAAGCTTGGTATTTAGAATTTAGTTTTATACCTATCTACTTCAAACCTTTTAGGGAATAGGTTTGACGAAAATACCCTCCAAATGATTGGATTAAGTTGAATTTTGATGGGGTAGCTAAGGGCAATCTGGGTGTTACTAGTTTAGGGAAAGTAATAAGAGATGAAAAAGACACTATCCTACTAGCTTATGCTAAGCTGTTGGGGAATTAGATGAACCAAATTATAGAGACTAGAGTCTTATTGTTGGGAACTAAGTATATTTTACAAATAAAGGCTACGAATGTGATAATTAAAGGAGACTCATTAAACATAATCAAGGCTCTAAATGAGAAACATGAGGCTAGCTGGTCCATTGTTAAACTAATTTTGAAGAGTTTACTAAATCTAGAAAATCCTAGGTAGGTAAAAATACAACATATCTAACATGAATAAAATCAACTAGTGAATTGTATGGAAAATTTAGGAGTTAGACTCAGGGAAAAATAGGACTGGTATGTGGAGTTCCCTCCAACTCATGGAATTGGCACTAAAGGATTATCCAAGGGATGAACACCTATTGGACTAGCAGGGGATGAATAGGCCCAATGAACTAGTCACTTAACTCCCATATGATAGATTGAAGTATACCTATCATGCTGGTAGAATGGAGTGCACAAATCAAATCAAAGGAGGAACTGGACACCCTCAATTATCTAGAATAGTCTAGTTAAGTTTCTTTTGTATTATGCTACTATTATGGTCTTACTATCTTATATTGGTGGTGGGTTGTTTTGTCCTTTAATGTTGTCTGTGTCTATTATGGTTTTACTATTATTTTTGGACTATGTATTGTGTTATTATTGCCTTTAGTAGGAGCATTTTGTTTGTAAGGGTGTTTTTGTTTAAGTTGAATAGCTCATTGTATCCTAAGGTTCAACAAATTTTAGTAGTTTGGTTTTGGAAAGGTTGCTACGCCATATTGTAATACTTTCTACCAACCAGGTGTAAGGGTACGGGGATCCAAAAACCCCTATTACCTTAATAAAAAAAATATCACTTTCAAATACTTACGAATCCCTATCAAGTTTAGCAAGATTAAGACTAACCAATGGAAATAAATTATTAAAAAATAAGGAAGAGAATTGAAGGATGGTCCAATGTTTGGTTCACACACCATGGAAGAATGATCCTAATAAATATTGTCATGAATGCTTTACCTATTTATTAATGATCTATTATCCATGCACCAAAGTCCTTAATGAGTTGGAGAAAAGTATTAGAAATTTTTTATGGATGAGTAAATAGGATGATAAAAGGAAAAGTGGGATATCATCGCTTGGACGATGGGTAAAGGATGATTGGGTATTAAAGTAATAAGTAAGTAAATTTTGGAATTAAAAATAAAATTATTTTGAGAAATGATTACTCAACCCTCAAAATGGTGGGTGCAAGCATTGGTGCACAAATATTGCAATGGGAAAACTAGACTAGAGACCTTTGTCAATCCAAAAACTCTAAAAACATCCAAAATTTGGAAAGAAATTCAAGAGGCCAAAGACATTATTATAGAAGAATTATCATGGAATCCCACCTTTGGTAAAGAAGTCTTTTTCTCTCATAAGATTCTAGAAAATTTTAGACTACAAATAAATCCTTCACTATAGGAGTGGCTAAATGACAATAATTTTAAAACTCTTAATTCCATCATGCACAATCATTAGTTGAAAAATTAAAAACAACTTGGAATTTCTACAAATTTACAACCACATTGGTAGATGGTTAAATCTCAATTGATTTGTAACACCCCAAAAGCCCAACTAGTCTAAGGGATGTCACTATTTACTATAATAATTTTTAAAATTAATTAACAACAACAAACATCATAAAGTTTATCTAATTTAGAACAAACAAAGAACAACGTTTACTAAAATATCCATTCAAATCAAACCTAAGAATCAAACATCAAAAGACACATTAAAAAAAAAAAAAAAAACTACAATAAAGAGATACATTAAAGCAAATAAAAATTGAGACTCAATACCCATAACACAATATATATCCTGGGAAAAATCCTTACGAGAAAATCCAACCTCAAATATGTTTCATATGTTGCATTAGTTTGATCTTTTACAAATACAAGGATCCATAATTCCTTTCTCTCAAATGTATGCCAATATAATGCATAGGAACTCACATATCCCACGACTTTACCACGAATTGCTCTTTTAATCCACATTATTCCTTGATTATATAAAGTCTTATACCTTTAGCTAATTCAATAATCCATATTTTATTTACCAAACTAGTTAAATACCCATACCTTTAGCTAATTCAATAGTCCACATTTCTGTTTATGCTAAACCATTATAACATAAACTTTAAATTCTCCTTATGCTAAATCATTATAACATAAACTTTATATTCCCTTTATGCTGAATCATTATAACATAAAATTTAAATTCCCTTTATGCTACATCATTATAACATAAACTCTAAATCCTCTTTATGCTAAATCATTATAACACAAGCTTTAGATTCTCTTTATGCTAAACCTATGCTAACTCTTTTAAGCACAATATTTAAAGCAGAATTATTTCTTTAAGCTCAACCCTATGATATTTCATTTATGCATAATATTTAAAGCATATTATTTATTTAAGATCATCCCTATGCTATTTAATTTAAGTATAATAGTTAAAGCATAATTATTTATTTAAGCTCATCCCTATGCTATTTTATTTAAGCATAATATTTAAAGCATAAATAAGCATAATATTTGAAGCATAAATATTTCTTTAAGCTCAACCCTATGCTATTTTATTTAAGCATAAATATTTCTTTAATTAACCAATATTTTAATTAACTAAAGCTTTTCTTCAATTAACCAATATTTCAATTAATCGAAGCTTCTCTTCAATTAACCAATATTTCAATTAATCGAAGCTTCTCTTCCATTAACCGAAGCTTCTAAATAAAAAAACAAAGTGACATAAAAGGTTAAGTTGCACAGGAGGGCTCAAAAGGCTGTGCCACAAATGACTAATACCCATGGGTTGAATAGAACAAGAGGGAAGGTTTCCATTACTCACATGGTGTAAATGAAGGCCTACCAATGGTGATCCAACCAACTCAGTAAGAACCAAAATCTAGGAGATAAGGAGGACATTTTATCCGTAAGGGAACTGGGTAGGTGTGGAACAACATTCCAAAAAATAGCAAAAGATGAAGTGGATTCCTACCACTCTCGATTTACTTGACGTGACCAAGCTCTGACGATGGTATCATCATCCAAGGGTTAATTTAGTGTTATCTAATGGTAATTATGCCTTAATGAGAACTAACCACAACAAACACCAAGCCATCACTTTACCCACCATTGTGATGTCATTGTTGGTGCTTGCCCAATAAAACTAGCTCACACTAATTTAAGGAAATAAGGTTGCCATACACACACTAGCTCACACTAATTTAAGAAAACAAGGCTGCCACACACACAATGGATCACATTAGTTTAAGGAAACAAGGCTTCCACACACATATAATGGCCCCCTATTCAAATATAAGAGTTTATTAATTTAAATTATAAATGAAAGGGAAATAGTCTTTTCAACCAATCTAAACCTTACAAAGCTTGACCATGTTCTTCCCCTCTCACGCATTCTTTCACAAGGTGTTTTGACTATCGATTTCAATATTTTATCCTTCCTCCCTCTTGCTTCGTCCTCTTGAATCCCCTTCTCCTTCTTCTATTTTTTACCCTAAGGGGTTGAGTTTCTTTTTCCCAATGCTCCTGACCACCCTCATTAATCCTCCATCTGTCGGTCTTAACTTCCATCTTATCCCCCCGATCGTAAGAAGATATTTGATATATAAAATATTTTTCTCAAAAATCATATCTATGATGTGACCTCATGAAGGTCGATGATGAGATATTCTTGTTGATGAGGTCTTCTTCTGCTCATTCGATCTGTTTATTGAAGGCGACCCATCAAATCTGATCTCCCAATCTCAATTACATAGTTCCCAAAACTTTGTCATCCTCCTTTAAAACAATGGTTAAATATATAAAAAGTTCTTATTACTTTAAATTGTCTGTAAATGAATATTTATTAACATTTACAATAAACATAACCATTTTTTAAAGAAGTTATTTTATAAAAATAATACAATTATTTTAGTAATGAAGTTCTATTATCATTCTAAAAATAATACAATTTATTTTAGAAATGAAGTTCTATTATCATTCTAAAATTAAACCTTTATTTTTATTTAAATAATGTCTCTTTATTTATAATAACTCTTTATTATTATGAATAACCTTTTATAATAATAATCCTTTATTTAAAATAACTTTATATTATAAATAACTTCTTATTATTATAAATAATATTTTATAATAATAATCTTGGCTCAACTTACCTTCCAACAACACATAGTATTCTAGGCCAAAAAGCCTGCCAGTGAGGGTTATGACATGATTGGAATACTATCATCTTATTTTAAAAATATAGATTTAATCATATGGGGATCTCTTATTGGAGATGGAATATATACTATAAACAAGGGGTACAAGTCTATAATTAATCCCAGTTCTATAAGTAACATTACTAATAATACGATTTGGACTTCTTATTCAGTCCTAAATATCAAATTCTTTCTCTAAACTCCTTGCCACAATTGTCAACTTACTCAAAATAACCTAAAAGAAGAGGATTTTATGGTTCATCTATTTGTCCCTTATGCCATAATAAGTAATAAAGTATAGCTCATTTATTATTTTCATATAATTTAATCTAAACCAATATGGGCCAAGCTTCATGTAAGTTCTTCTTGATTAGAGTGAAGCCCCATACTCTCTCCAATACCTGAGTTCATTTCTCCTAGAAATTACTTTTTACCTGTAGAAATTAAATATGATAAATCCATACCTCAAACTTGGAAAATCATCTTCAAATATTTTATTTAGGGAATATGGAACAATAGGAACAAGAAATTTTTCAAAGAAGGAGCTTGTAATATAGATAGGACCATGGTTAGAATTCAATGTCTAGTTAGCATACTATCAAATCCTATTCATGCAATATTAAAAAAATCCTCAAAAAAACTTTCTCAAGAATAGATAGACATATAATACCTTCTAAAGTTTGATAGAGCCTCCAAATACAACCTTGAAATTTCTAGCATAAAGGGAATAATCCTCAATGAAGATGATAAGGAGGTATGGTTTTACTTTCAATTGACTAGTTATAATACTAATAATTTAATATAATTTTATGTCCTCAAGATAGGAATGGAGTTGGCAGTAAAAAAATAATTTAAATAGCTTAGAGTGCAAGAGACTCTCAAGTGATTATTAATAGCTTGAACAACAAGTCTAAGTTGAAATCTATTTGACTTTTAAAAGTGTATTAAGAAGTGAAGGAAATCAGCCTTAATTTTGATTATATCCAAATTGAAAATATCCATAGAAATCTAAATAAGAGTATACCAATTGGCCAATAAAGGAACCTAGTTAGGGGAAGGAGTATTGAAGATATATCAACTAGGTGATCTACACAATAGGGATGGAAAATATGGTGACAGGTAAATATGTAATGCTAGAAATATGTGTAGTGTCAGCTGGACACTCAATACTAGTTGAATGCAATGATAAAAGAGCATGGAGTACCAATAGAGTAGGTAATACCAATTAAATTTACAACATCAACAAAGTATACAATTCCAACTAGATTTACAATTATAAGTGAATATATAACAATAGATAAATATGTAGCACCATGAAAACATGCAATGTCTGAGAACAAGTAGTGATAATTGAATACAAAGTGATAGTGGAATACACAATACCGATCAAGCACACAACAACATCCAAACATGTAACACTAAAAAAACACATAAAGCCACACATGCAAGGAGTAAAATAATCATCACATACAACGAATGTGGATCAAGTAGAAAATATACGAGGAATTGTAGGAAAAGAAGGAAGAAGACCCTATCAAAGTTAGGAAAAACATGATCTAGGATAATTGGTTACCCAACCCTTGATCCTATCTAATGTGGATGTGTATGCATATTTTGTAATTATTCATCCCATCTATAATACAAATTTATTTTTGCTTAAAAAAAGTTACTGTATGGGTGGGCCCCTTTCAATATCATATAACTAACAAAAAACATATAAGATTTATATATATTAATTATATATTTAAGAAAATTTGTAATGCTTCAAATGGCATTGTGTTCTTTTTGAAATTAAGAATTAAAAAAAAAAGTGAACATAAATAAGGCCATAGGCATTTTATTAACAAGCCTTCTCTTTAGGATTTTTTTCTCTAAACATTTAGAGAAACATAAAGAATCAAATATTATCATTAGAAAACAAGCGTACCTATAATTTTTTTTGATTAGGTGGAAAATGGGGTTTTGAAAAGGAACCCCAAATATTTTACAAGGGGGTTTTGAGGGTCCCCAAACCTTTAACAATAAAAATGACCCTCAAAAGGATGACCATAAGAGAAATAAGGATGAGGATCTAAAGGAGAAACAAAGAGATCTGACAACAAGAACTATGAATCAATCTCCAAAAGAAAGATTCAGATCTCCTAGGATCTGGATAGAGCAACAAAAAATTAAAATGGGGTAAGAATCTTGAGGGAAGATTTAGCAACCATCCTTACAACCAAGCGCACACAAGAAAATTTGAAAATCAAAAGGATCCCACTCGAAATTTTAAAATTTTAAAACCTTCCTGTCCAACAAAGGATGAACAAAATTTTATCTATCTATAAACCATAAACCACCCCAATCCCCCTCAAATTTGAATTAAAAAATAATAATTTTCCTGCTCAGAACTAGCATCCAACTAGTAGAGAAAGGCAAGTAGGACAATCTAAAAAACATAGGAATAGGCATAACCAAAATCTCCCAACTCAAAGAAAGATCTATATCCTTTGAAAACTATAAAAATAAATCCTCCAGGAACAACCACTAAACCCCACACAACTAGAGCCTTGAAAATAGCAAAAACCAACCTAAAAACCAACAAAACTAGAATTTTTGCTCTAAACTGGGAAAGAATTCAAAAAATAAACTCATAACCCATATTGTATTTGTTTGGAAACACTTTTCAAAATAGAAATTTAATTTCCTCTAGGTATCTCATAGAGAAGTAATCTAAGGACAACAAACCTTAAAGGGTTATCCATATTAAATATATATATATATATATATATATATATATATATATATATATATTTGTATATATATATATATATATATATATATATATATATATATATATATATATATATATATATATATATGTTTAGAATGTAATGCATCCCATTTGCAATGTCCAATTCTATTCTCTACACCCTCAGAGCATTCTTACCAGGTCTTCCAAATTTTTGTCCACATTTTCCTTTTTGAGATCTTGTAAGAGGACCTAAATTTATAGAATCCTTCCCACTCTTGATCAATATTTTGGAGGGAGGAACTTCCTCAAAACCTTCATTTCCCTTAATACCCTAGGCTAAATAATCAATCAAAGGAGAGCCCACATTGATCTCTTCTACAATAGGAGAAGAATCATCAATGATAAATGTTTTTCCAACTATACCATCAACATCCTCAACAACCTTCACTGGGGGGCTTCAGCCATGACCAAATCTTCTTCAGAAGCATTCCGAACAATAGATAAATTTTTGGAGAAAGCAATAGTCCCAGTATATGAAACACAATTTTTCAACACAAAAGTCTCTATAGAGTTCCCAGGATTAGATGAATTCTTCAAAGGAGATATGGGAATATGAGAAACCAGAGGATATTTGCAAACCCATTTTTTATAGGAGCTAAATTGTAAGCCTCAGATCCATGAGAAGATAAATTTTCAAATTCAATGGCCTTCTTTTGGATACCCAAATATAAAATTAGATCAATGGAGTTTGGAAAGTTAGAATACAGATCAACACTTATGCACATATTTGTGGCTATCAATTTGGATTTGGAATGAGTAGCTACATCAATCATGATCTACTCTCCAAATATTTTAGTGATACATCTTAAAATATCCATATGCCAAAAGTGAAGAGGTAAACTAGGGAGCTTAACCCATATGGGCACAAAGTTGATCTTTTGAGATTTTAGGTCAAAATTTGGCCCCCATCTATGAAGGAACAAACCTCTTCTACCATAGACCCACATACCACCACCAAGAATATTAACCATATACTCTTCCCTATAAAGCTTAATGAAAAAAAAAATGTTAGGAAGAGCCACAATTTCCATCTATCCATAAGGGAACCATTTAGAGAAGGCCCATCTCCTTATTGAATCTAAATCTAGATGAGATCCCACAAAGTTTCTAATGAGATTAAAAAATCCTTCTTTTAGGGATAAGATCAGAAGATCTAGCGGGATGGATAATGATAACTGAACAGGTTGAAGATCAAAAAGATAATTTGTAGGAGTCTTTTTCTTAGAATTCATAACCACATCTGCAAAATATTTCTTGCCTGGATCAAAAGGTATATGGAGCCCTTGCACACCTAGAGAAGGAGATGCAAATCCAAGGGGATAAAGAGAATCTCTTACCTCTGTGAGACTTTGCTTGCCTTCTACCACACATAAAACCTCCTCCCATGGCACTACCTTCTTGCTCTCTTCAATCTCGGACCCCCAAAATCTATAGGGAGTAAATCTTCTCAATATCCTCCCGAGAAGTATCTTCTAAATATGCATTGGTTCCTCTATTAGTAGATCCTACAATTGATGTAGCAATATTGATTTAGTCACATTAAGCTATTAGTAGATTTTATAACAAATAGAATATAATTGAAGACTTTTAACATGTTTGTGAGGCCAATTAACTACGGAATAACAAATATTTATTTCTAAATGTAGTATCAATATTATTGCTCCTTTAAAAGGAAACAAGTTTATATAAAACTTAGGTTGATATCATTCTCTTTTTCTAAATAACCAGTCTTTTGTTGTTGATTTTTATTTCAATTCTTTTAACTTTTCTATTTTCATTGCTTCAAGTAGTTCAAACATAAATACATTGTTAATATATTGACATGACTATCCTAAATATTATTATAAGTTTATTTCAATACAAATGTCAAGGTTCATGTCTCTTGTTAGGAAACATGTATAGTCATAATGCACTTTTTTGTAATAACAATACGTAGCTTGGATGTAATATGGATGCATCCCTTTCAATTCCATGTAAATAAATGAATAAATGAATAAATAAATAAATAAATAAATAAATAAATAAATAAATAAATAAATAAATAAATAAATAAATAAATATATATATATATATATATATATATATATATATATATATATTTGAAGGGTAATGAAGGTTAATCATTTAAGACTTGCATAGATTTAATTTCTATAAAGCATATATTTATATATATATATATATATATATATATATATATATATATATATATATATATATATATATATATATATATATAATATATGCTTTATAGAAATTAAATCTATGCAAGTTTTAAATGATTAACCTTCATTACCCTTCAAATATCATTATTTCCTTTTTGAAATTAAGAATAAGGAAAGAAAAATATTTTTTTAAGGCCATGGGCCATATGGAATTATATAAAGAGCAAGTGTTACCAAGCCTTCTCTTTAGATTTTTTTTTACTCTAGACGTTTGAAGAAATTGAAATAATAAAAGCTTTTTAACATCCACAAGGGTAAATAACCTATGGGGCAACAAAGTTTTATTTCCAAATGTAATATCAATATTACTTGTTCCTTTAGAAGAAAACATGTTCATGTAAAAACCAGGTGCCAACTATCATTCACTCTTTTTGGATAACTAATCTTTCATTTTTAATCTTATTTTCAAAATTTTATATTTTTATTTTCTTAAGCAATTTAAATAGAGAATATAATAGTAACATATGGGTATGACTATCTTGAATATCATTATAAGCTTCTAATTCTAAGATAAAATATTTTCCTATCTTCACCACCCCTAAAATGCAATAGGTATATATCCTCTCTTCTTAGTTATCTTTAGGTCTCTGCCATTTATGTATCTAACATTTGAGTGGATATGAAATAGTCCTCAGTTGGGCTATATTAATATTTGATTTTAAGTTGATGTATGCATCTATACATACTTTTTGATGTTGCTCAAATAGAGGGTTGAACTCAAAAAGGTAGTGCACCTTCCTTTTTCCTAACTCTTTTCCTCCTACATTGTTGTCTTGAAAATTTCCCTTACATAGAATTTCATATCCTTATTGTTTAGGCATTCAATCAAATCAAAAATTCCACTTATTCATCTATTTGATATTTTGTTGCACTCACATGTTTGTATTCTTACTCAATTCATCTCCTAATATAACATTAGGCCAATTATTTGCATCTATTTTTTTGATTGCTTATAAAATATCCTACAAGATGAATAATTAAAACTATACCTAAAGAAAATGCACATGTTTATACTAAAAGTATTTCATAATTTTCTTATAACTAAATGCTTTTGGATCCTCTCTAGTTGCATTCATTTATGTTGGTCCATTCTTCAAACTTGTAAAGCACCACTAGCACTATAAACAATCTAAACAAGACATAGATGGTCTTACAATCCCATTAGCCTTTTCACATCTATTTTGTAGTGCAAAGAGTGCTGTGTAGCCTTTGAGTATTCTTTTCAATTTGTATATTTTTTGATAAAGTTTGTTATTATAATCTATAATAAGATACTTGTATTATATACCCAGGTGTTGTAGGTGAGTTGGAGAGGAGAGGGCAATCCTCCAAGGGAGGTCCCATGTTTGAATCTCCACCCTACCAAAAAGTTGAATTGGGTACCCAAAATCCAATTGATAATGTTGGTGCGGGTAGGGTCGGGCATGACTCTTGGGTGACTTTGATGGTGTAGAACCCCTTGGTCATGGTATCTCAGACCAAGGTGGCCCCGTAAGGGGTTTTCGCTTAAAAAAAAGATACTTGTATTATATTTCTTCTTCTGAGAGACCCCCTCCAAATTGGAAGCTTAATTATTCTATTTTATTTGGTTCATGAAAACCACTACCTTAATTTTACTAGTAGTTAATTGCATGTCCACTTTTTTGCAAAAGTGTTTTAAGACCTTTAAATACTCTTTTAACCCTTTTATTGTCCTTTGAAATTAATGAGATAATTTGCACACTAAAGTACTAGGTACTACATTCAACAAACATTCTTCAAAATGATGACTAAGAATGAGGTGTGAGGTAGGATGAAAGAACTTCAACATATAATAACTAGAGTCAAAATATTGGACCCATCAGAACCCTAAGTCACAACCAATGATGAGACTTTAGGGTAAAGATAAATTAAGAAAAATATAAAATTTGGCAAAGCATGGAATTCTTAGATCCATTGACAAGACCAATGATTCTTTAATAGGTTAGTAATTCATTAATATGATGTATATTTCATTGTATAGTAGGCCATGTGGGTGCAAGACCGTGGATGTTGAAGACAAATCCAAATACAAATTTTAAAAATGATATTTTTAATTATGTAGTTGTAAATGTGAAAGTTAATGAATTTTATTTAGGTGAACAGAAGGATGAAATCCCTACTCATGCTATGATTTTCATTCAAACATTGTATTTACTATATTTTACAATAAATGGAAAATTATGCATGGTGCCTATGGATCAACTATATCTCTTGACATTTTGTCTCATGAGTTAATGGTGTTTGTGACATTTCCTTCTCAACCTTTCTTAGTCCTCTTTTCTAGTGATATATATTGCCTCAATGTTTAATAATACTAACATTATTTAGTTAAATATAAAGAGTCTACTTGATCACAAATTTAATTTTGTAATTGCCTTGGTTGTATTTTTTCTTTACACTTTGCTTTACAATTCTCCCACCCTTACGTTCACAAATTTATTTTTCTATAATTAAACTAGTTTAGTATAGCTAGATTAGTGAGGAGTCATCCCAAATCTAGAGGTTCAAGGGAATTAAACCTCCCTTCATCCATCAATTAGTGCAAAGGAGTGGGCATGAGTATAATCAAACATTTTCGTGAATCAATAGTTTTATAGCATGCTTAGTGGGACCATAATTGTTTTCTAGTAAATGAATCTTACCTATTCACAACTTATTTTCTAGATCTATAATAATTTGCTGCAAATATTTCCAAAAATAAAATAATGTTTGTCTATACAACCAAATGTAATAAAACACAAAAATATTCCATCATATTAGAGTATATTTTGCTTATATCAAATACTTTTTGCATCTTCATTATGATCTTACATGTTATTCAAATGATTGGAAATCCATATAAACTATGTGTAGATGACAACTCTGTTGATGATAAATCTCATAATTTAAAATTGGTGATAATCTAAGAAATCTAGTCTTTGATCTATAGGCACATTTCCTAAAAAAATAGAAAATCTTAGAATACCCTCTTAAAATTCTCCAAATATGTTTGCATGCAATTCATTGACAAACCTATAATACACTAGTATTTTTAAAAATATTTGTAAAATTATTCATTCAAAGTGTTCTAAGTCACCAAGTCAACGATTCATTGGCAAAATCAATAATTCACTAACATTGGGTGATGGACGGGTTAAGTCATCCCTTCCTATAAAGCGTTAAAAAATCCTAAGTCATCAAGTCAACATATCATTGATATTCTCAATGGCTTCTCAAAGAACAAAGATTTACCTACTTTTGATCTAGTTTTTCTAAATTCGATTAATCTAGCCTATTTTTCAAGTTATTTTTTCCTTATAGATATGTAGGCTATTGAATGATTCTAGATATTAATGAGCCATATTTGAAAGCTTGGGATTGTGGATTTAGAGAAGCAGACAAAAGACACACACTCTGGCAGAGGATGGTGTTACTTGGAGCATAAATATATTATGGTTTTTTGAAATTAGATTCCTCCTAAAAGCCAAGTCAAGCAAGTCTTGGAGTTGATAAAAAATATCCTGCCAAGGGACTCTATTCACTTAAGAGTAAATATTTTGATCTGAAAGCTGAGAAAAGCCTTCTAATATGTACTGTCCATGGAAAAAACACAAACGCCCAAGTTTTTATCTACGGGTCTAATGACAGTGGTGATGAGCACCAGAAATGCTCATATTTTGTACATATTTCTTTGATCAATATGCAGTTGTATAATAAGGATTGCGTACTTTTATGAATGATTATATAGATATTTGATATAATTATGCGTGTTATCTAATTTGTGTGTTTTTAGTATGTTTTGTGGAATTGCAGTTGATTTAGTTAGATTTGGAACGGTCGAGGTCCTTTTGATGGACCTGGCACTTTATTTCATCGGGGGTCAATGTAGAGAACATAGGCGCCTCCCTGCAACCGAAAGGCGCCAAGGGAACAAGTGCCTCCCTGCAATCGAAAGGCGCCAAACCAAAGACGAGTGCCTCCCTACAGTTGGAAGGCACCAACTGAATGCGAGCGCCTCCCTACAGTCGAAAGGTGCCAACTGAATGCGAGCACCTCCCTACAGTTGGAAGGCGCCAACTGAATGCGAGCGCCTCCCTACAGTCGGAAGGCACCAACTGAATGCGAGCGCCTCCCTACAACCGGAAGGTGCCAACCAAAGACAAGCACCTCCCTGCAATCGGAAGGCACCAATAGAAGGCAAGCGCCTCCCCACAGCCGAAAGGCGCTAATAGAAGGCAAGCACCTCCCCACATCCGGAAGGCGCTAATAGAAGGCAAGCACCTCCCTACAACTAGAAGGCACCGTGATAACAAGGTACCTTCCTCATAAGGAAGGCGCCATTGATTCTTTGCTCGTTGACCAGATTTGAATGACGTGGACGGCAGTGGTTGGTGCAGTTCCAGCTCTGCATCATGTAGAGCTAAATTGGAGATAGCACCAACGTATCAAAATGTCTTACTGATGCCAGGCAAAGCATGAAACGAAATGAACATGCCGCCATCAAAATAGAATGCCAGACGTCGATTGCATTCGCCAGACTATTCTAATTTAGTCTGGGAAGAATCGACTATTGTAACCACTTCTGTAACAGAAGTTCTATGGGTGTGTTATATAAACACACACAGATCATTCTAAAAAATATATAGAAATAATTAATAAAGATCCATTTAGAGTTACAGAAGATAGATTGTAATACGTTGATAAATCTATTACAGTTCCAGAAGTTCTAAAGCGCGTGTTCGATCGGGAAGAAGCTGCTGGAGCCTAGGCCCACTCCAAGCCAGTATTTCTTCCCCATTTCCTTTTCGTTTATTTATTTTAATTAGTTTATTGCTTTCATAAGAATGTTCATCAGTTTGCTAGTTCAAGTATTTACAATAGGTTTATTTTTAGGAATGTGTACATGATTTATTTTTGTAGATTTAATTCTGTTCTTCTTACGTAATTTATTGAGGAGTGCGGGAATGATTGAAAACCATTTCAAGAACACCCCCCAAATGTAGGATTAGCAGATTTACCTCCTAGTGGTATTGTAGTAACCTAATTTCGACTCTTTGCAAGTTTACGAAGCTCCCTGGGTTGATAATTAAATGCACGGGCATGTGACAAAAATAGGAAACCATTCACCTTGTTTGGCCCGCAACATTTTGGCACCGTTTTCGGGGAAGAGTCTTAATTAGATTACTTACAATACCCTAAAACCTTCCATCTGACCTTGTATGAGTTCTTCGAGAAGAAGAGGACCTGACGGTCACTTTATAAGAACTAATCCATCAGGACTTGAGTCAGCCGAGCATTTTGGATTTGAGTTAGACTCGCCCGACCTACCAGCAGTCCATTGGAGTGAGGAACCACACTTTGTGCAAAGTGCCACCTCATCCCATCAACAAGGGGATGAACGAATCATCATAAATCCCCTATTTAATAGGACTCCTCTAGAGGAAGCCCTATTGTGGAAGGCTGTGGAGGATCAGACGATCTCACCAGACAACCTTAGAGCATTGACTCAGAAAGTTTTAAACGATCTAGAAGGCCATAAACGCTGCATTAGAAACTACATTTCCCAAAAAAATGGTAGATAATGATGAAGTCTCATCTGGATTTAGTTTCCCAATAGAGGAGGGAGTAGGAGATACCAAAATGAAAAACATATCCCCTGCTCACCTTTCGTCCTTCAGAGGACACCCGACTGAGGACCCTGACCTATTTTTATTCAAGTTTGATGTTTTGTGCAGGTCTGTGGATTACAAATAAAACACGCAAAAGTTGAAATTATTTCCTTCTACATTAGACGATGCAGCTCTATGATGGTTCATCGGTCTGGGAGACAAACACATCACCAACTGGGACCAGATGAAGAAGCTCTTTCTAGAGCAATATCAAGATTTTGGTAGAGCAAGAGACTCCGGGGAGGAGGTCCTGAGCATGACACAAAGAGAAGATGAGTCTCTCGAGGAGTATTGGGAGAGATTCAGCTTTAATCTTCAATGGTCCCCTCACTCGAAGCTATTTGATAAGTCCCTCAAAAGCATCTTCTTGAGGGGACTTACCAATGAGTCACTGGAGGCTCTCAACATGATCTCTGGAGGTGATGTCTATCAACATGCTATGGACGACATCCGAAAATTATGCCAGAACTACTCGAGAAGGCGAGGCAAAATCACCGCCAGAACCATGAAGGTGACTGCTTCAGTCACAAAAATAGAAATAGGCAACATGCTGGAGGATTTGAAGAGCGAAATGCTCTCATCTCTAGCACTGTAGATGGATACGTTGTTGTTAGAAAAGAAGAAACAAGAAAATGATGCAACATTAGCCTATTTCTGCCCAAAATGTAGAGGAAGGCACGCAAAGAATGCATGTCCAGAAAACAAGGTCAGAGTATGCATAGTTTGTAGGCTAAATCATAAAACTCGATTGTGCCCACAACTGCCCAGTAACCAGGAAGCGGCTGAGAGCACGGAGGCCTACTTCATAGGCAATAGGAAGAGTTGGCCATAGCCCCCCATGGGGAATATACCAACCAGAATGCCATCATATGGGGGAGGGCCATACATGCACCAAGGACCCCCTCAACCACCTAATATGGGGTGGTGGGGACCATCACCCTGGACTAACGCACCCCCAACAACATTTCTAAATCAGCAGCCATGGATGCCATATCCATATCCTGGGTAGTAGTGGAGAGGCCACAATGCATGGAATCAGACTCCATAGAGTGCAGCGCCTGCTCACATCCAATAGAACTTACCAGCATTTCCAGTAGCAAGACCTACGCAGCTACCAGCACAACCGATAGCAAACCCGAACAACAGAGTAAATCAGCCGACATACAACGTAGAAGGTGAGATGTATCATATGTACAATATTCAGCTTAGATCAGGTAGGCAACTAGGAGTAGAGACACCCCCTCTGGTAGAAGAGGAGGAAGAGATAGTAGAGACACCTCCACTGGTAGAGGAGGAGGAAGAAATAGAGGAGACACCTCTGGTAGAAGAGGGAAAAGCACTTGAGAGAGCGGAGGCTCCATTTCCTAGTCGGCTGCAGGAACAAAGAAAAACAACACAGCCAGAATTCGACATCTTGTCGAGCTTGAAGAATCTCACGGTGACAATCCCATTATTTCAAGCAATTCGAGATGTCCCCATTTACACCAAGGCAATCAGAGAAATGTGTCTAAGGAGACCGGGATGAAAAGCTACCCAGACTATCAACGTCATGGGTAAACTGGAAGATCTAATGATGGGTAGAACACGTCATCCAAAGTATGCAGATCCAAGCAGCCCAGTGTTGACCATAAAAATTGGAGGACATTCCCTATCCAACACATTGGTTGACCTCGGGGTAGCCATCAACGTGATGCCTCAAGAGACCATGCAGAGGCTACGGCTCACGAACCTGAAGCCAACCATGATAGTGCTGCAGTTAGTCGATCGATCAACCGTGTCGCCGGAAGGGATGCTGGAAGATGTGATCATAACAGTCAGTGCATGGGAATATCCAACCAATTTTTTAGTTTTGCAAACCAAGACCAGGCTGGGTGGTTACCCGCTCATTTTGGGGAGGCCATGGCTGGCAACAGCTGACACTTACATCAGCTATCGGGATGGGCTAATGACCATCTCCAATGGGCAAAACATCAAAAGGCTGACCATTTCACCGCCAGCTTAGTCTATGGACTCGACAGAAGAACCCAGGATCACCGAGCATGGAACTACGGAGTTGTCCATAATCCAGTCGGTGATGACCTTGGAGGAGGTGGTAGAAGAGGATGAGGATGGTGCTATCGTGGAGTTTCTCCATGGAGAATCGTCCACCCCCACACCTGGATCACCGTTGACTGGCACCCAAGATCAGCACATCCGACAAATACACATTGGGCCAGGGAGGATATTAAACGTCAACAGCAGGTTGACGCCCACATAGCTAGAAAAATTGGAAGAGCTTCTGGTAAAACACCAGCAAGCATTTGCATGGGACTACGCAGATATGCATGGCATCAGCCCAAAAATATGTACCCATCGGATTTATTTAGATGACCAGGCAACTCCTAGTCGGCAGCCATAGAGAAGGATGAACCCAACAATGAAAGACATTGTCAGAGAAGAACTGCACAAACTTCTGGCTATCGAACTCATATATCCAATTTTTGATAGTGAATGGGTATCACCATTAGTGGTGGTCCCCAAAAAGAATGGGAAATGGTGGATCTGCGTGGACTACCGGGCGTTGAACAAGGCGACTAAGAAAGACCACTTCCCACTCCCGTTCATCGATCAGGTCTTGGACACACTCTCAGGAAGAAAATACTTCTCTTTTGTACGATTTCGAGTGGTTACAACTAGATTCAGATAGGGGAAGAAGATCAAGATAAAACAACGTTCACCTGTCCATGGGGAACGTTTGCCTATAAGGTATTGCCTTTTGGACTGTGCAACGCATCGGCCACCTTTCAAAGGGTGGTGCTTAGCATATTCTCTGATATGATAGGAGATGGGGTGGAAGTATACATGGATGACTTCACCACCTATGGAGAAACCTTCGAGGAGGCAATGACAAATCTAGAAAGAGTGCTCGACAGGAGCAAGGAAAATCATTTGTCCCTAAGTAATGAAAAATGTTTTATGATGATGCAGGAAGGCATCGTGTTGGGACACCACCTCTCTGTGGAAGGAATAAAAGTAGACAAGAGGAAGATCGAGGTCATCAGAGACCTACCTAGCCCCAGAACGTAGAAGGAGGTAAGAAGTTTCCTTGGATCATCCGGGTACTACCAGAGATTTATCGCCAAATTTAGTAAGATTGCCAAACCACTGCACACCCTACTTTCTAAGGACGTAGAGTTCAATTGGACGGGAGATTGCGAAGAAGCGTTCCAATTGCTGAAAGAAAAATTGATATCTGCACCGGTCTTGAGAGGACCGAATTGGGCCATACCATTCCATATTTACTTGCGATGCATCTAACGGTGCGATCGGAGCAGTCCTCGAGCAGAAAGACGATGAAGAATTTTATGCCATCTATTATGTCGGTAAAAACTTGGCGGGAGCAGAGCTCAACTATACAGTGACAGAAAAAGAATTCCTCATAGTTGTCCATGCAATAAACAAATTTTGCCACTATATAACGGGATACAAGGTCTTCGTCCATATGGACCATGCGGCTATCAGGTATCTGATGAGCAAGTCGACCATTGGTGGCAGAATTATCAGATGGTTGTTGCTATTGCAGGAATTCGACATCACTATAGTCGATAAACCAGGCAAGGACAACGTCGTGGTAGATTTTCTATCCAGATTGATACCAACAGATCATCAAGCAGTGGAAGATCAGTTTTCGGATGAACATCTGTTCGCTATTAGTGAACAAACTCCGTGGTATGTAGACATAGCCAATTACTTGGCCATCGGAAGGACCTCACCTGCTCTCTCCTACCGAGAAAAGCAGGCGGTCATAGAGAAGAGTGCATCATTCCTTTGGATGGATGGTCTCCTATTTAAAATAGGATGGGACCAAATTATAAGAAGATGCGTAGCAGAACAAGAGTTTTTAGAAGTGCTCAAGGCATGTCACGATGAGCCATGCGGAGGACACTTTGCAGGGAAACGAACTGCCTACAAAATCCTACAGGTTGGGTATTTTTGGCCCACTCTGTTCAAGGACGCAGCAGCGTATACCAGCAAGTGTGACGAGTGCCAGAGGATGGGTAGACCAACCCACCGAGATGAAATGCCCCTGCAGCCCAGGTACACCTGGAACCTTTCGATAAATGGGGCATGGACTTCGTGGGACCATTTAATCCACCTTCGATGGGAAGGAGGTTTATTCTAGTCTACACGGATTACGTCACCAAATGGGTGGAAGTGCAGGCATTAAGGGACTCAAAGGAAAGAATGGTCACCGATTTCTTATTTGCCCATATTTTCACATGATTTGGGGTTCCTCGGGAGATAACAACAGACCAAGGGCCCCAATTCACCTCCAAATTGATTGAGGAGCTGATGGAGCAGTATAGAGTTTGGCACAATAAAACCATGCCCTACCATCCGTAGGCGAACGGGCAAGTAGAAGTGACAAACAGGGAGATAGAAAACATCCTGACCAAAACCGTGCAGCAACACAAGAAATATTGGGCCACACGGTTGTCGAAGGCAGTTTGGGCATACAACACCACGTGGAAATCCACCACAGGATGCACACCTTTCCAACTGGTCTATGGAAAAAATGCGATGATGCCCATCGAGTTCAAAATAAAAACTCTGAGGACGGCTTCAGAATTAAATTTGAGCTTGGACGAAGCTCAAAAATAGAGGATTCGCCGACTAGATCAACTGGACGAAATCCGACTGGATGCTTTGCAGAGGACAGAGATTATACAGAAGCAGAGAAAGAAGTGGCATGATAACCACATCAAGCTGAAGAAGTTCCAGGTAGGGGAATGGGTACTGTTGTATGATTCCCGATTCCAGGAAAGGAAGGGCAAACTTATGTAGAGGTGGATGGGGCCGTATGAGGTGGCAGAGCTCATTAGGAATGGGGCGGTGCACGTTAAGACAATTGACGACAGCAACACCATGTTCACAGTCAATGGCCACCGACTACGCCCCTATAATACATCCAAAATGTTACAAGTGGAATCCAGAGTAGGCGTGGGGGAGACCCCATCTTGCTAGCTCTGGACCGAACTCTCACAGGTGAAATGGTGGGCACAAAAGTGCTCACCCAAATTTTTTAGTTAATATAGTTTTTTTTGTAATATGTGTTTTTGTAGGGACGACGCCCGCATGCAAGCTGCAGGCATCCTAATCCAGGGCCTAACAGGCATGGAACATGTCTAACTGCCTTTATTTTCCTTTATTTTTTGGTTGCTTTTTGCAGGTGGAGGACCTGACAGCACGAGGGATAGGTATCTGGGAAACCAGGCCTGATTCGGCTCAGCATTCCGACACCGGCTCGTAGGTAGAATCTGGGCAGCATGAAAAAAACTGGGGAGGCTTGATCACCCTTTTTCCAATCAAATCGCCAAGTCCAGGAGAAGGCGCCAAGTCCATAAGAAGGTGCCTTACTACACCCGAAATGTGCCCATCCAGAAGGCACCTTACTGCTTCCAAAAGGTGCCAAGTCCAAAACAAGGTGCCTTAGCTTCCAGAAGGCGCCAAGTCCAGAAGAAGGTGCCTTACTACACCCGAAAGGTGCCCATCCAGAAGAAGGCACCTTACTACATCCGAAAGGCGCCAAATCGGAAGACAGCGCCTTCCATCCATTCAAAAGTTCTAAAAAAAAAATACATATGTAGGCGCCTTCCGTGGTAGGAAGGCACCAAGACGTAAAAAAAAAAAAAAAAGCCAGCCGAATACGCCTTCCAACATCAAGAAGGCGCATTCATCCAGCCGAGACGCCTTCCAACATCAAGAAGGCGCATTCATCCAGCCGAATACGCCTTCCAACATCAGGAAGGCACATTCATCAAGACGAATGCCTTCCAACATCGGGAAGGCACGAACCAGAAGGAGGCGCCTCCCACATTGGGAAGACGCATACAGGCAAAAGCGCCTCCCACCAATCAGAGCACCGACAACGTCGAGAAGGCGCTACAAGGACACCATCCACATGGGAAAGGTACCAAAGAATGCCTCCCACATGCAACATTTGCATCTACCGGATGCCTCGAGCGGAATGAAGCATCACACGAATGAGCAGCATCAAAGGACCATACCCCTCCCTCATGTCACAAGTCAGCAAATCAGCGGCTACCACGATGACTGGAATGACGAATCAGGTACGTGCATACTAAATCAAATCATTTATATAATTATTTATAAATACGCAGTACCAAAAAAAATACCGCCGTCATAGAGATCGTATCCCCCCATAGCCGGAATCGCGTGCCAATGATAGGGCACCTTCCATAACTGCTAGGGTTAGGCATCTTTTCTATAAAAATGTGCCTTCCTGAAGAAGGAAGGACAAAAAAAAAAAAATATATATACAGTAGCAGAAGGCACCATGGGAGGAAGGTCCAAGAACCACGTGATCAAGAAGAATGAACCCAGTGATACTGATGGGATCAGAGAGGCAGTGAAGACCCAATTCGAAGCTGAGGGGTGGCTCGAATACTGCACCCTGGTCAGTCAGGGCCAGGACGTGGAGGCAGCTAGAGAATTCATCGCCTCTTTGAGGGGCGATGCGGCCCAAGTACGAGGGGTGGAAATTCTAGTCACCCCTGAGTTCATCTCACAGGCGACTGGATTGCCTCTCACGGGGGAATGTACATACAAGGGCGGAGTGTTAAAACTATATGCCAAAATACTACTGCCAAGAGGAAATGTGCAGATAGACAGGGAGGGGTTACTCAAAAATAGTCTCCCCATGAATATGCGAAAGATGTTCGAGCAGATTGCTCAATTTTTCACATGCACAGGAAAGTATACCCATCTGCACATTAATCATGTGCACTTCCTCAATCACCTAGTGCATGGGAGGAAATTAAATATACCTTTCTACCTGGCGAATGCTCTAAAAGATGAAGTGGCTCGGTACCAAAAAGGGGCACCGTCCGCCTTAGCCCACCATGGGCTGATATCGGCATTGGTCCGCCATGCAGAAGCACAAGGACAGAACCATGACGCAGAGGGAGATGGTGGCCAAATAGAGCAACACAATGCGGTTGCCAAATTAGGGCAAGACGAAGCATCCCCTGTAGAGGAGATAACAAACATCGGGCAATTGGCATTGCCCTATTTTCTAGGAGGAGCAGAGCAGTCATCGGTGCCCGAAGACATAGAGGACAGAGGGCATTCCCCAGTGCCCAAATATGAGGAGGAAGGAGCGCCACTCGCTGGTGGTGAGGACGAGCCAATCCCCAGGAGGAAACATCTATGGTGATTCCTCTCGATAGAGGAAGGACAAAGTGACCCAGAGATAGACGTTGCCGCCCAAACCCTCCAAGAATTAACAAATCAGAGCCCACGGAATGAAGGAACTTCTAGGAGTAATGACCAGATCGATGCGGCCTTGGAGGAGGTGCTCGAATGGCAAACCGATTGCTGGATGGCACAACAGATTCTGGAAGATTGCCAAAACCAGCATAAAAGAGAATTGGAGGAAAGGGATAGACAAATCGCTCAACTCGAGCAGCTAGTCCGGTAGTTGCAGGAGGAAAATCAAATACTTCAGGATAGAGGAACAACAAGACAGGAGGCGTCCACTCAGACTGATTGGGCAGAAGAAGTGCCGACGAACTCTCCCACATCCGCCGAATGAGTATTCTCTTCGAGGGAGATTCGATCGGATGCCCGACAGAGCAGCCCGGAGGCAGGGGAGGATTCCTCTATTTTTAGGGGTGAAAAGGAAAGAAGTCCTACGATGCCCCCTGTCATTGTCCTGAGTGACACAGAGCAGGACGAAGGTCTCCAGCAATAGATAAGACCAGAGGATAAGGAGGACCTCCCCAGGCCTGAAGAAGGAGAAGAGCCTGAGGGGTCGACACCAGGTAGACAGGAGAACGAAGGATCACCCCCAGAGATAGTAGCACAGCCGATCCTTCGAAGTAAAGAGAAGTCCCCAAAGGAGAAAGAAGAGATCCCGGTCTGAGCCGCCACATTTCCTATAGAGGCCAAGGCAAAGAGGCCCAGGACGGCTCGACAGAAGGTGAAAGTGACCTTCGTCGAGTCAGAGGAGGATGAATGGGACATGCAGCTGTTTTCCAAAAGGCAAAAATATTTTGAGCAGTTGTGCAATGAAATGAAAGCAGCCAAGGAGGCCAAGAAGGCATCCTCGAGGGTAAAAGGAGATTCTGGCATTTGCGTCAATCCGACAGAAGACAACCAATTTTGGGACATCTATGGTTCATCCCGAGGGTGGCCTTCCATGATGAGGAGGTACTTGGAATGGTGGGGAGTATATGGCCCACAATTGGAGGCCACTGCGATTGCAAAGGAGAATGCAGGGCTTACCCCTGAAGCGGCCGGATTATACAAGGCCCAAGTAGTGCCTTCTAGAGGGGATAACTCGGATATCCCTCTGGCAGTGGTCAGACCTCTAGACACTAACCTCTGGCAAGCTGTCAAAGCTACATTTCAATCGGTAGGAGCAACGCTGGCTAGACCACCACCAGTAGCGGCCAAAATAAGAAGAGGACAATTGACAGCCGTAGTTTCCCATAGGCAAAGGCGAACCACACCTTCAAATGCCGGCATGAAAAGACAGACTCGGGCCGTAGGGGCAGCAAAATCCTCCAAGAGATGGCGACGATGAAAAGTTAGAGGGCTACCTGCAGCTTGGATGCCACGAGGGCGTGGCATATGTTAGGCGTGGGGGGATGATGAGCACCAAAAATGCTCATATTTTGTACATATTTCTTTGATCAATATGCGGCTGTATAATAAGGATTGCGTACTTTTATGAATGATTATATAGATATTTGATATAATTATGCGTGTTATCTAATTTGTGTGTTTTTAGTATGTTTTGTGGAATTGCAGTTGATTTAGTTAGATTTGGAATGGTCGAGGTCCTTTTGATGGACCTGGCACTTTATTTCATCGGGGGTCAATGTAGAGAACATAGGCACCTCCATGCAACCGGAAGGCGCCAAGGGAACAAGCGCCTCCCTGCAATCGGAAGGCGCCAAACCAAAGACGAGCGCCTCCCTGCAGTCGGAAGGCGCCAACTGAATGCGAGCGCCTCCCTACAGTCGAAAGGTGCCAACTAAATATGAGCGCCTCCCTACAGTTGGAAGGCACCAACTGAATGCGAGCGCCTCCCTGCAGTCGAAAGGCACCAACTGAATGCGAGCGCCTCCCTGCAACCGAAAGGCACCAACCAAAGACAAGTGCCTCCCTACAACCGGAAGGCACCAATAGAAGGCAAGCGCCTCCCCACAGCTGGAAGGCGCTAATAGAAGGCAAGCGCCTCCCCACAGCCGGAAGGCGCTAATAGAAGGCAAGCGCCTCCCTACAACCAGAAGGCATCATGATAACAAGGTACCTTCCTCATAAGGAAGGCGCCACTGATTCTTTGCCCGTTGACCAGATTTGAACGACATGGACGGTAGCGGCTGGTGCAGTTCTAGCTCTGCGTCATGTAGAGCTAAATTGGAGATAGCACCAACGTATCAAAATGTCTTACTGATGCCAGGCAAAGCATGAACCAAAACGAACACGCCGCCATCAAAATAGAATGCTAGACGTCGATTGCATTCGCCAGATTATTCTAATTTAGTCTGGGAAGAATCGACTGTTGTAACCACTTCTGTAATAGAAGTTCTACGGGTGTGTTATATAAACACACATAGATCGTTCTGAAAAATATATAGAAATAATTAATAAAGATCCATTTAGAGTTACAGAAGATAGATTGTAATACGTTGATAAATCTATTACAGTTCCAGAAGTTCTAAAGCGCGTGTTCGATCGGGAAGAAGTTGCTGGAGCCTGGGCCCACTCCAAGCCAGTATTTCTTCCCCATTTCCTTTTTGTTTATTTATTTTAATTAGTTTATTGCTTTCATAAGAATGTTCATCGGTTTGCTAGTTCCAGTATTTGCAGTAGGTTTATTTTCAGGAATGTGTACATGATTTATTTCTGTAGATTTAATTATGTTCTTCTTACGTAATTTATTGAGGAGTGCGGGAATGATTGACAACCATTTCAAGAACACCCCCCAAATGTAGGATTAGTAGATTTACCTCCAGTGGTATTGTAGTAACCTAATTTCGACTCTTCGCAAGTTTACGAAGCTCCCTGGGTTGATAATTAAATGCACGGGCATGTGACAAAAATAGGAAACCATTCACCTTGTTTGGCCCACAACAGGTGGATTTGTCATTGGCAAGGAAACAAATGGTAGACTAGATATGGGGTGGAAAGGCACGTTGGTGGGTGGGATTGGTAGTAGATTATTTTTTATTGAGGAATCTTTCACCAATTCCAATAACTTCTTCCAAAGGCCTATAAAACTATGAAGGATTAAAACTTGGGTTGGATACATGAAAAGGATCGATGGGCTTAAGTGGTTTTGGAGGGCCACCTCTCGGTCCAAAGAACCATTCGAGACAAAGACATCTACAAAAAGCTAAAAAATCCTATTTTAGAACCTCTTTGGCCATGGGAGGAGGGACATGGGGAATTTTAAACTTAGGATGAGGGCCTCAATTTCATTTTGGGTATATTTTTTTGAGGAAAATTTATGGACATTAATATTTGTGATTTTTCCATCCATAGCCCAAACAAGTGTCCTATAAAAATATCGATGACCAAAATACTGTGGGATGAAAATTGCAAACCAAGGGGTTGTTTTTGGTTTTTACCACCATTTTGATGATGGAAGAACCTCTGCCCTTAATGCTTCTAAAAATATGGGGCAAAAATATTTCTTGGATTCTCGAAACCAGAGTTGCAAAAATTTCTTCCATTATCCTGTTGTAATTGCTACTACACAGAGAAAGTGTGGTTCTAGAAGTTTCTTCCCTTCTTTATTCTTCTTGGAGAAGGGACCTGAAAGTTTAAATTATACCCCTATTTTTTTGCTACCTTTTTTGTTGTTGTTGTTTTGGTTTTTTATTCCTTTGTTGTGGTTGTTGTTATTGTTGTTGTTGTTTGTTTCTATGATATGGATGTTATTGTGATTACCTTTTCTATGTAGTAGAGGCTCTCTAGTTTGGCCCTCTATTGTGACTTCTATTCTTGTTGTGTTGAGCAAAAAGTTCTTTTGTGCACCTGTGATTAGTTTTTCCAGATGATCAATTTGTTGCTTGATTTCTCTTTTAATCAAATGTAGCTACACTTTCTATAGCTTCTAACATATTAACTTTTGGGACTTCTGAAACAACATTCTATCAAGCAGCTTTAGATTTCTCTTGTATATCTTTTTTTATTTGCATTTCAACTCTCCAGGCTTGAAGCTTACCCTAAAAAAGATCTTTAATTTGGGATTCCCATTCCAAAGCAATTTCCTAAGAAATTGTCTTATGTTTATTTACAAAATTTGCAAGAATTTTCTTAATTGTATGCAATAAAATGTTGGGAATATAATCATTGGCATGAGTAGCTAATTTATCTATGTATTTTTGAAATCACAAATGTACAATTTAGCCATTTTCCAAATGAAATTTTTTTGTGAGTGCCTCCCACTCATTAGAAAAATATTTATTAATATCTTCATTTGGAAGTTGAAGACAATTTTTCCATTCGTAGGCTATAGGGAACAATGCCTTTGCCTAAATTCTCTTTAAGTTAATGATATTTTTCTACCTTTCTGCTAAAAATTTTGAATTCTCTAAACCTTATTTCCAATAACTTGTACAAATACTCTGGTTGTGGAGGAAATTCATGCATTGCATCGATTCCATATATGACAGTCCTTCTATCTTGTGTAGAAGGAACTCTTCCATTTTGAAAAAACTTTTGTTTCTATTAGACCTCTACAAAATTCTTCCATTTTATCAATGTCAAAAATCCATTTTTCAAGCTCCCAAATTTGCTATCATGAACCCTCTTGTGGTAGATGCTTGCAAGGAAGACGAACAAGGGAACTAGAAGGACTATTACAAACTATGGGAGAGGATTCATTAAAGATCAATAACTGGTAGAGCAACGTACACCATTAATGGGTAAACTCATTAATAAAAAAGGAATCATGGTGAAGTAGTAATCTAAAAAGTAAACTAGTTTTTGATTCACCATATTACAAATGTGTAAGTGAAGAGTATAATCCTAGTGCTACAAGATTTCTGATTCACCAAATCACATTACGTGCAAGTGAAGATAATACCAATAGCAAAAACATATGTGAAAATAGAAGGAAAAATGAGTTATTATAAACTTAAAGAAAGAGATGAGTTAGAAAAGGAACAAAAAACATTTGATTGAATTTTTATTCTATAAAAAATAAGTGATACATCTACAAAAATCTGAATGCATTTTGACCTACAGGTCTCATTAGTGGAGTGAGCTTCAAAGATGTACAACCTCTCTTTATAAATATCTAACTCTAGGGGGGAGATAAAAAGTAATGCATGTGGGATAAAAACACCCAAGCATTATTACAAACCATAGGTTTATAGACCAAGATGGTAAAAAGAATAGAAGTCTCAAGCTCAACCTCAAAAAAAAACACCCACCTAGAAAAGAGAAGAAACACATTAAAAAATGTGAAAATAAAAGGTATGAAGTGTCCCTCAAACAATTTTATTTTTACAAAGATAATATCAAAGAGGTATTTGATTCCTCAAACAAATGATGCCTCAAGAAATGTGCTTGTGCTTTCTATATTTTCTTTATTTTTCAAACATTGGAGAAATAATATCTCCATCAATTCGAAGATCTTTGACAAAATTGTAGTTGTCCAGCTTCAAAATAAGAGAAATTATTTTTATTTTGGATCAATGTTTGCATGTTTCTCGCTCTAAAACTTTGGCCGAAAGTGAAGGTTTGCCATAAAATTTTAACTTCTCAAATAAAGGTAGGAGAAAATTAATTTGATATCCCCTAGATTTGAGTCTATTGAAAAATTTATTTTTAATAGAAATAAATCCATCCCTAGAGTTTTCTCTAACCAAATATTTGTTGAGTTCACTTAGGATAAAGGCCATTTTTTGATGAATTGGATGATGGAAGGAAGCATATATGTATTGAATTCATCATATTATGAAATAATTTGGTGCAAAGAATTCCAGTCTGAGCAAAATCAGACCCCTTAAAAACACAGTATCAAGAAGAGTTACTTCACAATTAAGAACAAATGAAGTAATTTTAATATTGTCATAGAAAGAACCATATGTAGCAAGAAAAATATTAAGATCCTATTTAGGGCCATTCCAAACTCCAAGGGCATCATCAATGTATCTTTTATATAATAAAATATTTTCCACAACACTATTAAATAGATGCTCCTCTAGATGGCAAAGAAATAAATAAGCATAAACCACAATAAAATTACTTCCCATGAATGTTCCTCTTATCTTCTTGTATGTTTTCCCTTTGAAATCCAAGGAGTATTGTGTTAACACTATCTCTCTAAGCCTTACCACAAAGTTTATCTTGGTTGGATCAAATACGTTCCTCAAAAAATGATGGAGGGTTGCCAATCCTTGAGAGGTGGAGATGTTGAGATAGAGGCTCTCAATATCAAAAGAGAAAAGAAGATAGCCTAAGGAAAAGTATAGCCACGCATATATTTAATTAGACGTATGGAATCCAAGATATAATTTTTTGCTTCAAAAAAATTGGTAAGAGCAAATGATGAAGCCATTTGGATGCAGGTTTGAGCATGAAACCACAGTAGGAATAGATGGATTCATTAGAAAGCTTGGTATTGTGGATTTTTGGGAGTAGATAAAAGACACACACTTTGGTAGAGGATGGTGTTACTTGGAGCATAAATTTCCTATGTTTTTTGAAAGTAGATTCCTCATAAAAGCCCAGTCAAGCAAGTCTTGGAGTTGAAAATATACCAGTCCATGGATAGAACACAAACACCCAAGTTCTTATCTATGGTCCTAATGAAAATGGATTTGTCATTGGCAAGGGAACAAATGGTAGACTAGATATGGGATGGAAAGGCACGTTGGCGGGTGGGATTGGTAGCAGATAATTTTTTTTAATGAGGAATATTTCACCCATGCCAATAACCTCTTCCAAAGGCCTGTAAAACTATAAAGGATTAAAACTTGGGTCAAAAACACAAAAATTATTTATGGGATTAATTAGTTTTGGAGGGCCACCTCTCGGTCCAAAGAACCATTCAAGATGAAGACATCTACAAAAAGCTAAAAACTCCAATTTTAGAACCTCTTTGGCCATGGGAGAAGGAACATGGAGGAACTTTAAACCTAGTTTGAGGGCCTCAATTTCATTTTGCATAAGTTTCCTGGAGGAAACATTATGGATGACAAGATTTGTGATTTTGCCATCCATATCCTAGATAGGACTCTTATAAAAATACCAATGACCAAAATATTGTGGGATGAAAATTGTGGACCATGGGGTTATTTTTTGTTTTTTCCATTATTTTGGTGATGGAAGAACCCCTACCCTTGCTACTTCTGAATAGATGGGGCAAAACCCTTTCTTAGATTCTCCAAACCAGAGCCACATAATTTTTTTCCATTGTCCTATTGCAATTGCTGCTACACAGAGAAAGTGTGTTTCTGGAAGTTTCTCCCCTTATTTCATTTTATTGGAGAAGGGCCCCAAAAGTTTAAATTATTCCCTTGTTATTGTTGCTACCTTTGTTTTTTTTTGTTGTTGTTGTTGTTGTTGTTATGTTGGATGTTTATTCCTTTTCTATGGCTGTCGTTGTTGTTGTTGTTTGTTTCAATGTTGTGGATGTTGTTGTGATTGCCTTTTATATGTAGTAGATGCTCTCTAATTTGACACTATATTATGACTTCTATTCTTGTTGTGTTGAGTAGGAAAGTTATTTTGTGCACCTTTGATTATTTTTTTTAGATGATCAATTTGTTGTTTTATTTCTCTTTTAACCAAATCAGCTATGCTTTATGTAGCTTTTCACTTTTAAGTAGTGTTGTGTTAACACTATCTCTACAAGCCTTACCACAAAATTTATCTTGGTCGGATAAAATTCGTTCCTTTAAAATGACAAAGGGCTACCAATCCTTGATATGTGGGGTTACTAGGATAGAGACTCTCAACATCAAAATAAATAAATGATATCCTCAAGAAAAGTATGACCATGTAGATATTTAATTAGAGATATGGAATCCAAAATTGGCAAGAGCAAATGATGAATCCATTTGGAGGTAGGTTCGAGCATGAAACCACAATTGGAACATATGGGTTGATCAGAAAGCTTGGGCTTGTGGATTTTGAGGAGTAGATAAAAGACACACACTCTAACAAAGAATGGTGTTACCTGGAGCATAAATGTATTGTGGTTTTTTGAAAGTAGATTCCTCATAAAATCCCAATCAAGCAAGTCTTGGAGCTGATAAAAAATATCTTTCTAGGGGACTCTGTTCACTTTAGAGTAAACATTTTGATCTGAATGTTGGAAAAAGCCTTCTAAAATGTACTAGTCAATGGATAAAACACAAACACCCAAGTTTTTATCTATGGGCCCAATGAAATTGGATTTGTCATTGGCAAGGGAAAAAATGACAAACCAGATATTGGGTGGAAAGGCACGTTGGTGAGTAGAATTGGCAAAAAATAAAATTTTATTGAGAAATATTTTACCCATGCCAATAACTTCTTCCAAAGGTCTATAAAAATATGAAGGATTAAAAATTATATTGAAAACATGAAAAGGATTGATGGGCTTAAGTGGTTTTGTAGGACCGCCTCTCGGTTAAAAGAACCATTCAAGACGAAGATGTCTACAAATAACTGAAAACTCCAATTTTAGAACCTCTTTGGCCATGGGAGGAGAAATAGGGAGGAACTTTAAACCTAGGTTGAGGGTCTCAATTCCATTATGGGTAAGTTTTTTGGAGGAAAAATTATGGACATAAAAATTTATGATTTTTCCATCCATATCCCAAACAAGACTCCTATAAAAATACTAACGACCAAAATCTTATGGGCTAAAAATTGTGGACCAAGGTTTTTTTGGGTTTTTGCCATCATTTTGGTGATGTAAGAACCCATGCCATTGCTGATTCTGAATAGATGGGGCAAAAAACTTTCTTGGATTTTTAAAATCAAAGCTATTAATATTTCTTCCATTGTCCTAATGCAATTACTGCTACATAGAGAAAGTGTGATTCTGGAAGTTTTTCCCCTTCTTTCTTCTTCTTGGAGAAGGGCCTCATAAGTTTAAATTATGCTCCCATTGTTGTTGCTACCTGTGTTGTTATTGTTGTTTTGGCTATTTATTCCTTTGATGTGGCTACCATTGTTGTTGTTTATTTCTATGCTATGGATGTTGTTGTGATTGCCTTTTCTATGTAGTAGAGGCTCTATACTGTGACTTCTATTCTTGTTGTGTGGAGCAGGAATGTTCTTTTGATCACCTGTGATTAGTTTTTCCACATGATCAATTTGCTGCTTGATTTCTCTTTTAATGAAATCATCTATGCTTTCTATAGCTTCTAACATATTAAATTCTAGGACTTTTGAAGCAAAATTCTCTTGAGTAGCTTTGGATTTATCTTGTATATATTTTTGGATTTGCAATTTCAACTCTCAAAGCTTGAAGATTTCCCTCAAAAAGCTCTTTAATTTGAGATTCCAATTCCAAAGAAAATTCTTGATAAATTATCTTATGTTTATTTATGGAATCTATAAGAATTTCCTTAATTGTAGGTAGTAAAATGTTGGGAATATAATCATTGGCCTAAGTAGCTAATTTATCTATGTATTATTTGAAATTACAAATGTACAATTTAGCCATTTTCAAATGATTTTTTTTTGTGAGTGCCTCTGACTCATCCAAAAACTATTTATTAATATCTTCATATAGAAATTGAAGACATGGTATTTCCATTCATAGGATCTGGAGAATAATGTCTTTGTCTAAATTCTCTTCAAGCCAGGCTAGCCTGGAATGGATTTTTTTTGTCTTTCTGCTCAAAATTTTGAATTATTTGAACCGTGTTTCCAACAACTTATCTAAATACTCTGGTCATGGAGGAACTCTACGTATTGCACAAATTCCATATATGAAGGTCCTTCTATCTTGTGTAGAAGGAACTCTTTCATTATGAGCAAAAAAAATTGTTTCTATTAGACCTCTATAAAACTCTTCCATTTTATCTATGCTGAAAACCTGTTTTTCAAGCTTCCAAATTCATTGTTGTGAACCCTCTTATAGTAGACGCTTGCAATAAATATGAACAAGGGAACTAGGGGGACTATCAGGAACTATGGGAGAGGATTCAAAATTTGAAAGGTCAATAATAGGTAGAGCAGTGTGTGCCATTAATGGGTAAACTCATTAATGAAAAAAGAAACCTCACAAAGTAGTACTCTAAAAATGTAAACTAGTTTTAGATTCACCAGATTATAAATGTGCGAGTGTCTACTCCTAGTGCTACAAGCTTTCTGGTTCACCAGATCATATTATGTGCAAGTGAAGAGCATAATACTGATAGTAGAAACGTATGAGAAAATAGAATAAAAATTCTAGGTATTATAAACTTAAAGAAAGAGACAAGTTAGGAAAGGAACATAAAATATTTTATTGCATTTTTATTCCAAAAAAAAAAAGTGATAATCTACAAAATTTTGAACGTGTTTCGACCTATAGGTCTCATCAGCAAAGTGAAGTTCAAATAGGCACAACCTCTCTTTATAAAGACCTAACTCTAGGGGGAGCTAAAGATTAATACATGTGGTATAAAACACCCAAGCATTATTACAAACTGTAGGTTATAGACCAAGATAGTGAAAAGAAGACAAGTCCCAAGATCAACCCCCCAAAAAAACACCCACCCATAAAAGAGGTGAGATAAATTAAAAAATGCAAAAATACAAGGTGGGAAAAAGTCCCTCAAAAATATTTATTTTTACAAAGATAAAATCAAAGAGGTTTTTGATTCCTCCAACAAATGATGCCTTGAGAAATGTGCTTGAGCTCTCTATATTTTCTCCATTTTTCAAACATTGGAGAAATAATATCTCTACCGATTCGAAGATCTCTGATAAAATTGTAGTTGTGCAAATTCAAAATAAGAGGAATTGTTTTTAGTTTGGATCCATGTATAGACACCTAAAATACATCATGTTTAGGAGACTACTCATATGGGCACATTCAAAGACCATATGAATGATCTTGGACCTTTCCAAGATCTAGAAGTGGTCCTAACCACTCAAAAGGGGTAGTTCTAGCCCATTCAAGCTTAGCAGCTATCAATTAGAGTGACCGCCAACACTGGTCATTGAAGCTGAGAGCGGCCAGATCTAGCCACTGCTCTAGATAGTGACTAGCACCAAAACATAGTTTGGCTATGAATACGAGCCTAGATCACATATTTAGACTACACTTGCATTGTTTACGAATGGTTTTTGGCATGGATATCCTAGAGATCCTCCTGAATACCCCTTCAATGTAAATTTGTGACTGATCCTTCCCCTTGGGATGGTTAGTTGCATGCAGATCTAGATCTTGGCTTCTCCAAGAAGCCAAGATCTAGATCTAGATCTAAATCTGGGAGGTCTACATATGGACCCTCCCAAGAAAAGTAAATGATCCATGAATATCAAAATTTTGTGTAGTGAAGCTCTAGAAAATTGGAGAGAGATTTCATACCCCATTGAGGAGTAGCAAAACTCTACCCGATTTAGCGATATTTCCAGCCATACAACCATTTAGATCGAATGTTCTTCACCACCAACCAGTGTATGAACACAAAGGTGACCCTTGGACATCAATTTAGATGAGGGATCAAGTGCCATCACCCTTGATTCTTGAGGTAAAACTTATTGGTCTGTGGCCGCTATCTTTGATAGCAGCTTGCAGTGATGATCGCTCTGAGCAACATCAACTAGGGTCTAAGGCACATTATTTCCTAAGTTTTAGCTTAGATATATCATTGTTTTTTGCTTTGTTAATTAGTTTTAGCATAGATCTATTTTCTTTAATGCATTTGCACTATTATTCTTGAGTTTTTCATGCATTTATCATTCAATTTTGCTGCATTTTGATCTTATTATGCTTACATATCATGCTTCATATATTTTCTAATAAAGCCTCATCACGAGAGGTTGCCCATGCTACTGATATCCTATTGTTGTTTCTTGTACATAGGATACAGGTTATAGGACCAAGCCAAAGTGTTTAAAACATCAGATCCCTCCAGACAAGAAGGAGAAGGAGGCATCTATAAGCCCTCATACAAGTTCATGTGCGAGACCAGGAGGCCTACAGAGTGCACCATCCCCTTGCGGGGGAGCCTTTATTTTTGCTTGTATTTCATTGTATCAATGGGGTATCCCTAAGAGGGATCGATATGTAACAAGAGTTTCAAATAAATCAATAAAAGATATCTTTTGCATTTGTCACTTCCTTGTTATTTATGCTTTTATGGTCTTTTATTTTGATATAATGTTGCAAGTAGACTAGGTGCACAGCTTCCCGAGGTCATACAGATGGTGATCACGATGGGACCCCCACCTGGTTTTCTATTTTTAGCTATTTTGCTGATGTTTTTATGCTTTTTCTATGTGTAGGTCTAGCCACTCTAGTCGACAATGACTAACATACAAAAACCACTTTTGAAGTCAGCGGCCAATAGTAGCCGCTCTGGTCGATAGTGGCCAGAAGAAAATCAGCAACAGAGGTCAGCCTATGCTTCACCGGATGTGGATTTTAGGTTGGGGTAACTCTCTACTATTTTTACTTTCTCTATCTATGTTTTTTTGTCAGAATATAGTAGGGAAATTTTCATTTAATTAAGAAAACATAGAAAAATACTAAAATAAAAATGCATTGAAGCTTTCTAGTTTTCTTAGTTTTCTTCCAGTCATTGCTAGGAACAACAAACCTCTATTTTCAAGGTCTGCCCTAGTCTCCAGTGGTCTGGGTTTTTGTTTGTTAAGCTTGCTTGCATGGGGCCCAACTAGTGGCCATTATTTCATGAAGTAGTAAAATGCATTCTTTGAAGGTCATTGAAATATTTAGACATGCATTTTTTTGAATAAAAATGTTCTTTTCTTAGGCATGTAGGAGAAAAATCATGAGTGCTCATTGATGCATTGTTTTCCTTTATGCAAAAATCTAAAAAGAACACCCACACACCATGATTCACTTAAATGCTAGTGAGGTGGACTTCATCACCATCCACTAGTAGAGTTCAATGAGGTGGCTTTCATCTCCACCCGTTGTCTCAAATCCTTGCATGAACCTTCTATATTGGCCAATACTGATTTCCAAGATCCATCATAACCCATGGGATATAGCACATATATCTCTTTGGAGAGGTATATCACTGATTATGGGTGAACTGGGTGAGGACCGGGAGGACCTGTGCTCCTTGACCGTGTGTGGACTTCATCACCACATATTATAGGTTGGATAACATGATTAAAACTTCTCTATCGATTGTTGAGCTATGAGTATACAGGTGAAATCCACTTGAACAATCTGAGTATATCATCAACGAAATGCAAAACATGATGAGAGTTAGATTGTAGCTATCAAAAAATATGAAAACACACCAAACCAGTCTAGGAACACCAAGAAAACTTAAAAGAGATAAACACTTGTTTACTTTGTTTGTGTGTTCTAAAATCTACATAAAAAGATAATTCACAATTGTCATGGTCTACACATGGAGCAACCACCCTCGGTCCAGCATCGAGGTGGAAACTGATGCTCTGCACACTCACAATCACAATGATGTTGAGCCACCCACACACCATGTCACTGGATGAAGTTCAATGAGCCTTAGGGGTGATACCTCAACCCATGGGGGGACTCCTCGAGAAACCCCAGCTAGAGAGCCATATCCTGGTTCCTCTCATGGTAGGCATGAGGGGGCATCAAGGCCCCAATAATCACATAGACATGAGGAGGCCTCAAGGCCTCCCTCATCACATAGACATGAGAAGGCCTCAAGCCCTCCCTCATAACATAGACATAAGGAGGCCTCAAGGCCTCCCTCATCACATAGACATGAGGAGGCCTCAAGGCCTCCCTCATCACATAGACATGAGGAGGCCTCAAGGCCTCCATCATCACATAGACATGAGGGGGCTTCAAGGCCCCAATATTCACATAGACATGAGGAGGCCTCAATGCCTCAATCCTCATAGACATGAGGAGGCATCAAGGCCTTAATATTCACATAGATATGAGGAGGCTTTAAGGCCTCAATCCTCACATAGGTATGATGGGGCTTCAAGGCCCCAATCCTCACATAGACATGAAGGGGCTGCAAGGCCCCAATATTCATAGGATACACTTAGGTTAGATCAACCCACTAAGGGGTAGAACATAAGGGTTACACCCAGTCATAGACCCAAAGCACCTCCTAGCCTCCTGAAATATGGGAGGATACCCCTAGATCATGATCTCATTGGAGCTAATGGGACTCCATGGGATCGATCATGGAAGACCAGACAACTTGATGAGTTGGATCGAGTTCTCTCAAGACCAGCTCAAAGAAGCATTGCTATCACACATTCTATTTTAGGAAGTTCATATAGCATAACTACAAGGTACACCAATGAGCCAGGGGAAGCTTCAAAGCATCCCCATAGCATGTGCACTACCTCTAACCATGGGGGTACAAAACATAGATCACTCTACATAGAGTAGATCAACCTAATAGACAAGGGCAAGAGCATAGTAGGAGCCTCTCCAAGAGGCTTATCCATTAAGACTCATCGCACAGAGTTACAAGATCACAAACCTTCAGTGGCAGATCAGTCTAACCATGTACATAGGTTAGCAAAAGCATTGCACGTAGAGAAAGAATGCTTAGAAACCCTTGAGCAAGAAGCATGAAGAAAAATGTGTTTGCACCTACACGAGAAGTACTTGAGGGAGGAATAGATAGAGCATGAAGAGCAAGTAGATAGGCTAGCTCAAGCTGACATACACATAGGTGGTGAGCAATACCAACATGATAGATGTGTCGATTCTCAGCATGAGAGATGCACTAGACAAAGAGATGAGTACTCTCACCATACCTCAAAGCATCAACAATGCCTAGATCCAGAATAGACACAACTTAATGAAGAACAGGTGGGGATGGAAGATCAAGAGTAGACATATCCTGAACCTCCATCCATGGTCATGGGGGATGAATACAGATGCCCAAATCGGGTAGACATAGGATTACCTCCCTGACCACCGTGAGTAAACCTTCAAGAATAGGAGATCATTTCTTCGAAGGTATAAAAAATACTCACTGAGAGAGTCAAATCTCTTAAGAAATAAGATGTGGTTGGGTAGAAGCCAACCCTAAGTAAAATACACAACCAACCATTATGCCCTTCAATATCGAGTCCTACATATCCTAGGCACTTTGAGATGCCTAGGCTAGACAAGTTCAAAGGAGAGGAAGATGCACAAGAACATGTCACAAATTTTATGAATGTGTGCTTCCAAATTGAACATAATGATGCCCTAATGCTGAGAACATTCATCATGATGTTATCAGGTGTAGCAACTAAATGGTTCAACCAATTACCTAAGCACAACATCATCAACTTTGAGCAACTAGTGAATGCATTTCTTGAACACTTTTCATTTGGCATCAAGAAGAAGGTAAACTTGTCCGATCTAGAAAACCTAAAGCAATACGATGATGAGCTAGTTATGGACTATGGGAATATATGGAGGAAAATAATGGTAAAATTACCATTTGTTGTTCCCACTATAGAGCTCACCCAGATGTTTACCAAGAGTTGCACAAAGCACATCTCATTGCTATTGCAACTACAATAGTATGAAATATTCAAGGAAGCCTTGGCTCAAGCCAAGCTAATAGAAGACATCAAGGTTGATGAAGGAGACCTTAAGCTCCAAAACAAAAAGGATTGGAACAATAACAACCATAACAAGAATCAATAAAAGTAGGCCAAGCCTACTCAAGTCAACCAGGTTGTGTTAAGTGCACCAAAGGGAGGCAATAGCCAACAACCATAGAACTATCAGGCTCAACCCCCACCGGCCAATTACAACCCAAAGAACAACCAAGGTCAAAATAAAGAATGTTAGCCACCTCACTATTTCATGCCTTTATCAGAGTCGATGCAATCGATATTCAACCAGCTAAGTGAGGCACAAAGACTCAGGCTACCTAAGATGCAACTTCTTGACCCTAACCATCCCAAGCCCAAGGGATATAGGGAAGATCAATACTACCCATATCATAGAATACAAGGGCATGACATAAAAACATGTATCGGATTTAAGAATGTTGTGCAAAACATGATCGAGAAGGGTGAGCTAAAAGTTGACAACCCATTAGCACCCGACAATAGAGACATGGGCATATTTAGAAACTCGTTGCCTAATCATGAGGCCCCTAGAGAGCAGGGTGCTCAAGTAAACCAAGTCTGAGTCAAACCTCCCACTTAGGGATGCATCAAAATGGTTGAAATAGTCAATGTGGCGATAAGAAGTCGATGATATAACCAACCAGAGCCTCCAGTGGCTCCTATTCATATCCTGGCTACACCTCGATAGAGGTAGGTGTAAAATAATCCTCCAGGTCCACCAACATGACCTGTGGTAACTGTCCAAAGTAGACTAGTGCAAAATATCCAAATGACACCAACCAAGTTATCAATCTATGAGCTCATTCAATAGTCCCCAAGACATAGGGAGACTTTAATGGAAATCCTAAGATCGATTGAGCTTCAGCCCTAGAACCTTGATGCGTTCACAAACTTTATGGGGTAGGTCCAATAGTGTCAAGAGCCTATGATCCATTTCTATGATCATGAAATCAAGGTAGTGCCTACTACCATAGTAGACCCACCTCTACATATCATCACATCAATCAATGACATACCCTTCAAGTGAGTTCTAATCGACATGGGCTCATTGATTAACATTATCACAACAAAAGCTATAGGGCACCTAAAAATCCCTAGGTCCAACATTATCCCAACCTCCTATACATTGAGAGCTTTCAATGATGCATTGTGCTCCATAGTAGGTACAGTTATTCTACCTATAAAGGTAGGGCATAAGACCATCCCCATGATGTGTCATATATTAGAGGGGGTAATGCAGTACAACATCCTCCTAGGGCATCCCTGGATAAGGGACATGTAGTGTATTCCCTCAATCTTGCACCAATGCATCAAGTATGTGCATGAGGGACAAGTGCATGTGGTTTTATCGGATGAAGAGCCATTTAAGTACATGCATCAGGTCAACTTGTTGAGGGAATTTGTCCTTCCATCGACACACCTGTACATAAGGCCTTCATCCCCCACCACATAACCAGAAAGTAAGTCTAAATCCATGTGAGGTGACCCATCCACATCGGCACCACCTCCTACATCTAAAGCTACTGGCACTTCTAAGAAACCCATAATATCCAAGGAAAAGGACTCTCAGAAGCTAAAAGCACCCCTAGTGGAGGAAGGACCTAAAGAACTTCCAACTATAGTAGCTACAAAAATTTTGAATCCCATGGAGGAGGAAGATTCCCAAGGTATAGCCGAGGAGGTACCTCAACCTGCCTCACCTGCATCATCAATGACATCATCTACACCATAGGTGATAGTTCACTTAGCCAACACAGGGCTAGGTGAATATCTTGTGTAGAACATGACTTTCATACCTATTATCGAGTCTGCGTAAGACATGGGATGACCAAGAGTCCCAAATTTTCCAATAGGGATAGTGGTTCCATTAGGGATTCCCCCTAACCAAACCAACTTCATATATGTTGGTTTAGACTATGCCCATAATGCTTTTGATATTGAAGAGGATGAGGATGAACCATTCACCATGAATGTTCATTACTTATCAAATCCTGAGTTTGCTCTAAGGTACTTTGAATGATGCCATTGGCATGGCTATGGCTTAGGTCTGTACGAGCAAGGGCATCGACTTCCATTCCAATCATAATACCAATTACCTACTGATAGGTTTGGTCTAGGATATCATATCCAGAGCCATGATGATTCATTGGTAGTAGCTCTAGATAGGTTGAGCTTGGGGTTTAGGGAAGACATTGACTGGAATCCCTATCAACCCTCAAATAGAAACTACTTGGGTGATAGATGGGTGGCTATGGTCAATATCGGACCACCCGATGAGTATCATCCAAATTTCTCTCTCGAAGCAAACCCATAAAGAATCATCCTATGGGAGGACGAACCAAGTCATGGTTATGAGTGAGAGGAAAATGAGTATGTCACTAGTGAATCCAAGGATGAAGCCAAATTGGCCTACCATGGGCCTCGATATATTCAACACCTTGCTTGGGTAGGTAACATAGAGAGTGGATACATCTCGGATGAGAGTGGCTATGAGTCAGAGGACTCAACTGAGATGGCCTACCTTGGGCCTAGACATGCATACCACATCATAGGGCTAGTGGAAATAGATAATAGATTCTTCATAGATGATAATGACTATGAAGATGAGACTAAAATGGCCTATCTTGGGCATCAACATTTAGGTCAACACCCAATTCTAGTGGGCAAGAATGAGGGGTTCTTCATAGATGACAATGACTATGAGGATGAGATCGAGATGGCTTATCTTGGGCCTCATCACTTACATCAAGTCAATATGCTTGTTGAAAGAGAGGAGATACTCTGCACAATATATCCTAGCCCTCACTTTAGGGGAAGACCACTCACTTTAGATGAAATCTATCGCATGGTCTTCCCTGATCTACCTACATTTAGAGAGCTACTTTAGCCTAATGATCCCATCATCTCATCTATCCATAGACTAGATCCTGAGATCCCCATACCCCTAGAGCCTCATCTTGGGTATGGAAGGTAAATCATTAATGTAGAGTTTCACCCATATGGTCCTGGAGATTTCATCCCATCCATCAACATGATCTCCATTGATTTGACCACTCCACTCCATAACCTAGTAGATCCTGTGAAACCATTGTGTCTTAACTTAGATGCTATTGACTGGGATCATATTGATTCACCCCTAGAGCCTAAATATTTCTTCCCTAATGAAGAGATGCTACAACCATTCCATTTTGCACCAGGCTATGCACATGATGTCTATCATGCTAGTCTCGACCATGATTCAGTGGAACCTTTAAATCCAACATATGACATCCACTTAATCCCCACTCCTCACCAGATTGAGGAGGGGTCACATATGGCAATAGAGGAGACTTTCAAAGTGGACATCAATGATGATCCTTCTAATCCAAAGAAATTCAAGTTTAGAGAAATCTTATCTCCAGAAGAACAGGCCATCATTATTCCTCTATTGAAAGAGAGACCTAATCTCTTTGCTTGGACCTACAAAGATATGCGAGGACTAGATCTAAAATTGGTTGTCCACAACCTTTCACTAGACCCCACAAAGAAATCGGTCAAGCAAAAGCTTAGAAAGATGCATCCAACCATCACTTTGATGGTAAAGAATGAGTTATAAAAACTATTGGATGTAGTCTTTATTGTTCCCATCGACTATCCAGAATGGGTATCAAACATGGTGCCCATAGGAAAACCTGATGGAAGAATCTATATTTGCATGGATTTCAGGGATCTCAATAAGGCAACACCAAAGGATTCATTCTCATTGCCTAACATAGATGCTCTTGTAGATGCAACTGTAGGTCATGAGATGCTCTCCCTCATGGATGGTTTTTCTGGTTACAATCAGATTCAGATTAAACCCAAAGACCAACATAAAACCATGTTCACCACTCCATGGGGGACATTTTGCTACAAAGTAATACCATTTGGTCTTAAAAATACTGGTGCCACATATCAATGGGCTATGACATACATTTTCCATGACTACATGCATAAGATCTTAGAAGACTATATCGATGACTTACTAGCCAAGTCATTACTGCATGAAGAGCATGTCGAGATCCTCAGAAAGGTCTTCGATCACCTGATTGAGCACAATGTCAGGTTGAATCCCAAGAAATGCATCTTTGGCATAACTTATGGAAAACTCTTGGGATTCATCATTTCTAAATGAGGCATCAAAGTAGACCCAAAAAAGGTAAAGGCTATCCTAGAAATGGCCCCACCCACTAACATCAAAGAGCTGAGAAGCTTACAGGGCAAAGTAGCATCCATAAAGTGATTCATCACACAACTATCGAAAAAATGTCAACCCATGAATCGACTACTACACAAGGGGGTCCCATTCCATTGGGATGAAGAATGTCAGCAAGCCTTTGCTGAAATCAAGAAGTACCTAGCAACGTCGCTAGTCCTAGCTCCACCAAGGCTAGACATGCCATTCCTGCTATATATATCCACTACCAATTTTTCTTTGGGCACCATGTTGGCTCAAAAGAATATACAAGATAAAGAACAAGTGATATATTACATCAGTCGCACCTTGGTGAGCTACGAGATAGGATACGCATACGTAGAAAAGTTGTGCTTAGCAGTGGTCTTTGCAACCAAGAAATTGTGCCACTACATGTTGAGCCATACAACGTATGTAATATCCAAACAAAATCCTTTGCAGTATATGATGAGCAAGACATATCATAATACATGTACTGCAAAGTGGATCATGCTATTGATAGAATTTGACTTGGAATTCATAAGCCAAAATTCCATCAAGGGATAAGTCATAGATGATCAACTGGTAGAGGTGCCTCTTCAGAATAGTAGGCCTCTCACCATAGAACTTCCTGATGATGCAGTCTTTGCATTATCAGAAGCACCCAAACCTGAAGAACCTAAAAATAAAGTTGACATGACTTTGTTCTTCGATGGTTCGAAGTGTGAGCAAGGAGGTGGTGTAGGGATTGTGTTTTTCATGCCACAAGGTGCTCCAATGCCCTTGTCATTTAAGCTAGACTTCCCTTGCATGAATAACAACACCGAATATGAGGCCCTAATCTTGGGTCTCCAAACAACCATCACTATGAAGATCAAAAGGCTAAATATCTTTGGTGACTCCCTTCTCATAGTCAACCAAGTTAAGGGATTATTTCAATGTAGGGATCCAATCTTGAAAGCTTACAAAGAGCTTGTTGACACCTATCTAGCCCAACTAGAATGGTACGACATCGAGGCAATCCCTCACATATCAAATAGATTTGTAGACACTATGGCATCTTTGGGATCCTTGATCCCTCAAAATCCATCTACTGATTTCACTACCATTCATGTGAAAATGCTCTCACACTCAACGATGCAACATGAGGCTTTTGATAACAAAGAATCAGTCAACATGATTCATATAGAACCAAACCATGAGTGGTTCTATAAAGCTAGAGAATTTCTAAAGAAGGTACCTTGGGGGTCCTTGATCTCATAGGGTCCTATGGGGAATGGTACCATCATTCACCACAAGGTTATTTCTCAATATACATTTGTGCACATCGAATCATAGGAGAAACAAGTCATCTTATCTATTGAGGTTGTAGCTTATCAGGATTGGCTATCCCAATTACAAGATTTCCTAAAACTTAGAATCGTCCCACATGGACTATCGCATACCAAAAAATGAGCATTCAAACAAAAAGTGATAAGATATATCTTTCTAGGAGGTATATTGTATCATCAAAGCTATGATGGAGTCCTCCTTCATTGCCTAGAGCCCCAAGAATCATCTTGGGTAATTTTACAAGCTCATGATGGTACATGTGATGGCCACTTCAATAGCATGGCCATTATCAAGTGCATCCTTCAAATGGGTTATTACTAGCCCACCATGGAGAAGGATTACTATGAGTATGTTAGGAAATGCATTAAATATCAACATCATGCAAATCTGATACACTTGCCATCACAGGCCTTACAACCCATTCAGGTGGCTTGGCCATTTTCTCAGTGGGGTTTTGATTTAATCAGAAATATTTCTCCCCCATAATTGAGTTGACACACATTTATCTTAATGACCACTGAGTACTTCACCAAATGGGTGGAAGTGGTCCCCTTAACATCGATGATTGGACCATGAATTATGGAGTTCATACTTCACAATATCATCTATCACTTTGGGGTCCCCTTCAAGATAATCTTGGATAATGGTCCATCATTCAAAAATAAAAATGTGTAGGCTTTAACATCCAAATACAACATTCAACACAATTTTGTGACACCATATTATCTGCAGGAAAATGGGCAAGTAGAGGCCTCAAACAAGATAATAGTAGCCATATTAAAGAAGATAGTGAAAGAAAATCATAAGGATTGGCATCTACAATTACCCCTTGCATTATGGGCTTACAGGACTAGCGTGTGGATGCCCACTAGGGCAACACCATTTTTGCTTGTATATGGCACTGAGGCCATTATGCCCTTAGAGTTGGAAATTCCAACATTGTGCATCGCATTGAAAGAGTTCATCAATGATGATACTGCATGACAAGCTCGACTTGATCAGTTGACCCTTCTTGATGAACATCACATCAATGCTCTTGAGCATCTCTGCATTTACCAAGATCATTTAACATGAGATTATAACAATAAAGTCCACCTGAGAGACTTTAAGGTTGGGGATCTTGTGCTTAAAGAGAACCAACAAAACTCAAATCTACCACCGCATCTACGAGACAAATTTATGGCCAATTGGATAGGTCCTTATATCATCTCAGAGAAGATTGGACCTGGGACATATCACCTAACATCATTAGAAGGTGTTGAGGAGCTAGAGCCTCTCAAAATTATTCATCTAAAGGTATTTTACACATAAGCACAACAAAACACAAAAACATTCAAATAAATATCAAAAATAACAAAACATTCAAAATTTCAAAATTACAAAAACAATAGAAAAATTCAAAATCAAAAGGCTCCAAAGGCATCTTAAAGCCCTTTGGTCAAATCACAAAAGGCTCCAAAGGCATCATAAAGCTCTTTGGTCAAATCACAAAATGATCCAAAGGCATCATAAAGCCCTTTGGTCACATCACAAAAGGCTCCAAAGGCATCTTAAAGCCCTTTGGTCAAATCACAAAAGGCTCCAAAGGCATCTTAAAGCCCTTTGGTCAAATCACAAAAGGCTCCAAAGGCATCTTAAATCCCTTTGGTCAAATCACAAAAAGCCCCAAAGGCATCTTAAAGCCCTTTGGTCAAATCAAAAAAAGCCCCAAAGGCATCTTAAAGCCCTTTGGTCAAATCAAAAAAAGCCCCAAAGGCATCTTAAAGCCCTTTGGTAAAAAACAAAACACAAAAGCACAAAAATAGTTTAAAGTCAAAAAGTTCAAAAAAACATTTAGAATAATCAAAACTCAAAAACAATTGAAAACATTAAAAATACAAAAACATTTGCATTATGCACCTTACATTTGCATCCATTAGTTGCATTGCATTAGGCACGTTGCATCCATTGCATTTGCATTAGGATAGGTTGTGTTTACAATCTTATAAATGACACCACATTTGTACCTCAATCATGCATCTTCAAAATCCATCATCATCCATAACCCATGCGAGTAACTATGTTTTTCAACACAACCCCTCCTATTGCTATAAGGAATATACTAGGGTTTTTTGGTCACTCAACCATACCTAGTGATTTTATCAAACTTTGTAGAAATCTATATTTACTTTTGATAGATGAGGTTTGGTTTTGATAGCACCTGGTATATTTTAGAATCCTATCACTAATCAAAACACTAAAATCCTAGTTGGAACAAGGGAAATATGAATGCTACAAAGTGGTACTAGGCATCCTAAGAGAAAGGTTTTTACTTGCTCACCTTGCGATGCGCATGGTCTAGGATTTTGATCATTGGAAAAAGGACAAGCTCCCCCTACCCAAAGAAATCCCTTGCTTTCATCAAAACAAGCAAAAATCTTAAAACAAAGCAAAATTCAAAAGCAAAATAAATAGTGATTATCATCACTACAAAAATCCTTTGCTCAAAAGAAAATAAAAATTCAAAATAAATAGTGATTTTCATCACTAAAGCATGAGCAAGTATCCCAAATAAATGTGAAGAAAAGAAGGGGGTGAAGAGCTTGAATCCCTAGAATGGTCAATCTCCACAAACCATTGAGTGATCCCTAATACAACAATGGGTTGCATGAATCCCGCCTAGCATTAGGGTAAGCTCTAAGTAAATTGCAAAAAGGGCTAGCTTTAGGTGTCCTGTATCACCTAGTGGTCTAATCCAACTGAGTCCAACTTAGGATCAAGATGAACATTTGAGGATCCCCAATACAATAATGGGTTGAATGAATCTCGCTTGGCATTGGGGTATGCTTATGTTTTATCTAATATATTCATTTGCACACATAGGGATAATGAGTATCTAGGTCTTCATAACAAAAACCTTATCTTTCAAGAGTCCTGTATGGTCAGTATACAACTTTTGATGAAGTAACTAGGGTGTTTGAGTCTCATGGAAAACCTCAAAAATCCCCTAATAGCAACAAATCATGTCATTAATCAAATCATCAACTTTATTTAGGAGGTTTTGTTCATTAAATGGTGTGCATGAATAGGATAGATACTGGATAAATATCAGTAATGTATTTAGATGGCCACTGACTATTTTGTATAGTTCTTTTAATTTACAAAAGCTTATAAAGAAAGCACATACATATCACATCATCTCATCTCACATTTGAATGCTTAAATGATTAATTCTTATGCTAAGAGTTATTATTTACATTCATCATGATTATACATTCTGTGGTGTCACCCATTAGATTGTTGAACTCATATCACATGCATTCCTTATGTTTTAAGTGATTAAAACATACAGGTTCATTTACATTAGATCATCATCATGTAAATAGTGCATTACACATATTGCATTTACCATATCATAACAACATAAGTTAGATGCATACAATTAGATCAAAAATTAAGCATGCATTTAACAATAACACTACATCCATATATGCATACATCACAAGTAGTCCATCTACACATCTAGATCACATCATCTAAATCATACATCCATCACCTAGCTAGAGCATGTAAATCAATACATCACATCATATAGCATAAGATCATAATACTACATCACATAAACATAAAAGAAAAAACATATAAATACACATAATGAGTCTCAAAATACTGATATCATATATATATGTGTCAAATAAGTACATAAAGGTACAAAATTGCCCATAGGCTACAACTGTGTAGGTCATCTGACCTTACACTAAAAAAAAAAATCTAGAACCATCGAGTCATCAGACTAGGCCTACACCCCCAGGCTCACCTCCACCCTTGGCTCCATCCCTATGAGTATGATGAGAGCTAGTCCCTATGATCCACTCTATCTAAGTCTTGGTCCTCTAGCTAGGCCAAACTGATGACTACCCTGACATGCTCTACATGCTCCACTATGACCCCCTACTGTAGGTCTCTCCCAAGGAGTGGTGCCTAGCATCCGAATATGCATCTATAGAGATGCAATGTACCCAACATCTCCTATAATCTAAGCATCATAGTCCTCCAAGAGATCTCGTAGGTGCCTGACCTCTGTACCTAGATCCAAACCTATTGATCCCTATACAACTATAGCAATGGGTGCAACCTGACCTCACACAACATCCCTATCGATAGTAAAATACTCTATCCTAAGATACGCTAAGTCAATCTATGCCTAGAGAGTAGCCCTCTCCTCATCAAAGCCCCTAACCCAAGACTGGAGAGTAGCAATAGTAGAGTCCCACTATAAGACCTGAATATGAGCTACCTGAAGCTCAACCTCTACACTATGCAACTAAGCCCAGAGAGGAGACTCCCACTCCTCTAGAGCTAACTCCTCCTCTAGAGCTACCTACTCCTCTTCTACTGGCTACTTTACTACTTACTATGCTTTGGCCTATACCCAATCCTCTATCCAAGCCCACACTCGGCACCCATCAGGATCCTCTATAACTACCTCATCCCGATCTTGACCTAAGCTACCACTACCCTACCATAGCCATATAACCCACCACTAGGTATATACCTTAGTAACCCCGACATCTGCTATACCAACATCCACTACTAGAGGGTCATCATCCTCTATAACTACTACAACATAAGGTGGTGGAAGATCCCTCTCTATGATAATTTACCTATACAAAACTAGCTCGAGAGGTACATCCTACTATACACCAAACTATCAAAGCACCCGAGAGTAATGGAAGAACTCTCTGATACCTCCCTTGTGATCGATAACCCATAAATTATGCCTAGTACAAGCCATAAATCTATCTACCTCTACCTAGGTGGGGCACTCATGATAGGGCCTCCATATAATATCCTTGGCCTACAGGCCAATCAGAGTCACTGCATAGTGAGAAAGATCCCCTGCATGGCATCAACTCTTGTGCTCCTCGCACTCTCGAGGCCACCTACATCCATAACACTGAGCCACATCTACAATGGTAGTAATATTGATAGGTAATCCTCCTAGGTGGTCCACCCTGATGTGCTCCCATCCCCAGATCTGAAGGAGTAGGTTGCAAGAAATGCTAGCTCATCCACACTACTGAATCTTATAGAGCTCATCATAGCATTGAGCTAGAAATGCACTCTCCCAAGCCATAATGATAGGTTCCTCACTATTCATAAAGTCTTGAACCATAGCCAAGAGGTTCCATGGGAACCTCACTCTAGAGAAATTTAGTAAAAGCATGTTACATATAACATGCATCAAAATTGCCTACCATCATGTGAAGACATCCTCCCAGTACCATCGAGCCATGGAGATCCTACCATGATAATAATCACCAAATATTGTAGCTGCATGAGCTCCAAAGACCCTCACAAAGACAGCATCTCTATCATTAGTGGGAGAGGACACAATAGGGACTCCATCAAAAGGGATCCGAAAGATCTTGTATACATCCTCTAGAGTAATAGTCATCTCACCAATAGGGAGATGGAAGGTGTTCATCTAGTAATCCCACCTATGTGCCAGGGTAGTGAGGTAGGCCTGGTCCGACATGATCATCGATAGCCTCGTGACATACTAGAGTCCATGGGCATCAAGCCAAGCCCAATATATATCATCCATCTAGGGGTGAAGTCACATAAGCAAAGTAGGGTCCTGAGCTCGAGAAGACAAGAGCTAAAAGTGCCAATTAAAAATACCTAAATTAAATGCACTTAAAAGCAAAAAGAGCAATAAAATGCAAAATGGTGCAAAATTAATCTAAGATAAGCCTAAGGCTACAAAAAAATGACTAAATGCACCTAAAAACACAAAAAAATCAAAATTCACACTTCAAAAATTCAAAAAAATCAATTAATTTCCTTAAAAAATCAAAAAAATCAAATTTTTTATTAAATTTCCTAAAGTGCCTCGGCCGCTTGTGCTGGTAGCGGCTAGCCACCAATGGTCAAATTTTTAACCGTTGGAATTCAAACTAGCCATTGATAGTGACAATGGCCCCTCTTTGCCAATTAGGGGCCACTCTGAGCGTCAACGGCCATGAGGCGACATGCCAACGACGTTCGCCCTCATCCAAAAACACAAAAAAAATTGCAAAAATTCAAAAACTAAGCTAGACCCACCTAATAAAACCCTAAGCTAAGCCTATTTACTAGTTTGGTTCATTTCCAATGGGTTTAATTTGGTTCTTTTACCAATTAATTAATGAGGTTCATTTTACCGGTTAATTAAACAAAGAAAGCTAGGGTTTGAGAGATACCCGTGAGTCATCGGCTCCTCCACTTATCGATGCCTCGCCTTGCTCCACCATGGTGTCTGAATTCGGTAGCATCCCAGATCACAATCACTCTCTCTCACCTTAGAGCTCAAAAAGTGCAAATTGATAGCTGGAAAATAATGAAAGTCAAAACCCTAATTTTCTTTTATATTTTTTAGTTTTGCCTCATCGCTACTAGCATCAGTGACCCATATTTTTTGGTCGCTACTCGCGACAATGACCATGGTTTGGTCACTGCTAATGATAGCGGCTAGTAAACAATAATAAATGCACTAAATCTCTCACTATGAGAAGCCTCAAAATGGACAAATAAGCATATATTTTGATCAATAATCATCAAAATAACAAAATAACAAAAAAATCAAATAACAACAAAATCTCAATTGAGCCTCGTATTCAGTTATTTACTCTATACACTTGGTGGTTGTAGTGACTTGCACTCCATGCAATCTGGCAAGATGAGTAAATTACCATAAGGCCATTTGGGGTAAATTAGTCATCGTTGAATTGAGATGCTTCACTTCAATCCTGAAGAAGGCCATGGTGGTTGGACTACCCCACGGGAATGAGGATTCATCTCATTTCTTCTATGATATTTTTAGCAAATCATCGAATGTAGTGATTCAACACAAGCTTGAATGGAATTGCTATCATCTTGATTCCCTAAGAAGGCCATTGCGGTTGGACCGCTCCATGGGATAGAGATGTACAATTACTAAAAATGGTTGAAATCACACCTGAAATGGGATCTGCCCTATAACAACAAAGCAAACCTCTAAAAAGATCCAAATCATTCATCTTGGTCAAGTGACTCATCACTTTATTCATTGTCCTTCCCTCATCGACTCATCGTTTGAGGGGGTAGTCATAATATCAACAATCATAATCAAAATCAACAAAGGATCACTCGATCATGTCAAATTGCATTCATCTTATGAATCATTGCCAACAACTATCATAAGCTTACCCTTTGCTGGGGAAAAAAGCAAATATGATAGTTAAGCTTGTAGCTCTCCTCCTTTCGAACCTATAGTAGCACCAAGGCTACCCGATCATCACTGGACTTGTGAAAGCTTTTTCAAATTTAAGCCTTCCATCCTATTGGAAGCAATGATTCTAGGATGCACACCTTTCTCATGATTGGGGCATCCAATGTTGATCAGATCAATGATCATCACACACCCTACAATGTGGCCCTAGGTGGTATCTTTAGACACCTAAAATGTGTCATGTTTAGGAGACTACTCATATGGGCACATCCAAAGACCATATGAATGATCTTGGACCTTTCCAAGAGCTAGCAGTGGTCCTAACCACTCAAAAGGGGTAGTTCTAGCCCATTCAGGCTTAGCCGCTATCAATCAGAGTAACCGCCAACACTGGTCACTAAAGCTGAGAGTGACCAGATCTAGTCACTGCTCTAGATAATGACTAGCACCAAAACATAGTTTGGCCATGAATACGGGTCCAGATCATGCAGTCTGACTGCACTTGCATTATTTGCAAATGGTTTTTGGCATGGATCTCCCAGAGATCCTCCTGAATTCCCCTTCAATGCAAATTTGTGACTGATCCTTCCCCTTGGGATGGTCAGTTGCATGCAAATCTGGATCTTGGCTTCTCTAGGAAGCCAAGATCTAGATCTAGATCTGAATCTGGGAGGTCTACATATGGACCCTCCCAAGCAAAGCAAATGATCGATGAATATCAAAATTTTGTGCAGTAAAGCTCTAGAAAATTGGAGAGAGATTCCATACCCCTTTGAGGAGTAGTGGAGATCTACCTAATTTAGCGATGATTTCTAGCCATACAACCATTCAGATCAAATGTTCTTCACCACCAACTAGTGTATAGACATAAAAGGTGACCCTTGGACATCAATTTAGATGAGGAATCTAGTGCTATAACCCCTAGTTCTTGAGATAAAACGTATAGGTCTTTGGCCACTATCTTTGACAGTGGCCTACAGTCACGACCACTTTGAGCAACATCAACTAGGGTCTGAGGCATGATTTCCTAAGTTTTAGCTTAGTTCTATTATTACATTTTGCTTTTTACATAGTTTTAGCATAGATCTATTTTATTTAATGCATTTTCACTATTATTCCTAAGTATTTCATGCATTTATCATTCAATTTTGTTGCATTTTGATCTTATTATGCTTACATATCATGCTTCATAGATTTTCTAATAAAGCCTCATCACGAGAGGCTACCCATGCTACTGATCTCCTACTATTGTTTCTTGTACGTAGGATACAGGTTATAGGGCCAAGCCAAAGTGTTTAAAATGTCAGATCCCTCTAGACAAGAAGGAGAAGAAGGCATCTATAAGCCCTTATACAAGTTCATGTGCGAGACCAGGAGGCCTACGGAGTGCACCATCCCATTATGGGGGACACCATTACTTCTGCTTGTATTTCATTGTATCAAACTGGGTATCCCTAAGAGGGACCGATATGTAACAAGAGTTTCAAATAAATCAATAAAATATATCTTTTGCATTTGTCACTTCCATGTTATTTATGCTTTTATGGTCTTTTCTTTTGATATTTTAATGCAAGTAGACTAGGTGCACGCTTCCCGGGGTCATACACCATATATGCGTGTTGATAGCTCTAAAACTCTGGTCAAAAGTGATGGTATACCATCAAATTTAACTTTCTCAAAAAAAGTTAGGAGAAAATTAATTTGATATCCCATAGCTCTAATTTTATTAAAAAATTTATTTTTAACCAGGAATAAATCCATCCTTGGAGCTTTCTCTAACTAAAAATTTGCTAAGTTCACTTATGATAAATGTATTTTTTATGATGAACTAGATTATGGGAGGAAGTAGGGATGTATTGATAGGCATTCATCTACTTCTAATATAATTTGGTGCAAAGAATTATAGTATGAGAAAAATTAGGCCTCTTAAAAACATAGTATCAAGAAGTGTTACTTCACAATTAGAAACAAAGGAAGTCATTTTAATACTATCATAGAAGGAACCGTAGGCAACAAGAAAAACATTAAGATCCTACTTAGGGCCATGCCAAACTCCAATGGCATCATCAGTATATATTTTATAAAATAAAATATTTTCCACAACAACATTATTAAATACCTGTTCCTATAGATGATAGAGAAATAATCAAGCATAATCTACAACAAAATTACTTCCCATGGTTGTTTATCTTATTTGTTTGTATGTTTTCCCTTTGAATTCCAAGTAGTTTTGTGTTAACACTATCTTTGCAAGCCTTACCACAAAGTTTATCTTGGTTAGATCAAATTCGTTCCTTAAAATATGGAGGGTTGCCAATCCTTGAGAGGTGGGGATGTTGGGATAGAGGCTCTCAACATAAAAAGAGAAAATAATGATATCCTAAGGAAAAGTATGACCATGTACATCTTTAATTAGGGATATAGAATCTAAGAGATGATTTTTTTGCTTCAAAAAAATTGGCAAGAGCAGATGATGAAGCCATTTGGAGGTAGGTTCGAGCATGAAACCATAGTAGGAACAAATGGGTCGATTGGAAAGCTTGGGCTTATGGATTTTGAGGAGCAGATAAAATACACTCTGGAAAAGGATGGTATTACTTGGAGCATAAATTTCATTTGGTTTTTTGAAAGTAGATTCCTCCTAAAAGTCTAATCAAGCAAGTCTTGGAGCTGATAAAAAATATCCTACCAGGGGACTCTGTTCACTTCAGAGTAAATATTTTGATCTAAAAGTTGGGAAAAACATTCTAAACTATACCAATCCATGGACAAAACACAAACACCCAAGTTTTTATCTATAGGCCTAATGACAATGGATTTGTCATTAGAAAGGGGAAAAATGATAGACCACATATAGGGTGGAAAGACATGTTGGTGGATGGGATTGGCAATAGATAATTTTTTATTGAGAAATATTTCACCCATGCCAATAACTTCTTCCAAAGGCCTGTAAAACTATGAAGAATTAAAACTTGGATTGGAAACACATAAAGGATTGATGGACTTAAGTGATTTTGGAGGCCCACCTCTTGGTCCAAAGAACCATTCAAGACAAAGAAATCTATAAAAAGCTAAAAACCCTAGTTTTAGAACCTCTTTGGCCATGGGAGGAGGAACATGGAGGAACTTTAAACCTAGGTTGAGGGCCTCAATTTTATTTTGGATAAGTTTTATGGAGGAAAAATTATAGATAGCAAAATTTGTAATTTTTCCATCCATAGCCCAGATGGGACTCCTATAAAAATATCGATAACTAAAATCCTGTGGGCCAAAAATTGTGGACCAAGGGGTTATTTTTGGCTTTCACCACCATTTTGGTGATGGAAGAACCTTTGCCCTTGCTACTTATAAATAGATGGGGTAAAACCCTTTCTTGGATTCTTGAAACCAAAGCTACAGAAATTTCTTCCATTGTACTATTGCAATTACTACTGCATAGAGAAAGTGTGGTTATAGAAGTTTCTCCCCTTATTTCTTCTTCTTGGATAAGGGTCCCGAAAGTTTAAATTATGCTCCCATTGCTATTGCTACCTTTGTTGTTGTTGTTTTGGCTTTTTATTCCTTTTCTATGGGTTGTTGTTTATTTCTATGTTGTGGATGTTGTTGTGATTGCCTTTTCCATGTAGTAGAGGCTCTCTAGTTTGGCCCTCTATTATGAATTCTATTCTTGTTGTGTTGAGCAAAAAAGTCATTTTGTGCACTCGTGATTAGTTTTTCTAGATGATCAATTTGCTGCTTGATTTCACTTTTAACCAAATTAGCTACACTTTCTATAGCTTTTGACATATTAATTTTTGGGACTTCTAAATAGCATTCTCTCAAGCAACTTTGGATTTCTCTTATATAAATTTTTGGATTTGCATTTCAACTCTCCAAGCTTGAATATTTTCCTCAAAAAGCTCTTAAATTTGGGATTCCCATTCCAAAGTAATTTTCTAAAAAGTTGTATTATGTTTATTTATGGAATTTGTAAGAATTTCCTTAATTGTAGGTAATAAAATATTGGAAATATAATCATTGGCCCGAGTAGCTAATTTATCTGTGTATTTTTTGAAATTACAGATGTACAATTTAGCCTTTTCCAATTTTTTTTTTTTTGTGAGTGCCTTTGACTCATCAGAAAATTATTTATTCATATCTTCATATGAAAGTTGAATATGTGGTTTTTACATTCATAGGCTATGGGGAACAATACCTTTTCCTAAATTATCTTCAAGCTGAGCTAGATTGGAATGGCATTTTTTGCCTTTCTACTCAAAATTTTGAATTCTTCAAACCTTGTTTCCAACAACTTGTCCAAAGACTCTGGTTGTGGAGGAACATTGTGCATTGCACAAATTCCATCTATGAAGGTCCTTCTATCTTGTGTAGAAGGAAATCTTCTATTATGAGTAAAAAAAATTATTTCTATTAGACCTCTACAAAACTCTTCCATTTAATCTGTGCTAAAAACCCATTTTTCAATCTCCCAAATTTGCTATCGTGAACCCTCTTATGATAGATGCTTGTGAGGAAGATGAATAGGAAAAGTAGGGGGACTATCAAGAATTATGAGAAAGGATTCAAAATTTGAAAGGTCAATAACTCGTAGATTAGTGTTCACCAGTAATGGGTAAAATCATTAATAAAAAAAGAAACATGGTGAAGCAATACTCTAAAAATGTAAACTAGTTTCTGATTCACCAGATCATAAATGTGCAAGTGAAGAGCATACTCCTAGTGTTACAATATTTATGGTTCACCAGATCATATTACGTGCAAGTGAAGAACATAATATCAAAAACAAAAACATATTAGAAACAAAAGGAAAAATGAGGGATTATAAACTTAAAGAAAGAGACAAGTTAGGAAAGAAACAAAAAATATTTGATTGAATTTTTATTCAAGAAAAAATATGTGATAAATCTACAAAACTTCGAACGCGTTTCAACCTATAGGTCTCATCAGTGGAGTGAGCTTCAAACATGTACAAAATCTCTTTATAAATACCTAAATCTAGGGGGGAGCTAAAAATTAATGCATGTGGGATAAAAACACCCAGGCATGATTACAAACCATAGGTTTATAAAACAAGATAGTGAAAATAAGATAACTCTCAAGCTCAACCCCCCAAAAAAATACCCACCTAGAAAAGAGAAGAAACACATTAAAAAATGCAAAAATACAAGGTGGAAAAGAGTCCCTTAAACAATTTTATTTTTACAAAGATAAGATCAAAGAGGTTTTTGATTCCTCCAAGAAATGATGCCTCGAGCAATGTGCTTGAGTTGTCTATATTTTCTCTATTTTTCAAATATTGGAGAAATAATATTTGTACCGATTTGAAGATCTCTAACAAAATTGCTATTGTGCAGCTTCAAAATAAGAGGAATTATTTTTATTTTGGATCCATGTCTATGTGCTACTTGCTCTAAAACTCTGGCCAAAAATGAAGGCATACCATCAAACTTAACTTTCTCAAACAAAGGTAGGAGAAAATTAATTTGATATCCCCTAGCTCCGATTCTGTTAAAACATTATTTTCCAACATAAATAAATCCATCCTTGGAGCTTTCTCTAAACAAAAATATGTTGAGTTCACTCATGATAAAGAGATTTTTTTGATAAAATGGATAATGGGAGGAAGTAGGGATGTATTGATAGGCATTCATTGGATTCTAAAATAATTTAGTACATATAATTCCAGTCAGAGCAAAATCAAGCCCCTTAAAAAATACAGTATCGAGAAGTGTTACTTCACAATCAGAAAAAAAAAATGAAGTAATTTAATACTATCATAGAAGGAACCATAGGCAACAAGAAAAACATTAATATCCTCCTTATGGACATGCCAAAGTCTAATGGCATCATCAATGTATCTTTTATAAAATAAAATATTTTCCACAACATTATTAAATACCATTTCCTCTAGATGACAGAGAAATGAACAAGAATAAATCACAATAAAATTACTTCCCATGTTTGTTCCTCTTATCTGCCTGTATGTTTTCCCTTTGGATTCTAAGTACTGTTGTGTTAACACTATATCTACACGCCTTACCACAAATTTTATCTTGGTCAGATCAAATTTGTTCCTCAAAAAATGACGGAGGGCTACCAAACCTTGAGAGGTGGGTATGTTGGGATAGAGGCTATCAAAATAAAAAGAGAAAATAATGATATCCCGAGGAAAAGTACGACCATGTAGATATTTAATTAGAGATATGGAATCCAAGAGATAATTTTTTTGCTTCAAAAAATTAGCAAGGACAGATGATGAAGCCATTTGGATGCAGGTTCGAGCATGAAACCAAAGTAGGAATAGATGGGTCGATCGAAAAGCTTGGGCTTGTGGATTTTGGGGAGTAGATAAAAGACACACACTCTAGCAAAGGATGGTGTTATTTGGAGTAAAAATTTCTTGTGGTTTTCTAAAAGTAGAATCCTCCTAAAGTCCCAGTCAAGCAAGTCTTGGAGATAATAAAAAATATTCAACCAGGGGACTCTATTCACTTTAGAGTAAATATTTTGATTTGAAAGTTAGGAAAATCCTTCTAAAATGTGCCAGTCCATGAAAAAAACATAAACACCCAAGTTTTTATCTATGGGCCTAATGACAATGAATTTATCATTGGAAAAGGAACAAATGGTATACTAGATATGGTATGGAAAGGCATGTTGGCGGGTGGGATTGGAAGCATATAATATTTTCTTAATAAATATTTCACCCATGCCAATAACTTCTTTCAAAGGTCTATAAAACTATGAAGGATTAAAACTTGGGTTGGAAACATGGAAATGATCGATAAGCTTAAGTGGTTTTGGAGGGCAACCTATCGGTCCAAAGAACCATTCAAGATGAAGAAGTATACAAAAATCTAAGAAATCTTGTTTTAGAACCTCTTTGGCCATGGGAGGAGAAACAATGAGGAAACTTAAACCTAGCTTGAGGGCCTCAATTTTATTCTAGGTAATAATTATGGAGAAAAAAACATGGACAAAAAGATTTGTGATTTTGCCATCCATAGCCCAGGCAGGACTCCTATAAAAATACCGATGGCCAAAATATTGTGGGCTAAAAATTATGGACCAAGGGGTTATTTTTGGTGCCACAATTTTGGTGATGGAACCCAGGCACTTGCTACTTCTAAATATATGGGGTAGAACCCTTTATTGGATTCTCAAAACTAGAGTTACAAAAATTTCTTCCATTGGCCTATTGCAATTGCTGCTACACAGAGAAAGTGTGGTTATGGAAGTTTTACCCCTCAAATGAGCGAATCATGGACAAGCCATATGCTATATCCTCTCCTATAGGAGCATTAATTGATGGTGGTGAGTGTGGAGTTCTTATATGTGGTTTTCACTGGTTATTTTCCCTTGTGGGTCCCATGTTAGCTCTAGGATCAATTCTTCGCTCCTCTCATACTGCCCAGTATCATTCTTTATCAAATAAAAAATTCTAAAAGTACCTTGAGAAATGCTATGAGATTCTTGAGCCATTATCCCACATGTATCCCATGATGGCCCTCATGGTGGTATATAAAGCACAATATCCAAATAGCACTTTGTAGGCTTTTGGGTGAAATGCCCTAGCGGAAGTAGGTCAACCATGATCCAATCCATAAAACAAGCGAATCATTGTCAAGTTGTATGCTTCATCATCTCTTATGGGAGCATCACTCGATGGTGGTGAGTGTGCAATTCTCCCCATGTATGGTTTCCATTTGTTATTTTTCCTTGTGGATCCCATGTTAGCTCTAGGATCCATTCTTCACTCCTCTCATACTACCCAATCTCATACTTTCTCAAATAAAAAATTCTTGTAGATAGAACCTCTCATCATCCTTTTTATATCTAAGTTCATATTTTGTAGTCTTGTTGATATATTGTAATATTATTTTTATGGCTTTCCAATCACTCTCTCTAGGTTCTTGCATAAATCTTAAAAGATATTTTACAACAAAAACTATAGCTAGTCGAGTATTTATCAAATATAAGAGACTTCCAATTAATTTATGATATATAGTAACTAAAAATAAAGATGTCTCATCATATATTGACAATTGTAATCCTTGATCCACAATAGTGTCTTTGGGTTTATATTTTTTCATCTTGTATTCTCAAGTAAAGATTTTTCATACTTTGTTTATTTTATCTTAATATTATTTCCATTTTGACAAATTGCTAATTTGAGACAATAATGAAGTAGTCCAAATATTTTATTTTAATGTATTTTTATAAATATTTCTTAACTTTATCTATCAAAAATTATGATTTCTTTGTGATTACTATAAGTATTATTCTATCATTTCCAATCCTTTTTTGTGTAGAAATATAGATCTAATAAAATTATTTTAAAATTATGTTGTAATTAATGATTATTAATATTTATATACCCTGCTCTTGGTTCTTGCTTGAGTCCATATAAATATTTGTTTAACTTGTAAAATTTTTATTCCTATCCTTAACTATAAATCCTTATGGTTGTGAAATGTATACTTCTTCTAGATCACCATTGAGAAATTTAATTTTTATATTTGATAAAGTTTCCATCTATATTGTGTTGATAAAGCACAAATTGTTCTAATAGTAGTCATTCTTGCAGTCAGTGCAAATATTTCCTCATAATCGATCCATTTTGTTTGTTTATATTCTTTTGCAACTAGTAAAACTTTGTATTTATCAAGAGACCCATCTACTTTGTACTTTATTTTATAGACTCATTTACATCCTAATACTTTCTTTCCTTATGGTAAATCAACCAGATTCCATGTTTTAATTTTCATTAAGTTGCATATTTTGATTCTATGATCGCCTTCCATTTTGGATGTCTTAAAGCACTTAAAGTGTTTGTAGGTTCTATTACAGAACTCATCAATTCTCTATTTATCCTTGTTAAACTTTAAGTTTGAGATCTTGTTGTAGTAATATTTGGCATTTGTTCTAATTTTGAGTCCTTAATTATATCTCTAAACCATATAGGTTCTTTCCTTTGAATTGATGTAGTAGTATATTCACTATTTATTGTTCATCATTTGAGTTTGATTGAAAATATTCTCTTGACAAATCTCTTTCTAATGAATTTAAAATAATTCCTGAATTAGTTCCCTTTTCTTGAATAACATTATTGTTTCCTTCATCAAATATTACATCTCTATGTAGATTTTATTTGTTGTAGGATCAATTATTATTTAACTTGTTGAATCATGATCATGACCAATAAATATTCCATACATAGTTTTGTCATCTAGTTTAGTTCTTCTTTGCTTTAGAATATGCATGTAATTAGTTACTCAACAATTGGTTTTTGTCTTGACCATACTTATTCAGGTGTAATATTTTTTAGTATTCTTGTAGGTATTCTATTTTGCAAGTATACATCTATTTTAACTTCTTCAACCCAATACTGATGGTCAAGATGAGCTTCTTTTAACATACACCTAACCATTCCCATGATATATCTCTTTCTTCTTTCTATAATACTATTTTGTTATGGTGAATATGTTGTAGTAAGTTATCTATTTATTCCACATTATTTTAAAAATAAGTTGAATTCCTTTGACAAGAATTCACCTAAACAAAGATTCGTGATGGTTTTTATTGATTATTTTTCAACTAGTAGTTTGAATTATTTGAAACAACTAAATGCTTCAGCTTTGAATTTCATAAAATACACCCAATTTTTTTTGAAATAATCATCAACAAATAGTTGAAAGTATTTGTGTCCTCCAATACTTGTAATATTAATTAGTCCACATAAATATCTATATATTAATTCCAATGGTTCTTGAGTTCTATGTTGACGAAGTTCAAAAGGTATTCTATGTTGTTTTCTTGCTAGACATCATGGATAAACTATAGATTCCCATGAAATTTTAGGTAAATCTTTAACCATTTGATATCTAGTCATCTCATTCAATGACGATGCACTTACTTGTCCTAGCATTTTATGCCAAAGTTTTTTGTTTCTAAAATATCTACTGATAGAGTTGTATTTGACACTATATCTAGATGGAACAAACTGTCTATGAATTTTACTTATTTTTAATAAGACACTATTTTTTTCCTTTGATAAATTTAAATTCAACTATTAGATTTTGATCCATAAGCTGAGATAGTGGAAGGAGATTAGTAGTCAATCCAAGTAGATATAACACATTATTAATTACTCCTTTTCTATTTGCTAGATCAATTAATACATCTCCTACTCCTTTGACTTCATAAGTCATACTATCTACTATGACAACTGGATTTTCATATTTTTCATTAAAGGTATTTAACCATTGTTTGTTTCTAGCCATATCCCTACTTGCTCTAGAGTCAATGTACTAATAATTCATAGTAAGTCAAATTGAAGTAGACAACCTTATAACTCCTAGATTTAAATAGTTCAAATTTTATTCTTATGGAGTAGCCAACCTTATGAATTCTTAGTTTAAAAAATAACTCAAATTTAAAATTTTACAAATTTTTATTTTCCTAATAATTTGATGTTGAAAACCTTTTAGCTCCCAAACATTTCAATTTGCAAATATATATATTTTTTTAATTTTGTGTTTTCTCAAGAATAGAACTTCAAATTTAAAAATTCTTCAAACTTCTTCAAAAATTAAAATTTTTTGAAAATTTTTAAACAAACAAGTTAACTAGTTGAATTCCTTATTACTCCAAATTTATAAAACTAAAAAAACTCAAATACTATAAAAAATTATCTAACCCTTATAACTCCTATATCAAACTTAAATAAACTCAAATTATAAAGCTTAGCTAAATAAACCTTTTTAACTCCAAAAACCTAAATATCAAATATAGATAACCTTACAAAGCCTCCACACTTTGATTATTGGTCCATCCACGTACATCCCTACTTCATTGTTCTGCTGCACCACTGCTTTGCTGCTTGTGTGAGCTTCTTTACCAAATACACCAAATAGTGATTGTTGTCAACACGGATGCTTGTATGAGAATTTTTTTAAAGAATGTTTTACCTTCCTTTTTTTATAATATCAAGAACATTACTCCAGGAAAATAACATAGGTAATGATTTTTCCTTTTAAATTCACTTTGGCACTAAGTAATTTCTCCTTGCTGTTGTTAAATGCCACAATGGTTAGTTATCTACCTTCCTAAATTTGGTGATTGCTTGCTTGTTGTCTTCTCCTCTACATTGGCTTGCTATTTTGGTTTCCAATCTCAAATTGCTCCAGCTTATATGTTGGCTTGTTGTTACAACTTCCAAGCTCTCAAATTGCTCCAACTTCCACTTTTGCTTGTTCCTTATGCTGGTTTACTTTAATCTCTATTGATTGATTCTATGCTTGCAAGTTTGTATATACAATACAAATTTGATGTTGCTATTGTTTCTATATACAATACAAGTTTCTTTTCTTTATTTTTTATGTTCTTCTATTATATCCTTCTTTTGTATTGAGTACACAATCTATTTTCTTTGCTATATATATGAATCATATGCAATATATAACTTTTTCTTCTCCTTGGCTTCTTGAGTCAAATCTCTATATTTATGCTTATTTTCTTTTATTCTATAATAGCTTTTTACTTTTCTATAAGAACCTATTTTATTTCAATATTGGCCTCTTGGGCCTATGTTAAGGCCAATATGACCTGGATTTTTCTCTATAACTGTAGATTCTAATCCAATGCTTGAAACTATATAAAGTAAGATATGTATGCTTATTTACCCTTCTTCAAGACTAATATATCTAATATTTATATATCTATATTCTTTATTTTTGTTGATTTCTTCTATTTTTCTTAGGAAGCTTTGAATGCTTCTCAATCCATTGCAACTTTAAATTCTACTACTTTATGCAATTGCACTCTAGTGCTATTCTTATTTTGTTTTTTTTCTTGAAATATTAAATTTCAAATATTTAATATTTAATGTATTAGGCCATGATTAATAATCCAATGTAATTATCTTCCTTGCTAGAGAATACAATATATTATCAAGGTGACTTTTAATGTCCTTGAATATCCAACTTTATTTTGAGTTGGTTGTTGAAGAGATAAAAATGCAACACCAAATAATGTTAAGTAAATGAACACAAAGAACCCATAATTTCACAATGAATGATCTTATATTAATGAGGAGGAGCCTAAAAACTCCATTGTTACAATGAGGATATTTGAATCCTTTTTATACAAATTTTACAATGGCTAGGGTTCTTTGAAACCCTAACAAAACCAATGCTGGTGGTGTCTTCAAACACGTCCTTGATACCAATAGAAGTGAGTGGGATTTTAGTTATTTGATGTCGAACCACTCCAAATTAAGCAACTATTTAATGCTAATGTCACAATTCTAGATCTACACACACTAAAAAAATAAATAAGTTAGTAGCAACTGTGAGGGCTCCACAATGTGAGACCCTCTATGATCAATACTAAAACCTTAACTATTTGCTATAAATAACATGAATAGAACTAAAAATGCATGTAATAAAAAATAAAAAATATATTTACCTTATGTATTTGATGTTCTCTTATATGATGAATTTTGTTGCAGTGAATTGGTGCGACGATGCCCTAGCATCGCTTAGAGGCTAGGGGGACTTCAAAATATCTGATGTAAAATACCCATGGGCACTTGGTGGCTGCAAGAAATGCTCGTGGGTGCTCAAGACTAGTAGGGAGGTGCCTAGAGGTTCTTGGTGTATGAGGGGAAGTACCCAAAGACACTTGATGATGATAGAAAGCATCCAAAGGTATTCGATAGCTAAGGAAAGAGCCTACAAAAGCAGATCTGGCAAGGGGAAATGAATGGCGATGGTTGTGGAGGTTACGATGAGTGAATATGGAGGTAGAAGTGCTTAAAACATTTAGGAAACTTAGGGAATTCAAGAAATTTAGGCAAAAGACTTAGGGACTCTAAAAACTTAGGCATTCAGGGGTTGAGCCATCAACATGGATTCTATTTACAATCCAACCTAGGGCATACTTAGGGTTTCAATGACACTAATCATGTGGCTGAGATAAAAGCACATCGAAGGATGGACATTAAATTTAGTTTGTGGTATGAATTTATGTGAATGTATAGATAGGATTAAATAAAATTGAATGGCTGGGATTAATTCACTTATATAAATATATATTAATTAAATATATATAAAATATTAATATTAAATATATATAAAATAAATATATATAAATATACATGAATAGTGGGCAAAAATGGTAGGAAAGCATGGATGGAGGACAAGTGGCTAGGTTTTGGTGTCTATAGTTGTCATCTCAAAAATTAATGTCAAGGGTTATTTATATCCCTGAATGATCAACTATCTCAAAGTTGATTCACCTTTCAATAAATATAGTTGAGTCCTAGTCTTTACTAGTTATTATTCAACCATGGAAAGACCCTAGCCTCTCTACACAATATGAAATTTAAAATATAGTTTAAGTCTCACTGCCTTGAAAGTGGTTAGACTCTTAATCGACTTTATCAAACTAAATAAAATCACTTAATAATGGTGGCTAATAAAATAACCTCTATCAATCTAGATAGATTTTGGTTGTAGCTCTGATACCACTAATGGTTTTTTAAGACTCATACTACCACAATATATCACAAATAATATTAAAATATCGTAGGATCTTAAATATGAAATAACCACAATAATAAAGATCAAGATAATAATATGAATCAACAATACAAAAAGAAACTTACAATATTATTCTAAAAAATTAAAATCTAGAGATTTTCATTATATGATCTCATACATAAGTTATGGAGATTTATCTCCATAATATAGATTTACAAAATAACTCTTCAAATTCTATACTGACATTTGAATTCTTATCTTTTATCATGACACATATACATACTTAAGAAATTCTTGATCTTTTATGATGACACATATACATATCGTGCATATATCAAATAATATAATACCCTCTAATAAAAATTAAATTAAACTATATTTCAAATTATTTAATGTTTATTTTATAAATTAAATTATTTAATAATAAATTTAGATAAAATATAATTAAATGGCATTAAATAAATCAGATAAAATATAATTAAATGGCATTAAATAAATCAGTTGAATTTCTTAAGAGACTCAAGTTGAAATCTTATCAAGAAATAATATTTAAATCATTGTAAAACCATTGTGGTCATGATATAATACATGCGGGCCAACTTTAATTCTATATAACTAATTAAAAAATAAAATAAAATAAAATATAAGTTTTATAGATTAAATGGTATGAGTTTAAGTGGTTAATAACATGGACATGCAATGTGAAGTTCATGGTTTATATCTCTTGTTATGCAACATGCATAATAATAATGCAATTTGTTGTGTTGTAATAAAATTACTATATAGATATATAGTAAAGGCAATATAGTGAGTGATATAATTTATTTGAAGGATCATTGTTAACATTTGAGAGAGAGAGAGAGAGAGGTAGTTGAAACCAAGTACCTAAAACCCTAGCTATTGCTAATTTTCTCCTCATGATAATCATGGGTTCCTTCAAAGAAGCCCTTTATGAGAAAAATGTAGTCCCAACTAGAACTATTAAAGCCCTAATAGTAGAAGTGAGGCATACAAAATTCCCTTAGAGACCAAGGATGATTTGAAAATGGTTAAAATATGGGCGTAAATTCCCATGATGGATATAACAGATGAAGCTATTGTAGAATAAATTTATAGTCTCTTGGTGTTGGCTCTTATATGTTAATTTATTGGTTCATGGTCTTAAAAAAATCCATTGAAGGCTATATTGAAAAATAATGGAGAGCTAAGGTAAGAAGGGGAATAGAAATCAAACTATGTAGAAGGGATTTTTTTACCATCATATTCACCTTTGAATGGGACAAAAATATGATTTTCATAACTATTTTATGGTTTATCGGTCCTTGAGGTCTATACATAAATTTGTGGAATCCTCACTTTGACTGCTTTAAAGAAACTCCTTCTAAAGTCCCAGGATGGGTTCATATTCCTTTCCTCCCATTTTATGTTTGGAAGGAAGAAACATAGAAGGCCATTGGAAATAATATTAGAATCTACAAAATGAAAGTGAATCTAAAATATCAAAATTATACAATAGCTTGAATATGTGTTGAAGTAAATTTGGTGAAGGGGCTACCGAAATCCATCATGTTGTCATTCAAGAGGCTGACACATATCCAAAATCTAGACTATGACTAGATACCTTTCAAGTGTTCCAAATGTCATAAATATGGGAACTAATAGAAACATTTTGCTAAAATGCCCATAAATCAAGCACAAGAATAATATTACTTTACAAAATTTCCAAAGGAAAAGAGGAAATAATGTCTATATCCCTAAAAATCAAAATTCTAAAGAGAAAATGCAAGTTCAAAATAAGTTTAGTCTATTGGAAGAATATTTGGAGGAAATAATAGTAGTTGCTTTTAAACATTAGGAAGAATCCTCCAAATAAGACCTCTATTAAACATGGTAGTCGCAAAATAAGATAAAGGTGAAGAGGAATCAATGCAGTCAAGCTTATAAGGAGGGGCATATGGGGAAGAAAAAGTCTCAAAAATCCCAAGGTGAAAATAGGAAGCACATACCCAAGAAAATGAGAACACCATGTCTTCTCCAATAGTAAAAACCAAAACCATATTAGGACATGTTCTGCACATATATCTTAGAGAGAGAAGATTCAAATTATATAGTGGAAGGGAAGCATACCACAATTGAGGACACATTGAAGAAGATAACAAAGAAAAATTCCAAAAAGAGGTAGAATAATTTGACCCTTCTTCCATCTGCATTATCAATGATGAAATTTATTACTTGGAATATTAGAGGGTTAGGATAAGAAAATAAGAAAATAGAAGTAAAGAACTTGGTCATCCAAGAAAATCCATATGTACTTTTGGTCCAGGAAACCAAACTGGATCTAGAAAGAGTCAATACAACAATGGGATTTTGTTGGCCCTCATGTAAATATTTATACATATCAACCAAGGAGAGTTGTGGAGGGGTTTTAATAGTCTAGAAAACTATTTGAGAGTTAATTTTATTAAAGGCCACAAAGCTGAAGAACACAAGCTTATAATGAGAGGGGGGTGAACAGTATAAGACCTCTTTTTACTTTTTCCTTTATACTTCAAAATAGTAAAGCAATATACCCAAAGAAATATCAAAGCAATGCACAATATCATCCACAAAGTGACACCAATTTTAATGTGGTTCACCCAGAATGGCTGGGCTACGTCCACAAAAATTTTATCTAAAAGTTATCTCAAAGTTCTTTGGGAATCCTTCCCAATTACAATGTTTATGAGCCTCGGCCCAAAGGAGATACCTTCCCCCAATCAAAATTTATGAGCCTCTGCTCAAAGGAGATACCTTCCCCCAATCAGAATTTATGAGCCTCTACTCAAAGGAGATACCTTCCCCTCTGCTCTCGGAATGATCCCTCAGAAGATCAACTGCCTCTACCTCTTGCCAGCATGTGGAACTCCTTTCCACCGAAGACCTCCTATCCTTAATGCTTATCCTAAGAGACCTCTGCCTTCTATGATCACATCCACAGTAGCTTAGCAACCTATACCAAACACAGTCAGTCGATCTAGCACAAGTCTTCCTCTATCTTCCAGATCTATCCAACTCTTGAACAAATCAATCCTCTGCATACAAGCCTTCTCAAATACTTGCCAACTATCCTCATGTTCTTGATGGGGGACGGGAAGACCACACACAGTCACACTCATGCAATTCCAAAAAATCTCTTGCATTAATCTAAAAAATACATAGCCCACAGGCTTTACAACAGCTAGCGCTTAGCTTAGCTTTCAACTTCTACACTTCTATGTGCGTTCTCCAATCCACCACCCCATAGCTATTACAAAAACTGGGTTTTTATAGAGGCCCCAACCCTCTAAAACATCCATCACAAAAATTGGGGCACCAACCCAATTTATTACAAAGACTAGGTTTTTATAGAGGCCCTGACCCTCTGGAACATCCCTCATGAAAATCGAGACACCAACCCAATTTATGGCTCCACTTCGCACGACCCTGTCATCGTCGCTTCCTGTCAGATCACCCTGTGTGACCCATCCTCTTTGTCTCCCGTGCTCCTGGGTAATTGCCCACTTTAACTGCACCTTGGTGCCATGTGTCATTCTAGAACAGTATCTAAAAATACTGCCTGCCACGGTTTTCATGCCATCTCTTTCTTCTTCTTCGTCTTCTTCTCTCCTCGTCGTGATATCGCGACATGTCACGATATCATGACATTTTGGCTTCCCTGTGCTTCCTTGCCCTTTTGGTCATGATATAATGACATGTCACGATATCACGACCAACTCTCGCCTTGCCTTGGTTTTCCCTTTTGATGTCGTGATATCATGACGTCACGATATTGTGATAAAACCCCTACCTCTGCCTTGACTTCTCTTGATGTCACGATATCACGACGTCATGATATCATGAAAAACTCTTGCCTCTGCCTTGACTTCATTTTGATGTCATGATATCGCGATGTCATGAAATTACGATGTCATGATTTTGCTACCACCTTCGACTTCTGCCTTCACCTCGCTTTGACATCATGATTTTACGACGTCACAAAACTATGATGTCACGATTTCGCTACCGCTCTTGACTTCTGCCTCTGCCTCGCTTTGATGTCATGATTTTGTGATGTCATAAAATCATGACGTCATGATTTCACTATCACTCCTAACTTCTACCTCCGCCTCGCTTTGACGTCATGATTTCGTGACATCATGAAATCGTGACGTCACGATTTCGCTATCGCTCCTAAATTTTGCCTTGGCCTCACTTTAACGTTGTGATTTCATGATGTCATGATTTCGCTACCACTTTCAACTTCTGCTTCTTCTTCTTCTTCCTTAGCCAACTTTTCAGCAGTGGCCCTCCTGCTACTGGATGCTTCTGCATCAGGTGCTATTGGATGCTCCTGCATCAGACACCCGGGGTTTGTGGAGAAGTGATCTTCACTTTTGCACTGTCTGGTTACTGCCTCCTGTAGAACTTCCAGACCTTTCTCTACCTCAGCAGCATGCTCCAACCCTTTCTCTTGGTCCACATAACTTCTGTCTTCCTCTAGATAGATTCTCCCATTGCTATATGCTTCTTCATCTACAGCCTGCTTACACTCTTTCTCTTGCCCAAAAAAATATCTGTCTTCTTCCAGGAAGGTCCCAACACTACTGCACACCTCCTCGTCTATAGCCTGCTTCAACTCTGTCTCCTAGCCAGATAAATTTTTGTCTTCTACCAAGACAGATCCTGGCACTGCTGCACACCTCATTGCATGCAGCCTTCTTCAACTTCAACTTCTGATGCACTCCAGCATCTCTCTTTTTTTGTCTTTCTTCATGCCTTCTGTGCCACTCCTCTTGCTCCTACAATTTTATTCTGAGCCATTCCTCTTGCAGGGCTTTAAATTGCCTCTACAAAGCCATGAACTCTTCCTCTGTCACCATATCTTCCTTACTACCATGACTTCTTTGTGGAGGCATTTTCTATATTTTTCTTACAAAGCTTGATCGATCCTGGTGTAGCTACCTCATTGTTAGTGATCTGCTAACACGCTTAGGGATCCTAACTCTCTCTCTCTCTCTCAGAACCCTACCATAGATCCTAGCGCAACTGCCTCACGTTTGACGAATCTGCTGTGCACTTAGAATCACTAACTCACTCTTCTCTCTCAAAACCCTACCATAGATCCTAGCGCAACTGCCTCATGTTCGACGAATCTACTGTACACTCAGAACCTTCTAGCTCTGATACCACTAATGGGGGACGGGAAGACCACACACAGTCACACTCATAAAATTCCAAAAAATCTCTTGCATTAATCTAAAAAATACATAGCCCGTAGGCTTTACAACAGCTAGCGCTCGACTTAGCTTTCAACTTCTACACTTCTGCGTGCGTTATCCAATCCACCACCTCGCAGCTATTACAAAAACTAGGTTTTTATAGAAGCATCGACCCTCTGAAACATCTGTCACAAAAATTGGGGTACCAACCCAATTTATTACAAAGACTGGGTTTTTATAGAGGCCTCGACCCTCTGGAACATCCCTCGTGAAAATTGGGACACCAACCTGATTTATGGCTCCACTCCACATAGCCCTGTCATCACTGCTTCCTGTCAGATCACCTTGCGTGACCCATCCTCTTCGTCTCCCGTGCTCCTAGGTAATTGCCGGCTTTAACTGCACCTTGGTGCCATGTGTCATTTTGGAACGGTCCCCGAAAATACCGCCTACCATGATTTTCATGCCATATCTTTCTTCTTCTTCATATTTTTCTCTCCCCATCATGATATCGTGACATGTCATGATATCACGACATTTTGGCTTCCCTATGCTTCCTTGCCCTTTTGGTTGTGATATCGCGACATGTCGCGACATCGCGACCAACTCGCGCCTTGCCTTGGTTTTCCCTTTTGATGTTGCGATATCGTGACGTCACGATATCATGACAAAACCCTTGCCTCTGCTCTAACTTCTCTTGATGTTATGATTTTGTGAAGTCACGATATCGTGATGTCATGATATCATGACAAACTCTTGCCTCTGCCCTGACTTCATTTTGATGTCGCGATATCGTGACATCACGAAATCATGACGTCATGATTTCGCTACCACCTCCGACTTTTGCCTCCGCCTTGCTTTGATGTCGCGATTTCATGATGTCATGAAATCACGACATCATGATTTCGCTATCGCTCTTGACTTCTACCTCCGCCTCGCTTTGACGTCATGATTTTGCGATGTCATGAAATTGTGACATCATGATTTTGCTACCGCTCCTGACTTTTGCCTTCGCCTCGCTTTGATGTCACAATTTTGTAATGTAGAAAAATTACGATGTCGCGATTTCGCTACCACTCCTGACTTTTTCCTCTGCCTCGCTTTGATGTCACAATTTCGTGACGTCGTAAAATTATGACGTCACAATTTTTCTACCACTTCCAAATTTTGCTTCTTCTTCTTCTTCCTTAGCCAACTTTACAGCAGTGGCCCTCATACTACTGGATGCTTCTACATCAGGTGTTGTTGGATGCTCCTGCATTAGTTCTTCTCATAGAACCAATGCACCTCTGTCCTCAAGTTCTCTGATAGAACTATCAAACTCAGCTCACAAGTCCTCTGCTAGGACCTATCCAAATCTGCTCACAAGTCCCCATCGAAACTTGTCCAAAAACTGCTCACAAGTCCCTACCGAAACCTATCCAAAAATTTCTCATAAGTCCCCACTGGAACCTGTCCAAAAACTTCTCACAAGTCCCCACTGGAACCTGTCCAAAAACTGCTCACAAGTCCCCACTGGAACCTGTCCAAAAACTCAGCAAGCTCACCAAGAAAAACTTTCTTAGTAGGAAATCACAAAGTGAATTGTTAGAGACCCAATGTGATTTATCAAACTCATAGAAGCATAAAGAGAATTGTTAGAGACTCAATATGTTCTATACTCAAATCCCAATCTCAAGACTCAACTCAAATCAACTCAGCTCAATCTCAATCTCAAATTTGAAAACTCAACTCAATATCTAAAATGGATAGGATAGAATGTTTTCTTTCAAGAACATGAAACCCCAACAATTGCCAACTATGCAAAGAATCACATAACAATGATACTCATGTTCTTTTCACCATCAATTAGGGTTTCAACAACAATGCTCATCAAAAAAGGTTTAGTCAACCAACACCATTCAACTCAACATCAACCTTGAAGCATTCAACCAATCATCACAAGAAAAGGAAACAAGTAGAAATCCTTTTCCCTCCAAATATATTTGAACAAAATAGCCACCAACACAATATCACCAAATGCAAAGAATAACTTGCTCAAATCAACTCAATGGATTAAGCCCAATATCATGAATCAAGTAAAGCAATAACTTGATCAAGCAACATCTATGGAAGCAACTCAACCATCAAACTCAAAACAGCCAACTAAGGGTTCCACCAACTCAATGCAAGTAGCTAGACTCACAAATATAAACCCTAGTGCACAAAGCTTTCACTATCTCAAACCAAAAATTATGCATTCACCAAAAACTCTCCTTAAGGATAACAATGCATATGTAGTCTTCAACAAACCAGAAAATAGGATTTACACCTAGCCAAAGGATACCTAGTAGAATACCTTTTCACTCCAACCTTATTTTAGAAAACATACACCAATCATACTCATAAGAAGAATGTGCCCATACCTTATTGGAGTAGAAGATAATTGAACCTTCAAGCTATCACCACACACAACTCTCAAACTTCCAACCAAGTTAGGGTTAGAATAAAAAGAAATGAGCAATAATATAAACTTCCTGTATTACACCTTTTAGCTCCACTTCTTTAAACACAACCACCATAACATGCCAATAAATCAACAATCACGGACTCACACCTTATACCTCCATTTTTAATTTTAGCATAGCAAAGAATAATCTTAAAAATACATCCAAAGAAATATGCCCTTATTTCTCCTAAGATTTTATTCAATGCTAATCACAAAATCCAAAACTCATAAAATTTAATCACACCTTATAAATCGCTGTCCAAGAAACTCTGAATTTTGCAGCATAAAGACATTTTAATAAAAACGTGTGTTACTCTAGCAAAGCACCCCCACGAGACTCGAAACGTCGACCTCCGCCAATGCAGCGCCCAACAGCAGCCTTCGCTGCCACTAGCCTACGCGGGCTACGAAGTTCACAAGTGAAATTCTCTCCACTTCACCCTCGAAAAAACTCCCGAAGACTTTTCAACCACATGTGCTTCTAAGTCTTCCTTCGATTGTAGCGAATACAGAGGACAAACACTACAAATTGCATTTGGATAATTTTGAATTAATTAGCCTTCCAACCTTAGGAGTTGGAGAATAAATAGTCTCTTCGAAGACACCTTGATGTCGGCGGAAATAAAGTTAATCAAAAGTATTTTCAAAAAGGGTTTAAAAACCCTTAAATAATTTTAATAAATTAAGAATAAAAAAAGGTTTAAAAACCTTTAAGTATTTTTAATAAATTAAAAATAATTTCTCCCTTAATTAATTAAATAATTAATTAATTAAAACCTTGAAGGGTTTTAAATAATAATTAAATAAATAATAAAGATAACCTCCATTGGTTTTAATAAAAACCATTTAACTTGGTTTTAATAAAAACCCTATCCAACTTGGTTTTAATAAAAACTGGTTTGGTTTTAACGAAAAACCCTTGCCAATGGAATCTCTCTGGATTTTCTTAAAAATATTCTCTTGGAAATTCCACCTTTGAAGCCAACACATCCTCTTAACATTAATGCCATTTCCTTTTGACATCAATGACAACTCATAGACAAGAAGCTAGGATCTCAAACCCAAAATTGCCAACATTTACTTGGAATATTAGAGGGTTAGAATAAGAAAATAAGAAAATAAAAGTAAAGAACTTGGTCATCCAAGAAAATCCATATGTACTTTTGGTCCAGGAAACCAAACTAGATCTAGAAAGAGTTAATACAACAATGGGATTTTGTTGGCCCTCATGTAAATATTTAGCCATATCAACCAAGGAGAGTTGTGGAGGGGTTTTAATAGTCTAGAAAACTATTTGAGAGTTAATTTTATTAAAGGCCACAAAGCATTGACAAAAAATAGTGTTTAAAGACCCTATTGGTCCAGTTTACACTATCACCACTATTTATGCTCCTAAAAAGTTGGCTTAAAAGAACTAATGTTGGAAAATACTGCTTAATGTGTTTATAACTTCAATAAGGAAATTTAGGTAATTTGAGGATATCTTAATTTAGTTTTGAAATCCACTAAAAAAAGCGGTCTACATAAGAGACCCAAATAGAGAGTTAGTAGATCTCATGCAACAACACAACTTAATGGATGCATAACAAACAAGGGATAAATACACTTGGACTAATAAAAGAGCTGGATCTAACTTTATTACAAAAATATTAGATCAATTTCTTATTGATTTGAAATCCTATTAGGTTATAGAAGTAAAATATCTTCAAAATTTTTTGTCTAATGACCATTCTAACCATAGACCAATTCTTCTAGGGTTTGAATAACAAGCCAAATAGGACCCCTCCCTTTCAAATATGTTGGCAATTTTGGGTACCTTGGGTACATTGCCCTTGCTCAAGTGTTGATGTTGTCATTGATGTCAAAGAGCGGAAGGGTTTTTGTGAAAACCAAGGCAGACTAAATTATAGGTTTTGTTTAAATCCATGGTCGATCAGTTTTGAAATGGGTTTTTCTTAAAACCCAAGTTAGCTCTTTGTTTTGTTGAAAAAGGTGCTCCGATGATGAAGATATTTAATTTTAAATATCCAGTTTAAATTTTATTTATTTATTTAAAATTTAAATTAATATTTTAAAATTAAATTAAAGTCGTTCACCGGCTTGTTTTCAAAGCCGATGTTGCTAGGGTTTTGCAACGGATCAATTAGGGTTTCCTGCTGACAAAGCAAGGTTAAGCAACCAAAAAATTCTAGGGTTTCATGTTGACCTAATTAGGGTTGCAACCGACGTGTTTGAGAATGTTTTGATGGGATATTCTCTTCTATAAAAATGCGGGACTGTTGCAAGGTTGTAGAGTGGGCGTGATGCGATATATGCGAATGAAGTTCGTGTGCAGTAGAGTGTAAGTCGGTGATAGTTCTTTGGAGTTAAAGAAAAGAGATCGCAACGATGAGATAGTGAGTGAGTGCATATCGACTGATCGAGAACAAAGAGAGCGATATGCAGACGGCGTGTTTAAAGTATGAGGCAAAAATACGTAGATGGTAGAAGTGAGATTTCATGGAAGGTGCAGCAGAGTGAGTGGTGCAAAGAGAAGATAAGAACGCGGTATGCAGAAGTCGTGTTTCGAGTGTGAAATGACAGTTTGCTGGCTGTAGAAGTAATATTTCTGTGAAGTTACAGTAGAGAACGCGGAGAGATATAGAGGAGTGGTTGAAAAAGTGTGAACTTGCTTGGTAAAAGAGGTTGGTGCCTCTTACCAGTTGGTGCTGGTGAATGATTATGTAAAGTTGTAGCTTTGCATTTGACTGGATTTGGATGGTAGTCCAAGCAGTATTTTTGAGGAGTAGCCACATCGGTGAACCTCGTTAAAATGCCGTGTTATGTGTGATGCTCTTAGTACTTTTATTATTTCTGTTTTAATCTGCTACAGTTTATTTAAAATTCTAAATTGCTTTTAAGTTTTTAAAGAACACACTGATTCACCCCCCCTCTCAGTGTCATTGTGATTATAACAGTTGGTATCAGAGCAAGGTTCCCAATTTTGGCTAAATCAGTTAGGGTTGATCTTGGATTAGTACACAATGGCTAAGAAGAATAGATCCTCATCCAAAAAGGCATCCCAGCCAGTTTCAGTTCCTATGGTTGAGAAAATTGAACCAGAAATGGCAGAAGGAATGAACTCTGAAGTTGAAGAAGTTGAGGCTGAAGTTGATTTAGAGGTTGAGCTAGTGTCTGTCTTTACGGAATGGGAATCAGAGAAAAAGAAGAATGAAAAATTGTCAAGGAAACTTAAGGATGCAAACAACATTATTGCCAGTTTAAAAATACAGACTGAAGAATACAAGAAAATGTTTGAAGATCTGGAAATACAGGTATCCATGAAGATAGACCACTGTAGCAAATTGGAAGAAGAAAATGTGAGTCTTTGAATACAGATACAAGAGCTGGATCGAAAAATCAACTGTCATGTAAAACATGAAGAAAGCTCGATGAAATTGGACAAAATTTTGAGCGATCAAAGATCCACAGGTATCAAATTTGGTCTCGAATTTTCTGAAGGAGAATCATCAACTGGACCAAAAGCAAGCAATGTTGAAAGTGAAAAGAACAAAGACAAGAATCAGGCAAAAGAAAGATATAATGCCAGACCTAAAATAGCAGTTGACAATGATGGCTTTACTAAGGTCACACATCAAAAGAATAGAAGATCCAAGGCTCCGACAACAACCTGGCCAAGACCATCTTTCGGGGTTTAATCATTATTTCTATGGTTTTTGTTTCAAGTGTAATGTTTATGGGCATAAAATTGTTGACTGCAAATACAACGTAGGTCCAAGAAGTTTCACTAGTAGAAATGCGTTTGCTCCTTTAATGAGTTATGAAGTAGAGTGTTTTAAGTGTCACAAATTTGGTCATATTGCCAGAAATTGGCGTAGTATGTCTGTTTCATATCAACCTCATGAAAGCAGATTTCAACCGTATAGAGCAAAACAAAATAGAATTTATACTGAAGGATATGTGCAAAATTCTAAAAAGGGGAAGTCACAGCTAGAACCCAATACCACAGTTAAAACAAAATGGAAACAAAAAGAATAGCTCAGGAAAGAACAAGATTCTTTAATAGTGCAGACAGCTTTTAGAGCTCAAAATAAACATGTTCCTTGGATTCTTGATAGTGGTTGCTCAAGTCATATGATAGGTGACAAACAAAAATTCAAAAATCTACAAAAGTATGAGGGTGGTTCTATAAAATTCGGCAACAATGATGGAGCCAAAATAATAGGTAAAGGAATGGTCAAAATTAGTGAAGGAAAGATCAAGTCAGAGGAAGTTTTATATGTGGATGGTTTGAAACATAATCTATTGAGTGTGAGTCAAATCTGTGACAAAGGACATGAAGTAGTTTTCAAGAAGCATGGTTGTGAAGTCAGAAAAATAAACAGTAGGAAATTAATAGCAACCGGCTCAAGGACGTCTGGAAATCTGTACATACTCTCAGAGTTTTCAGAAGGTATGTGCTTCATGGGACAAGAAGAAGAGAACTGGTTGTGGCATAAGAGGCTTGGACACATAAGTTTTGATAATATGGTAAGAATTAGCGCTAAACAAGCAGTGAGAGATATTCCAATCATTAAAAAACCTGCAAATAGTATGTGTGCTTCATGTCAGAAGGGTAAACAGACCAGAGTTTCATTTAAAACAAAAGAACATCACACTAACAGGCTTGGTAAAAATAGGTTTAGTCAAAATTGGCTTAGTCTGAACATATGGATTCAAAGAACAGGTATGCCTAAAAGAAACAACACTATTACTTGTTATAAGTGCAACAATAAAAGTCACACTATCAGACAGTGCAGAGTTGAAATTCCAGGATATAGGAATAGGAACAGTGGCATGATCAGGTCCAAGGATCAGAACAATGACAAGAACAAGAATATGGTCAAAGAGTTCAAGAGAAGACCCGACAAGGAAGTTATAGACGTTGATGTTGATCAGTGCCTAATGGGAGTTTTACTCCCACCCCAAAATTAATCACCTCATCAGGAGGTGGGGGAGGGACTAAGCTAAGAGGCTCATTCTTAGTTTCGAGCCCCAAAGGTGGCCCTTTGCCATTTGACAAAGGGGGAGAGATATGAGTAAGGGGGAGAGCTTCAAGTGAAGAGGAAAGCTTCAAGTCAGGGGGAGCAAAACTTCAAAGAGATTGATTTCAGTTTTGGCTCTTGAAGATGTGTTTTTAGTAAAGGGTTGCCATCAATGACAAAGGGGGAGATTGTTGGCAATTTTGGGTACCTTGGGTACATTGCCCTTGCTCAAGTGTTGATGTTGTCATTGATGTCAAAGAGCGGAAGGGTTTTTGTGAAAACCAAGGCAGACTAAATTATAGGTTTTGTTTAAATCCATGGTCAACATTTTTGAAATGGGTTTTTCTTAAAACCCAAGTTAGCTCTTCGTTTTGTTAAAAAAGGTGCTCCGATGATGAAGATATTTAATTTTAAATATCCAGTTTAAATTTTATTTATTTATTTAAAATTTAAATTAATATTTTAAAATTAAATTAAAGTCGATTCACCGGATTGTTTTCAAAGCCGACGTTGCTAGGGTTTTGCAATGGATCAATTAGGGTTTCCTGCTGACAAAGCAAGGTTAAGCAACCAAAAAATTCTAGGGTTTCATGTTGACCTAATTAGGGTTGCAACCGACCTGTTTGAGAATGTTTTGATGGGATATTCTCTTCTATAAAAATGCGGGATTGTTGCAAGGTTGTAGAGTGGGCGTGATGTGATATATGCGAATGAAGTTCGTGTGCAGCAGAGTGTAAGTCGGTGATAGTTCTTTGGAGTTAAAGAAAAGAGATCGCAGCGATGAGATAGTGAGTGAGTGCATATCGGCGATCGAGAACAAAGAGAGCGATATGCAGACGACGTGTTTAAAGTCCAAGGCAAAAATACACAGATGGTAGAAGTGAGATTTCATGGAAGGTGCAGCGGAGTGAGTGGTGCAAAGAGAAGATAAGAACGCGGTATGTAGAAGTCGTGTTTCGAGTGTGAAATGACGAGTGTCTTGGCTGTAGAAGTAATATTTACGTGAAGTTGCAGTAGAGAACGCGGAGAGATATAGAGGAGTGGTTGAAAAAGTGCGAATCATTTTTCACGACGACGATCGAATGCCGACAAGCGACGAGAATGCAAGAAAAACAACAGATCGTGCAAATTGAGGTGACAGTTTAATTCTGCAATTTTTATTACTATCTCCAAGTTGTAGCTTGGTAAAAGGGGTTGGTGCCTCTTTCCAGTTGGAGCTGGAAAAATTGGAGTTGGTGCTCCATTCCATTGTAGCGAGATAAAATTTAGAGGTTGGTGCCTCTTACCGGTTAGTGTTGGTGAATGATTATGTAAAGTTGTAGCTTTGCATTTGACTGGATTTGGATGGTAGTCCAAGCAGTATTTTTGAGGAGTAGCCACATCGGTGAACCTCATTAAAATGCCGTGTTATGTGTGATGCTCTTAGTACTTTTATTATTTTTGTTTTAATCAGCTGCAGTTTATTTAAAAGTTTAAATTGCTTTTAAGTTTTTAAAGAACACACTGATTCACCCCCCCTCTCAGTGTCATTGTGATTATAACAAAATATAACTGTATTTGGTCTATAGAGGCTAGATTTAAATATTTAGTTTAGTAAGCATGGGAAAACAAGAGAGAAAGTTGAAGTTATACCTAATTGTGGGTCAAAAAGATATAAACATTAAAATGGTATATCAAAACCTAGATAAAAATGAAAGCAAAGGACACACCCTACTTCAAATTTAAAGTATTATTGAATGATGTTCAAATCACAATGGAAAATAGAGGAGAGTAGAATTTAGTACAACAAAAATAATATCTCACAACCTAAGTATTAAAATTAGAAAGAGAAGAAGAAAATAAATGACATATAAATCTATAATGATATGGCTTAAGGAAAATATGGCTTAAATATTTGTTAAGCAAATATGGAGAAATCAATGTAGCCAGTTAGTATGCACTTTTAAATCTAATTTTCTACTCTTTAAATAAAGAGGAAAATGAAAAACTTACCCAACCTGTCACCATGGAAGATCTCAAAGAAGTGGTATTTTCTATACAACATGTTAAAACATTTGGACTTGATGGATTCAATGTAAATTTTTATCAAGAATTTTGGAACATCATCAAGACAATTTTTTAGGGAATGGTTGAAGAAAGCAAGAACAAACAACAAATACATGTGGGAATTAACTCCACCTTTTGGATCTAATACCCATAGAAACATGTCCATTCATTTTAAATATTTAGGCTTGTATCACTTTGTAACACATCATGCAAAATAATATCTAAAATCATAAAAAACAAAATGATTTTATTGTTGGATAAAATAATCTCCCCTAACCAATCTGAGTTCATTTAAGGATGAAGGAATCATACTATTTCAAGAAGCAATGCACTCTAGCAGGGATGAAAAATCCAATAAAATGGCTCCTAAAGTAGATATGACAAATGCTTTAGATAGAATTGATCATTACATGATCTTAAAAATTTTAAGCAAGGTGGGGTTCCATGAACAATTAAAAAAATTGATAGTAGATGATCTAATCTTATTGAGTAAAGCCACAAAATTAGTTGCCATAAAAATAAAAAAGGTTCTCAAAACATATTAGGAAGCAATAAGAAATAATATAAACCATAATAAGTCTACAATATATTTCTCTAGCAAAGATAATAGAGAAGTCAAAGAGATAGAGAGAATATTGGGCTATCAAAGCAAGACTAATGTCACTTTCAAATATGACTTAAATGGTGGAAAATTTAGGATTTAGATTCGATGGCAGTAGATATGGGATTTAGCTTCAAGGGTGGAAGATCTAGGATTTGGTTTCAAAGGTGATAGATCTAGGCTTTTTCTATGGTGACAACATTTATGGGATTTGGCTTTGACAATGATAAGTATGGGCTTTGGCTTTGGTAGTGATACATCTAGGCTTTGGCTTTGCCAATGATAAGTCTAGGATTGAGCTTCAATAAAAAGAAATATGGGATTTGGTTTCAATGGTTGTAGATCTAGGATTTGGATTTGATGATGGTATATCTAGGATTTAGCTTCAATTATGGCAGATCTAGGATTTGGCTTTGATGATGGTAGAATTGGCATCACATCGAAGCATGCAAAATAGGGAATTTGGGTGAGTTCACAAGGTTTTGTAGGAGGACAAGGTGGTAGCAGTGGTACAAAGGTTGAAGAGGCCCAAGATGTTGATTCTCTAGAGGAAATTGACAAGGATTATCCCAGACCTTTTGACTCAAGGGCCCATTCATGGGTTAATATCCTCAAAGGCAAGAAAAAACTTAACTAGGGTTGCTTTTATCTCCAACCAGTGAACATGGAGCTAGTATTCCTAAATGATTTGGTAGACTTAGTTGTTGATCAAGGAAATATATCTCTAGTGGAGATATTCCTCGATGTTAGGCCTAAACATGACACTATCAAGAAGTGGTCTTGGGATAAACGGAACTCTGTTAGACATATGAAGTTTGTTTTCTTCTCTAGAAGTTTTTTTTGGGTGAAAATGAGTTATATTGTGGATAGTGACAAGATTTTATAATGAGGACTATAGTTTTTCGATCGCAAAGGTCTCTTCTTGAGGAGATGGAGCCCCGAATTTGACCCTTTCTCTCAAGGGATCAATTTAGCACCTATTTGGGTCTACCTTTTGGGCTTGTCGATTCATTTTTGGCATAAAGAGATCCTCATTAGAATAACTAGAAATATAGGACAATTGGTAGTTATGGATCCTAATACTCTTGCTCATACCTATATGTTATATGTAAGACTTTGTATGAATGCCAACCTAAGCCAGGAACTCCCTAAATTAATAAATTTTATCTCTAATTTTAGCTCATATAATCAATTGATTGAATACAAAAACATGATAATAAATTGTGGTTTATACCATAAACTAGGGCATCAAAGTATTCACTGCATTAACCCAAAGAAATAATCCCCAAAACAATAGAAGATGGGTACAATGACAAACAAGAGAGAATATGAAAACTAATATGCCAAGTAAGGAAGGAAATGCTGAAGTTATAGAAGGAACTAGTGGTGGACAAGAACAAAATAAAAAAGATAAAGAACTACTGGAAGAAGGAAAAATCAAACCTGAGTTTAGAGGTAATTCTCCATGTACAATATTTATTGGACAAATAAACCATTCCCTTTCTAATTCCTTTTCTAGTTTAAATGCAGTTGATGAAAATGGTGAAAAACACATAGCCTCGTAACCTCTTTATACCAACTTTAACCCATCCCCATTTTTCTAGGGAAATTTAAGTAATCCTAAACCCTAAATGATTAGAGGTTCATCAGCTTGAAAAAAATTAAAATACAACAAAGATTAACCTCATGGTAAAATATGGTTCAAAAAGTATAAATGTTGAGAGTTCAATTCAAAAAGTAGTAACTCACGGTTATTCTAAAAACTTAGTGGATGTAGGTCCAAAAAGGGGCTCTGGTAGACCTTCCATAATAGTAGTTATCTAGAAAGAAACAACTTGGGAAGTAGCCAATGGATCCCAAGTAGTTTTAAACTTTGGAGGAAAAAACATCCCACCAAGAATAAAAGATGAAGATTTTATCTTGGAACATAAGGGACCTTAATGCCCCTTCCAAGCACCATCTAGTGTATGCTCTTAGAAGAGAACACAATCTAAATTTGCTACTTTTGTAGGAGACTAAGCTAGATGAAAGAAAAGTGGAAAGAATAAAAAAACTTATTTATAAATATGGGGAAATGGTATTCAGTAATGCTGAGGGCTCTTTTGGGGGCCTGTTATGTGTATGGAATAATAAGAAAATTGAGGGGAGGATAGTGGTCAATTTGAGATGGTTCATCACAATATTTAACATAACTTGGAGTCTAAGGAAAATTGGATTCTAACCAATGTGTACATCCCAAATATAGCTACTGGTAGAAGGTAATTATGGAATGATCTCAACCAAATAAGGACTACATTCAAAGGGATCTTGTGGATATTAGTGGGGATTTCAACTCTAATCTAAATCCTTTAGACATTAAATTTGTCTCTTCAATCCCTTCATAAGGTATGCAAGATTTTAAGAATTTCTTAAATGCTAATGAATTGATGGATATAGATTTAAGAATATTTAAATTCACATGGAGCAATAGGCATTTATTAGATTAATCGATTCAAGTATACTTGGATAGATTTTTGGTCTCTCAAGGGGGATTAGCAACCTTTGGGGATTCAACCTTCACTGTCCTTCCAAAAATTAGGTCAAGTCACAACCCAATAGTTTAGGAGGTAGTAAATTATGGAAGAAAGTTCAACAACCCATTTAGGTTTGAGCTAATGTGGCTTAGACATGAAGACCTAGCTCTAAAAATTGAAGACTAGTTGAAGAAAATATTTATTGGTTTCAAAATGAGTCAAGTAACAGGGAAATTGAGATATATGAAACAAAATTTGAAAGTATAGAATATAAACACCTTTGGAAATTTGTTTAATAATAAAATGGAATTAAGAACTAAGTTATCAGAGATTAAAAGAAAATCACTAGAGAGGTCTTGACTAAAGATATCAAATTTAGGGAACAAGAGCTACATTCAAAGTATCACAATGTCCTTGCTTTTGAGGAATTCCATTGGAGGTAAAAGTCAAGAATTCATTGGATAAAAGAGGGGGACATGAATATAAAGTTCTTTCATGTCTCTACCCTTCACCATCAAAGCTACAACAAGATCAAAGAAATAATTAAAAGAGATGCAACCCTCACTAGCAACCTTTATGAAATAAGAGAAGAGATAGTGGGTTTATTTGAAGAGCTACTTGGAATTTCTAATATTAGGGAACCAGAGGAGGAAGACTCTTTACTAAGGTATACCCAAAATTTGATCAATGATGACCTTGATACTTACCTTCTTAGCTCTTTCTTTGAAAATAGATTAAGAAGGTAGTTTTTGACTTGGGAGGGGACAAATATTTGGGTTTGGATGAATTCTTTATTGCTTTATTTCAACACTTCTATCAAATTATGGGATCTGATGTTGTGGAATACATTAAAGAAGTATAAGTTTATCACCAAATTCTTACAAATTTTAATTCTAAATTATTGGCCCTGATTTTCAAGATTCTTGGTGTAAGAGACTTTAAGCAATTCCATCCTATAATTTTGTGTAATACATCATATAAAATTCTTACAAAGATCTTGGAAAATTATCTCAAGATCATACTTCCCTTCATCATCGACAATAATCAAGGTGGGTTTGTGAGAGACCATCAGATTTTGGATGGAATTGTTGAGTGAATATTTTGTCTCACAACAAAATGACCACACAACTAGAGTTTCTGACAGGAAACTCTTTCTTGCAAAGAAAATCTATTATTCTAATTTCTCCAAGTTTCTTGTGAACAAACCTTTATATGCATATAACCAGTTAAGACTTAATGCACATAAAAGGATATAATCCGGAATAACTTATTTCTGCAAGTAATTGTTAACAAGGGGCCTTTAATGATTCAAAGCAAACTTTGTAACCCTAATCTGTTAAAATAACCTAACCGTGTACAGCAAAAGAAAGAACAAAGTCCCTTTCTTCTTTTATACTCTTGACATTAATGAAACCCTCCCGAGAATAAATTAGCAACACTTTTATCTTTGGCTTAAAGAAAGATTATAAATGAGAAAATGCGTGGTATAGGCCACTTCATTTTAAATTCTGCGCCTTTAGCATGAGGTTCATTTTACGGTTAGTTGGTTCATTTTATCTTTACTTTAATTATTCTCGCTATTTCTAAGTTAGCTTTTGGAGTTAGAACATGTATTCTGGAATGCACCAGAATGCGTGTGTGCCAAACTTTGAATGAAACAAATGTGAAAATAAAATTAAACCCTAACAAAAGATTCTTTATGAGAATCAGCTGGAAAACAGAAAAGGACGTTAATCTGGTTAGCAATCTCCTCCCTGCAAAACCCCAAGTTAAGAGATGAAGTTCTAAAACAACCCGACCGAGCAGACCTGCACTAACACACAGTCCAATCAGATCAGATGCAAGACTCTAAGGAAAGAAAATAACTGCATCATTCTATCATTCACCTATCGTAACCCATCTCATGGCGTAAACGAATAGATACAAGAGAAAATGATGCAAAGGAAAGATTAACAAAGAAAACAGTAGTCTTAGCTTCAATCTCCTTTTGGTTTTACACACAAAAGTCACTCCTGCCAAATAACTCCTTTATTTCAACAAATAATGCTTTTTTTGTTACAATTTCCAGCCCTCGTATCCACATTCACTTCGGCTATTTAAACCTTCTGTTGCGACCCTTGGTTGCTCTGCGACGCTTCGTTTCAATGCCCCGGACGCTTCATTTCATTTCCCGCCTTTGGGTGTTTTTACCTTTCGCTTGAATTTGTAACGTTTGATCTTCTCGACTGTTGTAACTGTCGATCCGTAGCGTTACAATGATCCTCCTGCCTTTGCGCCACGTGTTCAGCGTTTCCTGTAATTTCGTAACGGTTCCTCAAAAATCGTGACCAAAAATAGTATGCAGCCTTGCTCCTTTGGTTTCACAGTGAAAACGTGACATGTCACGAAATCATGACATGTCACGATATCGCGACACTTTTGCTCTCCGTACGCTTTGGCCGCACCCTATCGTGAAATCGTGACCATTTTCTCCTTCGGGCCATCTCGCCGCAACCTGTCATGAAATCGCTACCATTTTCATCATCCGTACACTTTGCCAGAACACGTCACGAAATCGTGACCATTTTCTTCGTCCGTACACTTTGCCAAAACACGTCGTGAAATCGCGACCATTTTCTCCGTCCGTACACTTTGCCAAAACACGTCACAAAATCATGACCATTTTCTCCTTCCACCTAAACACGTCGAAATCCTGACCATTTTCTCCATCCATACACTTTGCCGAAACATGTCGTAAAATCGTGACCATTTTCTCCGTCCATACACTTTCAAACACTCTCCAAATCGTGACCATTTTCTCCTCCATCACCTTTTCTCCTACACTTTCCAAACACGTCACGAAATCTGTCGACCATTTTCTCCTTCGTACACTTTGCCAAACACGTCGCGAAATCGTGACCATTTTCTCCTTCGCCATCTTGCCAAAACGTCGCAAAATCGCACCATTTTCTCTTCTACACTTCGCCAAAACACGTCACGAAATCGTGACCATTTTCTCCTTCGTACACTTTGCAAACACGTCGTGAAATCGCGACCATTTTCTCCGTCGGAGCGACATGTCGCGATATCGTGACACTTTTCTTTTTTCAGCGACGACGGAGCGATGTGTCATGATTTCGCGACATGTCGCGATTTCGTGACACTTTCTACACTTGTGCATTTTGCCCCCTTTCTTCATTTTTAGCATCTGGGTCACTGAGATTTTCTCTGAAAACTTGCAAAAAAGGTGGGTCCCCAATTTTGGGGTGTGTTGTGGATTAACCACAACAAATGGCGACTCTGCTGTCAAATGCTCCAGAGCATTTTGTGAGAACCCAACCTGAAATATATGAGCTTAGATACAGGCGTTAGCACATAAAAGATAAACAAATACCGACAGATCAGAAGTACATGAAACATCAGAATCATTAGTATTAGCTCGGTGTGTGCTATTTGTTTTCATTCCTTATCGCTTGGACTTGATCAACATTCCATTGTCAGTTTTACATGCATGCATGTGTGAGATTGTAAATGATTTGTGAAACCTAATGAATATGCTTAGAGATTTTGCTTTTACAAATGCATAGACCTTCTAATATCATATACAAATATTCAAGATTGTCAAACCCTCTTAGGATCAACCATGTGTATAATGAATTGTTTTATTAGATCCCAAAGTTGGTTATGAGTCACTATTATCTTGAACCTATGTGTAAGTGAAAGTGAAATCAGAGCTTTGGGAAATCAGACTCCCAACTTAATCTAGATGGGAGTTTAACCCTATTCTTACTACTCGGATTTGGAATTCATTACCTCACTTTGAGCAAAATGATTTAACCAATTATGGAAGAAATGGTCATGCTAGTCTAACCCTTTGAACAGTCAGTGGTCTTGTTTTTTAGACAAGACATGCTGTCATGCATGGGCATACCTAACCCCATAATCCATGACTTAACTTCATTTCTTTGGACTTTGGGGATGACTACCCATCCTTTGCAGAGGACAAGTAGTACGATCCTTTCAATCCAATATAAATATGAGATGGGAAAAAGTTAATTTTACTTCTTGGATCTTAGGGATGACTACCCATCCTTGCTAGGGACATGTAGTACGATCCTTCCAATCCAAGTCTTAGATGAAAATGAAGAATATTATTTTTATTACTTAGACCTTGGGGATGACTACCCATCCTTTGCAGAGGACAAGTAGTACGATCCTTCCAATCCAAGTTTTATCTTGATATGAGACATAGGAGCTTTGGGGAATCAGATTCTCAACCTAGGCGAGATGAGAATTATGCCCTATCCTTACTACTCCATGTAGGTCAAATCAAAGCTTTGGGGAGTTGGATCCTCAACCTAAGTTCGATGAGGACTTAACCCTATCCTTACTACTCTGATTTTAGGCTTTAAGCTTAATGGAAGTGGTGAAAACCACTGTTTTAAGGATCATGTTGCATAATAGGATAGACATGAAATATTCCTTTCGCTTGACCCTTTTCCTCCAAGCAAGGTTTTGATCATTTTGCCCAAGATCTTTTTTAATGTGTACAAACTGTGCTTGGTTCTAGATATCTTGGGGCTCAGTTTCCAACCTTAGGATTTTTCTTTATTTATGTTATAGTATAACCCTAAGAGGATTTAACACACTTTAATGATTTGTATCTGAAATGCATATGCAACTAAGATGGCATGTATATGCAAAGTGAGATGTAAGATGAATGCATTGCTCTTTGAATTGCAAATGAAGTATTGCCATCATTATAAAACTGACTACTTCATGTATCACAAGCCTCAAACGATATTATTTAACTGTTTGTGCTATATGTGGAGCTTTTACAACATAATTCCAATGTTTCATGCTCTCCCGATCTTAGGCATGTGTTACCATTTCAAACCTTTATTCCATTTTTTTTTTTATATTTGTATAAGACAATGAAACATGTCAAACAAACACACCACCTAAACGTCCAACCTGCACACACAAAAGAAACAAAGCACAACATTAATACAAACCTAAACATGTCAAGAACACACAACTTAAATATCAAATCTGCACACAAAAGAAACAAAGCATGGCATAATTACATATAATACAAAACCCAGCTGCCTCAAGCCTGGAAGTAGTGTTTCAAGTGCAACCCATTGACAGGTAATGCCAAATCCTTTCCATCCAAGGTTCTTAGTCTAAAACTATTTTCCCCTAGGACTTCCGAAACTTGGTACGGACCCAACCATAAGTAGTCAAACTTATCATGATCCCCTTTCTTCTCATGTCTTTTGTCCCATAACAACACTAGATCCGATATTTTAAAAGCCTTGGCTCTAGAATTTTTGTCAAACCATATTTTTACTACATCCTGGTGTTTACTAAAATGAAGCATAGCTTCATCCCTTTTTTCATCCGAGATGCATTAATTGTGTTAGTCTAGACTCAAGTTTATCATTAGTTCCGAAATAATCTTTCATGAAATGCAGCGTTTGTAATCTGAGATTTGTAGGAAAAATGGGATCTTGTCCATAAACCAGATGGTAAGGAGATGTTCCTATTGCTTCTTTGATTCTGATTCTGTCAGCCCAAAGAGCCAACTTAAGCTTGTTATGCCAGTCCCGTGGATTTCTTTCCAACAACTTTTTTATGACATTTAACAAATTCTTATTAGATGATTCGGCCAATCCATTACCTTGCGGGTAATAATTGGAAGAGAATTTTAGACTCACGCTGTTATCAAAGGCCCAATTAGCAAACTCTAGAGAGGAAAAAGCTGAACCATTATCACTTACAATGGAGTTAGGCATCCCGAACCGAGTGACAATGTTATCCTCTAAAAATTTAATAACAACCTCCGAAGTAGCATTCTTTGTGGGGATAGCTTCGGTCCACCTTGTGCAATAATCCGTAGCTGTCAGAATGTATTTGTGGGAATCAGATGAATTGGGACTGATAATCCCAACAAAATCCAGGCCCCATTGCGCAAAAGGTCTAGACTCAATTACGGATTGTAAAGGCATGGAAGCGTTCCTGTCTCTATTGGCTGCAGTTTGACATGTATGACATGACCTCACATGAGTATGGGCATCTTTGAACAGTCGAGGCCAATAATAACCGGCTCTGAGGATTTGATGGGCTGTGGCATTAGCGGACCCATGCCCTGTCCCATGTTTACCATGAAATTCCTCGAGAATCTGTACTGCCTCTTTTTGGTCAACACAACGAAGGTAAATACCTTCATGGTTTTTTTTGTATAACGTGCCGGATCTAATTAGGAAATTAGCAGACTTCAAGCGCAAGGCTCTTCGTTGAGTAGAATTCAAATGCGGTGGACATTTACCATTTAGTAGATAATACACCACATCTGTATACCACTCATCTTTGGTTATATCTGCGACTTCATAATGTTGACATGAAATTGTGAGATCCTTTTCTGCTATTGCCTTAACCAACCCTTGTCCCCGCACTATCTTCATCGACTGAATCTCAAGATCAAACTCCTGCAAAGTTGAAACCCATTTACCACGTCTTTCACCTAATTCATTCTGTATGAACATGGCTTTGACTGCAGGATCTGGGACGATAGCAAAGACCCTACTGTGGACTATGTAATGCCTGAATTTTTTTACAGTCTTAACCAGAGCATACATTTGCTTATCCAAGATAGAGTATCTCAGTTTCGCATCTTTGAGAGGACTACTCAGGAAGGCAATGGGATTTTCAATGCTGCCTTCACTCTTCTGAGTTAAAACACTCGCAAAGGAGTGATCTGAAGCAAATGTGTAGATATAGAAAGGCTTCGTATAATCGGGACTCACTAAAATGGGGGCTTTAGAAATCACGTCCTTGATATTTTTAAAAGCATCTATATTTTCATCTCGTCCACTTGATCTCGGACCTCTTTCTTTAACATGTCGTTCAAAGGTTTTGCTATTTCTGCAAAATCTGCAATAAATTTTTTGACGAAATTGATCTTCCCAAAAAATGATCTCAACCCCTTCTTGCTATTGGGACAAGGAATCTGCTGTATGGCCTCTATTCTCTCAGGGTCAATGGAAATTCCATCCTTAGATATTATATGTCCCAACAGCTTTCCTTCCGTCACCCCGAAAATACACTTCTTTGGGTTGAGAGAAATGCCATGTTCCCTGCATCTTTGAAAGACTTTCTTAAGATCCCTGACGTGGTTTTCCCTGTTCTTAGAAAAGACAGGAATGTCATCGACATAGACAATGATGCACTTACCTATGAGCCCTTTAAAAGCAAAGTCCATAGCTCGCCGGAAAGTGGCACCTGCGTTCAATAGTCCGAAGGGCATTCTCCTGTATGCAAAGGTGCCCCACTTTGTGGTAAAAGCAGTTTTCATCCTATCACTAGGATGAATAAGAACCTGATTATATCCCGAATAACCATCCAGGAATGACATCATCTCCGACCCGTTTACCTTTTGGAGTATTTCATCAATGGTGGGTAACGGGTAGTTGTCCTTTTGGGAGGCTTTATTAAGATTTCTAAAATCGATACACAACCTTATTTCTCCACTCTTTTTCCTCACGGGGACCAGGTTAGCAACCCATGTGGAATGCCTAACAGGAAAGATGATCTTAGCTTCTAACAGTCGCTTCACCTCTTTCTCTATCAAGGGTTCTAATAATGGATTAACTCGCCTTTGTCTTTGCCTGAAGGGTTTGGAATCTGGCTTCAATGGAATCGTGTGCATTATGACATTCTGATCATAGGTTTTCAACTCCTTATAACTCCAAGCTATGCAGTCTATGTATTCTTTTAATGCATTGGCAATGGAATCCTTCTCCTGCTTGGTACATGCTTTTGCTATGAATACCTCTCGAGGGTTTTCTGCACATCCAATGTTAACCAAATCACAGGCTTCTCTAGGAGGTGGAACCCTTTTACCCTCTCTTGGTTGGTATCCGATATCGAAAGTTTTTTCTAATGAAGCCATCTCATTTGGCATCTTATTTCCAATAAATTTTTCTTCCAAATCTGCCTCCTCTAGGTCCCTTTCATCCTCATCTATAACCTGCTTTTCAAATATACCAGAATTAGTGACAAAATGGAATATGTGCCTGTCACTATCAAACACTTGGAAATTCGTGACATTATCTGGTATCGAGGGACAAGGGACCAGCTCTATGGAGAATTTCTTGCATTTCTTATGGTCCACTGGTTTCAACATACTCGCAGCTACGGCTAGGGAGTCTGCCAGACGATTGCCTTTTCTAGAAATCAGAGATATGTTAAAAGCATCAAACTCGTCTATCAAATCTCTAACCCTAGTTCGGTAAAGTCTGAGCCGCCTATCCTTACATACGTATTGTCCCTTTACTTGTTTCACCACTAGTTCCGAATCACCAAGGACCTTGATACATTTAATTTTCTTTCGAAGGGCCAATTGCAATCCGAGAATCAAGGCCTCATATTCTGCCATATTGTTGGTGGCAGGGAACTGTAGTCTGTATGCAGCGAACATAGGCTCTCTGTCCGAACATGATAATTCAATACCGGCTCCTGCTCCTTGCCTGGACTTGGATCCATCAAATCTTAAAGTCCAAATGTCCTGATGTCCTTCAGTAACGTTGCACCCAATCCTTTCATCTTGGGTATTTTCAGGTGTTTCTATGTCCAAACAATATGCTCCCAACTCCGCTTCAATGTACTGGATCTCATTCGGTTTGTTGTAATCTGTGATCATCTCTTTGAGCCTGGGTTCACTATCAATCCGAATTTGATTGGCCACTCCCCTCCAAGGCAACCACATATGTGAAGAATCTATCACAATGTAACCGTTTAGGTTTTTACTCCAATCTCTTCCCAAAACCATGCCATATTTGATAGGAATGTCGAGCACCAATATGTCTATGCGCTGTTGAACCCTAGGTTCTGAATTGACTTGAATAAGAACATCACCCAACTCCCCCACTGCCTCCATGGTTGATCTATCCAGCTGCACCACCCTGCTTCTAGAAGGTTTTGGTGTAAGTCCCAATTTTTTACAGATTTCTAGGGGCATGATGGTAGCCGAGGCCCCTGAATCTATTAAACAATTGTGCAGGTTTTTACCTGCAATTCTAATGGTTATCAAAAAAGGAGGTATATCTCGTTTTTCCTTTTGTAAAACCAATCGGGACTCAGCACTTTTAGCTTCATGAACTTGGGCAGATGGATCTAATATTTTTGGTGGACTTACTTCTTGGCCTAATAATCGGGACATGTCATACATTGAGACATTGGCCTTAGTTTTCTTCATATCTTCCACCAAGTCATAAGTGGGCTTTTCTGAATTTGACATATTTTGCACCATCTTAGACTTTTCCACCATGGATGGAGGAGGGGGATTGACATCTCCTTTGAAATCAGGAGGGAGTAATTGGTTGTTTGGAGGAGTAGAGGAAGTTTTGGGCTCCTTAGAACTCCTAGTGTAATACTTGTGATTTCCTTTCCCAAAACGTTTGTTGGCATGAACTTCCAATGTTTCTTCATCTTCGCTTCCAAAAAATTCCACATCCTCCTCTTCTTCACTTTCTTGGGAATGTATAACCTCAGTCAATATAGACTCATGCTTCCCGTGGCCACAGTGCATACAATCGTTATCACAAGGTCCCGATTCTCCAAAATCTTTCGAGACATCTGCCTGATTGGCTACGGGGTTGGGTACTCGCCCATTATTAGGCTGCGTGTTGTATGTTCCTTTTCCTCTATGGTTATGAGGCCGGTTATGACCCATGGCTTGATCCACTTTTTTATTGACATTTCCCACCGTGACCAAAACTTTGGCCAAGGTTTCCTTCATGTTTTCTATGGCGGATTCAGACCCTTGTGGTTGAGACACTGTAATTGCGGGTCCAGTTGTGTTTGCTGCATTAGCCACCTCTGGACTAGGTACAATGGCTTGGGTCTGGGCAGGTGGATTCCACCCTAGGTTCACACTTTGAATGGGAGTGATTGTTGGATAAGTCGTTGGGCTTGGCATGCTAATCGGAGCAAACCCCGGCATGGTCAACAAATTACTGCCCATGCCGAACCCAGGCAAACCCATCGGGCTATTTTGAATTAATCCCTGTGTTTGAACTGAGGCATTCGGATAACTTGGAAATGGCGCCACTTGAGTGGGTGTTTGAAAATTATTCATCATAGGGACCTGTGGTGCCATTAACTGGTTCATCATGGCAAATTGACTGTATGGACCATATTGTCCCATCCCAGTCAATTGAGACAATCCTGCCCCTGGCAGGTTCATCTGCTGTTCGAGAGTCATTGTTTCTGCATAGGCCAAAGGAAGCGTCGTAACCTGAGGGTTCCTTCTAGTCAACAAAGACGTTAAAGGATCTAAGGCTCCGAAATATAATTGCAAGGCGACCGCAGGATCTACCGCAAAGTGACGAGTCACATTCGTGTATAGTTTTTGGAACCTCTGATTGAATGTTCGTATGGGTTCATTGGGTAATATTTTGCATGATACGAACAAATTGTAGATTATGGAGGGATCCAATAACATTCTGAATTGGCTTATGAAGGCGGTTTCTAATTGGGCCCATGAAGTGATGGACCCTGCTGGCAGATTTCGATACCATTCATTGGCCGTGGGGTCTAGACTAGCAGGGAAAACTCGGCAAGCAACATCCTCGTGAGTAACCCCTTGCCTAAACATGTAATCTTTGTAGATTTGGACATGATCTTCTACTGTTGTGGGACCATCAGTGAATGAATTTGGGTAATCCCCTTTCAATGTTTCTAGGCAAGTCGTGGACTGCCCCGAGAATATCTAAAGGGGAACTTTGAGCACCATACCAAAGGGCAGGTGGTTGTTGTTGTTGTTGTTGGGCCATGTTATTCAAAGGTGTTAACCCTGTGGGAACAATGGAACCGCTTGGAACTGTGGAGACAGATACACCTGGTGTTACTGTCGCACTTGAAATTAAGGGCTTAGGCCCGCTAGACGTACTTGAGTCTAAAGAAATCCCTAACTCAAGTATACTTGGGTGGTATTTCGATCTCTAATGTTTTGTTTTTCGGCCTCCTAGCAGAGGGAGAAAGGCTTTGGAAGATAGTTTCCCCTGTGGTTTTGGACCTTGTAGCTATGTACTCAGGTTGGGCCAGCTTGGAAACTCTAGAACTCTAAAAGATTTCTCTCAACTCACTTGCCAAATAAAATGTCTAAATGTTATACCTGCAAGCACAATAGGTGGAAACAAAACTACCCACGTTAATTGTTAGAACAAATCAAAATTACAAAGCAATAAAGAAGGCCCTCCTTCTAGCGCCAAAATGTTGAGTGAATATTTTGTCTCACAACAAAATGACCACACAACTAGAGTTTCTGACAGGAAACTCTTTCTTGCAAAGAAAATCTATTATTCTAATTTCTCCAAGTTTCTTGTGAACAAACCTTTATATGCATATAACCAATTAAGACTTAATGCACATAAAAGGATATAATCTGGAATAACTTATTTCTGCAAGTAATTGTTAACAAGGGGCCTTTAATGATTCAAAGCAAACTTTGTAACCCTAATCTGTTAAAATAACCTAACCGTGTACAGCAAAAGAAAGAACAAAGTCCCTTTCTTCTTTTATACTCTTGACATTAATGAAACCCTCCCGAGAATAAATTAGCAACACTTTTATCTTTGGCTTAAAGAAAGATTATAAATGAGAAAATGCGTGGTATAGGCCACTTCATTTTAAATTCTGCGCCTTTAGCATGAGGTTCATTTTACAGTTAGTTGGTTCATTTTATCTTTACTTTAATTATTCTGCTATTTCTAAGTTAGCTTTTGGAGTTAGAACATGTATTCTGGAATGCACCAGAATGCGTGTGTGCCAAACTTTGAATGAAACAAATGTGAAAACAAAATTAAACCCTAACAAAAGATTCTTTATGAGAATCAGCTGGAAAACAGAAAAGGACGTTAATCTGGTTAGCAATCTCCTCCCTGCAAAACCCCAAGTTAAGAGATGAAGTTCTAAAACAACCCGACCGAGCAGACCTGCACTAACACACAGTCCAATCAGATCAGATGCAAGACTCTAAGGAAAGAAAATAACTGCATCATTCTGTCATTCACCTATCGTAACCCATCTCATGGCGTAAACGAATAGATACAAGAGAAAATGATGCAAAGGAAAGATTAACAAAGAAAATAGTAGTCTTAGCTTCAATCTCCTTTTGGTTTTACACACAAAAGTCACTCTTGCCAAATAACTCCTTTATTTCAACAAATAATGCTTTTTTTGTTACAATTTCCAGCCCCTGTATCCACATTCACTTCGGCTTTTAAACCTTCTGCTGCGACCCTTGGTTGCTCTGCGACGCTTCGTTTCAATGCCCCGAACGCTTCGTTTCATTTCCCGCCTTTGGGTGTTTTTACCTTTCGCTTGAATTTGTAACGTTTAATCTTCTCGGCTGTTGTAACTGTCGATCCGCAGCGTTACAATGATCCTCCTGCCTTTGCGCCACGTGTTCAGCGTTTCCTGTAATTTCGTAACGGTTCCTCAAAAATCATGACCAAAAATAGTATGCAGCCTTGCTCCTTTGGTTTCACAGCAAAAACGTGACATGTCGCGAAATCGACATGTCGCGATATCGCGACACTTTTGCTCTCCGTACGCTTCGACCGCACCCTGTCACGAAATCGTGACCATTTTCTCCTTCGGGCCATCTCACCGCAACCTGTCATGAAATCGCTACCATTTTCATCATCCGTACACTTCGCCAACACGTCACAAAATCATGACCATTTTCTCCTCTCCTTGCCAAAACACGTCAAAATCGTGACCATTTTCTCCATCCGTACAGTTTGTTGAAACACGTCACGAAATCGTGACCATTTTCTCCTGGCCACTAAATACCATTTTCCTCTACCTTCAAACACGTCACGAAATCGTGACCATTTTCTCCTCCGTACACTTTGCCAAAACACGTCACGAAATCGTGACCATTTTCTCCGTCCGTACACTTTGCAAAACACGTCGCGAAATCGTGACCATTTTCTCCTTCTCTCGCCACTAAATACCATTTTCTCCGTCCGTACACTTTGCCGAAACACGTCGCGAAATCGTGACCATTTTCTCCGTCCGTACACTTTGCTGAAACACGTCGCGAAATCGCGACCATTTTCTCCTTCGCCATCTCGCCGCGAATGGCATTTTCTCATCCGTACACTTTGCCAAAACATGTCGCGAAATCGTGACCATTTTCTCCGTCCGTACACTTTGCCAAAACACGTCGTGAAATCGCGACCATTTTCTCAGCGTCGGAGTGACATGTCGCGATATCGTGACACTTTTCTTTTTTCAGCGGCGACGGAGCGACGTGTCGCGATTTCGCGACACTTTCTACACTTGCGCATTTTGCCCCCTTTCTTCATTTTTAGCATCTGGGTCACTGAGATTTTCTCTGAAAAACCTGCAAAAAAGGTGGGTCCCCAATTTTGGGGTGTGTTGTGGATTAACCACAACAGGAATTATAACTATCCATGAGGTCATCCATTATATGGATAGAAGTGAAGAGGCTAGAATGCTTTTAAAATTAGATATGGATAAAGCCTATGATCAAGTTTCCTAGGATTTTTTGGGTAATATTATGAGAAAGTTTGGGTTTCATAATGATTGGGTGGACTTGGTCTTTAGTTGCATCTCTATTGTTAGATTTTTTCTTTTAGTGAATGGTGTAGCAACAAATTAATTTGGTTGTAAGAGAGGGTTACAATAAGTTAATCCCTTGTCTCCTTTTCTACTCATCATACTACTAGAGGATATTTGTATTAATATTACTATAATAGTAAATTATAGAAGGCTAGGGGGCTTCAATCTAGATTCAACAAATGATCTAGTGCATCAACAATTTGTTGATGACACTATAATAGTTTCTAAAGTTTTTAGTTCCCCAAGCATGTTAAACTTATATTGAAAATGATGCGTGTCATTAATAACATCATTTAATCTTATGATTTATCAATCCGGGGTGGTGTCCAAGGCTATCTATGATAGAAGGTTAGGGCAGATTACAGTTCAGACATTCAGACTACAAGCATTGCTTTGGTGAAACAGATGTTGGTTTAGCCTTTTGGTGTCACACTAAACCTAGTATATAGAATGGAAACTAAATTAACTTGCAATAATTGAAAACTAATTCTAATTTCAGAAATTGAAAGTTAACTACAAGTGCAGGAATTGAAATTGCTAAATTGAAATGTTGCTCAATTGAAATCCTAAATTACACTTGCAGAATTGAAACCTAGTTTACTCTTGCAGAATTGAAATGATGCTTGGAAATAATACTTATGCTAAAAACACCTATCAGTGTCCTGCTACAGAAGGTCATCAAGCTTCTGCTACAATGACTGACAGTGAAAATGAAAGTTGTTGAAAAACTGATAAAAGTTGTTGTAACATGAAAAACAGGGGAACATGGATAACAAGGGAAAAAAGGGTCTAAAATATTTTTTCAGCTGACACACACACAAATTCTGCATACAAACACAATTTGAACATATGAAAACATCACATTAACTTAAAACAAGAATAGGAAATTTGACAAGCAATCTGTTAATTCTGCTACAGCAAAGTTACAAAAAAACTGTCATAACAGTCCTCCTTCTAGGCCTGAAAGTGGGCCCAAGCTTCCTGATCTAGAATAAGGTGGAAAAATTTCTCTTTAACTAATTAACACCCACACTCACTCATGAACACAAATTGATAAAGAAACTGCACTTTTATTAACTATTGCACAACATTACAATGTTGCAGGAAATTCCTACTAATTGCTAAAAATCAATTATAGTCTATTCTAATTCTCTCCTCTATTCTACTTAGCTCAACCAAATAAGGGAGATTTTATTTATAATAAAATATTACAATTGCATCGTGCTCAATATCAGTTGTATGCTATTTCCTAGTGATTTACCAATAATTCTGAATCTGAATAAGTCTAATTTAAGACAAAATATGTTGCAACAATGTTCATTGGCCTTTGGAATGTGTCTCTAGTGGTGGGAGTGAGTTGGAGGCTATTTAGAAATATATTTTACACTTGTATCCACCTTAAAATACCTTTTACCTACCATTTTGGATGCTCAAATATTTTTTTGACTCAAATTGGCCACTTTTTCCCCTTATTCTGGAGCATCTTCGGAATAATAGGCTGTATAAATAGACTTTATGCTCAACTGCAATAAAAATGGGTAATAAGTGGGTTTTAAGTGGATGGGACATCTCTCCTATCCCTTAGAAATCATTTCCAACTACTGCCCCCATTTATATTGACAAATTCAATGACTTCCTTTATAATTGCATAATTCTAATTTTTGTATGCATTTTCCAACTGTTCTTGCTTTTTAGCCTTTTTGTCTTGTTGCTCCCATTTGTACTGCATGGAAATGCTTCCAGGTGGAGCAAGAGTCATCCCTAACCTCCCTCAACTATTTCCAAGCATTTTCCTCCTCTTTAGTTGACAAATTCCAAGTCATCAATAAAGTGACAACTTGCTGGTTTTTGTATGGTTGTTTTTCTACAGTTGACAGTTTGTTGCACAGTCATAGAAAATTGGTGCCAAATTGCATTTAAAATAATTTGGAAGGTGGGAAAAGCATTCAAATATTATTTTGAGGTTATAAACAACAACACACAACATTTGGCTTTTGAAATACATATTTTATTTGCTAATTAATCAAACTGAAATAGTGCAAAAAATACTGCACAATTGTCCTTATTTTGTGATGCCCTATTGTTGTCCATTCAGACCATGTGGGAATGCATCCAAGTAGGTCAGAAGTCTTCTTTAGTCTCTGTGAACACATTCCATACATTTTTTCTTGCTTTGTCTGACAACTTCAAGGTGCTCCTTTAATGTGACAACTGGCTGATTTTTGTATGTTGCACAAAACTTGTCACTGCCCTGTTTTGCAGTAGAGATGATTTTCATGCCAAATCACTTGAAAAATTTGGTTTTGAAATGGGATGACACTTCAAACATGTTGGAGTTAGCCAAATATCTTAACATGCTTATCTGCTTTATTTTTCTATGTTATTTTCACCAACAAAATCATGTCAAAAACAGTCACAAAATGCTGAAAAATAGTCAAAACAGGGGTATAGTGTTCCTAACATAAAATCATGCAAATACTTAACAAATAATATATTCTAATCAACTATTTGGAAATTAAATTTGTCATTTTTGGTAATATGGCAGTTTTTTATATGTCAAACATAGTGTAATAATGAGGTATTTCTAGGCCTCATCATCCCCCCCAACTTGAACTGATGCATGCCCTCATGCATCCTAGTAGGCCATAGTAATATGCAGGTTTTATCCTTGTGAAAAACATCCTTTGCCACCTGCTACCTGAGAAATTTCTCCTTGTTGCACTATATCAAGCATTTTGCAATTAAGCACATGAATTTCATTTTTCTTGCAATTTTTCAATTTTTGTAGTTCCTGCAATTTCTCTTTTCTTCCTTTTTTTTTATCCTGCTCTTTATTGCATTTGTTTTTTTTTTCATTTTAACTTGCAATCCTTTTGACTTCTGCACTTTCATCCTTCAATATTGCAATTTTTGCAATTCCTGAAGCTTTGACTCTTTTTCTGCCCTTCTACAAGTTTTAGTGTTGCAAGGTACCTCTTAAAGGCTTGATATCATGTGATTCATCTTGCAATAGCCTTATTGTGGAACCATATTTGGCAGATCCACTACTACTGGTGGAATTTTCTATCTTGACAATATTTTAGCCTGGATACTTATTTCTACTTGTTTGCACCTTTGAAACAAAATTGACAAAATTTTGATTTTGAAATGCTTGAGGGATGTACTTACTTGTGGTGGGATGATTTTGAGCTTTTAGGAACCTCAATATTTGATGTGCCCTACTATTTTTGCTATTCTGCAGCATTTTCAAGAATTTTTTGGCATAATTTCTCTCATTTTGAAGCTTGCTTCAGAATAAGACTGTTGTTCCGAAGATGCTTTAGAATGAGACTGTTGTTCCGAAGATGTGTAAAAAAATGCTGAAATGGCCTCCTATGCAAAAGTTAGCTATAGATTCTATTGTGGGCCCATATCTAGAGTGTATAAGCCTTCCATAACATCAAAAATTCCTTCTCCATCCTTTTTTTTAGATGTTATTCTTTATTTTGTATGTTGTTGTTTTATTGCAGCAGTAGTAAAACATAATCTTTAGGTGCATTTTCCAGATTATCCTCCTCAAATTTATGAGGCAATTGTGAGATATAAACTTGTAGTTCTCCTTCTAAAACCTGCCCTGCTAATTCAAATAGAATTGCTGCCATGTCTGTCCCAAAATCAGGTTTTTGCATAGTTTTGAATTTTCCATGCAACTAAGGGTAGAAGGGGGTGTTTCTTGACATTTTGAACATATTCCATTTTTAACTTGCCAATATTGTATAAATAGTTTATGCCAAATACCGATTATCATATACTAAATGCTAAATGCTTACTATGACTTAAATGCAAGAAACACATACCTTATTGTCCTAAAAATTTATCATGCACCTTACAAGCTGCTTTCGATGATTGTTAGCAAGCTATCTGAAAACATAAACATAACACATGTGTAGTGTGAGATTTGTACAATGGTGGAACAATGATGGGTGGATCAACAAGGCAATGCACACCAAAAAACTAGTTTTCATGCAAGCCAACTCAATAGCGCCTCCAAGGAGGTTTTCACTACTAAATTATTTATTTTTTTCTTTCCTTTTTTTTCATCTTTTTTTTTTTCATTTTTTTCATTTTTTCATCAGAAGAGGCTGCCATTTCTGGTTTTCAACCAAATTTTATCCTTTTTTTTCAAGTGCTTCAATGAGAGATAATGTATCTCATGAGGCTACAATGAGAGAGAATGTCTCTCACTCTTATTTGGATAAGAACAATCCTTATTCTGCAAAAACATGTCAATTTTTGTATGAAAACACCATATTTTTCTGCTAAAACCTACAATAATGATGCAACCATCCTTTCTAGATGAGCAGTAAGAATATTCTTATGTCATCATTGCCTCATTTATTTTTAGAAATGAAGTATTGACTCCATTGTTCCTCTTCCCTACTAAAATTGATGCTTGTCCTCATGTATCCTCATTTTGTGGGACATGCCTTATGCTTCAACTCCTTTTTTTCTTTCTCTCTCTCTTTTTCAACTTTTTCTCTTGTCTTGCTTGTGCCCATGAAGGAAGTTCACAAACAAGATTATTCTTATTTTTGCTTTTCTTGTATTTTCTTTTTTTCAAACTTTTTATCATCACTCTGAATCTGACATGGAAGAGAAATTCTCCTCCATCCTATGTACATCCAATTGTTCAACCTCCTTCAAGAACTCCTCCTTAGTTAATGGTGCATGGTATACCCGAAGGCAATGTCCATTCACTACTAACTTCCTCCTTGAATCACCAATGGGAGAAAGAAGCACTGCTCCATTTTTGAATACTTCTTCAATCAAGTATGGTCCAAGCCACCTAGTCTACCACAAACCCTTGCAAAATCTTGTCAATCTATACTTGCAACAATTCAATTCCAATTTCCAAATATGTTAAAAGCATTAGTAACTCAATTTCAATAGGAAAATATGGTTTCTTATCATAAACTAGTTCATGTAGTGTGAAATTGAGTATGTCTAACATATGATCAATAAATGGAAAATGGTCCTTATGTGTGAATGTATTCAGTTTTTGATAATCTTCACACACTCTCAGTTTCCTATTTTTCTTTGGAATAATAACTAATGGAGGAATCCATCGGTTATCAAAAATTGGATAAATGAATCTAACCTCCAAGAGTTTCTTTATTATAGTTTGGACAATATCTCTTAAGGTAGACTTTAATTGCATTTGCAGCTATTTCACAGGTTTAACATTTTCAATATATATCCTATGAGTGCATACATCAAGATGAAATCTTGACATACCCTTGTATTTCCATGCAAAGGGATTGAAATATTGTTTCAAAATAATAAACAATTTTGCTTTTTGTTCATAAGTCAGCCAACTAATAATGTTCAAGAATTTTCTTGGTTGTACTTCAATTTGTTTCATTCCTAGGAGGACAAAATTTACCCCTTTGTAATTGCTTACTAAGGAGTTCAATGGAAGTAAATTTTCTATGTGCAGATTTTCTAGTTTTTCTCCTTTATCCAAGGCTGATTTTTGTGTGTCTGGACTAAAGGATTTTTGTGTATCTCCATTGACTTTTATCTCTTCAAGCTCAGGTAAGGTCTTGTTTGAGCACAGTTGGATGTTGCTGTAGTCAATAACATTTTCTGTAGTATTTTTACTAGATTCAGCTACATAGACAAGGGCTACCTATCCTGTATTATTCAGATTAGCCACAGGTTGGGCTGGAGGTGGTGGTTGTTTTACCTGCCCTATTTGTTGTTGTTGGAATCTCTCTTGACAAGAATTTTGAGTAGAACCAGGTAACAATTTTTGTGTTTCTATGATATTTTTGAGTTGTGGAAGTAAATGGCATTCATCAGTGATATGTCCTTGTGAACAAAGGCTACAAGTAGCTGATATAGATGTTTTGTTCAAGGGATAGTCTTGTATATCTGCCATGATGTCTTCCCAACACCTAGTACCAATTTTTTATACTACCCTGATGATATGGATACAAAAAGGGTAGTACTAACAGATGGCTCCTCTAATTTTTTCAAGAGATCTTATGTTTCTTGACAATGAGGATGATGAATTTCTTTCAATTTTATCAAGAATTTCAAACATAGGTAATTTCAACCCCTAAGTGTGAAGATCACCTCCCTATGGTTTCTTGCTTGTTTTCTAAATGGACTGAAATACAATTTACCAAAAACTATTACCTATACCAGTCATTTATCCAGATTTCACTTTGAAGTTCACAACTTAGCACAATTAACAATTATTGGGCTGCTTTTACCTTCTAACAACACCATGTTCCCTGAAAACAATGCCAAAAATGATGTGTGTCATTAATAGCATCATTTAATCTTATGATTTATCAATCCGGGGTGGTGTCCAAGGCTGTCTACGATAGAAGGTTAGGGCAGATTACAGTTTAGACATTCAGATTACAAGCATTTGGTTGGGTGAAATAGATGTTGGTTTAGCCTTTTGGTGTCACACTAAACCTAGTCTATATAATGGAAACTAAATTAACTTGCAAGAATTGAAAACTAATTCTAATTTTAGAAATTGAAAGTTAACTACAAGTGTAGGAATTGAAATTACTAAATTGAAATGTTGTTGAATTGAAATCCTAAATTACACTTGTAGAATTGAAACCTAGTTTACACTTGCAGAATTGAAATGATGCTTGGAAATAACACTTATGCTAAAAACACCTATCAGTGTCCTGCTACAGAAGGTCATCAAGCTTCTGCTACAATGACTGACAACAAAATGAAATCTGCTAAAAATTTGATAAAAGTTGTTGAAACATGAAAAATAGGGGAACATGGAAAAATAGGGGAAAACATAGGTCTAATCTAATTTTTCAGCTGAAACACACACACATTGGCTGCATAAAAACACAATTGAACATATGAAAACATCACATTAACTTAAAACAAGAAATGAAAATTAACAAGCATTCTGCTAATTCTGTTGTAGCAAAGTTATAGAAAAACCTGTCATAACAATCCTCCTTCTAGGCCTGAAAGTGGGCCCAAGCTTCCTGATCTAGAAGAAGGTGGAAAAATTTCTCTTTAACTAATTAACACTCACACTCACTCATGAACACAAATTGATAAAGAAACTGCACTTTTATTAACTGTTGCACAACATTACAATGTTGTAGGAAATTCTTGCTAATTGCTAAAGATCAATTACAGTCTATTCTAATTCTCTCCTCTATTCTACTTAGCTCAACCAACTAAGGGAGATTTTATTTATAATAAAATATTACAATTGCATCGTGCTCAATATCAACTGTATGCTATTTCCTAGTGATTTACCAATAATTTTGAATCTGAATAAGTCTAATTTAAGATAAAATATGTTGCAACAATGTTCATTGGCCTTTGGAATGCGTCTCTAGTGGTGGGAGTGAGTTGGAGGCTGTTTAGAAATATATTTTACACTTGTATCCACCTTAAAATACCTTTTCCCTACCATTTTGGATGCTCAAATATCTTTTTGACTCAAACTGGCCACTTTTCCCCCTTATTCTAGAGCATCTTCGGAATAATAGGCTGTATAAATAGAATTTATGCTCAACTGCAATAAAAATGGGTAATAAGTGGGTTTTAAGTGGATGGGACATCTCTCCTATCCCTTAGAAATCATTTCCAACTACTGTCACCCATTTATATTGACAAATTCAATGACTTCCTTTATAATTGCATAATTCTGATTTTTGTATGCATTTTCCAACTGTTCCTGCTTTTTAGCCTTTTTGTCTTGTTGCTCCCATTTGTACCACGTGGAAATGCTACCAGGTGGAGCAAGAGTCATCCCTAACCTCCCTCAACTATTTCCAAGCATTTTCCTCCTCTTTAGTTGACAAATTCCAAGTCATCAATAAAGTGACAACTTGCTGGTTTTTGTATGGTTGTTTTTTGTAGTTGATAGTTTGTTGCACAATCATAGAAACTTGGTGCCAAATTGCATTTCAAATCATTTGGAAGGTGGGAAAAGCATTCAAATATTATTGTGAGGTTATAAACAACAACACACAACATTTGGCTTTTGAAATACATATTTTATTTTCTAATTAATCAAACTGAAATAGTGCAAAAAATACTGCACAACTGTCCCTATTTTGTGATGCCCTATTGCTGTCCATTCAGACCATGTGGGAATGCATCCAAGTAGGTCAGAAGTCTTATTTAGTCTCTGTGAACACATTCCATACATTTTTTCTTGCTTTTTCTGACAACTTCAAGGTGCTCCTTTAATGTGACAGTTGGCTGATTTTTGTATGTTGCACAAAACTTGTCACTACCCTGTTTTGCAGTAGAGATGATTTTCATGCCAAATCACTTGAAAAATTTGGTTTTGAAATGGGATGACACTTCAAACATGTTGGAGTTAGCCAAATATTTGAACATGCTTATCTACTTTATTTTTCTATGTTATTTTCACCAACAAAATCATGTCAAAAATAGTCACAAAATGCTGAAAAATAGTCAAAACAGGGGTATAGTGTTCCTAACATAAAATCATGCAAATACTTAACAAATAATATATTCTAATCAACTATTTGGAAATTAAATTTGTCATGTTTGGTAATATGGTAGTTTTTTTATATGTCAAACATAGTGTAATAATGAGGTATTTCTAGGCCTCATCAGATAAAGTATGAATAAGAGGCAAGATCAAAAGTAAACTCTATAAGAGTAAAATTTAATTCATTAATACCCTTGAGATGAGGTAAAAAAGAATCTCTAAAATATCTGAGTGTGAAGTAGGTGATCTCCCTGCTACCTATTTTGGCATGCTCCTTTTTAAAGGTTGAATGAAATAAGAACTATGGAACCCCGTTATTGATAGGTTTACAAAGAAATTGATAGGGTGGAGAGGTAGCCTCTTAAGCTAGGATGGGAAGGCACAACTAGTTCAATCAACCTTACAAAGTATTCCCATATACTTTATGTTTGTATTTAAAATTTTGGCCAAGATCAAGAACAAACTAGAACAAATCCAATAATCCTTCCTCTGGTCAGGATTTCAAGATAAGAAAAGTCTACCTCTAGTGGCTTGGGAGAAAATTTGATCCAAGAAAGAGCATGGAGGTTTGGGTTTAAAATAGCTAAAGGGGATAAACAAGTATCTTATTGGTAATATGGGTTGGAAACTACTAAAAATGATCAATTAAGCTAGGTCAAAATACTTAAAGCTAAATACATGAGAGATAAACAAGACTTCCTCAATTCAAAATATCTTCCAAGAGGGTCCACTTTCTAGAATAGCCTACTGAATTACAAGGTATTTTTAAGAAAATAGATCAAATAATGCATAGGTAATGGAGAAAGAGTGGAATTTTGAAAGGATATCTGAATAAAGGAGACCCCTCTTAAATGTGATACAAAAATTAACACCCTAAAGCTAAAAATTATAAAGCCTTTGAAAGAAATGTTAAGGAGTTCTTGAATTTTAGAGAAAGGATATGGCACTAAAAAGGTATAAATTTGACAAGTTTAGATGAAATCCAATCCAAGGCTCAAAAATCCTCGATGGACCTGTTGAGGGTGTTCTCCATGAATCTTGAAGGTGGGAGTGACTTAATGATTTGAAGCAAGTATAGTAAAGGCCTATATACAGTAAAAAATGAATACCTATGATTGAAAAGGATGGGTTGGGTTGGATCCTAATAAAAAATATCTGGGTGAAGAACTTAATTCCTAAAATAAACACTTTTTTTGGCTTGTTCAAAACAAAATACTAACTATTGATAATTTGTATAAAAGAGGCTTCAACATTGTCAACAGATGTGCTCTTTGTGATAAAGAGGTTAACTGCTCATCATTTCTTTATTGGGTGTGAGTTTGCTTATGAATTAATATTCTAACCAGATTTAAGATCTCCTAGTATTTCTTGAATAATATGGTTGATGTGTACCTTTAATGGATATTTCCATTCTAAAGTAAATATCTAGGGGACCTATGGTAACTTTGTCTTCCACACTTCCTTTGGTGGGTCTAGAGAGAACACAATAATTGGATATTTAAGGATAAGAGAAGGGATGCCTGCTGAGTTGGGGACCATATTAGCAATCATTAGTTGAAAATATTAAAAGCATAAAGCACCATCAGGAGAATGTTTCTATTTAGGAGTAGGATGTTTTCAAAGCTTGTATTTATATTCTAGTTTTCTATCTATCTACTCCAAACCTTTTAGGGGAGAGGTTTAATGGGAAGCCCCTCCAAAAGACTATATTAAGTTGAATTTTTATGGGTTAGCTAAGGGTAATCTAGGTGCTACTAGTATAGGGGAAGTAATAATATATGAGAAATGCACTATCCTACTAGATTATGCTAAGCCGTTGGGAAATAACATGAGCCAACTTGTAGATACTAGAGTCTTATTGTTGGGAACTAAGTATATTTTACAAAAAAGGACTACAAATATGATAATTAAAGGAGAGTCATTAAACATAATTGAGGCTCTAAAGAAGAAATAAAAGGCTAATTGTTCCTTTGTTAAACTAATTTTAGAGAGTTGACTAAACTTGGAAAATATTAGGTAGGTAAAAATACAATGTATCTACCATGAAGAAAATCAGTTAGCGAATTGGATTGCAAATTTGGGAGTTAGACTCAAGGAAAAATAGGACTGGTATGTGGAGTTCCCTCCAACTCTAATGGAATTGGCACTAAAGTACTGTCTAAGGGATGAACACCTATTGGAGTAGCAGGAGATGAATAGACCCAATGAACTAGTCACTTGATTCCCATTTGATATATTGAAGTATACCTACCATTCTAACAAAATGGAGTTGCACAAATAAGATCAAAGGAGGCATTAGACATCCTCAATTATCTAGAATAGGCTAGTTAAGTTTATTTTGTATTATTCTACTATTATGGTCTTACTATCTTATTTTTGTATTGGGTTGTTTTGTCCTTTAATGTTGTTTGTGTCTATTATGGTTTTACTATTATTTTTGGAGTATGTATTATGTTATTATTGCCTCTAGTAGGAGCATTTTGTTTGTAAAGGTGTTTTGTTTAAGTTGAATAGCTTATTGTATCCTAAGGTTTAACTAATTTTAGTACTTTGGTTTTGGATAGGTTGCTACGCCATATTGTAATACTTTCTACCAGCCAGGTGTAAGGGTTCGGGGACCCAAAAACCCCTATTAACTTAATAAAAAAATATCACTTTCAAATACTTAGGAATCCCTATCAAGTTTAGCAAGATTAAGACTAACCAATGGAAAGAAATTATTAAAAAATAAAGAAGAGAATTGAAGGATGGTCCAATGTTTGGCTCACACACCATGGAAGAATGACCCTAATCAAGGTTGTCATCAATGCTTTACCTATCTACCAATGCTCTATTATCCATGCACCAAAGTCCTTAATGAGTTGGAGAAAAGTATTAGAAATTTTTATGGACGAGTAAATAGGATGACAAAAGGAAAATTGGGATATCATCGCTTGGACAATGGGTAAAGGAGGATTGGGTATTAAAGCAATAAGTAAGTAAATATTATAATTAAAAATAAAACTACTTTGGAAAATTATTACTCAACCCTCAAAATGGTGGGTGCAAGCATTGGTGCACAAATATTGCAATGGGAAAACTAGACTAGAGATCTTTGTTAATCTAAACACTCTAAAAATATCTAAAATTTGGAAAGAAAATCAAGAGGCCCAATACATTATTATAGAAGAATTAGCATGAAATCCTAAATTTGGTAAAAAAAAGTCTTTTTCTCTCATAAGTTTCTAGCAAATTTGAGACTACAAATAAATCCTTCACTATAGAAGTGGCTAAAGGATAATAATTTCAAAACTCTCAATTCCATCATGCACAATCATAAGTTGAAAAACTTGGACTTTATACAAATTTACAACCATGCTGGTAGATGGTTAAATATCAATTGATTTGTAACACCCCAAAAACCCAACTAGTTTAAGGGATGTCACTATTTACTATTATTATTTTTTTATTTTAAATTAGTTAACAAAAACAAACACCATAAAGCTTATCTAATTTAGAACAAACAAAGAACAATATTTACTAAAACATCCATTCAAATCAAACATAAGAATCAACCGTCAAAAGATACATTAAAAGTGAATATGGAAACTACAATAAAGAGATACATTAAAGCAAATAAAAAGAGAGACTCAATACCCATAACACAATATATATCTTGGGGAAAAACCATACAGGAAAACTCAGTCTCAAATACATTTCATATATTGCATAAGTTTGGTCTTTTACAAATACAAGGATCCATAATCCCTTTCTCCCAAATGTATGCCAATATAATGCATAGGAACTCATAGTTCCCATGACTTTACCATGAATTGCTCTTTTAATCCACATCATTCCTTGATTAGCTAAAGTCCCATACCTTTAGCTAATTCAATAATCCACATTTCATTTACCAAACTAGCTAAAGACCCATACCTTTAGCTAATTCAATAATCCACATTTCATTACCAAACTAACTAAAGTTCCATACCTTTAGTCAATCAAATAATCCACATTTCATTGCCAAACAAACTAAAGTCCCATACCTTTAGTTAATCTAATAATCCACATTTCATTGCCAAACAAACTAAAGTCCCATACCTTTAGTCAGTCTAATAATCTATATTTTATTACCAAACTAACTAAAGTCCCATACCTTTAGTCAATCTAATAATCCATAACTTTCCTTTCATTACCAATTATACTAAACATACTTTAGCATAATTAATAACTTTCCTATTATTACCAACTATACTAAACATACTTAGTATAATCAACAACTTTGCAATGAAAACTATATTAATCATATTATAATATAATCCATCTTTGCTATACTAGCTATTTTATACCATATTATAACATATTCTACTACTTGCAATATAAAATATGCTATCCATTCTATAACATGATTGCACTCTTTTAAAGACAACTATGTTATCTATCCATAGCATAATCTATATTTCCTTCAATATAAACTATGATCCCATCTATAGGACATAATCTACAATCTTGTAATATAAACTATGTTAAACAACTATGGCATAATCATATAATCTATGTTAAACAACTATAACATAATCATATTTTCCTTTCAATACAATCTATGTTAAACAACTATAACATAATCATATTTTCCTTTCAATACAATCTATGTTAAACAACTATAACATAATCATATTTTTCTTTCAATACAATCTATGTTAAACAACTATAACATAATCATATTTTCTTTTCAATACAATCTATGTTAAACAACTATAACATAATCATATTTTCCTTTCAATACAATCTATGTTAAACAACTATAACATAATCATATTTTCCTTTTATGCTAACCACTATAACATAAAATTTAAATCCTCTTTATGCTAAACCATTATAACATAAACTTTAAATTCTCTTTATGCTAAATCATTATAGCATTCATTTTAAATTCCCTTTATGCTAAATCATTATAACATAAACTTTAAATTCTCTTTATGCTAAACCATTATAACATAAACCTTAAATTATCTTTATGTTAAATCATTATAACATAAACTTTAAATTTCCTTTATGCTAAACCATTGTAACAAAAACTTTAAATTCTCTTTAAGCTAAATCGTTATAACATGAACTTTAAATTCCCTTTATGCTATACCATTATAACATAAACTTTAAATTCTCTTTATGCTAAATAATTATAACATAAACTATAAATTCTCTTTATGCTAAATCATTATAACATAAGCTTTAAATTCTCTTTATGCTAAACCTATGCTAACTATTTTAAGCACAATATTTAAAGTATAAATATTTCTTTAAGCTCAACCCTATGCTATTTCATTTAAGCATGATAATAAAAGCATAAATATTTCATTAATTAACCAACATTTAAATTAACTAAAGCTTCTCTTCAATTAACCAATATTTCAATTAATTGAAGCTTCTCCTCAATTAATCAAATTTTCAACTAATCAAAGCTTCTCTTCCATTAGCCAATATTTCAATTAACCAAAGCTTCTAAACAAAAAAACAAATCGACATAAAAGGTTAAGTTGCACAAGAGGGCTCAAAAGGTTGCTCAAAAAATAACTAATATCCATGGGTTGGATATAACAAGAGGGTAGGTTGCTATTGCTCACATGGCATAAATAAAGGCCTACCAACGGTGATCCAACCAACTCAGTAGCAACCAAACTTTCGGAGATAAGGGGAAAATTTTCTCCACAAGGGAACCGGGCAGGTGTGGAACAACATTCCAAACAACAGTAAGTGGTTTCCTATTGGTGAGCAAAAATTATGTTCAAAAAATAATCATTTATTTTTTCATAAATTATCAATCCGATAAGTTCATAAACTTACGAGTGTCATGCATAGTATATGCCTGCAGTGTGAGGGAATGAATCCTTCTGTGCCTATTTAGTTTGGTGGGGGATGTTTGTGCATTTTTATCTCAAACAAACCAAGTAAAATAAAGTGCAGAAAAAATAGATTATAAACTAAAATACTGGAAATGAAATGCTAAAAATAAAAATGTAAGAAATTAAATGTGTTGAAAAACACATAGATAAATTAGAATAAAGCAGAAAATAAAATAGTAAATATAATCTACTAAAAATAAATGATAGAAATAAAATAGGGGAGGACTACTATAAGGAGTGGACCCAGGCTCTCACAGATAGTCCGCATGAATAATTACATAATAGTTAATTTTAAGCAAATAAAAGTATTTACAACTCTTAGTAAATTATACAAAAAAATGAAATAAAATAGTTCTCTGTGTATTTTATCATTCCCCATTCATCAAGCCTATGTTATTTATATAATATGTAGCTAGATATTATTACAATAACATATTGGTCTATTTTTAATCACGTAGTATGATTTGTTACAGTCGGTTCATACACAAGTATTATTTTCCTATTGAAAGCATGACAATTCACCAGAAGGATAAATATAATAATCTTTAGGTGTATGTAACAAACTAATCCTTTCTCCTACTATAACCTAAGGCCACTTATTTGCATCTATTTGTTTAATTTTTATAAAATATCCTAAAATATGAATAATTACAACTATCCCTAAAGAAAAATGCACATGTTTCTACTAAAAGTATTTCATAATTTTCTTATAACTAAATGCATTTGGATCCTCTCTAGTTGCCTTCATTTCTATTGGTCCATACTTCAAATTTGTAAAACACCACTAGAACTATAAACAATATAAACAAGACATATATGGTATTCCAATCCCATTAGCCTCTTCACATCTATATTGTAGTGCAAAGAGTGTTGTCTAGCCTTTGAGTATTATTTTCAATTTGTATATTGTCTGAAAAAGTTTGTTATTGTAATCTACAATAAGATACTTGTATTATGTTTCTTCTTTTGAGAGACCCCCTCCAAATTGGAAGCTTAATTATTCTATTTTATTTGGTTCATGAAAACCACTACCTTAATTTTACTAGTAGTTAATTGCATGTCTACTTTGTTACAAAAGTGTTTTAAGACCTTTAAATACTCTTTTAAATCTTTTATTGTCCTTGAAATTAATGAGATAATTTACACACTAAAGTACTAGGTACTACATTAAACAAACATTTTTAAAATTGATGACTAAGAATGAAGTGTGAGGTAGGATGAAAGGACTTCAACATATAATAACCAGAGTCAAAATATTGGACCCATCAGAACCCTAAGTCACAACCAATGTTGAGACTTTAGGGTAAAGATAAATTAAGAAAAATATAAAATTTGGCAAATCATGGAATTTTTAGATCCATAGAAAAGACTAATGATTATTTAATAGGTTAGTAATTCATTAATATGATGCATATTTCATTGTATAGTAGGCCAAGTGGGTGTAAGACCATGCATGTTGAAGACAAATCCAAATACAACTTTTAAAAATTATATTTTTAATTATGTAGTTGTAAATGTGAAAGTTAATGAATTTTATCTAGGTGAACAGAAGGGTGAAATCTCTACTCGAGCTATGATTTGGAATCAAACATTATATTTACTATATTTTACAATCAATGGAAAATTATGCATGGTTCCTGTGGATCAACTATATCTTTTGACCTTTTGGCTCATGAGTTAATGGTGTTTGTGACATTGCATTCTCACCTTTTCTTAGTCCTATTTTCTAGTGATATATTGTCTCAATGTTTAATTATACTAACATTATTTAGTTAAATATAAGGAGTCTAATTGATCATAAATTAATTTTGTAATGGCCTTGGTTGTATTTTTTCTTTGCACTTTGCTTTACAATTATCCCACCCTTACCTTCATAAATTTATTTTTCTATACTTAGACTAGTTTAGTATAGATAGATTTGTGAGGAGTCATCCCAAATCTAGTGGTTCAAGGGAATTAAACCCCCATTCATCCATAAATTAGTGCAAAGAAGTGGGCATAAGTCTAATAATATATATTTTTTAAATCAATAGTTTTATAGCATGCTTAGTGGGACCATGATTGTTTTATAGTAGATGAATCTTACCTAGTCACAACTTATTTTCTAGATCTATACTAATTTGCTGCAAATATTTCCAAAAATAAAATAATGTTTGTCTATACAACCAAATGTAATAAAACACAAAAATATTCCATCATATTAGTGTATATTTTTCTTAGATTTAATACTTTTTGCATCTTCATTCCGAACTTACATGTCATTCAAATTATTGGAAATCCATCTAAACTATTTGTAGATGGCAACTCTGTTGATGATCAAATATCATAATCTAAAATTGGTTATAATCTAAGAAATATAGTCTTTAATCTATAGGAAAATATCCTACAAAAATAGAAAAGCTTAGAAAAACCCCTAAAAATTCTCCAAATGTGTTTGCATGCAATTAACTGACAAACCAATGATTCACTAATATTTTTAAAAACCTTTTGTAAAATTGTTCATTCAAAGTGTTCTAAGTCACCAAGTCAACAATTCATTGAAAAATCAATAATTCACTAACATTGGGTGATGGACGGGTTAAGTCATCCCTTCCTATCAAGTATTCAAAAATGCTAAGTCATCAAGTCATCGTCTCTTTGATATTCTCAATGGCTTATAAAAGAACAAAGATTTACCTACTTTTGATCTAGTTATGCTAAATTTGATTAATCTAACCTATTTTTTGAGTTATTTTCTCCTTGTAGATATGTAGGGTATTGAATTATTCTAGATATTAATGATCCATATTTGTTATACATATAATATCTAATTCATGTGACAAAGGTAAAGAGATCGAACAAGTAAAATTAATTGAATATGAATAAAATGGGCCAAAGCAAAGTTTGAGAGGGGAAATATGATCATGAAGTACCTCTTGGAGGATCCGCTATGATTCTATCTCTTATCACATCAAGACTAGGGCAATTTTGTAGCATTGTGTTTTATGGATTAGTTTAAATAACACCTACATTTCTTCTAAGATACTTCTTTGACTAAGGCTAATCTTAATCTAGTCCTAATGCAACATACAAATGTAACAAGCAAGGCCTAAAGCTAGAATGATTTTTGCTTTTAAATGATGAAGTAAATGATGATTTTTATTTTAAGAGACAAGGGTGTAAGAAATATGTAGCAAGAAAATCCTAAGTGCAACTATATGCTATTTTGATTTGATATTAAAGCTTAAATATATAGTTAGTACCCTATGTGATTGAGGTTAAACCAGTTCTTTCCTTTCATTTTGTTTATTTTACTAAATAAATAGAAAACAAAGACTAATTTTATCAGACACAAACAAAATTAAGTACTAATATTAAAATGACAAATATTATGGAGCCAAAAAATCTATTCCTACCATAGAGGTAGAAGCACTGCTATTACATAGAAGCACCATCAATGCTTTTGCCTATTGATGGCACTTTCGATTCCCTACAAAATAGATAGAAAACAAATAATATTGACAATAAAGGGGTCTATTATGGGTGGACTTAAGGTTAGTAATAACATCGACAACATCATCCATCATCAGTTTGTAGAAGATACAACCATTTTTTGGAAGGGCAAAGATAAATGAGGCCAACAGTTTGAATAACTTTTTAAAGGAATATGAAAGTGCATTAGAGCAAAAAGTTAATATTTCAAAATACAAAATTTACTTCCTTAACACTCCTATTGATATCAAAGCAAGAATTTATAGGTTGCTTCAAATGGAGGAGGAAATTTTACCAGCAACTTATCTAGGGATGCCTTTATTTGAGGGGAGAATGAGGATAGAATTATGGAATCCAATTATTAATAAAGTTTAGAATAAACTTCCAACTTGGAAAGGTAGATGGTTATCGTTAGCAGGAAGAGTGTGGTTAATTAAGTCAGTCTTACAGGCTATTCCAAAATATTATATGTTATTGTATTCTATGCCAAAATTAGTTGAAAAAAGTTTAATCTATATTATGTTATCCTTTTTATGGTTAGGTTTATATGATAAAAGGAAAATTCCTTTGGTGAAATGGAACAAGGTGTGTGATGATAAAACTAGGGGAGGTCTTGGTTTAAGATTTCTTATAGATGCAAACTTAGTTCTTAGGGAAAAATTAATCTAGAGATTGTACAAAGAGAGTCAAATATAATGGGCAAGAATTATTCTAAGTATGTTGATCCCAATGACCCATGTTTAATATTTACTACTTTATCTCTACCAAATGGTTTGACTCTTTGGAATGGTTTAAAAAAATTTATTGATCTTATGATTAGATGTTTAATATGGGTGGTATGAACTAGAGAAAAAAATTCTATTTGGATGGATACTTGGTGTGATAAAAATCCACTCAATTTAGATCCAATTTTGAAAACTTGGATGAGATTGCTTCAAGAAAAATATGGTGATAGGGTTTTAAATGTTATATACAAGGATCAAGAAGGAAGATACAAATGGAAAGAAGATTTTTTTACATGTATACAAGACAATGATGATAGTAGGTAATTGAGTAGAAAGATAACAATTGTGTTTATTCTGAGGGGAGCCAAGGATAAATTGATTTGAGAGTTGAATAATTCAAGAGAATACACAATAAGAAGTGAATATAATGTACAATATCAATAAAATAATAATATCACTAGAATATGGAAAGATATTTGGGATAGCCCAAGCATTCCTAAAGTCAAAATGTTTGTTTGGCTAGTAGGTCATAGAAGAGTTTTATCCTGGGATAACCTTATGAAAAGGAGTTTTCATGGCCCCTCTCAATGTGTTTTTTGTAAAAAGGAGGAGAGTATAGACTATCATGATGATGAATAGCAAAATTGAAGATTGGTTAAAGCAATGGCAAAGCACTTATAAAAGTGAGGTTTTACACACAATATGGGATATATTAGATACAATACTTTGGACTATATGGCTAGAAAGGAATATACAAATATTTAAAGAAAAGGAAAGCAATATAGAGGAAATGAAAAATAAGATATGTTTAGCCATAGAGGATTCTAAATCAAACCTATCAAATCACATAGTTCCTAATCTAAAAGCAAATAGCCTTGATATATGGAGTCAAGTCAGTAAATGGAATTATGATGTTGGGTACAAGAGAAGAAAAAATAAGGCAAATAATATAAAGTGGAAACCACAAAATATGGAGTGGGTTAAGTTTGAATAAGGAAATATAGGAGCAATAGGAGGATGAGGAATAATAAGAAATAATAGAGGAGAGATTTTATCTCATTATGCTTTCAAAATTGGATTTAAGACAAATAATGAAGTTGAAGCTTGAAGCTTGGGCGATGGCTTTAGAAGGGTTAAAAAGATGAAAATAAATTAAATGGAACAAAGTATGGATGGAAGATGATTCTATCATAGTAATAAATACAATTTTGAGGAAAGAAAATACTTCATGGAACACACAAGAGATGTGGAAATTAAAGATCTTGATAAGGAGTTTGAAGAAATTAGGTTTACACATACATTAAGGGAAGGAAACAAATGTGTAGATAGGCTAGCAAATAGAGAGGTTTTAATTGAGGATCTTGAGGTTAAATTCTTCTTTCCATGGTTGGAGTAAGTAGTAAATTTAATTGAAGTTGACAAGAAAATGTTGATTGCTTGAATCAATTATCGATTAAGATTTACTTTAATGTTTTCCTTTGGTAATACCTACTTTATTTTGTAACAATAATGTGTTTTCATATAGACTATTTATTTTTATTTTTGTTGTTGTTGTAACAACCTGAAATTATAACTAAGGGGGTTGTATTTTTTATTTTTATTTTTTGAAACATTAACATTTAACACATACTCAAGAGAGAGATCTTTATCCCAATTGACATGTGCATGTCTACAAATATATCTAATATAACCTAATGTTTATAGTTTTCTATTTTTCCAACCAACCTTCTCTCTAAAATCTATTAGGATATACCCATCTCCATACCATACACAAGCTTTTCTATGTAGATATACTATGCGCATTGCAATAAGATACTAGCCACATTTTTTTAGGGCTATCTTATCTCCTTCTATAAATCAAAGGGTATGCCCATCCCCATACCATACACAAGTCTATTTATGTAGGTATACTACATGTACTACAAATAAGCTACTCATCTCATCTTTACGATGAAGTAACTTAATCCTTTTAGATAGTTATATTCATTTAATAACTATTTGGTTGTATAAGTCTATTCAATTTAGTTTCCTTAAATTAAGTTCACTTAAAATTGATCCTAAGGGATCCCATAAATCCCTTAGGTTCTTCTACTCTATTTAACACATCATCATCCTTAAATATCCATAAAGTTTATCTAACTATTTTAAACATTCAAGATCCATCAAAATATAGGAGGGTAATTTTTAATTATGTTAATCAAGCATTGAATAGGATATATAATAAAAAAATTAAAAGATATGCTTAAAGAGATATTAATATCTAATAAAGCATAAATAATTAATTAGCTTGTGGAACTATAACACCAAGATACCTTATTAAAAAATATTAAGAGATACATTTTTCATTCATTTAAACCATTCATTACATAGTCCAAGTATGGTAGGAGTAATCCAAACTTTAAAGAAAAAAATATTACATCAATATCAATAGGAGATTTCTCCACTAAATATTACCCATTAATATATTTCTACATAAAGTCTTTATCAAACATAGATCAAAGGTAGTTGTTGGTTCTTATGTGTCCTCAGTCCTTTTTGGTTTCCACATCTCTCAATTGATGGTAGTAAGGGATCAGGACAACTCATGGATCTATGAAGCATGCAACTAATGCATCTACTAAATGATTCTTTAATCTAGTGCATTTATAAAGTCCATATGCCAAATTGCAACTATACAATCACCAATTATATGTCATGAATCATTCACTCAACATCAAAAGAATAGTCATTTATTAACATGGGTAATTCGATATACCATCCTTTTATCATTCAAAGGTTCATGTTCTAATATAAAAGCCATCTCCTAGATCAATTAAAGCCCTATAAAATTAAATAATTAGGTACTTAAAAATTCCTTTCCCTAACTAATTAGGGTCCCATAAGCCTAACCAATTAAATACTTAATCTGCTAATATAATGATATACTTTTACTTTTTCTTTAGTAAATCAAATTTAGATACAATTTATTTAACATAACATTTTTTTTTGAAAAATAATTTGAAAAAATTATATTAAAACAAATATCATTTACAAGTTGGGATAAGACTTCTCCTAGCCTTAGCCAAAGAGAGCACATGTTAACAATAGTAAAATAATATTTACATTAGAGCCAAAAATCCTAAACCATATTTCTACAATGGTTGTTCACCTATTTACAAATTTAAAAGATCTACATTGGAGCCCAAAACTCCTAAACCATTTTTCTACAATTGTTGTTCAAAATAGCTAAACACTGGATTTTCTCACCAACCTGCATAATCCTTTGATCCTCAATAACCATACCACTATGCCACTGAACCCCTACCTCCTTCTCAGTACCCATATTAGCCAGGAAGTCTACCACTTTTTTTAGATCTCTACTCACATAAAATAGAATCACATCATCTAATTTCCTCCACAATTCCTTAATTTGTGTGACAAGAATCTCAACCTCCATGTCTTCAAAGCAAAGTTCATCATGCAATCTAGAGCTCCTACCATTATTTAAGAATCTGATTCTAGGATTATCCTCTTGTAACCTTGTTTTACTACCCAAATAGAAGAAATTTTCGCAGCTAAGGCTTCTACTCCATTGTTTGTGGCCCTTCCCAGGCCTTGTAGTTCCTAATAGAACACTGTCCCAACATGATTTTTGCAAACAACTCTGATTCTAGCTCTACTCAGATTACCTTCTGTAGCTCCATTAGTATTAATTTTAATACAACCTTTTGGGGGTGGTTTCCAACTAGTTTTATCCTACCCCTCTTGCACTTCAACTTCCTTCTCCATTATCCCTATAACAACCTAAGTTTCCTCTTTAGCATATACTACCACAATTTTTGTGACTTTGCTCCAAATGATCTGCCAAACTCCATATAAATATGAAAAGGTTTCTCTAAAAATTCTACCATTTCTCTCTAACCACACTTGCCACCAAATGAAGTTTAATCCAATATCCCAACCGATACAAAGATATTTAGATTTAAATCTACCCCTCTTCCATATTTCCTAAATATTAATCCAATTTTAATCACCATTAACTCAAATTTTATAATATAAAACCATCTCTCCCAGATTTGGTGCATGAATGGGCACTCAAAAATTAAGTGATAATATGTTTCCTCACTCTTGTAGCATAAAATACATTGATATGGACCAATGATTCCCCTACATCTGAGATTATCAAAAGTAAGAATTCCATTATGCATGAACTACCAGGTAAAAAAGTTTACTTTTAGCCAACCCTTGGATTACCAAATATTTCTCCAATCCTCAACCTGATATGCATGAGGAAGAGGCTTCAGAAGGATCTTATCATATCTATCCTTCAATTTTTAGACACCAAGGCTCCCATATCCCCAAGATAATTCATCCTCCTCATATCTACCTATGAGAAATATTTCTGCCAAGATTCTAGTCATGATGGGTGTCAATTTTAGAGGGATTGAAATTGGCCACTCATCCAACTTATTAATATGCTTAAAATTATAATCCCCCAATTGAATAGTGTTTAAATAACTTTCAATTTGGACCCAAAATCTAGTTTCCATGGCTATTTTTATTGGTTGCAGTTCTAGGAATTCAAAAATGATAGGTGGGTATTGATCCCATGAATCTATCCAAAAATATACCTTCTCCCCTCTCCCCACTTTCCAAAATAATATATATTTCACTTCCTGAGATTCTAACTTTAGAGCCTACCATACTAAGGATCCATTACCACCCAAAGGGAAATAAGCCACCTCATTTGGGTTTACCTGTCCCAAATATTTACTAGTTAAAACTTTACTGAATAAAGAAGTTGCATGGGAAATCCACCTCCAATAAAGATTTCCAACCAAAGCTTTATTATTTAACTTTGATATCCTCAGTCCCAAACCTTCTTTTACCTTGGGTTGGGTTACTTTATCCCAACCTACTAAGGCCCATTTCCTCTCTTCTTTTACTCCTCCCCATAAAACTTTTCTAGCCATATTGTCCAACTCTTTCCATATGGTATGTGGGGTAGCAAGGATAGAAAATTTATAAATTGGCATGGCCTGAATGACTAACTATAAAAATTTAATATACCTCCATAGCTTAACCCTTTGTGAGACCAATGATTAATTATTTCCTTGATACAATATAAAATATTCCTCCATATATCTATTTTTAGTTTTTTAAAATGCAAAGAGACCCCCAAGTATACCATTGGGAGAGAAGTCCTCGTGAATTCCAAGATCTCTAAAATTCTGTCTTGAAGCCTTTGATCAAGATTGAAAAATATCACTTTGGAATTTTTAACATTCATGATTTGGTTTGTGGCCCTAAGGTAGACATTAAGTGTATCTCTAACCATTTTTGCTTCCTTGAAGTTGGCCACTTCCACAAATCCTCTATCATCCACAAACTTTAGGTGAGTGAAAACTTCCTCACCCACCTTGATACATGTTAGAAAACCTTGTTGTATTCTCCTCAAGATGAGTCTACCCAAACCTTCAGCCAATATAAGAAAAATGTAGGAGAAAAAAGGATCTCCTTAATGAAGGCCTCAAGTAGCTCCAAACGGTTGTGAGGGAAGACCCTTGATTAAAACTGAGTATGTCATAGTAGAAACATAGCTCATGACCCATTCTATCCAATCTTGAGAGAAACCAAATGCTACCATCATATTTGACAATAATATCCACTCCACCCTATTAGAAGCCTTTGAAATGTCCAATTTTATGAACATTCCCCTATTACCAGATTTTTGCATTGAATGGATTACCTCTTGAGCTAGAACCACACCATCCAAGATCTACCTACCCTCTATAAAACCCCCTTGCTATGAGGAGATAATGCTATGTATAAGAGGTTTTAGCCACTCAACCATTACCTTTGTGATTATTTTATATATGACATTGCATAAAACAATAGGTCTATAATATGAAATGTGCACCCCCTCCTTCCCTTTTGGAATTAAGGCAATGAAAGTATGATTTAATGCTTTAAGAATTATTTTACTACCTTTGGAATCCTCTATAACAACCATTACATCCTCCTCCAAGTTGTCCCAGAAGGCCTAAAAAAAATCAATTGGAAATCCATTTGGACCTGGTGTTTTTTTTGTGCTGATTCCAAAGACTACTTTCTTCAGTTCCTTTCTATCAATGGATTTAAGTAGGGCTTGATTTTCTTCCTCAAGGATAATAGAGGGTATGAAAACAAGAAATTATTTTTGAGCCTCTTCATCTTGCACCATAATTCCTTAAATAGTTTAGAAAAATAATCCATTGAATGGAAATGCATACCTGGAATTGTATCAAAAGAGTGTCTGTTATCATATTGAAGAGCTTCCATGTTGTTTTTCTGTCTCCTAGCATAAGAAACCCTATGGAAATAATTGGTATTTTTATCACCTTCTAATAACCAAGTGGTTCTTGCTCTCTATTTCCAGTAGGTCTCCTCTTGGTTGTTAATGTCCTCAACTACTTTACGCAATGCATCATCCTCTTCTTTGAGCTACTCTATAATTGTTCCTTCCTTAAAGTATTTTTGATCCTCATCCCATTTGGCCATCAATGGAGCTCTTTGGACCTAGAAGTCTGTCTTGTTAGCTCACCTCCATTGTTTCAATTGATCCTTGACATAATGAAGCTACTTGTGGAATCTAAACATTGTTGTCCCATATACTAGGTAGCCCTCTTTCCACCACTGTGGAATTTTCTTTTGAAGTTCCTCTTTTTATAACCAAAATTTTTCAAATTTAAATGGTTTGTGATACTACACTGTTTTGATCCCCCTTCCAACAAAATGGAAAAGTGATTTGAAACTACACCTTCCAAAATTTAAAATTTTATATTCCATTTCATAAATGCCTCCTCTAAAATCAAAAAATGATCTAACTTCACCTTCTTACTATGTGGCTCCCTCCTCTTATTAGTCCAAGTATAGTTGGTTCTAGGGTATTTAATATCCACCAAGTGTAATGCTTGGACTTGGGTAATCATAAGTCGATACCCTGGGTCTAAAATTGGGGTTCCCCCTTCCTGATCTCTAGAGGATAATTTAGCATTTAAATACCCAACAACAATCCAGTCTAACTCCTCCCTTAAGAATCTCATGTTATGCACAACTTTCCATTGAGAACCTTAGGATAACATGCTAAACTCACTAAACTTAATTACCTTCTTTAGGATGGGAGAAGGTGAAAGAGGGGCTTGAACATGGATGTTATTATTTTATTATTCTCATCCACTCCTTCCATGATTTTGTTTTCTTCCTGGTCTACTAGTGTCTTGAAGATCTCATACCTATTGGAGGGTTTGAGTTGGCTTTGCTCTTTACCATATTTTTTCTATTGCCTTCTCCTTATTTTGGGTTATTCAAAACCAATTCCCTATGATTTTTTACCCTAAGAAATATTGGTTGTTTCTTTATTGATTGTTGAATTACCGTCCTTAGGAATATTTGACATTCCTAGAGGAGCCTCCATTTTTATGTTCATATTGTTTGGGCAAGATTAGGCCAAATGCCCATATTTGTGGTAAAATCTACACCTGAAGGGCAATTCCTCATAATCCATTTGTTGAATCCAAGATAGTCCTACAAGTTTTGAGTTCAACCTCTACCGATAAAGGCTATCTAAGATCCATTTCCATGCATAATATAGCATAAACGAATGTGTTTCCTTCCATTGTGTCTTTGGAAACACCCAAATGTCTTCCAAGGGAATTGTTGATAATTTATAATACCTGCTTGCTCCAAAAATCCATTGGAAGTGCATATAAATGGATCCAAACTAGGATAGTAGTGGGTTCAATTTGAGGATCAAATCCTACTCTCTAGGGCTGAACAAATAATCTTGTCAGACCATGATTCCTCTTTTTTATTTGAAAGCCCTATTTCTATTGATAAGTGAAGAAAAAATAACAATAAAATATTCATTGCTAATAAACCACAAAGAATACTACACAAGAGGCTCCTAGTTTTACCAAACCCAGGAATGCAAAAAATTTAGGGTAGGGTGAATACCCATGAATTTACAGATCAAATCATGATTGGATCTATATTAAACTATTTCTTCTACCATCCTTTACTCAATGAAAATATTTGGCCTTGATTCTAACTATGGCAAACATCCATTAACTCTTTGAGATGGTGATCTATTTCCAACAACCGTAAAAAGCATTTTAAATGCAAATTTTTGAGCTTCTTTAGTCTCTATTGAAGATTTATCCTTTAAAAAATATGCAAAATAATTGTGTCTCTCTAAAAATGGATCCAAAGGTGTCCCCATTGGGATCTCCTGGGGCAACAATATTGTCTTTAATTCCACAACAACTAGAAATCTCTTTGGCTACCCAACTGATGCCCTAGTTTTCTCTTCTAGAGCTTTGGTTCACCAAAAATCTCCAAATTATCTTTAACATAACATTTAAATCTTCCTCTTCTTTAATAAATCAATTCAAACATAATTTATTTAAAATAATCATTTAAATTCTTTTTTTTCTTCCAATAAATCAATTTTAGACTCAATTTATTTAAAATAACATTAAAAATATATTTAAATATAACTTATCAATATGAAACATTATAATTCCCTCATTTTATTTAATAATTTTGTAGACATATAAATCTAGCATAATAAATATTAATTAATTAAACATGATTAATTAATATATTTAATATTAATTAAAGCTAATTAATATTAAATAAAAAACCATCACCTAAGTATTGATTAATTAATTAGTGCTTAGGTTGCACAAACATACACCCCTCCCCATAGGAGAATCCACACATCCATCACCCATGGCCACGTCATCCACTTAAATGGTAGCTCCACGTCCCATCATCTAGATTGGTCATGTGCAAAGAAAACCCTTATCCACAAGTGAACTCAAGTCACTAGCAGTTGCACCTCTAAGCCACAAAGGAATATTAATCATGCACTCAGTTAACTAAATCAGTTAACTCAGAATGCACAATATGCACACAATTAACAAAATTAGTTAAAAGAATATACACAATCAATCTATCCATGCAAATTCAGTTAACTGTCCATGTTCATTGAATAAAAAAATCAAAATAATGCACATGATAAATTTGTGTGTACAAGATTAATTATTTATAATTATGAGGTAATATTATCTGCATGTACTCCACATAATAAAATTAATGCAAGGACAAAAATCTTGGTTAAAGAAGTTAAATTTCTAAGTCACCTCCTTATTCCTTATCCTTGTAAAAGTCTATAAATTAAGCCTCTCCTTTCTAGAGCATGAGTGTAATGACCCAAAAATCAAGAAACAAGAAAATACACAAAAAAATTAGAAACAATTTTTTTTTTAAATACTAAGGAGAAGGATTCATAAATACCTAACCAACCTTAGACCAACTTAATGTTTAGCATCCCCTAAGTTTTTCAAGAACTATACCACACAATATTCCCCTCATGCAAGTCCCTTTTGCATAGGAATATCTTATGTTATGCATATAAGTCCATCCATCTCATCAATCTTGATGAGCTAGACTTACCACCCTCAATCACTAGAAGGTGTATACGCATCTCCATATTCCAAACAAGCCATTATGTGTGGGTATGCTATGTATACTATGAATTAAGCTATCAATATTATCCTCTAACAAGATATCTTAACTCTGGTACATTCTTCTAAACCTAGTACCAATCTCCCTAAGGGGGTATCAAGCCCTTAGGTTAACCTCTAAGCTCACCCTAGAACTTCCTACTAAATTATATGAAAGTTAATCAAGCAAGAAAACAAGGAATGAGTCTAAGATACTAAATCTAACAAACATAAAACATTAAATAAGCAAATATAACTGAACATAAGCAAAGATTAAAAATAACATTCAATAAAAGGGATATGATTACAATCACAATCAATAATGAAATATGAAGTGCATCAGTCATATAGTTCATTCATTACATAAATATTTATGGAAACCCCATACTTTCAACCAATACTTTACATCCATTTTTTCGAGGAAATCTTCCCACAATTCTAATCTATTGCATAATTAAGAAATATGTAAGACAGAGAGTAAATTTGTGCTTTGGTCCATCTTATGTCTTTAGTCCTACCACTCTTCCATCGATCAAGTGAGGATAGTAGGGGATCAGGACACTTATGGATCCAGATAGATATACTTCTAAATGCACTTGCTTATTTTATTTCCAAATTTCAACTATACAAATAACCCAAGCAATTCAACTTTCTAATGCATAGTTAATATCATAGCCTAGATCCGATTCCTCTGAGTGGTGCACTAGATTGATGATGAAAATGCAACCCCCGTGCGTCTAGCGGTCCCCATATCACGTCGGGTTACCATGTACCGAGATGGTGGAAGTCCTAGGAGACTTCATAGATAGTTTGAACCCTACCAGCTGTCTTTGGTAGCTACTAAAAATCATGATTGTAACCATTGCTTCTATATATATATATCATAGAAACTACTATTTCTATTTCCCCTCCCATCTCCTCATGAGAGTAATTCAACCATGCATAAGAAAATATTCCCTTCTTGCAATAAATTAGTTAACCCTTACTTCAAAATTAAAGTCCCATACCCTTAATTTCTAAATAACGGGGTTCACATATCGTTTCAATTAAAGTCAACTACTTTAATCTTCAATTTTTTTTTCTTCATTTCATAAAGTAAGGCCCCATACCTTTAATTTACAAAATAAACCATAATCACATTTATTATCCAATTAAATCCAACTACTCTAATATCAAAAGAAACATTTTTCTTTATTTCATAAAGTAAGGTCCCATACCCTTAATTTACAAAATAAACCATAATCACATTTATTATCCAATTAAAGCCAACTACTCTAATTTTCAAATAAATATTTTTCTTCATTTCATAAAGTAAGGTCCCATACCCTTAATTTACAAAACAAACCATAATCACATTTATTATCCAATTAAACCCAACTACTTTAATCTTCAAATAAACATTTTTCTTCATTTCATAAAGTAAGGTCTCATACCCTTAATTTACAAAACAAACCATAATCACATTTATTATCTAATTAAATCCAACTAATCTAATATTCAAATAAACCTTTTTCTTCATTTCATAAAGTAAGGTCTCATACCCTTAATTTACAAAACAAACCATAATCACATTTATTATCCAATTAAAGCGAACTGCTCTAATTTTCAAATAAACATTTTTCTTCATTTCATAAAGTAAGGCCCCATAATCTTAATTTACAAAACAAACCATAATCACATTTATTATCCAATTCAATCCAACTACTATAATATTAAAATAAACCTTTTTATTCATTTCATAAAGTAGGGTCCCATACCCTTAATTTACAAAACAAACCATAATCACATTTAAAAACTTCTACACTTTCATTACCCTAAAATCTACAATTTTAGATAATGAAATAACATTTAAAGATTATACACCTTCATTACCCTAAAATATACAATTTTAGACAATGAAATAACATTCAAAGCTTCTACACTTTTATTATCCTAAAATCTACAATTTTAGATTATGAAATAACATTTAAAGCTTCTACACTTTCATTACCCTAAAATATACAATTTCAGATAATGAAATAACATTAAAAGATTCTACAATTTCATTAACCTAAAATTACCCTAAAATCTATGATTTTAGATAATGAAATAACATTTAAAGCTTCTACACTTTAATTACCCAAAAATATACAATTTTAGATAATGAAATAACTTTTATAGCTTCTACACTTTTATTACCCTAAAATATACAATTTTAGATAATGAAATAACAGTTAAAGTTTCTACACTTTTATTACCCTAAAATCTACAATTTCAGATAATGAAATAATATTTAAAGCTTCTACACTTTCATTACCCTAAAATCTATCATTTTAGATAATGAAATAACATTTAAAGCTTCTACACTTTCATTACCCTAAAATCTACAATTTTAGATAATGAAATAACATTTAAAGCTTCTATACTTTCATTACCCTAAAATCTACAATTTTAGATAATGAAATAATATTTACTAAGATCTTTCAACAAAATGATTAGCTCTCGACTACTATAACAATGGGAGGACAGGTTAACGCAAGATGCTTTACAAAGCAAGAGAGACAAAGGTGCAACCAAGGTATTTTATGTCCTACAATAATCCAAGGAGTAGGTGGAGTGTTTAGTTTTTACAATGCCAATGGTTGTCGTGATGTGGTCGGATCGTCCATAATGTCAATGATACTTGAGGTGAATTCCAAACCTGAATATGAATTATATTGGAATGTTTTACCCTCGATGCCCAAATGGAAATTCTACCTAAAGGTCCTCCTTAGTTCAAGATGTCTACTCATACTAGCCATGGTTTAGTCATTAGGAGTAGTGGTCATGGTGATAGGTAATATTTGGAGTAACAACCAACCAACAATAAGAGCTAACACAACTAGCCAATGACATCATTAACACGTCTAGCTAAACCACAAGGTGTTTGATACGACCAATCAATAATAAGGTGCTAACACAACCATCTAAAGCACAGGGTGTTTAATATGATCGACCAATGGCAAGGTGCCAACACAACCATCTAAAGCATAGGGTGTTTAATACGACCAATCAATAGCAAGGTCCTAACACAACCAACTAAAGAATAGGATGTTTAGAAAACCACCATATAAATTACATAATGCTTAAGGTGTGGGTTGTTATAGCTTTGGAATTTGATGCACAGGCGAGAGCCCACAACCTGACAACATTGAACCAATGAAAGAAAAATATTTAATCATGTTTAAATAATGTAAGTCCAACTTGGTATGTTCACGATGATCGGTTCACCTACATGGTTCGAGTAGATACCCATCATCCACTCCTTCCTCTCTGCTCTACTCGTTGCACTCTCATCTACTCACTATGCTCTCCTCTCCTCACTCCACTATCCTCTCCTTGTTTTCTCTGCTTTCACTGCTCTCATTCACTATTTGCATCTCTTCTCCTTGGTTTAAATCCATCGCCTATTCACCATTACTCTTTTACCACATTCATTAGGTGGTAGGGTGGACATGCTTTCTTCCTCTTCCCAAGGTGATTGCCATAAAGAAGTCATATCCTCATGTCAGAGGGAGCTTTGCATAGCTAGTCCAATGGGACCTCCAAAGGGTAAACCAATCCATTCCTTAGAAGGTAGTCTTATCTCATTTAAGCCTTATGGGTTGATCTTTCATATTTTTAGTGGCTTCCCATCAACTCAGCTAGTTAAGGCCTATCCTATGTGAGCTTAATGAATTATATTTCCTTTTCTATTTTAATATGGGTGCTCTTTGTTGCTTAGATGAATTAATCATTCATTTAAAATGATATTTCTTTGCTTATTTAAATAAACAACCATTTATTTAAAATAATGATATATTTTACTAGTTAAATAAATCAACCATTTATTTAAAACATTATCTTTTACTATTTAAATAAATAAATAATTTATTTAAAACAATAATATCTTTTACTAGTTAATTAAATCAACCATTTATTTAAAACAATATTTTTTGCTATTTAAATAAATCAACCATTTATTTAAAACAATATCTTTTGCTATTTAAATAAATCAACCATTTATTTAAAACAATGATATCTTTTACTAGTTAAATAAATCAACCATTTATTTAAAATGATATCCTTTTTTATATATATACACTATTTACCGAAGCATATAAGGAGTTATGAAGACAACCCATTCATTCACAAATCATAGATTATTAAGACAAATAGTGTTGAAGTAAAATAAAACCATGCATGTGCAACAAATAAAGAGGGAATCTTTCCATAAATATAGTCACCTGTCTCAACCTATAAAAATTATGATGGCTACTAGGTCATTAATCTGGGGCTTAAGGTGGTTAGCTATTGATGATTATACCTTAATCGAATGCATGCCTAAATGAAGGTATCTATCCATGTTACCCTTGAGTTTCCTTGTAATCATTTTTCCAACCTCAAGTACTCTTGTATTTTGTGGATGACTCAACTTCTTCCACTCACGAGTGCACTTGATCCTACACATGGGCAATTTTTTAGCAGTATCATACTCTTTGATATCTAACAATATTGTATAGTTTTTTAATTGCACAAAATTGAGTATTAGAGCATCATTCATTAATACATTATTTTTACATATTCAAAAGTCCATTTGGGAGGGTTATGACATCCTCCCCCACTAGGACTAAACACTGTCCCTAATGTTTCTTAGTTTTACACGGGTATACACAATCAAAACTATTCATTACAATATTTTTAGAGTTCATAAAGAAAAAAAGGAAATTTTTTTTTGCATATCTGCCACTTTCTCCCAAGTGGCATTTATTTCAGAAAAAACGGTCCCACTAGACCTTATATTGCTCAAGGGTTCAATTTTGCATAGCCTTAGAGCAGAAGTTGAGAATTATTACTAACATCACCTTAATTACCTCTAGGTTTACCATCTGCAAATTAGAAGTATTCCACACATGTTCAACATTAGAGATATATTTTCTAAGCATAGATATGTGGAAAGTATCATGGATTTTTGATAGATTAGGAGGTAAAGCAAGTTAGTATGTAATTGAACTAATATTTTTAGTGATCTCAAAGGGTCTTACAAGCCATGGATCCAATATTTTGGACTTGATTACACTTTTTATTAATTTGAACCTTAGAAACATTTTATCTCCCACTGAGTACTCTGTTGGAGTCCTCTTCAAATCAACATAACTCTTTTGCCTATCAGCAACCTCCTTGAGTCTTTTCTTGATTACCTTTATTTTATCTTCCATTTATCTAACCATTTTTTATCAAATCATAGTTCTATCCTCTGGATTGTCCCACGATAGTGGTGTTCTACAATTTTACCCATACAAGGCATCAAAATATTCCATCCCTAGAGAAGAGTGATACCCATTATTTTAGGAAAATTTTACCAACAATATATAGTCTTCCCAGCAAGACTTGTGATCCATACAATATATGTAAAGCATATCTTCTAGTATTTGGTTTACCCACTTTGTATGATTATCTATTTTAGGGTGGGACACTGAAATCATGTGCAAATTTATGCCTATTGCCTAGTGAAGGGCTCTCCAAAATTTAGAAGTGAACTTGGAATCCCTATTTGATATAATTACTTTAAAAAATCCATGCAATTGGAATACTTGACAAATCTATTATCCACAACTTGAGGGTCATCCTTGGTACTCTCAGGTATGATGTGTGTAACCTTGATCAATTTGTTGACTACTACAAATATTGTATCATTTTGGTACCTGGTCTTAGGTAAACCTACTATAAAATCCATTGATATGATCTACCATTTCTGTGTAGGTATTGTAGACACCAAAAAATGGTCACTCACAATATCACATTAGCCACCCTACATCAAATACTACATAATAAAGTTATATGCCTAAGTTTAGACTTAGGCATATAAAATTTTCACATTATCCTATTTTATAGATTTATTAAATCTAGAAAATAAGCCTAGGATACCCTGCCTACCAACTAGACATGTGTCCTAGCCACCTCACTACCCCACGTTGCCACATCTCATACACTCTTATCCTCTTTGTCCCTTCACATTGGGTAACCCTCCACATAACACTCCACTTATAGCCACATCATACCTGTTAAGTGAGCCACACTAGGTGTCTCACTATAACTGCCCCCTCTATTTGGTAGCCTAGGATGGACACTTGGCAATCCAGACTTGCCACCTCTCACTTCCCTCCAAAACCCTAAGGAGCCTATAAAGGCACCTTCATCCAAAAAATTAAGGGATATGAACATTCATATTACCAGGCTACCAAAATAGGATCAAACCTTTACACGCATACCAAGGAGAAATCATATTTCAAACCCGAAGGACCCTTTTATGAGACAACCTATTTTTAGCCTAAACCACACATCCATGGTTTCACATTCAAAACTACCCATGCACAGTTTCCCCACTATTCATGCATAGTTTTTCATTCACCATCGCGCATCCACAATTTTGTAGACCCAAGAGCCCAACGTAGATCTAAGACATAGATCTGATTAATAATTTTTTTTTATTCAGTAAGGCCTTTAGATTCTATTGTTTTTTTTTTTTTGATAGGTAACAGTATATTTACAATGAGTTTTTTAATAGGATCCCAAAACCTTAATTAAAGTAGTGGCCGAAGCAATGAAAATTAAAACTAAAAATAACGTCCCCGCCCCGGGGCCCTGGAAACAGAAAACAAGAATAACGCCCCCACCTCGGGGCCCTGGAAACTATAGAAAACAAGATGCCCGAAAAAACATTCACAACCGAGAATCGCCAAAAAACAATCCCAAAAACAAGACACATTGAAACGGCGAATGCCAGGGGGCCTAGCTAACTGGGCCTTGACCCATCCTCGGCCCGCTCAGTCTGCTGCTGACCCTTGGCAGCGCTTTCCTCCAGCTTGCGACGGAGCTCGGACAGCGCCTTGGCGGCATGAGACACGGCTTTGGCAGCTGTGTTGAGAGAACTGACTGCAGTATCCAGGAGGCCATGGAGTTCCAACTTCTGCAACGCATCATCTGACTCGGAGCTGATGACAGTGGGCTCCGGGTTCTCTTGTTTGGCATTCTTGGGGCTTTCTGCAGCCCAGCTAGGTTCGAGGGAGGCCCTTTTACGGCCTGAAATTGGAGGAAGAGCCCCGTCGAGGCCTTTGCTCGATGCCCTGCACTTGTGCACAGGCTTGCGGCACTTCAGGGAAGAAGTATCGGCAGGAACGAGGGAGCCTTTTGCGGTAGGGGAACCGAGGGGAGAAATGCCTATTTCGGGGGGCAGGATAGAAGAGAGGGGGGGAATGCTGTGCAGCTGGGGCTGGTTGGTCAGGGCATGTCTATAGAGAATAGCCATGAGCCCCTGGTGTAAGGGCCGGGAATGGTTCTTGCGAGTGCGCTCAATGGTCAAACCCAAAGAGTAGAGGAGGAAGCGGGGGGTGCTGATGAGGGTAGCTCCACGGAGGTGGTTAAAATAACTGAGATGGAAGCTATACAGCCATTGCTCAGGATCGTCACAGGTAATATATTGCATTATCGGGACAATGGTTTCATTGAACGGCACCGAGAGGTGAGAGCAGAGCAAGTTGGCTTTGTCCCACTGATGGTCTGGGAAGCGGGAGAGCTCCTCTTCCCAGTTGTGTTTATCCTGTCTGACAACATGACCTTTCTCCTCGTGGTGGAGGCCGGTGATCTCTGTGAGGAAGTCCTTGGAGATTTTGAAGTGCAAACCCTTGACTATAACTTCCCCATCGTTCCACGTCTCCAAGAACCCCTGGGTGATCTCATCGTCATGGCCAATGAATTTTCTAAAAAATGGCGTAAATTTCTTGGCATCGAAGAATAAGCGAGCAGGACCGCTCAACTCGAGGACAGGGGGCTCCAGGAAAATAGCTTTGGACACCATGGGGATTGAGCTGGCAAGGTGGGGACAAAGGGGGCAGAGAATGCCAGACCGGGGAAGAAAGAGCAGGGGAGGGAGAATGCGACAGCGGGATGGGATAGGGAGGGGAATATAAAGGCCGTGCGAGGGCTTGAGAAGGGGGAGCACTGCCAGCTTTGGAAAGTAGCACACATGGCTGGGATCGACATGATGGGGAGGGGGTTGAGGGGGCACGCCAGGCTGCTGACATGCAAGGATGGGAAAGGCCCACTGCCAAAGCACTAGTTGGCGGATGCTGAGCAGAGGAGCACCGGGTGAGAGCCGCACCGGAGTTGACCTCGATCGGGTTGGCATGGCATGGGAATTAGGCGACGTAGAGATCAAAGTGAGAATGACGGGGAGGTCCGCCATGCATAAAAAAATGGGGCTGCCAAGGCTGCCAGCTGGCCAGCGTGGGCAGCTGACAAGGCAGGGGCCGTGGGCCGCTACGGGGAGGACCTGGGTGATCCTCTCGCGGACAGAGTGGCGGGTCGAAGGGTTGACACGGGGGTGAGAAGCACTGGACAACGGATGCACACGTCGGGGGGACTTCGCCGCCTAGCCACGGGGAAGACTAGACGCCCGAGAAAACATCATGATCGAGATGGTCTTGCATCGCAATTTGGACTAGGCCTACAGGGAAATGCGAGGTCCAGGTGGTGAATTCTCCAACGGTGATGCCTATATTAGCCATGAAGTCAGTAGCCCTGTTGCCTTCTCTAATAACATGCTGGAACGTGTGATCGAGGAAGCCCTAGAGTAGGAAGAGGGCCTCCTGGATGGAGTTTTGGAATCGCCAGGAATAGGACTCGGGCTTGCTGGTGCCTCTGATAATGACTTGGGAGTCGCCTTCAATAATAATTTTTGGGAAGGATCCCCTGAGAGCTGACAGGCCACTAAGCAGGCCGGTAGCTTTAGCAAAGTTGTTAGTTTGCCTGCCCAGTGGGACCGCGAAGGCAGTGACCAGATTCTCGAAACCATCTCTGATAACCCCGCCAGCCCCAGAGGGCCCGGGGTTGCCTTTGGAAGCGTCGTCAAAATTGAGCTTGAGCCACCCGGGGGGGAGTCCATCTGATCAGGGATCGACGGGAAGGGGCAGGAGGGGAAGTAGGGGGGGTGATCTAGAAGCCGAGGGAGGAGAGAAGGGAAGCTTCGCTCGACCACCTGGGTTTCATAGAAAGGGGAATGAAGCGGTAATTCTTAGTGGCAAAGGAGACTGCTTTGGTCGCCAACCTTTGGGGGGAGCAGGCCGGGGAGGAAAAGGCTCATCGGTTACGCTCGAGCCAAATTTTCCAGAGTAAGTGAGGAAGGCAGGCCTTCCAGAGGAAGTGGAGAAAGGGATGGGCAAAGGGGGTGGGCCACTAAGACAGGAGGTCAGAAATGGAATTGGGGGCCGCCCACTAAATGAAAAACTGGGAGAGGATGAGGCCTAGAACTTCGAAAGAGAAAGCACAGTTGACGAAAAGGTGGTTGGTAGACTCCCAAGCGACACAGTAGAGGAGACATCTATTGGGGATTTGGAAATCTCGCTTGATCAGATTTTTGATTGTGAGGATTTTGTTTTGGATGGCCGCCCAAATGAAATGGCTTATTTTGGGGATCAATTTCTTGGCCCAAACCAGCTGGGTCGGGAAGGTGGTTGCCCCTGGGGTTCTCTGGATATGGTAAGCAAACTTGACTAAAAAAATGCTACTGGGAGAACCATGCCACACGCATCTATCACTGTCACCAAAGGAAGGGATGACTGTCGCACTGAGGATGCGCTAAAGTCTGGAAGCTTGAAGCGAGAACTTGGGGTTCAGGATGGGTTTCTAGGTGGTCCGCCCCTGAAACTGGGTCATGTAGTCAGACACTCTGGGCCCACGGTCCGCTAGCCCAGGTTTGAGAAGAAGGAGTTCTCTGTCCGAGCTCAAGGCCTCATCGAGGATCCATCTATCCTCCCAGAAGTCAATCTTGGCACCGTCTCCAAGGATCCATCTGGTCCCTTCCTGAACAATATCTCTAGTGGAAAGTAGGGCCTTCCAGAAGGTAGATCTGTCGTGGGGCTGGGTATCCCCGAGGAAGGGGTGATTGTGGCAGTACTTCCTACGCACAATGCAAACCCATTCGTCAGGGGTATTGGTATGAACCTTCCAGGCATGTTTGGACAGAAGGGCCTTATTCATGGGGACCACCCATCTAAGCCCGATCCCTCCCTCATCTTTGGGGCGGCAGACTAGGGGCCAGGAGACCAGGGGAATCCTTTTCTTGTCTTCGCATCTCGACCAGAGAAAATGTTTCTGAATTTGCTCAATGAGAGTAGCAATGGAGGCCGGAATTCTAAAGACCGACATGAAATATATCGAAATGCTTTGGAGAACGGACTCCAGGAGAGTGGCTCTGCTGGCCTGAGAGAGAAGGTGGCCTTTCCAAGGGGTGAGTTTTCTTTGAATCCGCTCAATCACCCCATTCCACAACACCTTGGAAGACGCCCCTGTGAATAGAGGGAGCCTAAGGTAGGAGGAAGGGAGGGAGCCGGGGGAGCAGCCCAGGATCCGCCCGATTTTGATTTGCATAGCCACGGGGGTGTTGATGAAGTAAATCTTGCTTTTCTGCAGGTTAATTTTTTGCCCAGCCGCCTCCTCGTATAGGGTAAGGATGCTCTTGAGGGCCTTGGCTTGAGGAACCGAGGCCGAGGAGGCAAGAATTGTGTCGTCCATAAATTGCTGGTGGGACATGGGGGGGAGGTCCTGCACAGGCCTGATGCCCAAGATAAGATCGCGAGTTACAGTGTTCGAAATGGTTCGTCCCAAGGCCTCGGCCAGGATAATAAAGAGAATCGAGGATAGGGGATCACCTTGGCGGAGACCTCTAGAACTGGGGAAGAACTCGGTCGGGGAACCATTGACCAGGATGGAGAACCAGGGGGAGGACACGCACTTGTTGATGAGATGGACCCAGGAGGGGTGAAACCCAAATTTGAGGAGGACCTTGGATAGGAAGCTCCAATCAACCCTGTCAAAAGCCTTGTTCATATTGAGCTTGAGCAGGAAATGGGCCTTTCTAGATAGGACAGCTGAGTGAATGGCCTCATGCATGATTATGACCCCGTCTGTAATCAACCTGCCTTTGACGGAGCTTCCTTGGCATGGGGAGATGATCAGGGGAAAAATGTCTTTGAGGCGGGTCATCATGGCTTTAGTCAAAATTTTATAGAGGACATTGCACAAGCTGATGGGTTGGAAGTCTGATAGGGACCTAGAAGCCTGGGTCTTCGGGATCAGGGCTATGAAGGTGGTGTTGATGCCTCTGGGAATGGATCTGGCAAACTGTAGGTCCTGAATGGCAGCACACACATCAAGGCCCATGATGTCCCAAAAAGTCTAGAAGAAGCGGGGAGGAAACCCATTTGGGCTCAGGGCCGCATCAGCCTTCATGGAAAAGGTGGCAGCATGGATTTTTGAGTCTGACAGGGCTTGAACCAGCTTTGCATTGGCCATGGCTGGGACGGACATCGGGATGTGATCCAGAAGGGAATCGGCCACCTCCAAGGACATAGGAGGTCCATCACCCAAGAGCTCTTGGAAGAAGTGGACTGCCTTGGCTTGGATGTCATCCTCCTTGTTGATGATACTACCATTGCTATCAACCAGCTCGATAATTCTGTTGGAACCCCTGTTTCGGAGGGTCGATGCATGAAAGAACTTGGTGTTTGCATCGCCATATTGGATCCACAGTGAATGCGACTTCTGCCTCCAAAAGGTTTCTTCCCTGGCTAGGATGTTGTGGTACTCGCTGAGGGTAGTGCGTTCCTCTTCCCTGAGTCTAGGCTCTTGAGAGCCAGCTTGGAATCTGGACTCAATCTCATCGAGTTTATTTTTGATAGCCTCCTTGCTTTCGAAGATATTACCGAACACTTATTTGTTCCAAGTCTTGAGGTGCTCCTTGAGGCGTCTCAACTTGTGGAAGACCTGTTTGGCGGCCGACCAGGGACAGGGGGAGCCCACCAGCAGCCGACCTGGGCTCGAAGGTCGGGGTGGTGAAGCCACATGGACTCAAACCGAAAGGGTCTCCTGGGGGGGGCCGATGATCAGTCTTGAGGAGGAGGGGGCTGTGATCGAACCCAATTTTGGGGAGGGCCAGTAGGGAGGTGTCGGCAAAAATGGGGAGGGATTCCTTAGACAAGAACACTCTATCTAACCTTACCTGAATGTGGTTGGGTCCCGCTCTCTTGTTGGACCATGTGAACCGGGCTCCCTTCAGGCTAACATCCATGAGCTCATTGTGGGCGATAAAGGCCCCAAATTCGTCCATGCTTTTGGTTCTGACCTTCTAGCCCCTACATTTGTCAGAGGAAAATAGGGGGCTGTTGAAATCCCCGGACAAGATCCAGGGCAGGGGAGCGAAGGCTTCTCTCATCAAACTGATTTCCTGCCAGAGCCTTGCTTTCTCAATGGGACTGTTGGGAGCGTAGACGTTGGATAGGATCCACGATCGCTTAGAGTTGAGGCAGTGGACCAGAATGTTCATGATCCTGGGCGATGAAGAAATGAGCCTTCCCTTGTAAGATCGAGGGTCCCACATGCACATGAGGCCCTTGGCTGAGCCAGCCACGGGGGTGGATAGAAGTTCGCAGTTGCGCCAGGTAGCATGGGCTATTCTCCAGGCAGCGGTGTCATCTATTTTGGTCTCCTGAAGGAGGATGAAGGACGGGCGGTGGTCCCTACAGAGTTGATCGAGGATCCTTTTCTTGGGGAATCCATTGAGTCCCCTAATGTTCCAGGAGATTAGCTTCATTTGGCACCCTTTTGGGGTCGCCTACCCCCCTTTCCAGCCTGGGCGGGAGGTTTGGATCGGGCATCATCCGCCTTGCAAAAGCTCGTGCCAACGTCGGGTAGCGTAGTCTAGGAACCGCTAGCAATGTCATCCTCGGTGATCCTTGACCGTTGTTCACACAGGGTGGGCCGCCCTCATTTATTTTTGTTGCCAAAATCTATGGCAAAGGATCTGCTCCAAGTCATTTTGGGGCTGACTTCATCGGACTCGGATAGAGAGCTGCGTTCGGTCTCATCATTAGATCACTCAGACCCACACACCAAGGGGGTAGGTTCCAGGAAGGATGCCTAGGGGGCCGGGGTCAGAAGGGGGTGGGGGGGGAGGGTTGGGTCCTGGTAGTAGCCGGGGCTTACGAAGGTGCCAGAATGGGATGCGGGGGGGATCTGGGATCGGGTCCCCGGAGGGGTCGCTGGGGGGACACCCTCCGAACTAGGCTCGAGGGCCTGGGGGTCCGAAGGGGAAACCTCCTTGAGGGGAGCGTTAGGGTTAGGACGAGATGAATCCTAGGAGGGGTCCCGACCAGATCTAGGTGGGGGTTTGGGATTAGGGCCTTTCGCCTTCCTGGAAGTTGGGCATTGGTGAGGGAGGTGGCCTTGAGAGCTGCAGGAGGTGCATAAGGCAGGTTTGTTTTCATAAATAATGGTTTGGCACCAGAAGAAGGACCCAGAAGAGATGGTCACCGAGGAGGGGAGCTTAGATTCGAGGTTGGCGTTGGCACAGAACCTTGTGTGCACCATGCGAGAGCTAGCCTTGGTCACAGGATCAAAGGCCACCAGGTCTCCAACTGATTGGGCGATGAGATTAAGAACGTCTTTGCACCACATATGGAAGGGGAGGTCTGGGAGGCAAACCTAGATCGGGGCAAAGTTGATGCTTTGGGTGCTGGGGTGAAAATCTGCACCATAACACCTGAGAAAAAGGCTCTTGCGACCCAAGAACCAGGGCCCGCCCGACAAGATCTTCTCAGCATCCTCGTTGTTGTTGAGTTTGATAATGAAAAAGCCCCTAGACAGGGCAACCAGCTAGATATGATCGGAGATCTTCCATTTGGTGTCCACCCATTTGCGGATCGTCTCCATGTCTGGGAACTTGCCCAGGAACTTCCCAACCAAGGAGGATGAAGAATCAGAAACCAAGGATGAGTAAACCTCCTCCTGGATGGAAATGTGGGTGCCTTGGAGGGAAAGCCTGACACCCAGGGCCCGCGTAGGGGTCTTGGATCTCGCCAAAACCTGTTTGTAGGAGGGTTTATGGCCTCCTGGGGCCCGCCCTAGCCCTGGATCGGGGGTTGCTTTCCCAAAGCCATCCAATGCAACAAAGCCAGGCAAGGGGCTCGGGACCAGAATCCTAACCCCACCAAACCCACCGTGTAGCTCGAGACCCCCGTTCGACCCCACCACGGATCCGCCTGGGCTCGGATGTGCCTGAACCCCCTGGATCCGGGCCCGCCCAGGATCCAGCGCTCTGCTTTGGATCCGATCCTATCCCTGCATCCGCTTCTACTCCAAACTGCGCTCCAGCTGCCACTCCTGCTGCTGCTCCCGCCATCACCTTGATTCAATATTCCTTCTGCTAGTCCCCCTAAATGACAGATTATAATTTTGCTCAGAAAAAACTTACCTTCAAGATTTTGAAATTTTAAATAAGAATTTCAGATTCTATTGTTTTTGTTCTTCTGTATTCACATGATTATTTGCTTAGGGTTTTGTAGCATCATTTTATGTTTTGATTTGCAGGTGCTATTGATGCCATTTTTGGTTTCATGTGTGCAGAGTAAAAGGTATCTGGAGAAGCTGTTGTAGTTGGAGTGGTCTTGCATTCATTGGATACCAAAGCCCACTCAACTTTTGGACTGTAGCAGAGGAGTGAAAGACACCATTCAATGGTTTGGAGAGCCTATCACCTATTTTTTGGAACACTTGTATTTCTATATCATACATTATAATATTGCACTCGATATTCAGGGCAATCAAAACTATTGTAATACTGGGAGATTCAGGCTCCCCTATTAATACAAAAGAGATAGTTTGCAATCATAAAAGTTTATTTGTTTTTAATATTTTATGGTGTTGTTCCTTTTTGGTTACAAAAATGGTGATCACAGTGGGACCCCCTAAGGGTCCTATTTGTTTTTGCTTTACTTGATTTCATTTACTGATCTCTATATTTTCCATCCTTGCAAGTTTTGGGATGTTGAAGTATGCAAAGAATTAATCTCAGGTCAAAAAATCTAAGACTTATTATTGTTCAGTCTCGTTACTACAAATCCATGTACCTATAGTTTATGATATGAGGAACCACATATCTACGATGAAGCATGTGGAAAATCATAGACCTATAATTTTGGATCGATAGAACTATTCATCTGTAGTTGAGTTCTTGGAGGAACGCATGTGTGCGATTGCAACACTATGGAATCATGGACCTATAGTGGAAGCATACTAGAGGGAGCAATGAAAGGATCATAGGTCTATACCCCTGTGCCTCTTTTTCCCTTATTTCTAGTTTTAGTGTTTGCATTTAGGCTAATATAGAGGTCTCTATCCTGTGTGTTTTGGTTACATTTAGGTCTCAAGATAAAGCTAATTTTTTATTCAAGCATTCATCTAAACATTAAAAAATTAAGAGGATCTACATTTGTCATAGTAGGCAATACAACATATGCATGAGCTCAGTTAGCAATAACTTGGGCATATTTTTCAAGGATCAAGCTTGATCTACCTTGTTCTACTACATAGTTAGACCCTCACATATATGATTGGGACCTCTCAAATGTGTGTGTGTATGTGATTGGAAAATAGTGCATCCATGGTTTATCAAAACCAACCACAGACCTATGGTTGGCCGTAATAGAAAAATTTGGCAAAATCTTGCTTGAAATTAGTTTTCTGCCCTTGATTTGATTTTATCTACTATTCTATGTTTCATGTTTTTTGCATATTAAGCATTAAAAAAAATTGCATTGTAATTTGACATCTCACAATAAATCAAACAAACCTAACACACACTCACATATACATTGGAAACGATTGGATTTCATCACCACAAGGTTGGATTTCATCACCAACCACCAACATATTTACCCTATATTTTGCCAAGGCCAACTTCAATTAATCGTATTAGCCATAAAAAATAGCACACATTCCTCTTTAGAGGGTGTATCGCTTCCTATGGTCAATATGGGTGAGGAATGGTAGAATCTATGCTCCTTGACCAGATATGGGTTTCATATCCATATTTTGGTGGGTATGGCTATCTGGACTTCATCACTAGGCTTAGTTACTACAACTATACATGTGAAAGCCTAGATTCATTTAGGAAAAAATATTTTGCACATTGATTTTTCTTTTTATCACAAAAACTTAAAAAAAAGAAAAATCAAACTTTTGTGTGAACTTAGGAACAAAAACCTTGTTTGTTTGTTGAGTGTTGTTTTACATTATGCTATCTCATGCATTCACCCAATATCACTAGAATTTCATAGATCATCTTATATTAGCATATGGTAACGACCCATGGTCAGGCAAAAAAGTTAGCATTAGTTTATAGTTAGTTGTCTTCCCCTATGGCATCTCAACCTAGTTAGGTCCCTAACACCTCGATGCTAGGGAAAGTTACCGTAGTCCCTCATACATACCAAAACTTAAATGCAGGGCCATCTAGTAGTGCCTCTATTTTATATGGAGACATCATGCATAGGGCTACCCATATCGTTATTCTTGAGAAACCTAGGATCGAGCCACCCACACCAATGAATGGTCGTGTCACACTTGTAGATATGGATTCCATTAGGATGTACCTGAATGTAGCTAGTATAGTTTTTCTATCATTACCACCACTCACCATTCCATCTTGTACCATGCCATAATCACATCAGGATTTTACCTTCACACACCCATAGAAGTCTAGAAAAATCTTTACAAGTCCAGTTTCTAAGTTGATTGTTGCTACCTTGGCTAGCCACCCATCATAATATAGCCAACCACACACCATATTGCCTCATCAAAACATAACCTGAACCAATCCCCTTTACAAAGCATCAACTCAGATCCCCACATCCATTCCATATACTATCCCTACAGTCCCCACACATCACATCACCCCTCATTTGGTGGCAATGCCTTTTACTACCTACCCTTCACCTACATCTACTGATATGGTTATATCACAACCAGCCTAGCCATCCACTTCATATGTGACTGTGCCCACATCATTTGTGATTGCTATGCAATAGGATTTCTTGCAGCTGCAAGAAATTATTTTGGATAAGTTAATCATAGCATTAATCATGAACCTCATCACCATTCATAGAATATTGAGTAGAACCCACCATAAACTTCTCATCAAACCCATACCTTTATCCAAGATCCATCTTGGGTATTTCATCCCCCAACCACTACCATAGCAACTAATCCACCTCATCACATGTATGCTAACTCATCAAGTCAACATGCTATCATGCCCCCATAACTTTATCAATATTAGAACCTTCATCAACCATCATACCATCATTCATTTTAGCCTAACATCCCCTATCATACGCAATCCACCTATAATGCACCTTATTACCAGCAACATTAGGTAAACCAAGGTTTTAACCCTATGGAAGATCCTACATTCTAGATCCTGCAAAACTAGATTTGTAGTATTGCCATGCAAACACCAGGTTTGCAGTATCAAAATACCACATTAAAGTAGCTACTCAATCACCCAATCCATGCTTCAGTACCTACACCACCCTATCTAGTGGACTTTTAGATGCTAAAGTTTGATACATTTAATGGGGATGAGGACCCTCGAGAGTATGTGACAAGATTTATAAACATGTGTTTGAGGATTAGAAACAATGATGCACTCATGCTACACACATTTCCTTAGACACTTGGGGGAGATGCCCAAGATTGGCACAACAACCTACCACATCAGAGTGCTTACACTTTTGAGAAACTTACAGATCAATTCTTGAAGCGATATACCTTGAATGCCTAGAAGAAAACCACATTGACCGATATGCTTACTCTAAAGCAATACGATGATGAATCAGTACATTATTTTGGTAATTTTTGGAGGGCAATTATGATCAAATTGCCATTATACCTTCCCATGTCAAAAATAACAAGAATGTTCATGAAGAGTTATGCCAAGCCCATATCTTTATTGCTATAGTTGCAGTAGTATAGAATATTCGATGAGGTACTCGCCCAAGCCATAGTAATAAAGAAAATAAAGATTCAAGAGGGTGAGATCAAGCCTAAGAAAAAAGAGTGGCAAAAAAAGTATCAAAATGGGAATAACAATGGCCAGTCCAATGCCGCTCAGGTTAATCAGATAGTCTTGGTCCAATATTTATAGTCAAATCAACAAGCCCAAGTTCAAATCCAACAACCCCAACAACAACAACATCAATTGTAGCATTTGAATTATCAAGTGGTTCCACCCCACAGTAGGTAAAAAATCAAACACAATCTATAGAAAGGTAATAGCATCACTTTAGACCTATATGCAATTACACACCATTATAAGAGACTTACTCATATATCTTTTAGAAGTTGTATGCGATACAAATTTTCACATTGTTGAAGATTAAACCCAAATACCCTAGCAAGCCAAGATCAAAGGCTTATAGAGAGCACTTATACTGAATTTATCATCATCAAAAAGGGCATGATGTCAAATATTACCATGATTTTAAAAGTATTTTGCAAGAATTACTAGAAGCGAGAAAGATCAAGCTCAACAATCCACTAACCCAACCTAATCAAAACCTTGGTATATATCAGATACCTTTGCCTCATCATTAGGCATATCAACAAGTAACATGAGCATTAAATTCTAAAGTTCCTCCCAACCAAGTCAACTATGTGTCTCAACTACACCAAGGTTTTGTAGGTGCTATCAGTGTGGTCACCCGTGGGAAAAGATAAGCAAATCATACGATCTAAGCTCCCATAACTCAACCAAGTTTTCCCATAGAACTAGGGCCATCCATTCCACCATCATTATTTCATAATTCAAGTAATCCATCTCGTCAAACTATCACCCTAAGTAGTCAGTTAACTCAAAATTTGAAAATGGCATCAACAAAATTATCAATCTATGAGCTGATATAAAAGCTACCCCCACATTGAGAGGTATTGATGGAAATTCTAAAATCCAATCCAAGTACAATCAAAAGACCTTAATGCCTTCAAATCCTTTATGGAGAGTGCACAAAAATGCATGAAGCTATCACTAGCATTTTATGAATTTGAGGAGAAGAGAGTATCATCATATTTACTAGATCCTCCATTGCACATAGTCACTCATATTGATAGGAAGCCATTCAAGAGAGTCCTTATTAACACCAACTCATCCATCAAAATCATTATCAATCTCACCATAAAACACATTAATCTACCATCATCATGCATTACATCATCCACCTTCATCTTATGGGCCTTTAATGATGTTTTATGCTCAACTATGGGGAATGTAGTTCTTCCTATCATCGTGGGGGTGAAAATAATTCATGTTCTCTTCCACATATTGGAAGGGGTGATGCAATAAAAATACTTCTTGGACATCCTTGGATTAGGTATATGAAGTGTGTGCCCTCGATATTGCACCAATATCTAAAGTATGCACACGAGGGAAAGGTACATGTATCCAATCTGACATAGAGCCTTTTAAATACTACAACTAGATCTCAAATCCTTATGAGCCATTGATTCCATAAACCCACCTATCCATTCAACTACTCATTATCCGAATCACTTCCAATAACATCACTTCATTAAAATATCCCATCCCAAAGGAATTGATGGTAGTTGATCCTACTTTTGTATCTAAAAATATCAACTCTAGTCAATCCTCATACACCACATTTTATTTTTTCACTACACCTGATCATCCTACTAACCAATCACCAACTTCATCAATTGTGTCACCCACTTCACAAACATCATATATATTTATAACTCAACCCACTCCATCAACTAACAATCCCATCAAACCTAATCCATCTCAAACATCACCATCCATTATATTGCAGATAGGGTCACCTATCCAAGAGGAACCACCACCTCTACCTTAATTGCAAGCTACCCTAGAAGTGCCCTCCTCATCCACTAAGCCATCATCATCCCAACCATCCCAATTTGGAGTACATCTCGCCAATCCAAGTATTGGTGAGTACATCATTGAAAGTGTCATAGTTACACCACCTATTAAGTTAGTCAGATATTATGGTCGTCCATGTGACCCACCTTTTACCATAGATGTAGTGTACAAAATGGGTTTTCGACCTGAAAAAATCAATTTCATATATGGGGGAGTGTATTATTTGTTAGATCCACCTCATCCTAATGAGGAACCTTTGCAAGAGTTTAATGCAAATTTAGAATATCTATCCAACATGGATTTCCCTTTACGATATTTTTGTAGGGTTAACTGGTAGGGATATGGACTTGGACGACATGAGCAGGGTTCACATCATATTTTTGAGCTCAAATATAGAGAAGTACATGATCGCTTTGATTTGGGATACAAACCTTCTACCTCAAAATATTCTTTCAACCATAACTTTGAATGACTCACTATTGAGTATGAAGAAGAGGATGATGAGAGCGATGAGTGTGATGATTGTGACAATACCAATGATGAATACTTGGACCCTAAATTTGCACCTCATTTGTAAGAGGTCTTTCCAAATATTGTATTACATACATTCATGATTGATCACATTCTAGATTATTACATCTTCGATGAATATTTTGGGGATTATATCTTTGATGAATATTTTGGAGAATTCTAACAGATGGAAGCAAAATTAGATTGGATCATTCAAATATTTGATGGTGCCAAAGATGATGTGGTTATTACAAAGCCCATTAAGATATATGAGTGTTATATCAATATGTTTCCCATAGATCACACCATATTTCACTTCAACAAGGAGCATGAGCACCCTTGGCCAAATCCACCACCACCACATTGGTTGCTCCTGCTGATGAGCACCAAAAACACTCATATTTTTACATGGATTTCTAATGTATTATATGAAATTATTATTATAGAATGTATATTTTATGAAAGTTATATATATATATTTAATAGTAAATTACTTATATTATCTAGTATTTATTTTTAAGTGAATTGTGTGTAGATTTAGTGGTTTTTACGGTATTTCAGTTTGTTTACATCAATGTACCATTTGGACCTGAAACTTTCTAGTTTATGGTGGAAAAAGCAAAGGTAAAATATTTACGCTAAAATAATGAAGATGTGCTAATATTGGTGTCCAACTCCCACTTGCTGCTCGAATTTTGTTTCAGCACCCGATTCTTGTCTGGCACTTGATTGACGGGTGCTTGATTCCCATTAGGCATGTGACTCCTATTAGGTGCATGATTCCCATTATAGCACTTGATTCCTATTAGGTGCTTGATTCCCATTATGGTACTAGATTATCATTAGGTGCATGATTCCCATTATGGTGCCTAATTTTTTTGACACAGAATTATAGCTCGACAAAACATAATAAGGATTTTAGCGATGGATGCGGATGATATTTCAGCAATGGATGTGGATGAAGAAAAAAGTCAAAGACCATATTTTATCTATTTTTTAACAATGCATAAATATTAATGTAAATAGATAAAGATAATATTAAACATATTTTGTTTTGATAAAAACAGAATATGTTAAATCAGTTTGAATTAAATATTTTTGCTTTATCTCCATTAATCCTACGTGTGTAACCAAAAAATAAGAAATTTATTTGCTCTCAAATGTAACAAGGCATGACTTATCTTATAAATATGCAGGCCACACCTAAAAATGTAATCCTGTATTTCAGATTTGCTATACATTTTTTTGAAGCTGCAATATATTCATTTGAGTGTTTTTATTAATCTCAAACTAGCATCGATGAATGAATTAATTGGGTGAAAGACTGCTAAATCTTGGCCCCCCTCTAAACAATACTCCTCCCATTTTACCTTACTTTCTATAATTAATTGATTTACTATTTTTTATCTTTTCTGTAGATTATTTAATTCCTATAAATTTTCTGTAGATTATTTAATTCCTATAAATTTTCTATTTTTTGTAATTTTCTAGCAAGTATGTGTTTTACTTTTCATAGGTTTATTTTCAGTCGTGTTTATTTTTAATTCATTATTTATTTTTCTGCACTTAATTCTATTGAGTTTGAATGAATTGAAAATACATGAATAACACCCCCACCAAACCAATAGGTATAGAGGGACTCATTCCCCGAACTATAGGCATATACTGTGCTTGACACTCACAAGTTTACGAGCTACCCTAGGTTGACAAATTAAATGGAGGTAATTAATTAAATTGTATAAAATTAACCAATATTTTTCCCAACACCTGTAGCACTACCATTCATCCACTTTAGGTCAGTTGCAACCTAGAGAGAGTGAGCCATCACTCCTTGAATCGTAACCACCTTATTTCCACCAAGTCAATATTATCTATATTGACTTGTTCACCCCACTCTATAACCCATATGATTTGGCAAATCCAATTCATATTTATGCTAGCCTTATCACCATGGATAGGATTTCATCCCTACCATCCATCACCAAGTTTATCCTATCTGAAGAGCTACTACAAGCTTCAAATGCTTACATTCCACAACAAATTTCATCCTCCTCTACCTCAAATTTTCAAACTAAAGCAGAGGGGGAGACCTCTGAGTTATTTGAGCATGTGGAGGATGATATCCATATCATCCCAACTCCACATCAGGTAGACGAAGGTTCCCATATGCTTATCAAATAATCTATCGATGTGAATATTAGCCAAGACATGAACAATCCACATATCATGAAAATTGCAAAATATTTATTCGTAGAAGAGAAAGAGTGCATGATCAATGTCTTGACAAGGAAGAAAGACATTTTCACATGGTCATACAAGGACATACATGGCCTTGACCCCAACATGGTGGTCCATAACCTTACCTTAGCACCAGATGCTAAGCCTTTCAATCAAAAACTCAGGAAAATTCATCCAACCGTCGTATTAATTATCAAGGAAGAGCTAAAAAAACTACTAGACATGAATTTCATAATCCCAATTGATTATCCAGAGTGGTTCTCTAACATGGTACCTATTTGTAAGCCAAGTGGAGGGTACGCATATGCACTGACTTTAAAGATCTAAACAAAGCATACCCCAAGGATGATTTTCCTCTACCCAAAAATCGATCAATTATTAGACTCTTGCATAGGCCATGAAATGCTTTCATTAAAGGATGGTTTCTCAAGATACAATTTGTTAGTCTCACAATGACACTGAGAGGGGGGGTGAATCAGTGTAGCTATTTAAATTCAAATCTACAACTCTTAACGCTCGAAACAATGAAAATTTAAAATCAGATAAAGCAAGTATAACAAGAGAGCATTCCACAACACACGATGTAACGAGGTTCACCAATTTGGCTACTCCTCAAAAATGACTGCTTGGATTCCCGTCCAAATCCAGCCTTTGCAAAATACCAATTTTACAATCAATTTACCAGCACCCACTGGAAGGAGCACCAACCCCTGATTTATCTGCACCAACAGAAAGGAGCACCAACCCCTAATTTATCGACACCAACAGAAAGGAGCACCAACCCCTAATTCCAAGCACCAACTTGGACTGCAATTTTGAAACTATAAGATTGACATAAAAATGCCTTCGCTTATACAAGACCCTGATTGGTCTATTGCTAACCCAACCTCTCTCGCTATTCACCAAAACACCACACACACTTAAGGCTCTGCTTACTGCACTTTTACGGCCCTCTTAGCCCTTTTCTTCGCTTCCTCTTACGGCTCTCACGGCTCTGCTTAACGCTCTCTTACGACACTCTTCCAACCCTCTTTTTGTAGCACTTTCACTCTTTTTCACACAGTAATTCTCCATGCAGACCTCCTTTTATAACAAAGTTTTGACTCTATTTTTAACTTCCATATTTTTGCATGCAACTTATTAATAGAAACTTCTATATGTAACTCCTTTATCACAGTATTCTCTCATACAACCTATTAATAGTTACGACTCTTTGTTTGGTCTTCGACAGATGACTTTCAGTTTAACCATCGCTCGATGATTTCACTCCTATGCCCTTAACTATCATTCGACTTCAGTTCACTATTCTTATTTTAGCTACATGATTTTTCTCTATAACTACACCTGTAACTATCATCGACTTCAGTTAACTCTTCTTATTTTATTTGCATGATTTTCTTCTAAGCCCTATAACTATCGTATAACTTTAGTTAACTATCACATATCTTATTTTGGTTGGGTTCTCTTCTTAGCTCATGCCAAAGCGACCTATCATGAAATCATGACACTTCTACCTCTTTGTCCTCTTCTCGAATTTTACCCATGAAAACACAACATGTCACGATATCATGACACTTTCGCCTCCTTGCTTCTTTTCTTGGCTTGTACCCATGAAAACACATGTCACGATATCGTGACACTTTCACCTCCTTGCTACTTTACTTGGTTTGAACCCGCAAAAATATAACATGTCGTGATATCATGACACTTTCACCTCCGTACTCTTCCTCTTTACTTTTGTCATGATATCGTGACACTTCTGCCTTCTTACTTTCTCTCTCCTCCTTTAGTCACGAAAATGCGACATGTCGCGATATCACGACACTTTTTCTCCTTTGCTCTTTCTCTTGCCTTCGGGTCACGAAAACACGACATGTCGCGATATCGCGACACTTTTTCTCTCGGACTCTCTCTCTTGCAATATGTCACGAAATCATGACACTTTTTCTTCCGTACAATCTCTCTTGCAATATGTCATGAAATCATGACACTTTTTCTTTTGGACTCTCTCTCTTGCAATATGTCACGAAATCATGACACTTTTTCTTCCGTACAATCTCTCTTGCAATATGTCATGAAATCGTGACACTTTTTCTTTGATCTCTCTCTTCCAATATGTCACAAAATCGTGACACTTTTTCTTCGTACAATCTCTCTTGCAATATGTCATGAAATCATGACACTTTTTCTACTTGCCTTCTCTCTCTTCCAACATGTCACGAAATCATGACACTTTTTCTACTTACTTTCTCTTTAACATGTCAAAATCGTGACACTTTTTCTACTTCCTTTCTCTTCCAACATGTCACGAAATCATGACATTTTTCTACTTGCCTTTCTCTTCCAACATGTCACAAAATCATGACATTTTTCTTCTTCGCTTTCTCTTCGAACATGTCACGAAATCATGACAGTTTTTCTTTTTTGCGCTTTCTCTTCGAACATGTCACGAAATCATGACAATTTTTCTTCTTGCGCTTTCTCTTCGAACATGTCACGAAATCATGATAGTTTTGCTTTCTTTTCAACATGTCACGAAATCATGACATTTTTCTTTCTTCTCAACATGTCGCGATATCGCGACAGTTTTTCTTTCTTGCTCAACATGTCGCGATATCACGACAATTTTCTTCCTTGTGATTTTCTTTTGATTTTTAGCATATGGGCCACTTCGATCTTTTGGAAAATCACTGTACATACTACGAAGAACCTCTTAACTCCTATCCACTCTGCATCAACCGATCTGTCTACTGTGTTGACAACAATGACAATACTATTGTTGCACCTTGCTCAACAATCTCCCCCTTTGGAATTGTTGGCAACACACGTGCAATTTCCTATAATTCTTCTCCCCCTTTGACAATAATACCAAAGGGCTACTGAGACTCCCCTGAGTCCATGCACAACATTCTCAGGCACAAATTATTACAGTTAGCAAAAATTACAAACATGAGCAAAAAGATAATCAAATATATAAATGCTCCCCCTGAGAATGTGGTCCCGATAGCTAGTCAGTTCTTGGGAAGCGTGACCACTCCCAATTTATTGTGAAGGTACTCAAAAATTTCCTTGGGCAGCGGTTTTGTGAAGATATCCGCTACTTGCTCTGTAGTTGGGACAAAATCCAACTTAACCTCACCTTTCGCAACTTTCTCCTTCAGAAAGTGATATCGGATAGCAATATGTTTTGTGCGAGAATGCATAACCGGATTCTTTGAGATGTTAATGGCATTGGTGTTATCACACTTAACTGAAATTGGCTCATTGAAGTTAATGCCAAGATCTTTCAGGGTTTGTTTCATCCATAAGACCTACGTACAACACGTAGTTGCTGCAATATATTCTGCCTCTGCTATGGATAAGGAGACTGACTCTTGTTTCTTATTGTGCCATGCGACCAACCTGTCTCCAAGATAGAATGCACCTCCATTGGTACTCTTTCTGTCATCGACACATCCTGCCCAATCTGCATCTGAATACGCAATAAGGGTGAAGTCCTTACCTTTCGGATACCATAACCCATACTCCATAGTACCCTTCAGATACCGAAGAATCCTCTTCACTACTGTCACATGAGTCTCCTTGGGACTAGCCTAAAATCGTGCTACCATGCAAACTGCCTGCAAGATATCTAGTCTGGTAGCTATCAAATACAATAGGCTCCCAATCATAGATCTGTACATGGTTTGATCAACATCTGGAGATTTTTCATCCTTGCTCAACTTGCAACCTATCATCATGGGAGTGCTAACAGGCTTACAATCCTCCATTGTGAACTTTTTTAGCATCTCTTTCACATATTTAACTTGAGAAATAAATATGCCCTTCTCATTTTGATTAACTTGCAGTCAAAGGAAATACGAAAGTTCACCAATCATTGACATTTCAAATTCTTTATGCATCTTATTTGCTAAATCTTTACATGACTCATCATTCTTACTGCCAAAAATGATATCATCTACGTATACAACAAGGACAATGAGATGGCCATTCTCTATTTTGACATACAAATTGCTATCCACCATACCTTTTTTGAACCCTTGTTGAGTAAGATAGTTGTCTAGCCTTGCATACCATGCTCTGGGTGCCTGTTTCAAGCCATACAATGCTTTCTTCAACTTGCAGATGAAGTTGGGATTATCATCGAGTTGGAAACCATCTGGCTGCTCAATATAGACCTCTTCTTCAAGTTTTCCATTCAGAAATGCTGATTTCATGTCCATTTGATAAACTTTGAAATTCTTGTGAACTGCTAAAGCCAGAAACATTCTAATTGCCTCTAGTCTAGCCACTGGTGCAAAGGTTTCCTCAAAGTCAATACCTTCAACTTGTGCATAGCCTTTACAGACCAATCTTGCTTTATTCCTGACTACCTGTCCATCTTCATTCAATTTGTTTCGAAAAATCCATTTAGTACCGATTATATTTTTATTTGCAGGTCTTGGTACTAACTCCCAAGTTTTGTTTTTCTCGATCTGATCTAATTCTTCATTTATTGTCGTCATCCAACTTTCATCTTTGCTTGCTTCAACAACATTTTTGGGCTCAATGCTGGATAATAGAGAGTAGTTACTTACTACTCTTCTTC